>WOXC01008523.1:0-600000 GCA_011680675.1 Gymnobelideus leadbeateri
GAGATTAAGCAGCTAGGTGATGGAATGCATAGACTGCTTGGCCTGGAGTCATGAAGACCTGAGTTCAAATATGAACTCAGACATTTACTAGCTGTCTGACCCTGGGCAAATACTTCACTTAACCCTGTTTGCCTTGGTTTTCTCATCTGTAAAAATGAGCTAGAGAAAGAAATGGCAAACTACTCCAGTATCTTTGCCAAGAAAATCCCATATGGGGTCTTGAAAAGTTGGACAGAACTGAACAACAAAAAAATGAGAGGAGAGGAGACTATACATAATTCCATAACTAAAATAGCTGTGAGTGGTCATCTAGCCCATCCTCCCACTGTCTCACCTTGGAACCATGTCATTTAAATGAGTCTGTATTGTTTTGAAGACACAGCACCTGGAAATCCTCAGATAATTCATCATAGAAACACTAGACATGTGGCTGCTCCAAACACTTCCACCTAGTATTATCAGGGCACTTGAAACTGTCTCTGATTTGTCTATGGCAAGTGCCATGAGGGGAATCTTTAGCCCAGCTATCCACCTGTACAAATGGGCTTTCCCTTAAAAAACCAAACCAGACCCAACAATAACAACAAAAAAAGAAGCAAAAAAATGGCCCAGAAACCACAAATTCTTTGAGCTGCATTAATTGCCTCCTGTCTGTTAGAAACTTCCCCCTTTTGTCTTCCTGTCTTCAGCTTTTATCCCCATTGATTCTCTCAGTCTCTGCTTCCACCAGTGTGTGACTGATTCATCTGTGTGTAAGTATAGTGGTGCCTGGTTTCCTGAAAACGAAGAGTGTTAGGCGACAGCTTGAAGCACAGATGAAGCTGGCCTGGGGAAGGCTGCTGGCTTCTGGGGTTCCAGGCCCGCCCATCATTACTGGACCCTCTCATCCTTCCATTCCTCTGACCCAGACACAAGATAGCTACAGCTTGTACTTCAAACACTCACACAAGGGAAACGTGTATGTGATGATGGGGTGACATTTGGAAAGGAACAAAATAGAACAAAATGTAGGCAGTTGTGTGAGAGAAGGATTATTTAATCCTGTTCCTGAAGGCTGGCTAGGCTCCAAAAGCAGTAGGCAGAAGACCAGTTTAGAAAAGTGAAAACTAATCTGAATAATGATGAGTGAGTTTGTGACGGTAACTGGCCGAGCAAACTCATTTATAGCCTTGTAAGTGAGGCAGTAATTGAATCTTCCTGTGAAAATGAACATGCTGCAGAAAAAGAAATCAAATTGGATTTCTCTCCCCAGTCATAGAACAACAACTCATATTTATACCCCTTGCAGTTAGATAAACAATTATATAATCAAAGGAAAATATCTCTTCCTTTTATTGCTCTGGGGAAGAAAGCACTTAATTTCATCTTAGATATTATGTTCCATTTAAATTTGTCCTGAGGTACATAGTGTCTGGATTAAAGGACAGCCCTCAGCTTTTCCCCACTTTCATAGCAGTCAGCCCCTAAAGATATGTTTGACCAGGAGAAAATAGAATTCAAGGGTCATCTTGACTACACTACTGAAAATTCTTTTGAGAATCAATGTATTGGGCCAACCTTGACCATCAATCCCTAGAGAAAGAACCTCATTTTTTGCTTTTCCTGTCTGGCTGCCTATACCTCAGGCAAGCACATGCTTCATGGCCCTCCAAGCTGCATTTATTTATTAATGATATGACTCTAACTACAGGGACAACAATACCATTCTCAAAGCAGGTCACTTTGCTAGGAGTTGAGAACTGCAGTGAAGATTAATGAGCTATGGAGTTAGGTTTGCCATGGTATTTTTTATACTATTCTGGTACCCCTAATGCCAACCTGTGTAGAAGTTGACCTCAAGTTGCTATAGCAGAGAAGGGCAGGTAGATATCTTCATAGAAAGCAGTAGGTAAACATTCAACTGTATGGAGGCCCTTAATATTATAAAAATCTTGAACCAAATCCTATTTGAACCCTAGGAGCAGGTTCCTTCTCACCTTTCATATTATTTTAGAGCTAAATAAAGAAATTGTATCAGTAACTACTTACTATAGTGACAAGTCCTATCTTTAAACAACACACACACACACACACACACACACACACACACACTTATGATTAGGAAAACAAATTGGGTTCCACAACCTTGAAATGGAAAATTAAAGATGGGGGTGGGGTGGGGTCATAGCAACTCATCTGTCAGATAAACCAAGGATTTAGTTTCCTGGGAAGTGAAACTTTTCTGCTGAAATTACCTAGAAGTTATTCCAGATGCCCAGTAAGAACAAAGGAGACTAGTGAGGTTTTCATGCTGACCCAGGAATATTGGAGGCAGCATAGAAGTCATTAACAAGCCTTAGTGTTTCTAAAAGGGGTGGTACTGGATAGGAGTTGACCACCTATAGCTTATGGGCCAAAGAAGGCATGTGTGACAGAATGGTCACCATTGCAAAATACCTTCCACACCCATCCAAATACTTCCAAAGGTTTTCTTGTGCCACCCTTCACAGTCCCCCTGCCTGGTACCACATTCCTTCTCCAGATCCTACATATACACACCTGTGCATAAGAACTGGCACTTCCATACATGATAGAACAGGATTTGAAATTTGGCACCCTGATTTAGAAAGGTTGCTGATAGCACTGGAAATGGGCAGCTGAGGGGAGTAGAATAACTAGGTAGAATACTGGTGGGCTTGGATAGTTAGAGAGGGTTATTACAAGAAGACTGTTCATGATATGATAGAATTTTGGGGGGCAGATTAACTCATGAAAATGATCCTTTAAAATAAGGAGGAGAGATAGTATGGCATAAGTGGTGAGAGGGTAGATGACTGGCCTTGGAGTGAAGAAAACCTGCTTTGAAGCTCTGTCTCTGCCATATACTCTGTGACCATGACCAAGATACACAACCTCTCAGTGTCCAAGGCAGCTAAATCCAAAAGGAATTGGTGATCAGAGTTTTGCACACCAAGAAATTCCCTGTGCTGATGAAAGGGGAAAAATAAATATGGAAAGGTTGTGAGCAAGGTCAGTGGAAGGAGTCCTCAAATTGAGAACCTTTTGAAATATTGAAAAATATGCATTTGTGTGTATCTTTCTATATACAGAATGTCCTCGAAGTCTTACAGCAGTTTTAAGTTTTAATAGATAAAAATGCACTAAGACTTTTGGAACGCTCTCTGTGTATACCTATATATGCTTATAGAGTTATATGCATTCCATCAGAGGAAAAAGTCATCTTTCTATTCATTTCTTTTTTTCCATTTGCAGGCTGGGTCATAGAAGAGAGTCTGAGCTATCCATTTTTTTCTGTTGGTCTCCCCATTTTCTTGCATTCCCTTCATTCATCACTTACTCTGCTTTCAAAAGACTCTATGCTCCTTCTCTGCAAAGGAGAAATACCTTCATAAACTTTAATCTATTTTCTCAGCTTCCTCCTCACACACCCCCTCTGAAATCATTCCACATACTGATTGCAGATCCACTAGCCTCCTCCACAGAACTTCCTAGAACAAATGAACACATGCAGCCTTTATTTTTTTTTCTCTTTTTTGAGCCAGGTGGGAACATATAAAACTAGCAGTGAAAAAGAAAAAAAATTCTATTCTGAAGGAAGATTTTTTGGACCAAGAGAGCTAACTAATGTTGGATAAAAATGATTACTCAGCTGGGTGGAAATATACCTGTTTAGATCATAAACCACATAAATTATTATTTTCCACAAATGGAAAGCTACCAGCAAGCATATTATAAAATCATATTACTATGATTGTGCTTTTGTGTTGCTAGAAATGCATTGACAAATAGCTTTGAATGTACATGATACACAGCATTACAGAGAGGCAGCTTGTATCATATAATGAACATTTCGAGTGGGAGTTAGGAGAGCTGAGTTCTGGTCTTAGCGTCACTATTTTCTAGCTATGTGATCCTGAGAAAGTAATTTAACTTCTATTTTGTTTGATGAGTTTTTGTAAAATCATAAATAACATCTGTTCTCAGTATCTCACAGGACTGTTATCAAGATCAAATGAATCAATGAATGGGAAATTCTTTTTAAAATACAAAGTATTATATAAACATTAGCTGCCATTATTATGTGCAAACACATATATGTACATATATGATATTTTATTCTAGTATGTAGGGAATACATAGTAGATAGAGGGATAGCCTTAAAACAACCATGAGCAAATTGTTAAACTCTTAGACCCCCAGGCAACTATTTAGAAGAGTTCACAGAGGAGTTGCTGATCTGAATTGTTTGAAGGAGTTTGTTCAGTAGGAATTATCCATGCCAGTAAAATCACAAGTCTAGACCCCTGTTCCCCCTAAACTCTGTCATATATATACTCAGTCCAACCATATTTGTGTATGCATATATGTAAACATACAATACTCTCCCTTATGGCTCCAAGAAGCTGTAGCATGCTCGGCAGCCACACCCTGATAAAATTGTCTTGGTGGATGGGCAAAACCAGGTTAAGGGGAACTGACAGATCTCAAACCCCTAGATGAGGTAGTGGGATTTTTAGCCCAAGCATGTAAAGATGACCCCCCAACAGAAGGGGTTGATGAGAACAATTTGTTCCGATGACCATGAAGACAGCAGAACTAGGCACTGTGGAGAGCTTAGAACTTGGTCAGACATTGAAGATGCCAAGGTCCACTGCATCCTGGACTATCGTGTGTCATTTCGACTTTTGTCTTGCCCCTGGGCTTCAATTAACTCTGGAAGAGAAAGTGAAGCTGATAACTTTGTGCAATTCTGCTTCACTTAAATCCAATTCACTCAAAAGTAATCACCCCATGATGTTATTGGTCCTTTTTAAAAATGAAGGACAAAAAATAACTACACATACACACATATGTGGATAATTTCCTAAATGAATATGTAGTACATAATAAATGTTTGTAAGTCTACTTTGCATAATTTCAAGTTGTTTTTAGCATAAATAAATTAGCACTATTTGGGGAATTCAACTACCTCTTCTAGAATGTTTTGATAGAGTGCGTGCATATCAGATATACACACACCCTAATGTGCATACACACACACACACACATACATACTGACATACACACATTCACATATACAACTCTGGCAATAAAAACTGGTTTAATATTTTATGAATTTTAAATATATCTACCTCATAATAATAGTAATTATAGTAGCAATAATAAAAGTAGTAATAACATGTATAGATTATTCACTTAGCGGATTATCTAGGGCAGATTTTACATTTCACTTTGGGTTTTCTCTGCAACCAACCATTCTTTTGGGCTCTTCCAATACAACTAATATGTTTGGGGGATCTAAACAAATTTTAACATCTATCTAAGCAAAGAGGAATTTAGATCTGATAGATCTGACAACTTTAAACACACACATACACACATACACACGTGTGCATGTATGCACACACAGAGTTTATTCCCAAACCAAGGAGAAATTGTTTTAGATTATCTGTTGTTTTATACCACCTATATCTTTAACTTCCTCCAAGGGCATAGATAATAAAGAATTGATAGTAAAACCAAAGTTTCAAGAGACAGTCATATTAGGTAGCCAGTCAGTCAATGATCATTAATTAAAAGTTCTTTGATGGGGTACTATGCTAACTAAGAACTGGGCAACCAAAGAAAGACAAGACAGTCCCTTCCCTCAAGAAGCTTATACTCTAATGGGGCCTAGAATCTCTTAGATATTTAGTCTATTCCAACAAGTACTTGTTAAGCATTTGTAAGCACTGTTTTAATCCTGTATAAAGTGCAAGAGAGCCAACTCTAAGGAGTATAGTCCCTGACCTCAGACAGTTTATATTCTCATTGAGGAAACATACATCCACAAAGCTATATGTTATAAACTAGTATATGTTAAATGCCCAATGTGCTATAGGTACAGCTGTGCTACAGTAATTTAGTGAGAAATATCAATGTGGGCTTGATAGTTTGTAAAAACAAAACAAAGCAAAACAGTTCTTAACTTTTTCCCATGTCATGGACCTCCCTGGCTGTCTGTAAAATGTATCAACTTCTCAGAATAATGTTTTTAAGTAAATTGGAGTGAATACTAAATTTCAGCTAGGAATGAACAGAAATATATATGTAGCATTTCCCGTACAAGTTCACAGGTCCTCTGAATACTATGGACTCTTTTAGTGTCCATGGACCCCAGATTATGAATTCGAGTTCTAAAAGCTATAGCAAACTGGTCTTTAACCAGATAAATTTCAGAAAAGCAGGGATCCAAGGCATTGTGGAAGAAAGTATATCTGTTTACTCAATCCTTTAAAAGCCTGCCTCTAAGTTATTGCTGATCTTTCTGTGGTATGACAGACCAGTGCCAAGAGAGATGCTGTCTTTGAGATAAGGCATAAACACTAGGACTATGGAATGCTTTACTGAGAACCATGATAAGTGGTGTCGAAGCGAGTCATTAAAATTACAGCAGAAGAGATTTAATAGCAACGACATAAAAGGTGAGATAAAAAGTTTTATTGAGACAATTAAATAAACTTCATGGTGAAGATGGAAAAGGAAGACAGAGCAGAACAGAACTCATAACCAGTGAGAGTGAGACACATCACCAGTTCTCATTGGCTGAGCAAGTTTCCAGGTCAGACACAATATTGAGCTGTTAGGAAAAAAAACAAAACAAAACAAACCTCTCTCTAGTGATTAACCTTCTTCCAAATCCATACATTTAGCAATTTTGACATAATAAATATGGGACAACACTTCCTTGGGCAAGAGAATCAGAATATTGCAACTAAATTCCCATGGGAACAATTGATCATTGTCATCAATAATATTGATGACACATTAATTAATTATTATTATTAAATTTTATTTATTTTTTATTCATTTATTAATTATTATTATTAAAATAACACATTTATTAAACCTCTTCCATGTATAAGAAGCCATGCAAAGGTTGAGGATAAAAAGAGGGAATAGACTTGATCCCTAACCCCAAAGGAGTCATCTAAAACCTAACTGGGGATGCTGAAGAAGTGTTAAGTGAATTCAATAGTGGGTATAGACTTCCATTTAGGTAAAGTAATAATATTAACTACTCTCATTTAGGTAGTATTTTTCACACAAAAACCTTATGAGGTAGATATTGTAAATTCAATTGTCTCTATATTATGGATGAAGAAATTAAGGGTAAGGACTTTAGATTTAGCTGAGGTCAAACAACTATAACACGTCAGAGCTCAAATGTGAGCCCTGGCCTTTTCTAACTCCCAGATTTAGAAACTCTTTACATTCTTCCATTCTCTTCCCCTAAGTAAAATTCTATCTCCCTGGATGACCTGGGGACCATTAAAAATCATTCTGATCTGTTCTCAGATGCTTTAAGGAGTGTAAGGAGTGAGGGATATGGTCATAGGAGTCCTTGATTAATTTAATGAGTTCCTCAATCCACCTAATAAGACTACAAGACTTTTGTTTGGAGGCATCTGAGGGAGACCTCCTACATGGAATGTAGGCATGTCCACTGACACCTTTGCTGACTGCATTAAAAAATTCTGGATAATTTTCTGATTATGAATCTGGAAATCTTTTCTTTCTGAGGATCTATTCATCTCTATCATTTATAAGTCAGCTGACAGACTATTTTTTTCCCTTGTTCTTCCCTCTCTCCTTAGCTAACTCCTTTGTTCCCCCCTCCTACCCATTATTCTTTCCTTTTCTCTGCTTTCCCTTTTTCTTTTTCCCCTTTTCTTTCTTCCCAGAGGAAATCACAGTGCTTAGGTATTATGTACATACTTATATACTATATAAATACTTATTCCCTTCTATTCTAGAGTTGGAAAGTAGGGAGGTAGAAAGGGGAGGAAGAGGAAGAGATCTTCCTCCCTGTTCCCACCCCAAGAACAGTTAATGAAGCCTTGGGGCTAAATCCTATGTGGCCTGAGAGTTTCTAGACTAGTGATTGATGAATCATTTCCAACTCAGCACTAGAGGTCACTTCCTCCTAACCCAAGAGAAGTCAGGTAGAAGTCAGGGCACCAAGAAAATTTCTGCTGCAACACAGCAGAGATAATGTTCACATATCCCAACCTATTGTACAGAGTGGGGGCATATTGAATTTATTAGGCATCTTGAACTAATAATCTAGCCCTCTTGCCTAGGAAAAGAGATTTCCTGGGCCACACAGGCTTTGAGGTGTTACCTCATAAGTGGCCTCAGGTTTGTCAGTTCCCAAATTTAAGAAGTTGGGGGCAGTAGTATGGTTGCTGTCTTTCAGGCTAGAGGTGGATTAAGATCACATCACTACACTGGGTCAAGGTATCAAGGTACTGAGCTCATTATGCTCTTCCACGGGTCAGGCACAAATAGTTCATATGAACATTTGGAGTGATGGCTCAAACTTTGCACATCTCATGTTTCTTTTGAGCTATTGCAATTTTGCTTTGCTCATAAAGCACAGCTCCTTCTCTGATGTAGGCATGCCATGCTGGGCAGTCCTCTGCTAGTGTCTCCTATGTTTCACAATTGATCGCAAAGTTCTTTAGAGAGTCATTGAGAGTGTCCTTGCATCATTTCTTCTGACTTCCATATGAGCACTTGCCTTGTGTGAGTTCTTGGTAAAATACCGTAAGCTTTTAGGCAAACATGCTTTTGGCATTCAAACAATGTGTCCAGTCCATCAGAGCTGTCCTCTCTGTAGTAGAGTTTGAATGCTTGGCAGGTCAGCTCAAGAAAGGTCCTCAGTGTGTGGTATCTTATCTTGTCAGGTGATCTTTAGAATCTTCCTAAGATAAGTCAAATGGAAGAAATTCAGTTTCCTGACAGTACATGGTGCTGTCCAGGTTTCATAGGCATATAACAATGAGGTCAGCACAACAGCTCCATAGACCTTCAATTTGGTAGGATACTGCACATGCTGCAGGTTCTTGGAGCCACAGATGAGATTTGGGTGGTATGTGGACATCAAAGGTAAAAAGCATCCTTGAAAAGGGTTTGGTAGCCCTCACACTTGAACACCTCTCTGCCCCAAGAATACAGGGAACAAACCTCTTAGAGAGAGAAGTAGATTTTTTGATGAAGTCTGCTCTTTGGAGAGGGAAGGGAATAAACCACATAGTTCCAGAGCAGTGTCCAACTTAGAGAGTAAAGCTCATGAATTATTTGGACAGAATAGGTCCTCCAGGAAGGGAATTGCTTTTTAAGTAGCCTTAAAAGCATGTTTACCTTCTGAGGGGTATCTAAATAATACGATGATACTACAAGTCTTTGGGGGAGACTACAGAAGATTTTATAGAAAAGAGGGACTTAATAGAATGTCAGAAGATTGCTGAGAGGGCAGCCCAAGTTTAATTTTCTTCTGAAGTGAACTAATGAATGATAATCATTAAATATCATTTTTGGCCAAAGTCTGAACTAATCAAACAGACTGTTTTGCTTTGCTTTGAAAATGCCTTTTCCTGTGTTAGCAATTCCAAAGACCAGATAAGGCTGAATAGTGGGATTTCTCTTATCTTGGGGACATACTCAAAGGGGGAAAACAGAGACATCCTGAGATCATAAATTCCAAATTGACCCTGCTTTGTCCATTGTCTTGTCAATTTGTATTTACAACCAAGAAACTTTCTTTCTCATGGTATGGATAGTAAACATATGGAGATCATAAATTTGTGTGACACAGCCACCCTGAATTGGGATGGTTCTAAAATGTATTCATATTTGCTCATTCTTTTGTTCAGGCACCCAGAACTTAGATTCTGGCTCCATGTACATGTATCTGCTAACTTTAAGGGGATAAACGCTGTAACTGTGTATCACCTAGCCAGTTTGTCTCCTTTAACCAAATTTTAAGGTTAACATGAGCTAATTGAGTGTTGATTATAGTTCTGTATTTGTTTATGGGCTCATATGAGTCCTATGTATCTTTGAATTTACATATGCTAATTTTCATGCTTATATGGCAGCTAGGGAACTCTTTCATTCCCTCTTGGGGAAAACTTAGATACAAGCTCTACATAGGATTTACTTTGGATATTTTCTGGAGGAACTTCAAATGTTGGTGATGTATAAAAGACAAATGAGGCTCTGGGTTAGGCTCCTAGGATGGAACCCAGTCTTTCAGGTGAACCCTTAGAATAAGGATGGGGAACCCTGATCCCTAATTTGTTCTGTGAAGTTTGAATTCAGTCAAAGGGCTGCATGTGAGGGCCTAGTGGGTTACATGTGGCCTCGAGGCTGCATGTTTCCCACCCCTGCCTTAGAGCAATTTTCCTCTGTATAATTTGACAAACATGCATAGCTTTGTGACATCTATTCTACTACTTACTTAAGATGCCACTGAGGGGCGGCTAGGTAGTGCAGTGAGTAAGACCACTGGCCCCGGCATCTGGATGACCCAGGATCGGTCCCGGCCTCAGAAAATGAGCACCCACACATAAATAATGACTGACTGTGTAACCTTGAGCAAGTTACTTAACCCCAACTGCTTTAAAAAATGCCACTGAAATAATTTGTTATTTAACTTTTCAACCAATTATAGAAAGTCATAGAATCATGAATTTAGAGCTAGAAGGGACCTTAGCGCCCATTTAGTCTAATACCTTCATTTTACAAAAGAGGAAACTGAAGCCCACAGAAGTTGTCAAGGTATTGCACAGCAAAAACTGAGTCAATCTGCATGGTGATGAGATCAGCTTATTTTGGGTGAAGTATGATACATGGAGTTGAAACCAAGCAGAAATTTTTGCTTGAAACTTAGGAATTTTTATTATCAGATCTCTGGTCTATTTCTTTGTTGCCTGCAGGCAACTTACATTGTTGTGACAACATTTCATTGCTTGCACATCTTCATTTATGCTTTCAAATTTCTTTTTTATTTCCTTCAACATGCTCACAAATTCTTGTTGTTGGCTAAACTTCTGTGTTCAATATCTCCATGGAAATTTCTTTGGGTAAATAGGTTATTTTCCACAAAGAAAGTTGAAAGTGCCTTGAAGAGCCTCTAGCACCTTGTTCTTGTTGTCCAGCTGTTTTCAGGATCTTACATAGCTTCTGTGACTGCAGGACCATTGCTAAGTCTACCTGGCAAAGGTGACACCTCCCTGGTTCTGTCTAGTCTATTCATTGTCTAGTGAATTCATTATATTCCTAACCAATTTCCCCATTTCTTATTTGTTTTTCATCAAGCCTTAAATTTTAGAGCTCAAAGGGAGCACACAGATCTTGTACAAATCATTAATTTTACAGATGAGGAAGTTGAGACCCAGACAGGTCAAGTGAACCAGCTAGTCAAGGGAATTATTTGGAATGGCTCTAGACTACATTCCTGATCCAGTGTATTCTCTACTAGATATACCAAGACATCTTCTGTTTCTGAAAGATTACCATGTACCATGGCACAAATGGAAATTATTAACACACTAATTGATTCATTACAGGCTATGGTTTTCAGGTTTGTGTAGGCCTGCGCACATAGGCTTTATAGTCTTCACTGTGTCACCATGAAAAACAAGGGATTCAAATTACATGGATAACTTTTCACACCCTTAAAAATGTTACCATCCATAAAAGAATTGGACACAGAATGTTTTTTTTTCTTTTTCAGAATGACTAGGAGAGGGATTTCACATAACTCATTATCCTACCAGACTTTTGGTCTCAAAGTAAAGTTTCTAAATCTATAGACGACAGAAAATTCTATTTTGATGACAGGGCAGCTGTAAATAGAACACAAAGTGAGAGACACTAAGCTCTCATGGACATATCCAAAGCCTCTAAGAATATAAGAATTCATGTCTAAACCCAGACTCATTTCCTCAAGTTACCTTTTGAAAACCATATGATAGAGTGGAAAGAATGCTGGACTTGTGGTCATGAATACCTGGGCTTCAGCTCCACTTTTGACACTTACTGTGTGGTATTGGACAAAGCACGTGAGCTCTCTGGGCCTTGTTTTTCTCATCTGTCAATCTCTACTAAGTCCTTACTATATATCAGGTGCTATTCTAAGTGCTGTAAATACCAAGAAAAGGCAAAAATAGTCCCTACCTTCAAGGATGGGAGAGACAACATAAACACAAGGATTTCTACATCAAACATAGAAGCAAATGAAAGAAAATAGCATTGGGTGAGGAGGAGGTAAACAGAGGGAAAGGGACCAAGAAAGGTGAAACTAATCCATAGAATTTATCTCATAAGGATGTTACAAAGATCAAGTGAGATCATCTATGAAAAGTGCTTTGCAAACTTTAAAACATTATATTAATGACAGTTATAATTATTGTTTGACTCTACATGACATATTTATCTCTAAAATGGGGATAATAGTATCTTCCTCCAACTGTAGCTAGGTAGTTCAGTGGATACAGCACCAGATCTGGAGTCAGGAGTATCTGAGTTCAAATCTGGTCTCAAACCCCTATTACCTCTGTGACTCTGGGCAAGTTATTTAATCTCTGTTTCCTCAACTGTAAAAATGGTCATAATAATAGTATACGCTTCTCAGGGCTGTTGTGAGTTTCAAATGAGATAACATTTGTCAAGTGTCTGGCATATAGTAGGCACTTAAGAAATTCTTCCTTCTTCCCAGAAATTTTGTATTGGTGAATCATCTGCAATGTACTTGTTACTCAGAACAATTGCACAGGAATTGAAATCAGAGTGCCCAAGTTCTCTTCCCAGCTCTGTTTTTTATTTCCTTTAAGATGGTGAGCAGTCATTTCAGTTTTCTTGCTTCAGTTTCTCCATCTGTAAATGGTTGTTTATTAGAATAGGTGTTCACTTAGACTCTTCCAACTCTAAATGCTATAATTATTTTGTATCCTTCTACATTTTTTGGTTGTAAATTCCTTAAGGGGAGGGAATATGTTTTGCCTTTTTATATCCCCACTGCTTAGCACAGTGCTGGTCACATGGTAAGTGTCAAATAAATATTTATTGATGAATTGATTTGGGAAGAAAATAAAAAGAGCCATAGTGCCCCTTCAGCCCAGTGCAAGGGGTTGACTGTGTTGTTGCTAGGACATATTATGTATCCTTATGCTTCCTTATATCCTGGGAGCAGAATGGAGGTTAAAGTTGCTGGCTTAAGTACTATGGGAAAGGTGACATTTTAATTTAGTAAACTCTGATTGGAGGATAAAGTTGCACATCACACTGTGTCTAGCATACAGTGAGAAACAATAAATGTTTGTCAAATTTAACAGAATTGCTGAACTGAAGAAAACTAGTTAAAACTAAAAGTGCATTAGTAGTTTTTCTGATCTTATTGTTCAGGACAGTCTTCTAACTTCAGGATTCCAATGAACATTTATGAATGGATCTTTTGTGGCAAATTCATTGCCCAAAATATTTACTCCTTGGGGTTCTCAAGTTATTTTGATGGTCATTCTGTATATATTCTGTTGATACAGATTTTTTTGGTAAACAGTAAGTAGTAGTATTATAGTGTGAGTCAAAGTAATTTACATAAACCCACTTTGCATCTGTGAAGATAGGTGTTCCTGTCCTTCTTTCTTAAGAACATAGCATTTCAGTAATTGAGCCAACTTTTGATGCCTCATGGTTTATGGTAAATAAATACAAGAAAGCACAAGAAAGAAAAATTATAGTTATATGCTTCAAACTCAATGTGCAGAACAAATAAAGCCTAAATTCTGAATAAAATTTTAGAAGCAGAAAGCCTCTAAAGTAGATGATGTTTGTTATGACCATAATTTCCAATAGAGTATGTTATCTTCTCTTTGTGGTTTTTTTTCCTGACATATAATCCCTCTTCCTTGCTTGCTTGAAGTCTGAAAACAAACCAAGACATTTCCTCTTCAAAAATGTACTTTTTGTGCATTGTTGTGGATATTAGTAGTCTAATAATTTATCACCTTGTATTTTCTTATATAGCCATGAGTAATCATGTTGCATCTGGCAGTTTAATGAGACAACTGTAAGGGCAGATTAGGCCACATCAGCAGCCTTAGAATTGAGGAATTTAGCAAAGTAATTGTACATGAAGAAATTTCTTTAGTACCAATTAGCCTAGTCTCACTATGGGCTCACCTTTCTTGAAATCTGATGGACACAGACAGGCCTTGAAGAAGCCTAAACTACCATCAGAGAAGCACCTATCAACCCTTTTAAATGATCTAGAAAGCAACAAGGAAGGCAAAAGGAAGTATTTAGCACCAAACAGAAGGCAATATCTATATTTTAAAAAGAATGGGAGGAAAGAAAGAATGAAGGAAGGAAGGAAAAAAGGAAGAAATAATGAAAATTAAAAGGGAGGAAGGATGATTGGGGCATTTTTCTTACCCTACTTTCATATTGTCTCTTTTCAAAATACAAAAAGAGGTTTGTGTATAGATTCCAAATTGCCATTTCTTGCTACTTTTTAATATATATATATATATATGTATATATATATATTTAGTTTTTGGAGACCAATTGGGGTTAAGTAACTTGTCCAAGGTCACATGGCTAGTTTTTTTTTTTTTTGGTGTGTGTATTAAGTGTCTGAGGAGGAATCAGAACTCACGTCCTCCTGACTCCAGGGCCGGCATTCTTCTCACTGTGCCACCTAGCCTCCCCATCCACATATACTTTCATAACTGATCTACTTGCTGTAGTTTCTTCCAAACTATATTCCTTAAAAATATATTTTGATTGCCCTCTCTCTTTTTGTATCACTATTGATAACCTTCTCAACTAAAAATCAAAGAGAAACTTAGGAAATAAAATCCCTTGTAACAAATAAGCATACTTAAGCAAAATGAGTCCACTCAATGGTCAATTTAAAAATGTTTATCTCTTTTTGCATAACACCTTTCTGTCAGGAGGTGGGTAACATTTCATCACGTATCCTCTGGAAACATTGCATTGGTCAGAGTTCTTAAATCTTTCAAAGTTGTTTTTCTTTTCAAAATTGTTGTCCTTGTGTAAATTGTTCTTCTAGTTCTACTCCATTTTGCTTCAATTCTTACTTTCCAAGATTCTCTCCCATTATCTCTTCCATGATCTCCTATGCTTTAATAATATTGCATTATACTTGTAGTTTTGTATACCCTGGCCCTCTTTTTCTGGAACCAAGCTGCTACATCAACCCCAGAAGGTTCTATGATATCTTGAGAGGTTAGGATATCTCTCTTCTCTACTGCTTTTGGCTCAAGCCCTTATCAGCTGTGTTCCTTCATTTGTTAGGGGTGACTTGCACCCCAAGTTCCATTTAACTACTTACAGCAGATATCTTTTATATGAGAATATAAACATATATATATAAAACACATAAATATTTCTCCCAATACCTGTGGGACCTGATTGCCTGGAACAGACTAAAAATTTAGCTCAGTTACTACATAGCTTTTATTCACCAAAGCATACCACAGAATTTGTGCCATTAAGTTCACATCTATATGCAATATGACTGCTAAATAAATCCTTCCACTGGGCTAGAGTCCCAAAGGTTGTTTCTAAAGATCTCCTCTTGCTCCCCAAGTAATAGATGATGCACTGTCTGAGAAACCCAGTTTACACTCTAATTCCAGGGTGGCTCATTCTCATGATCTTTTGAAACTCCCAAGGTCTACCCTCTTAGGGTCACCAAGATCCCTCAGGAATGCTAAGTCAAAGAGACTCTAACTGAAGTGGATAGATGTTTTAGAATGCCTTTGTAGGCAAAGAGCCTGCTCTTCAATATATGTTAAATGACCAGAACTAGCCAGAGAATATTATCACTTGCTCTGCAACCTCTGTCCAAGGTACTATCCTCACTATTCTCCCAGATTCAGTCCTCTAGAATGCTGCATGTGTAGATGCTATCCAAAGCACAATTCTGGGCATGGAACAAGCCCCTGTTACACATCCTTAAACTAAGATGTGTGTAGCCATTCCTTAGTTGATAGGTACTGCATTAGGATCTAATTCTTATCTTCTCTTTTTCCTTTTGATTCCCCCTTAAGAGGAGGAAATACATTTTGCTTGTGACTATTTCTTCCCTAGTATTATCCACCTTCTTAATGTCCCCTCTCATCCCTGCCAGTTTCCTGTTGAGTTTGACCAAACTCTATGTATGTATGTATGTGTGTGTTTTTGTATGAAATCCCCATTTTACTATTTCAGATAAGATGAAATGCATCAGATTCCTGTTTCTCCAACCCTTTTCTCTATATTTATGTACTCCTCATTCACCCCAATTATGAGGAATAGCTTGTTTTACTTTCTTCCTTATTGTGCCCTTTAATATGTAAGTAAAGTAATCCTTATTATCAAAGGTATGGGAAACCTTTTGCTGGGTTAGAATTTGGTAGTAATAAACTGTAGAACAAGGATAAGGTGACCCCTTTTAATCAAAGATACCACTTTGGATGCAGAGGCTCTCTGTTGTCTTTGTTAGGTTACTAGGACCCTTCTGCCTGAGAAACTGAAACCTGATAGATAAGGTTTAAAATTGCTTCCTTCAAGATTCATCAGAATCTCTGAAGTCACATCATCCAGTTTCATCTCCTTTTTGTGTTCATGTTTGGTATATGAATAAATGACCAGGATTTTGTATTTAAGCTAAAATTCTCCATTCAAAGAAGTGCTTTGGTAGATCAACACATATAATTTTAGCTTGTTTTCCCAGAGTGATAAGCATATTTTGATCCTATGTATCTGAAAAAAAATCCATTTCTTTTTTAAAGAGAACGCTTTCCATATACACACATGCCTATATACATGTGTGTATGGTTTATTAGATTGGGCATATCCTGCCAAGATGAATCTGTCAAAATTAGATTTTGTGACTGACAAGATTATTTCTGTTAGTGAAGGTGGAGATACTCTCAGAAGAATTTGAGCAGTTTTGGTTAAACAGGAACCATGCAGATAAAAGAGAATCTTCTACATAAGGTAAGCCACGAAAAAGCTGTATTTCCAACTTGAAAGTCAAAGGCTTTTTCTGAACCAAATTATAGCACAACACTATATCATGACTAGTTTCTATGGCAAAATTAATAATGATTAGTGAATAAACAAGGAGTTCAATTCACCCATATTAGACAACCACATGATGTCTGGTTTGGTACAAAGGTACTATGCACTCTTTTATTCATTCATGTAATGTTTATTCAGAGTCTACTATGTGCAAAAAATGTGCTAAGCACTAAGTGAGATATAAAGATAAATATGAAAGAGTCCCTGAATTTGAGGAGCTAATAGAGCATATTAAGACGTATTAGATCAATAGCTCTAAAATAAGGTAGAATGAACAAATGAAGAATTTATTCAGATCTTTCAGTGTGCAAGGTGCTATGCTAAGCACTAAGGTTACAAATAGAAAAGCAAGACTATCCCTGCTCTCAAGAAGCTCACCCTCTAATAGAGAAGGCAACACATTGAGAAAGTTTCAACTGCAAGCCCGATGGAACAGTCCCATGGTCCTCAGGGTATAGCAGCAAAGCAGATGGCAATGCTTCTTTAATGTTCCACTAATAAAATCATAAAAGTTTGTCATATTGAGCCATTTACATTGCCAAAGACTTTGGTGACAAGAACTTTCTTTTCTGGGCCTTCAAGAGATGATATTACTTTAGCACCTGCAGGAGCAGTTGCCAGGCTATATCTCCATAGGGGTTGCTTTGCAGGATGATGATTTATGGGCACTGGCCTATTTCCAAGCATTTTTGATTCCAAAGGCTCCTGGGTTCAGGGTCTTGTGCTGTCTCTATCAGCATCTGAGGGGAGATGGTGTTTGAGAGGGGGGTAGTAGTTTGATTTGCCTGGCAAGTTAAATTGCCTCCTGTCTCTAGAGTGCCTTGCTGCTTCTGCTAGAATATTATACATGAATAAAGAAGATATAGAAAAAGTACTTGTGATAGCTCAGTAAAAGGATATACTATTTTCAGCTGGAAGCACTAAGGAAAATTTCATGGAGGAGGTGCCATTTGATCTAGGGATGATTTCGACAGACAAAGAAGTAGGAAAAGGATGTTCATAGGGCACAATGTAAGAGAAAGAAAAGTGGTAAAGAAATAGGGTGTATGTTTGGGTGAGTGACACAGTTTGGTTCAAACAGAGTGCCCATCTGCCCAGCTAATGATATTACCTATAGAGAGCCCTATATGTCTTTCCAAGGATATTGAATGTTATTTTATAGATGGAGCAGGAAGAGAATGTTAGAGCACTAAAGATATGTGTGATCACATCTGAAGATTAGGAAAACGAATCTGGCAATGGCAAGCAGTATGGATTGGAGGAGAGAAAAAGCCTGAAGATGGATTTGGAGGCACTAGTTCCTATACCACAGAATGAGGGTCTAGACTGAAGAAGTGTCATACTGGTAATAAAAATAACCAGAGAGATGCGAGTACAGAGATAGAATTGACCAGACTTAATAACTTAATTGATTTGAAGGACAAGGGAGAGAGAAGAACAAAAGACAATGCCAATGTTTTAAGTGTGGATAACTGAGAGAATGCTAATGTTATTGCATTATTATTTTTGTCATTGTTGCTATAATTATTATTATGGAGAACAGTTTAAATGGTTCCACATGTTAAAGAAAGGTATGTCAGTATATCTCTTTTAGGTAGCTACAAGTAGTTGAGAAAAGTTTCTCCTGTCATTCTTACCTTAGCTAAACTTCCTTTTTGCTTTTAATGATAATTTTACCCATCAAAAAGTGGATGAAACAAGAAGTAATTCTATACCCAAAATGATTCTCATTAAGAGGGGGCAAAACTGTTTTCTAGGCAGATATTATGGGAATCTTGGGGAATAGTTATAACTTTTTCATAGTATTTATGATAAGAAAGAAGAATTAGAAAGTCAAGTATAGTCTGAAAACAACCTAGATTTAAGGAGAAGAGATCTCAAAAGTTTTAGAATAGGGATAGCTAGGATCCCATAGATTAAAATTCTATGTAAGAAATCAGCCCTGAAGAGATAGAGATATCTCAAAAATGAAATAGGAAATAGAAAAATAGGGGAAAATTCCCATGAAGCGAGAAAATAGATATAAAACACCCAATATAAATGCACAAGGAACTCACCAACCAACTTAGATTTTTAGAAGATCTCCTCAAATTACTACTACTATTGCTGCTGCTGCTATTATTACTACTACTACTACTATTAAATACCTAAAATTTTATAGCACTTTAAAATTTGCAAAGTGCCTTACAGATATCTCATTTTATCCTCATAATAGCCCTGGAGGTAGGTGCAATTTTTATCCCCATTTTTTACAGATGGGGAAACCGAGGCAGACAGAAATTAAATGGGTCGCTCAATTAATAAGTGTTTGAGATCAAATTTAAACTCAGGTCTTCCCACTTCCATGTCCTGTACTTTATCCATTGTACCACCTAGAATTCTGAGTAGATGATGAAAACAGGCAAATAACCGAAGATAGTATAACAAAAGCACAAGACATTTCTGTAAGAAGAATATCAGCACTACTGCTATTATAGTGGGGGTAAAAAGGAGATCAAAGAATGGATAAGATCACTGGTCTTAGTGAACGGAATGATAAAAATTGACAACAGAAAGAAGGCAAAGCTTCTTAATTCTTACTTTGTTTCTCTTCTCTCTGCCAAGGAAAATGCCTTAAAGATTGGAAAGGACAGAACAAAAATCATTAATAAGAAACTGATACCCAAGATAAATTAGGAAATGGTGAAGAGAGTACCTATTCAAGTCACTCTCCCAGTTGAACTATAGTTCCTTGAGTCCTAAAAGAATTAATGGATTTCACTCTGGTCAGTGATAACTGAAAGGAGAAGAGAAAGGTATTACTTGAGTGGAAAATGTCAAATGTCCCAATTTGGAATAGATGTGTGTGTGTGTGTGTGTGTGTGTGTGTGTGTGTGTGTGTATGTGTGTGTGTGTGTGTGTGTATAATTAAAGATAAATAATTTTTTCAAGATCTTCCTTGTGGCACCCTGGCTGTAACTGGAAATACAGGGAATGGAACTTTGTCCAAGGTGATAACATCTAGTGAAGCATTCTTCCTCCATATGAAATGTCCTTCTTCCACCAGAGGCTGCACTTTCATTCTTCTTTCCTATAGGTACTTCCTTTATCAGAGCTTCTGGAAGTTGGAAAACTCTTCCAGAATTACTGTGTCCATAGCAGGATTATCCTCTACCCATCTTTCATCAGACTGTTCTCTGGTACCATACTCACTTCAACCAAATTTGTCACAGATGAAGTTTAGGTCAAATTATAGGTAACCAGATGATGTATATAGTGAATAAGATCATTGACTTTTGAGTCAGAAAGAAATGAGTTTAAATCCTGCCTCAGAAACTTATAGCCTATGCTTAATTTCTATCAGCCTCAGTTTTCTCATCTGTAAAATGGGTATGATAACTTCTACTTCATAGGGTTATGAGGATCAACAAGATAACATATATACAATTTTAGCTGAATACTATCATCACCACCATTTTTATTATCATTATATTATCATTACATGTAGTACTATCTTTCATGTCTAGGAATAGTGACTAAGATCCACCTACCTCTGAGGAAAGCACAGTCCATAACTTCTGGTTGATCCTTTGTAGTTTGGACAGGGGTGATAGGATTTAGGCAGACCAGCCTCTTACCAGTGAGGGAAATTATTTTTTTATTATATTAGTAACCAATTATTAAATTAGGATTAAGGTTTTTTTCTCCTCTATTTCCAAATTCAGCAGCCAGTCCCTATAGGCCAGTCAGTCAGTTCCTGAAGGACATTGTTGATAGATGAGATTGTCCAAATCCTCTAGTTACATGCTCTGTGATCTTGGCAGGACCCCCATTCAACTTAGAAGACCTTATTTCTGGTTATAGTGTAAACAGAATCTAATTTAGGTGAATTCCTGCCCTTAGGAAATAAGCCCAGGTCATTGTACTTCTCTGTTGGAGTTTAGGATAACCCAGCTTATGAAGGAGAAAACCAACCAGAGTAGTCTGAATAGAGACTGATTCCTTTGTTCATATTACTGGAGCCATCAGAGTCTCATGATCAAGCCACATGCTCAGCAGGAGCTGAAGGTTTTCAGCCCACCTCCTCATTTGAAAGTCTACCTCCTCTAGTTAGAAGCAAACATTTTTTGAAAAGGGACAGAGTCAAAGGAGAAAATAGAATAAGTGGGGGGCAGGATAGGATGGAGGGAAATATAGTTAGTCTTTCACAGTATAACTACTATGGAAATGATTTGGGGTAACTACACATGACAACCTATATTGAATTGCTTATCTTCCCAGTGGGAATGGGTATGGAGGGAAGAAGGGAAAAAATCTGGAACCCAATGTTTTAAAAACAAATGTTAATTTTTTTTTTACATAGAACTGGGCAATAAGATATACAGGCTCTGGGGTATAGAAATCCATCTTGCCTTACTAGAAAGTTAGGGGGTGATGGAGGAGGGGAGGATATAAAGAGAACAGATTGGGGGAAGGGTTATTCAGTAGGTTTGCTATTTTGGGGTGGGGGGTAGGAGAAAGACAGAGAGAGAAAAAATTATAACTCAAAATCTTGTGGAAATGAATGTTGAAAACTAAAAATAAATTAAAAAATTAAAAAAGAAAGAAAAGAAAGTATACTTCCTCATTAATTGTTCACCAGTCAGGGTTGATCTCTACTTGTAAAGGGCACCCACTTTTCCAAAGGTATTTAAGCATTTGATGATCTCCATGATTTTGTCTTTAGTTACCAAGAGAACCTGCCAACTATCAATTTATTGATGATCAGCTAGCGTAGTTAATAAATTAATTATCAATTACCCAGAAACTCTTTCTCTTAGGCTTTCCATTTGTCCCACTAGAACTGGAAAAAATGGAAAGAGTGTGTTTTTGGTCACATGGCATTTAATAATGATGTAGGTGTACTTAAAGCAATAATCTTTTTGGTTATATTTATTTTCTTAAAGGAAGGAAGACATCATGTCCCCTTCTTTTTGCTGGATGTGGCACAATTCTCAACTTCCTTTCTCTATACCATCAAAAGGAAATTACTGTTATTTTAAAGCCACTCAGCTAGAGATCCTCACAGAGCCAGCTAAATTTTAGCCTAGAGTTGAATGTTCTTCAGAGCAAAAACTGTGCATGTTTACTGATTGCCCTAAACGTGCCACTGTAGCAAAAATTACAGGCCTGGCATAAGATAGCATTTCTTCAGAATCTGGTGGCGTTGATCTCCAATTATCTTGCTGTTCACTGATGCCTAGGATCCAACTTTATTCACTGACTTTGAATTGCCTGCTCCATTCATGAACTTGTACTTCAGCCAAGTGCTTGCCTTTTAGAAAAGACTCTTTTGCTGAGTCAAGTTATTTTAAATGTGTCATTAGCTGCTCACAGACCATGACTTATTCTTGGTTAGTTATTACAATTTCTGAGAAAAGTACATAATGTTACAGGATGTTATATGAAGTACAGAATGCTGGTGAGGCTTTGAAATAAAAGACACAATCGTCCTCAAAAGCTGGAACTGTCCAGGCAGTATTGGGGACTAAAAAAAAATACCATTATTTAAAAAAGAATATCAGCATTAAAATATGGTTGAATTTGAAGAATGCTTCCGGGAGACTGATTATTTTTTTTCCTGGTAGGCACTATATACCTGGAGCTAATGCCTTAGTATATGGAATGCTGGCCAAGAGACTAGGCTGTTTACCAGATACAGTTATCTGAGATGTGATAAAGCAAATGTTTGAATGTTTTCTACACTCTTTTATTGAATTAATGATAGAATTGTTGAAGTACCTAATTTGCATATAAAAAAGAAAATACTATTTGGAACAAGATGTAAGAAATATTGACACCTAGGAATAATGCATATGCATTCTAGTAAAATTTTTATCTTTGATTAATTTACTTCTGTTTTTATAAACATAAAGCATAACACACATGTATTTTATGTTTGCTACTACCATTATAATCTCATTGAAGAGATAAGATACAGCACACAAAACAATGAAATATATGAATGATGAAGTGGCATGATAAGGCATAAAGTTAGTAAAAGTTTGAGGAAGGATTTGTATCCTACCTTGTCTGTAGTTTCCTTTTATACAAAATTAGAGAATTGAACTAGATGAACTTTAAAATCCCTCCTACACTAAATCTGTGATTCTATGAGCATCCTTTCTGATCCTGAATATAATACTCTTCCCACCATACCATACTTTCTTTGAATAAGCTATCCTAATCTCCAGATTTGATCACTTTCCTAGATCAAGTATACTCTGAAAGAACTGGTAGATTTAATTGCAGCACTGTTGTCACTGATATTTGAAAGATCCCAATGAATAAAGAAGGAGTGGTAGAATAAAATGTCTTCAAATTTTGTCTTCACTGCTTTTCCCTTGTGTGATTTTGGGCAAGTCATTTCATACTGTTGGACCTTAGTTTCCTCATATGTAAAAAGAGGGGATTGGACTAGAAAATGTCTAAGGTTCCACAAGATAGCTCAATATATGTTAAGCCAAACACAGAGGACTGTTGCTGTGAACAGCTTTCAAGGTTCTGATTACATAGTATAGTGAACTCTCTATTCAACAGTAAATTAAATAAAAACATTTACCATAAATCAAGATACAGCATTCAGAATGTTATAACTTATCACAGAAAATCAAAATATAGCATTCACCACATCACAACTCAAGAACTTATCACTAAAATGGCCACATGGTTTTCACCAAAGTGGTCACATAGTTTTCAACAAAGTACAATCATTTAGTAACTCAATCATTCAATTATCCTTAAGGAGGCTCCTTAAGGGTCACAAAGTACCCTCAAAGGTCTCCACCCATGGGGTACAATTAAATTACAACTTCAACAGTCACTACTCAGTACCCTCTTAAAGGGTAGTGGAAAATACAAAAGCCATCTGCCCCTAGGTCACAAGTAAATTATAATTTCATCAGTCACTACTCAGTATTCTATTTCATCAGTCACTGTTTAATCAATTGCATCAGTCACTACTCAGTACCCACAGAGAGGTCTTTTCATCTTGACTGAGGGCAGGCTTTCTGCTTCCATGGTTCCTCTTCCATGGTCCCAGCTCCCACCCAAATCTAACTAACTGCCACCTGAGTTCAAAGGTACACAGCTCCCAGCTCCTTGTCCAGCTCTCTGTGCAGTTCCTGCTCCACACTGGGGTTCACAGAGTCCAGTCCATCTCAGATCCATCACAGTCTCTGTTCCTGGGAAGACAATGCTTAACAAAGCCACAAGAACATTCATCTACATTAACAAAGTCACAACAACATTTGTACAAAATACAGGCACCACAGTCATGCTTCCTCAGTCTTTGGCAGCTCCAGCTGGCCCTTGGAAGTCTTGCCACCACAGGTCCTAGTTCTGCGTCAGTTCTCAGTTCTCAATTCTCAGTTTAGTTTTCAGTAGTGGCAGCCCAGCCTCCAGATGCTTGCTGAGAGAAATTCATTCTCTCTCTCTTTCTCTCCCTCCCTCTGTCTCTGTCTCTGTCTCTGTGTCTCTCTGTCTCTCTCTCTGTCTCTCTCTGTCTCTCTGTCTCTGTCTCTGTCTCTCTCTTTCCCCAGCAGCAGCTGCCCTGTCTCCATGATGCTTACCCCAACAAATTCTGTCTGTCCAGCTTGTGTTCTTCCTTATATACACTATAGCTTCTCCCTGTTCTGCCCCTTCCTGTTATGTCAACAACTTCCTCCTAAGGTGATAACTACTTCTGTGTTAATTAAATAGCTTAAACAAGGTGTTAATTTGAAATAAGGTGCTAAATACCTGCTTACTTGCCAATACAAAAGGGGCATGGAAGATCTTCAGATTCCATTAACATTACTATATATCATTTAGATCTATCAATTGTCAGCCATCACCCCAGCTCAGGCCCCCATTACCTCTAACTCATATTATTTCAATAGCCTCCTGGTTGGTTCCCCCCTCTAATCACCACCAAACTGGTATTTCTTTGCCCCTTTCTGATTCTGTGACTCTTCTTCTCAAGAAATTTTAGTGGCTCCTTCTTACTTCTAGAATAAAATAAAAATTCCTCTTATGGAGTACCTTATGGTACCACTCTTATTGCTCTGTTTGATTTTTAAAACCCTTTACAATATGACTCCAGTCTACCTTTCCAGGCTGCACATTACTTTCTTTTGGGCATTTTACATTATAGCCAAATTGCCCTACTTACATTTATGACCTTCCATCTCCCATCTCTGTGTCTTGAATAGTTTGGCTCATAACTGATATATAGTCTCTCTTCTCTGTCTTAGGGAATCCTTTGTTGTTGTTCAGTTGTTTTTCAGTCCTGTCTGACTCTTTGTGACTTCATTTGAGGTTTTCTTCACAGAGATACTGGATTGGTTTACCATTTATTTATTCAGCTCATTTTACAGGTAAGGAACTGAGGCAAGCAGGGTCAAATGACTTGCCCAGAGTCACACAATCATAGTAAGTATCTGTAAGTGGATTTGAACTCAAGTCTTCCTGCCTCCAAGCCCAGCACTCTATCTGCTGTGACACCTAGGTACCCTAGTTCCCTCTAAAGCTCAAGTCATATAACTTCCTGAAGGCAGAAGCAAGTCTACCTTCACTACCAGAAAATGAATGGTCTTTTCTCTTCAGTGAAAACTTATGAATCATTTCTGACAAAAGTCCTCTTTGTCCCTTTTGAGACATTGTGGCAGTTTGTTCTTTATTGAAGAAAGGAACCCTTCAGCTATCATAAAACAGTAATAATATGGTCTCAAATTAAAACTTCCATCATAAGCTAAATTTTAAATGAAAATGAAATTTTTACATTGAGGTTACTATGAAGAGACTAATTTTGTTCATATATAGCAAGAAGATTTCATATTAAAAATCTGAAGGATTAAGGTGTCAAGCTGTAATTTCAGATAGTAAAGAGAACTCTTACTGATGCAAATTGGCATCTCGTCTGCCACTTAGGATTTTAAGGAATTGCCTAGATCAGAGGAGTCAAACATGCTGTGGAATGGCACATGCCCACCCAACACTCCTCGATGTGGCCTGAACCTGATTGAAATGAAAATGTAAAACATTTAGCAAAACAAGTAAATATACAAGAGAACATAGATGACATCACATTTTAAAAATTAAGTCAATATTCTGCCGTGGGGATCCTTGTGTATAAATTAGTGGCCTCCATTTCTATTTGAGTTTGACATCATTGGCCTGAGTACTGCGGAGTTAAGTGACTTGCCTAAAGTCATGCATCTAGTACAGGCTTGAGGTGAGACTTGAACCTAGTTCTTTTTGGCTTTAAGGCCTGCTATCTAACTACTCTATTATGTTTCCTCTCTTTGGAGGGTCTACTCTTCAGATAATAGTCTAGTGGTAGAATTAAATAGCTTAAAAAAGTTCAACTTAATTTCTGTTTAATAAAATAGTCATAGAATACAGATAAATGATATCTTTTAAAAATCATAATATGGTCTCAAATTAAAAATTAAAACATCCATCATAAGCTAAATTTTAAAAGAAAATGAAATTTTTACACTGAGGTTTCTATTAAGAGAATAATTTTGTTTCATATACAGCAAGAAGATTTCATATTAAAAATCTGAAGAAAGAAGAATGAAGGAAATTTGAGTAAACTAGCCAGTATCTGTATAGTAGACCACCTTAAGCAAAACTGCTAAATAAAAGTCATTCTTATACATTCTGTTGCACTACTCACTACCACCACCACCACCCCCTACCCCCCGCCCATTTCTCTCTTCTTTTTCTCCCAAAAGTCTGTCCTTTCCTCCCCACTCAGGCTCTGCTCTCTTGGATCCCCCAGGGCTGGCCATTTACAGTCTATCTCCCAGTTGAAGTTTATCTGTCCTGTATTTTATTGTTTTAGAGCTTGAAATGTAGATAATTAATCTGATCCAGGAATACATGTTAATGTACTAATAAATGGGGTTAAAGAACTGCTACCAGGTAACATGCATATATTTTAACTGTGGCCTTCTAGAGTTAATATATCCATTTTATTACCTAATTTGCTAGTGGGAATTTCATGGGGATGATAGAAGCAGGAGGGTTTTCCCCTACCATTCATATAATAATGGGAAGTATACTGTTGTCTCCAGTTATGCCAAGGACCAGCCCTGACTATCATAGGATAATCTAAGTCTGGCAAACACCTCAGAAAATCATCAAAATAAGCTGAGTTTCCATGGAAAGCATTGCACAAATTAAAAGCATTCCTATTTTCAATGAGTTAGCATTCTTTTGATATTAGGAAAAGGCCATTTTTTACTTAAAGGGATAAACTTCTGTTTTGTCAGTCTGAGAATTTTCAGTGTTTAATGGCTGACTAGAAAGGTCTGATTTCTGTACAGAAAACAGCTCAAGTAGTGAATATGTCCAGTTTTCTTTGGGGAAAGGCTTGCTTGTCCAGACTATTCAGGATCAGCCTAAGACATATAAATGATATGTTGTAGGTTTTTAGGATCTTCCAGGAAATGTATGTGATCTTGGAAGTTTGATCCTCTGGGAGTTCTAATACTAGGTGGGAAGAAAGGCTCACTAATAAATGAGGCAGTACTTTCACCACATATCTACCCCATTTACAAACATCTATTTATATCTATCTATTCGTCTATAATACTTATTTAAGAATTGACATTATTTTAAAGCTACTTAGACTTGTAATAAGATACATATGTATGTGTATTTATATTACCACTTTCAATTCGTTCAATTCAATTCAACAAATATTTAATAAGTACTGACAAGTACAAGGCAATTTGCTTGATCCTAGGAATATAAAGTCCCATATAACTCCCTCTGTGATCCAGAGTGTCTTCCCCCCATCTGGGCCTTAATTTTCACATAGATAAAGTCAAGATCTTTGGATTACTAGATAAATCGTAACTTCTAGCATAAAAATTCTGTGAAATGTTATATAAATGGCTATTTAAAGGAAGGGAATACCCTTATGATGAAAATAACCTTTGAGCCCATGAAAAATTTTCACCAAATCATAAAATGTAAATTGACTCTATTTACAATGGCAAGTACCTCCTTTATTCTGTCAACTGAGTTCCTTTTCTCCTACTTTGCATTTTGCTAAGCAAATTTCTTTTAGATTAAATTTATTTCTCAGGGTGCATGGGGGTATTCAGGACTAGCATCTCTGTTGTAACAGCTTGTTGAGCCCTTCTCAGGGCTGCTCATCCACCTTTGGTCTGCACCTGATTCCCCCAGCTCTCAGTTGTGGCTCCAAGAAGATGTTCGGTGTCCATACCCCTGTAAACTGTCTTGGCAGATGGGCCAAACCGGGTTGAGGGTAAGCAACAGGTCTCCAATCTTTCAGTGAGTTAGGGAGATGTCTACCTCAAGCACGTGAGAACTTCCCCCAGTGGAATGGGCAGATGAGAATGATTTGTTCCAATGGCCATAAATGCAACTGAAGAAGGTGCTATGGAGTGCTTAGAGAGCTTGGTCAGACATTAAAGACTGATGACTCTGGAAGAGAGAATGAGACCGATGACTTTGGGCAGCTCTGCCTCACTTAAATCCAATTCACATAAAAGTCAAGATGTCTCCCAGTGATGTCATTGGTCCTTTTTGAAACAAAGGATGAACAACAATTTCAGCTTCTTAATCTACTATACCTGTAAGATAGTCAAGAATTTATTGAGTGCCTCATATAATATTTAGAAAAAAAATTTAGGATCTGATCAGAGATTTATGGTTAGGAGGACAGTTAGAGGTCATCTCTGAGCATCTAATTTTATGGATGAAGAACTGATTCCAGGAGAGGTTGGGTAACTTGCCCAACACCGCCAGTAAGTGACAGATCTTGCCTTTTAACCCAGGTATTCTGATTCTAGAATGTGGTACATCAAAAAATAGCACAGCATTGATCTTGGAGTCATATGATCTTGGTTCAAATACTAACTCTCACAGACTATATGACCTTAAACAAGTCACTTAACCAGTCTGGACCTCAGTTTCTTCATCTCTAATCTGAGAGGGTTTGGATTTGATGGTTTTTAAGGACTCTTCCCCATCTAAGCCATAATCCCATGACCCTTCTTCTGTAGCATTATGTATTGCTTTCAACTCATTCAATTCAACTCAACAAATAGTTACTAAATACTGCCTAAGCACAAAGCACTTTGATTGATCCTGGGATTACAAAGACAAAACTAGAATAATTCATGCCTTCGAGGAAGGCATTCTAACATTAGACTGTGGGATTCCCACATGTGCCCAGATAAGAAAATATAAGGTAACTTGAGGAGAAAGATCTCTGTGTGGAGATAGGAGAGGGTTGATTTTTATTCTTGGTACAGTACTTTAAAGAACATTATAGAAGAGAGTGAGATTGGAGAGGGTGGCCAGGGATATATGTTCATAGTGATCTTTCCAGTAGTGGTTATGAATGCTCCCTCGAATTTTTTCATTGCAACCAGAGAATCAGATTGCATGATCAGACAACCAAAAGGCATAAACAACAACCATTGAACCTTGCATATAGATGTTGAGCTTGGTATTACAATCACAGGAAAGCATTTCAATTATTTATAGTAACTTTTATACCTTTAGGTATAAAAGGGCTGTAATTAGAATGACATTTTACACAGTCAAACCACATATTTTGATTTTTCTCATTTTTAGTTCTATGGAAAGATCTTTTCTTGGTGCCATATAAGCTTTAAGACTATTCATTACACACTCATGCACGCGTGCACGTGCACACACATTCACACACACAGACACACATGCACAAGATTACAGTAACATCTGTTGCCCTTGTTTCCTGTGTCACAGGATTAGGGGTCCTCATTTTCATTCAAAGGAATATTTGTTTTTGGCCACAAACTGAATGTGTCTAAGTGCATATTCTTAGCCATTAGAGGAGAAAACTGCTATGATTGAGTATGCTCATTGCCGCCATAGTTTCAGAAGCACATTCTAATCATAATCTGCTATCCTACCAAACTTCTTCCATGATCTCTCCCCTTCCACAGATGTCCTTGATTATTTGCCCACTTTACCCCCACTGATACCAAAAATGCTGATCACAATAGAAACTTTGTATTGCCTAGGGACAGTAATGGGGAAGAGGGAATCATAATAGTATAATCATGATTTTGCAAAAGGGTGAGTTGTAAGGGTGAGAGGGGAAATCCAAATCAGAGACTAGGACACAAAGGAGTAGGAAAAGAGTGATTGTGAAATAAGGTTCTAGATCTCTAGCAAATGGGAATCCTAGCATATTGAGAATATGCTTTGTGAGGATAGGGAATGTGATTAAAGGAAAAAGGAAGAAATGGAAAAGGGAGGAGGGGAGATCCTTAGCAAATATTGCCTTTTATGTTGATATGTATTGCCTTCTGTTAAGAAAAGTGGGATCAAGCCTGCCTTTGAGAGGCAACTGGTAAAGTTATTTGCTAGTAATTCATATACCACTGTGAAGTATCTGAACCAATAATTATGGACCTTATCCACCCCACTGCTTTCCAATTTTACACAGAACTTAAAATTTCAGTTCCTTCCCCAGATAGAATTATTCTGTCATTTGTCATATTAATAGTGCACAAGCTTTCTAGTTCATATTTCACCCAACTTGTGTTTTCATTGCATTAGACCTCTTTTACTCTCGTAGGTTACCAACAATTTTCTACATACTTATTTTTCCATTGTTTCTTTTCTCCTTTAGCTTCTTTTGTTCTTAGTGAATGAATAAATAAACGGATGAATGAGTAACACATTTATTAAGCATTTACTATGTACAAAGCACAGTGCTAAGCACTGGGGATACAAACAGAAAAGGAAAGCCAATTTTTAAATTCTCCAGTTCAAATTCTCAAGTGAAGTTTTTGATTGATGCTGAATTGTTTATTTTGTTCTCTGTTTTGACTTTTTACATAGCCTTAAGTGTTTTTAATTTTGCTTTTGAGTATTGATCAAGGGAATCTAGAATTTGTGATATATTTTTGTTTTCTGGATTCCATTCTACATATTTCTTTTTTATTACCCTTAAGTGACAGATGTAGCATCCAATTTTTTTTCTGCACATCCCAGCTAGATATTGCTGCAGTTATTCAATGTCTTTCTTGTAGGTCTTCAATAACTTTCTCAAGGTTCTCCTACCACGGTAGTATTTGACACCTGTCCTTTGAAATATTCTTTGATAGCTTTCCTTCTGTGACTTTTACCATGGAAACACCACAACATTTGTACTCTGGTGCAAATCTTGGAAGACTTATGCTTTCTGCTAAATATTGTAGATAATTACTCATTCATGATGGTAATAACAGTTCTAGTTTTTAAAGTAGCTATATTTTGGTATAGTTGATCTACTAATTGAAATCATGTTATAAAATTCATTAAGGGATTTTCAAAATTCCACTCTAAGTTTGCCCATCTCCTCTTCAAAATCATTGGAAATAAGTTTAATTTGTCCTCCATTTTATTATGGGGGCATAATTTATAGTCTATGTTAAGTGAAAATTTTAAATATTCTTCAAAATTTTCCTTGAATTAAATTCTTGTTCATCTAATTTGTGTTTAGGGATGAAGATATTTCTTATGTTTGCCTACATTCATTAGACAACATGTTTTTAAGGATATTTAAAATGCTTTATTTATAGTATAAGGATTTTTCATCTGTCAGTTTATAAAGGATAGTGAGTTTCTGGGGTGGGGGAGTAAAACTAGCCACTAGGTCATATATTACTAAGTGCTAAATTTTTGTAGCCTGAAATGTTGTATTGAGTGTTTTCTATCATTTCCTTGCATAACTGGCAATGATCAGTAAGTCCAGGCTCCTTAAGGTTAACCGTATTGTAAATTCTGGTGGACCTGGTTCTGAATTGCCAACACAAACTTTTCCATTTCCAAAAACCAATTTCTGTGACTCAGCCATTGTTCTGTGCTTTTTGTTGTTGTTGGCTGAGTTCATATGGATATCACCCATTGAAGGTTTTTTGATTCTCCTCCTAGATCTTAACCCTTTCATAGGCTCTATCTACATGTAAATTATAGTCAACAAACTTAATGGCATGACTTTATTGTTATTCTTTATTACTGCTTGGACAAATGTTTTTTTGCTTGTTCCCAGAGTTTTTCCATAGGTTTTGGACTGGCTTATCATGTGATCTGAGGAAACCTATCAATACACATCCTCCTTCCCCTACCCCCACAAAGAAGCATCCTTTTTTTATTGCTGCCTTAAGGTAAGGGACCCTACATCACATTAATATTGTACAAGTTTTTAGTATGGCACTTTCCAAATCTATTTTCATTGATATTATTACTGTACTATTTTAATGGAAACATAAATACAACTATATCCAATAGGGCCTAAATATAACCAAGAAAATTTCATTAAAAATATATATTAGATATATCTTCTTACCAACACATCTTGATATAAATATCCTTTTCTCATTCTAAAGTTGATCTTTCATCTCCAAAATAATCTCATTTAAAAAACCTTATCTCTTTCTCTTTTAAATTTTCTATAGATTTTTTTTCAGAGTTTGCTTGAGAATTAAATAAATTTTTTGAATCACATTATGACACGTTCTGCTAAAGATTAAGCCATCCTTGTGAGTTTTTTTTTTTTTTTTTGTTAATTCTCCTTAACTGAATTTGCCACAGGAATTCCAAGTTAAAGACCTGTTCCTAGGTAGATGGGTGGTATAATGGATAGAGCACTGGGTCTAGAGTCAGGAAGACCTGAATTCAAACCCACCTCAGATACTTACTAGCTATGTGACCCTCAGAAAATCACCCTCTGTCAACTTTAGTTTCCTTAATTGTAAAATGAGGATGATAATAGTACCCACTTTGCAGGGTTATTTTGAGGATCAAATGAGATAACATTTGTAAAGGGCATAGTACAGTGCTCAGCACAAATTAGGCACTTAATAAATGCTTTTTTTTTCTTCTTTGCCTCTTAAATATTGATAGATTTTGCTCAATTCAATTGTTTAATAAGCTGCAGAAGAAACCTTAGTAATAATTTAGTCCAACCTCCTTGCATTATAGATGGTAGAAGTGAAGTTCAAAGGGTTAAACTACATTTTTCTACTGTTGCCAAGCTAGGTAATGTCAGAGCTGGGACCAGAACCAAGAGATCATTTCTGCTCTAATGCTTTTTTACACTGTAACACACCATATGATAACATTATTTATTTAAAGACTAAACAAGAGAAAATCTTCTACTTCAAATTGGTTTTGAGCCCTATAACTCTAAATTTGTATTTGCTTCCTCCCAAAACAGAAAAATTTGTTTACTTTATGCCATTTTTTTGATGAAAACGTGAAGATTGATTCCTGCTTCATTCATACCAGTTGATCAAGACAAGAGAAATAAATAACAAATAACAGGAATATGTTCTGTTTATGGGAAGAGAATAAGTAGCTTCCCTGATCACAGAGTGCCTTTTTTATAACTCAGAAATAACTCTTCTTACCCACTGGAAAGTTGATATTCAAGACTATGTTAATAGAACCAGTGTAGATAGAGTAGTTATTAGGAGGCTGGAAATTCTTGCCATGGAAACCCACTTGTACTGACACCAATTTCCTATTTTACCTGATTAGAAGTTCTTGCTATTAAAATTATTTTTGGATTTACACATAGCATCTAGGCTATTATTAAAATGTATATAGTAGGAAGAAAGATGGAAGAAAAGGTAGACACTAACACATTTAATACCTATTAACACACTTACCATTGCAGTGCATTATACCAAAATTCTGGGCTTAGGGTCAGAAAGATTTGGGTTCAAATCCTGTTTCTGATATTTATTAGCTATGTAGTCCTGAGGAAGTCATTTAGCCACGAAGTCGTGGTTAGGGACTTTGGCCTGAGGGCTTTGAATCTAAGTTATAGACAGTTTTAATGTATATTGGTGGAGGGAGTTCTCAATACTAAAAAAAAACAGCCACAGTGCCTTCTCCTAGGAGAGTTACACAGTGGTATGGATGAGTTTATCATCTTGGAAAGCAGAGAGACTCCAGGGCTTGAGGGAATAAGCCACAAGTCTTATGGGGGGAAATACACATGGGATGCTTCTTGGAAAAGACAGTCTGGGTGCTGTAGGGTAGTATTAGGGTGCCATGGACTTGGGGATGCAGTCAAAAAAGCCCTTCTAATACACACATCATTTGGAAAAGTCAGGCAAAGTATTAAAATAATTTACTTGAAATTACTCAGTGCTCTTGAAAATGACAACAAAAATGAGTCTCAAAGGTCTCTTAAAAATAATTTCTAATGGCATAAGTATGGGAGCAAACTCCTGGACACAAATAAAAAAGAGTGTCTTGTGTTTGGTTGCAGCTAGTTCATACCAAAGATGCTGATAGACTGACTCAGAGAAGCTAATAAAAGAGAATCTTGATGCACCAGTTAAAAGCTTCCTCCTTTCCCCTTGTCACTGTAACCTCTCTGCCCTCTCTTCTATCTGGTAGCATAGCAGACTGAGTACAGAGATTCTACTTGTCACTGTCACTTAGTGGGAGTTCACAGCAAAAACTGTAAAAATCAATACACCTTATTGAACATGCTGAAGATATTTCTCATTACAGAGCAACAGACCCAAATTTTATTCTAGCAGTGTTCAAAAATGGGTTTCCTTAAAAAAAAAAAGCTTCTGCAATATGGCTCAGTGCAGTTGAGCTACAATAAATAAACTGAAATAGTAAAAGATAAGAAGCAGACAAGCAATAAACCCATGACCTTTTATTTCAGAGAGAGGTTCTGTTGCATTATTCAACACATGGCCTGTCCACTTCATGTTAATTTACTACTATATATGTACACACAAAATATGTTCCCTTCTGACAATACCGTGAGCACATAGCTCACCAGCACACAAGAAACCAAAGGATCATCGGAGCCTTTGGAAGCAACATATCATTCAAATAGCAAGATTTATTGCTTTGCAATTAACTGCTTGGTAAACATGTTCTGAAACTGTTTGTCATTTCCCTCTCTCACTGTCACATTATTTCTTGATTCTGCTGGGGCCAACTTGGAAAGACTCTTTTCACCACCCTAGCAAATCAGGATTATAGTTTGGTGTTTTGTTTTGTTTTGTTTTTTTGTTTCTACTCATCTAAAATATTTACTAAGTTAGGTAATCAAAATTTTGATTTCCCAAAGTAGCAGACACTAGAAAAAACCCCAAAAGAAGATATTTTCCCTCAGGTGGAATTCTGAGAAGAGAAAAAAATTACAGAATTGAAATCATCACTAATTTCTAAGTAATAAGTCTGACTTCAGTTCAATCTCTTCCTTTAAGCCTTCTACGACTACTCCAGCTTTATGACAAAATGAAAAATCTAAAACCTGTGTGTCTTTCTATGATCAATAAGATAATATTACAATAGGAAGCCTCTGCTTGTGTTTCATTATCTTGCCATTTTGTGTGGTTTCTTCCAGACTTAATTTTATACCCCTCATTTCAATCAATCAGTAGGCATTTATTAAGCTCCTATTATGTGCTAGGCACTGTATTAGGTTCTGGCCATACAAAATAAAAAATGAAACAGTTCCTACCCTCAAGGAGCTTACACTTTATTGGGGAAACAATGCAAATATAAGCAAGTATATATAAAATATACATATAGTAATATATACAAGGTAACCTTAGAAAGGAAGGCACTAATATTATTATACCATAAGAAATGAAGGAAGTCAGTGGAAGGCCAAGAAGATTGGCCATGTGAATGAACAGAAGGAAGACTATAAAGGTTAGAATTTTCAAGACATGTAACTTTTGCCCCATAAAAAAGGAGAATCAAGCCCTAAAACAAAATATCCAGGGGGAAGGAACATGGGAGAGTAGGGGTAGGGGAAGGAATATAATCAGGGTAGTCATCAGAACCTTGAGTTTTTTTTAGATCTCAGTAGGAAAAGGACATTTAGAAGGTTTACAATGGTGTTTGGGAAAGCCTACCCTCAAACTTGGTACATAACATGACTGCCACTCTGAGACCATGTAAGACACCTGGTTTGAAATCATTTCCTCATTAGAACAGTTCATTGAGTCCATAGGACATCATGAATCTCACAGGGAAGGTTCTCACTCAAGGCAACTTAGTGGGTTTTCTATCTTTGATGCTACGAGTAAGAAATTATAAGGTATTGGTAAATGTGGGCAAATACCTTTTTAGGTTCATTATACATTATTTTCCTTCTCTTATGCTTCTATACAGCCCACTAGCTTTTCTATTCCTCACATATTCCACTTCAGTATTTCCTTGCTAAGGCCTTCCTACCCTGATTAATTTCACCTCATTCTCCATTACACATACTTCACTCCAGTTAAACTGGCCTACTTTCTGTGCCCTGGAATTTACATTCTCTTTTCTACCTCATTGCATTTGCCTTAAGCTCTAGGTTCTGCCTCCCCTCTTTCTCTTACAAAGAGGAGTAGGAAGTCAGAAATGGTTCATTCAGATATGCTGTGTAATACAGTATTTGACTGGGTCCTTTAGAATGGGTCATTGCCTGATACTGCTGCAAACTCCAGAGTGTACTTATCTTTACAATCTGCTTAGGCTTCAAGTTCCTGACATTTTTACACACACACACACACACACACACACACACACACACACACACTCTTGTTGGCTAAGGCAGTTGATGGGTTCTTTCAGTCTTTTCATCCTGACAATTATTTTACATCAGTCAAATCCCTTTAGGAAATGGTGATAGCTAGAGTCAATATTTAACCTTCATTCATTTCTTGTTTGTCAGAGTCAACAGCTTGTATAAATAGATTAGGACTTCATGCAGGCTGGGACAGGATAGGAATATAACTGTAATCCACATGTTTCAGACTCCAAAGAAATTCTGCTCTCTCTGATGTTTATACTTTTCTGATTTACTCATTATTGGTGTAGTCAAAAGTACTTCAGATCTGTTTGCCCCCAGTTGGCTGTTTTTGTACAGAGCTTCAGCCCCATTTTTTTCTTGTTTAGTCATGTCCAATTTTTGTGACTCTGTGAACAAAATGTCCATATCCAAAGATATTGGAGTGGGTTGCCATTCCTTCTTCACTTTTAGGCAGGCAGGGGTTAAATGACTTGCCCAGGGTCACCCAGCTAGTAAGTGTCTAAGGTCACATTTGAACTCTGGTCTTTCTAACTCCAGGCCCAGTGCTTTATCTGCTGCCCCACTTAGCTGCCCCATTGTTCTACCTTGGTATAAAACCACACATGGACCACAACCACTATTGGGCCACTCTAAATCCTTCTATTGTCTTCCCAGAGCTAGTTGTGGTTACAAGTGTGGTTTCATTTTTCAGAAACAAAGAGAGGATGGGAATGAAGAATGTCAGTAAAGTGGAAGCAATGGTCCCCTCATATCCTTTTCTGTATGATACTCTTTCCCCCACTCAGGACTCTGAATCCAAGTCCAGGGCTTTCCCCACCACATCCACAGTTAAAATAATATTTGTAGACAATCTATAAGTGCTATGGACTTCAGCACCTGCTCCTCCTTTGTCTATCATTTTGGCAAATTTTCTATCAGTGGTTTGCATGCTATTAATAAACCCTGCAGTTAGAGCAGAAGTGGACCTGACTATGCTTTTGTTCTTTCAGATCCAGAATAAAATGAACACAGGTTGAACCTGAGGGGTGGAGTTTGGGAAGGGGAAAAACCAAAATGGCAGAGTAATAGGAAGAAGTACAGCCAAACTCTAGCTCAAAACTCCTCTAAACAGCATCTAGAAAACACACGAGACTGGGTCCTGGTCAGGAAATACAAGAAAAATCATAGAGTCATTTATTTCCAGTTCAGGTTAGCAGATAGAGAAAGACAGTGAGATCTGTGGATAATGGAGATAAGGTCAAAACATGAATAGTCAGTTACACAGAGCATTCAAGTGCAGAAAGAGGCTGTATATCAGGGTAAATCAAATTTAAATCTAATAGAGAGGGGCCTAAATTTGTACAAGGTAGAGAAATCATTACCAACTGGCATTTCTATCTAATCCTGGGTCACAAATGCAGGGAAGACTGAAGAAGGGACTTGGGTTTATAACTGGAATTCCAATGTAAGGAACAATCACAGGTACTAGAGTCTGTATCAAGCAAGATGTGCATTCTGAAGCAAGTCATGAGTCTCTGACCTCAAGAGTGGATTTTGATCTAAGTTCTAGCTTCCTGACAAGTCTAAAGCTTGCAAGTGTACAACTAGGGAAGAGATCACAGATTACAAAGGAGATCTGCAGTTTTGTCCATTTGAATTAGCCTAGCTTCACAGTTGACTAATAGTGGCTGAGTCCAGTAGCAGTCTACTGAAACTCCAAGTGGAGCAAGCCCATAGGCCTTTAGCTCAGGCCAGGATGGCAGAAATCAAACAGTTCTAGATCAGACCATTTTAAGGTCACTGAAATCTGAACTCCTTCATTATATTGTGGTCTCTTTGAGAGTAATGGTATCTTTAGCCTTTCTTTGTATCGCTAGTACTTCTATAGACCCACAATAAATGCTTATTGAACAATTAACCAAAATCTTGCAGGTCCCTATTCCAACCACTCCTAAAATACTGGACTAACACAATACTCAGCATTCTAAAAGAGCAGCAACAGGACTAGCCTGTATATTATTATAAATTTTGAAGTCAGAAAGTAGGAACGGAGAATGAAAAAAACAAAAAAAGAATAAGTCTAAAAACTATTATGGCTACAGGGGCACTCAAGACTCAAATTCAGAAGAGAATGATTTCAAAACATGTAAAAGCAAAGCCTCAAATTAAAACACAGCTTGAGAACAAGGTCAACTAGAATTCCTGGAAGAGATGAAGCAAGAGTGTTTTTTTAAAAGAATTAAAATTTTTTTATAATTGAAATAAGAGTGCTAGATGGAAAACCAATGGAAGTTGTAGAAGCAAGAATTGAAAAGGGATTTAATAACTTGGAACAATAGATTCAAAACTTTACCCAAGCAGCAAACTCCCTAAAAGTTAAAATGGATCAAGTAGAAGATAATGACTCCATGAGATAATAAGAAATAATGAAACAAAGTCAAAAGACTGAAAAAGGTAGAAGATAATGTAAAGTATCTCATTGCAAAAACCCAAACAAAAAAACAGACCTGGAAAATAGATAGAAGATAGATAAATTAAGAATCCATTGGACTACTTCAGAACAATGACCAAAAAAGAACCTAGAAATTACGTAATTTTAGATATTTTAGAATGAATCTTTTAGTATAATTTAGAATGATTTTTTGCAAATATAATACTTTAAAATATAAAAAACAAAACAAAAATATTCTTAGCTGATAGGCCACATTAAAACAAATTGGTTAGATTTAGTCTAAGACAAAACTAGAAGATAAAGTAGAAATAAAATAGAAAGAATCTGCCAGGGTTGGCTAGATGTCACAGTGAATAGAGCACTAGCCCTGGAGTCAGGAGGACCTGAGTTCAAATGCAGTCTTAGACACTTAACACACACACACACACACACACACACACACACACACACACACACACAAAATCTAGCCGTGTGACCTTGGGCAAGTCACTTAACCCCAATCACCTACCTTCCCCATTCCAAAAGCAAAAAAAATAATTAAAAAAATAAAGAATATGCCAGTTACCTCCTGAAAAAATCTCCAAGTGAAAAATCTCAGAATGATTATAGCTAAAATTCAGACTTTCCAGGCAAAAGAAAAAATACTAAAAGGAGCCAGAAAAAAATTCAAATATCAAAGAATCATAGTCAGGATCATACATGGCTTTATCAGTCACCATTATAAAATGGCTTAAAGGAGTTAGAATATGATATTCAAAAATCAGATAATGTAGACTTGCAGTCAATGATAATTCATATAGTAAAGCTGAATTTATAAGTCTAGGGAGGGGAAAAGGATCTTTAATGAAATAGAAGACTTCCACGTATTCCTGGTGAAAACATCAGGATTGTATAGAAGCTTTGAAGCACTGACACAAAAGTTAAGAGAAACATGAAAAGGCAAATATAAGCAATCATGTAGAACTAAACAAGTCTAAACTGTTTACATTCTAATAGGGGGAAATAACATGCCCTCTCAGAACTCTATTTTCATCAGGGGTCATGGAGGGAGTCTAATTAGATTAAGGGTACAGGGTGGTTCTATTATGTTTTGAAGGTTTTAAATAGAGAATGGAAAGGAAGGGGAAGAGGGAAAGAAAGAATGGAGAAAATTATCTTACAATTGGGGAACACAAGTAGAAGTCTGGATAAACAAGGAGAAATGGGTGGGAGGGCAGGTGATACTTGAACCTCACTTTCATCTGAACTGGTTAAAGGAAGAGAAAACACAGAGTTGCATAAAGAAATACATTTCACTCAACAGGAAAACAAGAGGGAAAGGGGGAAAGGAAGAAAGGGAGAATAATAGAGAGGGTAGATTAAAGGAAGGATTAATTCTAAGTAAAAGAAACTCTAACCAAAGATGGACAAAAATACGTAATAGCAATTCTTTTAGTAGTGGCAAAGAATTTGAAAATGAGAAGGGCCATCAATTGGGAAATGGCTGAACAAGTTATTATATATAAATGTGATTGAATATTATCGTTCTCTAAGAAATTATGAAGGAGATGGTTTCAGAGAGCTTTCAGAAGTTTCAGAAGACTTGTATGCAAAGTGAAGTGAGTATTAGCAGGTTTATAAACTGACAACAATAATTAAAAGACACAAGACTTTGAAAAACTTAGGAACTATGATCAATGTAATGATCAACCATAACTCCAAAGGCTTTATAATGAATCATGAAACCCACCTGATGATAGAGAATATTTTCAGAATGTAGACTGAGACAAATTTATATTTCCTACATGACCAATATGGTATTTTATTTTGCCTTACTATACATGTTTCTAACAGGGTTTTGTTTTTCTTCTTTTCTTAGATGGGGAGGTGGAGGTGAAAGGGAGAGAAGGCAAATTGTTGTTGATCAAAAAGAAGTTAATGAAAAAACAAACCAGGTTGGAGTTGTTAAATTATTGACAGTATCTTTTCCCCACCTTATGCTATCCTTTCCTCTTTTCATAGAGGGAGTATGGATAGCTATCCTTGAAGTCATAAAGATGTGTTCAATTGCTACCTCTCCATATTTTCTGTAAAATTGTGCAAGTCACAACTTCTCAGGACCTCCAGGCAATTCCCAATCTGCATTAGCAGTGGAAGTTCATCACTAAGATGGTATCATAGATACATTTCAAAAAAAAATTCTCTTCCAGTTTGATGTTAATTTTGACTTTGACTTAATCAGTCAATGGTGTGGCTGTATTCAATCTATTCTGAAACAACTACTATCTCACTAACTAGTGATTGATTTCGAAGTGTCAGTTAGGTTCCCATAGTGCTAGGAGCTTTAGTAGATTGCAATCTCAAAATGAGTCAGTAGTATGATGTAATAATAATAACAATAACAATGATACTTAGCATTAATTATAGGGCCTACTGTGAATCCCAAGAAATATTTAATTTGATTTTCACAACAACCCTGTAGTTAGGTGCTATTATTATCCTAATTTTACAGTTGAGGAAGCAGAGGCTAAATTGCCCAAGATTACAGAGCTAGTGTCTGAGGCCTAATTTGAACTCAGGCCTTCCTGACTTGAGGCTGAACACTCTATCCACTGTGGCAGCCAAAAAAGATGAATTCAATAGGACTGATTTGGCTCTATTAAAAGTGAAAGAAATTCTAAAACTAGAGTGTGGTAGTCTCTTTGTCAGACCTCAGAGTATTATGTTCAGTTTGGGGCACCACAGTTTACGAAGAACATTGATAAATCAGTGAACCTACAGATAAAGGCAACTAGATTGGTGAAGGACCTTGAATCCACGAGGATTTGTTGATGAAACTGGGGATATTTAGCCTGGAAGTGAGAACTAGGGCAGAATATGACAGCTGTGTTGGCATATTGAAGGGCTATTATGGGGAAAAGGGTTTTGACCCTAGAGGGAAGATTGAGGAGCAGTGAATGGAAGCTGAAAAGAAACAATTCAAGGTTTGACGTCAGTAGAAAAAATTCCTAAAATTAAGTTATCTAAAAATGGAATGGATTGGTTTGAGAAGTAGTGGGTTCTCTGTCATTGGAGGTCTTCAATTAGATGCTGGAGGCCCACGTGCCGGGTAAATTAGAGTAACTATTTCTTTCTGAGGTGAATTAGGCTCCTTTCCAACTTTCAGAATTCTTTATTCCTTATAGGACTATTCTGCTTCCTCATCCTCTACTCCAGATACTGGTGCATAAACTGCAGCTAATGATAGTCTAGTTGACTGTGCCTCTCACAAGGACAGTTCTGCCAGACAAGAAGACCAAGTATATAAGAAAATGATGATTCTTGTTGTGCCTAGGTGTATTTGTTATTGTTGCTCATTTGTTCAGTTGTGTCTGACTCTAAAATGCACACATACATGCCAAAAATGTGGTATATTTCCCAGTGATAGAGCCAAATCAGTCAATTCTTTTATTGTCCTCTTTAAGAATCCTTCCATTATTTAAGTCTTTTGGATTCACTTGAAATGAATGCGCTTAGGCTTCTCCAGCACTATACTAATTCATGGGTCCCTGGTAAATATACCACCGTATATACCTATGTGCATGTGTGTGATTGTGTTCAACTTTTCTTCATCTGGTTCAGATGAAACTGAGGTTCATAGGATGCTTGTTATCCCTATTTCTTCTTTCATGTTTGAATATTTTTCTTCTCCTGTAATCCTGCTGTGTGAGATAGTGATATCTTTCTCTTTCCTCCTCTTTTCCTCTTTAGTGTAGTTCTTTATCCCGCTCATTTCTTTCTTTTTCTAACACCATAAAAACATAACAAAAGCCTTGACTTCTCTCTGTCTTATTTCTCTTTCTCTATGATCCTGCAGACATTTGGTTTCTGAGAAGATATTTGTTGATTGTCCTATTATCATGTGAACAATTCATACCCACATAGTTCTTTGCAATGATCAAATATGTTTACCTTTTTATTTTCTCCTTGATTCTTGTGTCCCCATTGCAAAGTTCTAGAGTTTTATCAAGGATATTTGGAAATACTCTATTTAATTAAAGGTTCTTTTCGCCCTGTAGAATTGTACTCAGTATTACCAGATAGATTTTTCTTGGTTGTGAGTATTTATTGTTTGGAATATTATATTCTTTATGTTGGCAATTTCCAAGTATTGTGTGTTCCCGTCTGTGGCTCCTTGGTGCTTGAAGACATTATTATTATTATTATTATTATTATTATTATTATTATTATTTTTGCTGATTACAGTAATTTTTCTTTGATTTGGAAGCTTTGAATCCTGCCTATGATATTCCTGGGTTTTTGTTTTGATATTTCTTTCAGGAACTGGCTGGTGGATTCTTTCTCTTTTTATTTGACCTACTTCTTGTTTAATTTCTTTCAGGGTGCTCTTGTAACCCTTAAGTCCATGATTATTTTTTCTCTAAGCTTCCACTTGAGCCTGTTGCTGAGTTACTCTCTTCCTTTGGAGTATTTCTTAGTCCAAGCCTTTTCTCCTTTGTGTTTGGGCATTTTCCTTAGTTTACTTCTGTCACCAGTTTTATTATCTGATTTAAGGGTTCGTGCTTGGGTCAAACTCTACTATGGTACTGCTTGGTGGTGTGTACAGACCCTGTTTGTTTCTAAGTTCAGTGGCTAAGCCTAGGACTTACTTTCTGTAGGAACTGTTTGATGTTATTTGTGGTTACACCCAGGTGGTCTAGACACTGGGTTGGGCCAACTTCGGGATTTTCTTGTACTGTGACCAGAGCTCAGGGGCTGCCCAGATGTTGGTGCCTTTCTTTTGCTGGTAGGACACTCAGGGACTGCCCTATACTGGAAACTACCCAGAGCCTTTCTCCTACTGTGGCAGAAGCCCTGAAATGGATGCCTTTTTTCTTTTTTTAGGGAGTGTTTTTGTAATTTAGGCTCACATATCAAGTGCACTCTGGCAGATTGACTGCCAAATATTTTATGCATTTTGTAGTTATTTTACATGATTCTTTCCTTTCTATTTAACCTCCTGGATTTTGTTACTATAATATAGTAAGCCTGTCAGTTTTTGTGGGTTTATTATGGGGCCTCCAGCATACCTAAAATTCATTTACTCATTGTCTCAATTAGTTTCTTTGCTGATTTCCTGAGATTTTCTAGGTAAACTATCATCTCATCAACAAATAAGCATAGTTTTGTTTCCTCTGTGTCTAAATTAGATAAATAAAATTTAAATTAAATTATATCAGAGAATGGACTCAGATGTTATTAAGGAAATCCTTCCATTAATTAGTCAAGAGTTCTAGTCCAATGTCTCACTATGGCATGGAGTTGTACTTGGGTTCCCAAAGGCTGTGCCATGGGAGTGCAAACTCCTGCAGGTTTTACTAAAATGAAAAGGCTTCATATGTAGTTTCAGTGACAAATGGTGTCTGCTAGGATATTGGAGGATGAGCCGGCTTAAGCACGAAGAGAATCATATCCACAACCACTTATTTCCCAGAAAAATACAAAATAATTTCTACTTTTGTGTAATACCCTTCACCTTCTGTGGTGAGGGAGAGAGAGTGACATAAAAGAAAAGCATTGGTGATGAAAATCAAAGAAATCTGTGAATTTGGATTTGAAATGCTGTGTGAAGAAGTGAGTGAGACCCAGGCATAAGTTTTAAAGGAAATGGTGAACTGGGAAAAATCTTTGTGTCAATTATCTATTAAAAGTTTGATTGGCAAGTAAAAGAAATATATGAGTAAAAGCCATCTCCCAGTAGATGAATGGTAAAATGGTTATTAATAAATAGCTCTCAGAATGACAAATTCTGTTTTTTTTTTTTTGTTTTTTGCTTTTTGGAGGGCAATTGGGGTTGAGTAACTTGCCCAAGGTCACACGGCTAGGTTTTTGTTTGTGTGTGCGTTGTGTCTGAGGTCGGATCCGAACTCAGGTCCTTCTGACTCCAGGGCCGACGCTCTACTCACTGCGCCACCTAGCCACCCCAAGAATGACAAATTCTTTTTTTTTTTTTTTTTTGGTTAAAATTTTTTTTTTAATTAATTTATTAGTTTAGTTTCAGTTAACAAGATTCAATTCCATAGTTCCTTGATTTTCAAATTTTACTCTCCCTCCCCCCTCCCCTCATGACATCATATAGTACAGTATAGGGTCTGCAAATGCATTCATATTAAACATTATTCCAATTACAAAAGGCATATTGTACTGGTGGGATGAAAGATGGTAAGGAAGAAATAAAACCAAACAATGATAAGAACAAGATCATTTAGTTTGCTTCCATCAGGATTCAGGCTCAGTTCTTAATAGTTATATCTCTGGATGGCGCATTTCTCACTTTCTTGAGTCATTCGGGATTAACTTATATCACTGCATTGCTGAAAAGAGTCCAGTCTGTCATAGTTGGTCGTCACAGATATGGTATGTCTGTGATTGTATACAAATTTCTTCTGATTCTCCTCTTCTCGCTCAGCATCAGTTTGTATAAGTCTCTCCAGGTAATTATGAAATCCGTCACCTCCTCGTTTCTTATAGCACAATAAAATTCCATTACATTCATATACCACAACTTGTTTAGCCATTCCCCAATTGATGGGCACCCCTTTAGTTTCCAATTCTTTGCAACCACAAAAAAGGCTGCTAAAAATATTTTTGTACATATGGTTCTTCCTCCCACTACTATGATATCTTTGGGATATAACCCTAGAAGTGGTATGGCTGGGTCAAAGGGTATGAAATTATTTATAATCCTTTGGGCATAATTCCAGATTGCTCTCCAGAATGGTTGGATAAGTTCACAACTCCACCAGCAATGTATTAGCATTCCAATTTGCCCACATCCTCTCCAGCATTTGTCACTTTCTTGTTTTGTCATCTTAGCCAACCTGACTGGAGAGATGTGGTATCTCAGAGTTGTTTTGATTTGCATTTCTCTAATTAATAGTGATTTAGAGCATTTCTTCATATGCTTATAGATATCTTTAATTTCTTTCTCTGAAAACTTCCTATTCATATCCTTTGACCATTTCTCAATTGGGGAATGACTTGTATTCATATAGATTTGGCTCAATTCTCTATAAATTTTAGAAATGAGTCCTTTATCAGAGACACAAGTTGTAAAAATTCTTTCCCAATTTCCCACCTCCCTCTTGATCTTGGTTACATTGGCTTTGTTTGTGCAGAAGCTTTTCAATTTAATGTAATCAAAATTATCCATTTTGCATTTTATAATGCTCTCTAATTCTTATTTGGTCCTAAAATCTTCCCCTCTCCACAGATCTGTCAGGTAAACTATTCCTTGCTTTCCCAAATTGCTTACAGTATCATCCTTTACACCTAGATCATGCACCCATTTAGACTTGATTTTGGTATATGGTGTTAGATAGTGATCTATGCCCAGTTTCTGCCATACTGTATTCCAGTTTTCCCAGCAGTTTTAGTCAAATAGTGCATTCTTGTCCCAAAAACTGGGGTCTTTGGGTTTATCGAACAATAGATTGCTATATTCATTAACTGCTGGGTCTCCTGCACCTAATCTATTCCATTGATCCACTACTCTACACCTCTGCCAGTACCAAGCAGTTTTGATGACTGCTGCTGTATAATACAGATTAAGATCTGGCATAGCTAGTCCACCTTCCCTAGCATTTCTTTCATTAATTCCCTTGATATTCTAGACCGTTTGTTTTTCCAAATAAATTTTGTTATTATTTTGTCTAACTCTACAAAGTAGTTTTTTGGTAGATTGATTGGAATGGCACTAAATATATAATTTAGTTTGGGTAAAATTGTCATTTTTATTATATTAGCTCGACCCAGCCAAGAGCAATTGATATTTTTCCAACTATTTAGATCTGCTTTTATTTGTGTGAGAAGTGTTTTGTAGTTGTGATCATATAGATTCTGGGTTTATTTTGGCAAGTAGATTCCCAAATATTTTATAATGTCTACAGTGACTTTAAATGGGATTTTTCTTTCTATCTCTTGCTGTTGAGTTTTATTAGAGATGTACAGGAATGCTGAGGATTTATGTGGGTTTATTTTATATCCTGCAACTTTGCCAAATTTATTTATTGTCTCAAGTAATTTTTTACTTGATTCTCTAGGATTCTCTAAGTATATCATCATATCATCTGCAAAGAGTGACAGCTTGGTCACTTCTTTGCCTAATTTGATTCCTTTGATTTCTTTTTCTTCTCTAATTGCTACTGCTAAGAATGACAAATTCTTAAAAAGAATTGGAAAGAATGCTGCTTGTCATTAATAATAAAAGAAATACATATCAAAACAACCCTTATCTTTCACCAGACCCTCAACAACTTGGCAAAGATGACAAAAGTTATGAATAGTAAATATTGAATGGGTTGTGGAAAGACAGTACACAATAATGCATTATTGGGAGAGCTGTGAATTGGTATAACCATTTTAAAAAACAATATGGAATTATACAAATAAAGCCACTAAATTGTCTATAACCTTTGACCCAGAGAACTAGCTTTATAACCCAAGGGGGTCACTGGCAAGAAAGAATATCTCCATATATACCAAAATATTTCTAGTGGTACTCTTTTTTTCAATTAGAAATAAAAGTCGAGTAGATGTCATCGATTGAGTAATAGCTATACAAATTGTGGTACATGAATGAATCATAAAAGGGAAGCACTGATGCAAAGTAAGGAAAACAATACACACAATGACTTCAACAATATGAAAAGAAAGAACAGCAACTACAGAATAACAGAAATAATGGTGCAAAATTATAATATCTAAGCTTGCCCCTAAAGAATAGATATAAGAAGGAATCTCTTCCCATTGCTTTGCATTTGGAGAAACATTAGCATTTGGTTGTGGGGATTGTAATCTATGAGTGTGGAACATTACATTGTCAGACTTTTTCAATGTGTTGATTGCTTTTGCTGATTGTTTTTTCTTTTCTTTTAAAATATATTTATAAGAGTTTTCTCTTTGGGAGAGGTCAGAGAAAGTATATAGTGAGAAATCTAGGTGATATAAAAGTAAAAGAAAAGGCTTCGACAAAGGTCCAGAAGCCTCCAGAACCAAGGTATGCTTTACTTCTAATCACAATGAAAAAGAGGTGATATCTTTATCTTCTTCCATAAATGTCAAATTTTCCCTCCCCCACTTTATATCAGTTTCCAGCCCAAAACATTAAATTCAAACACAACTATGATATAGCAAATGACATCTTGTGATATCTTCACAGAGGTATGCCTCTCCATTCTCTATCTTAGGCAAAAGAATCAATTCCTTCTTGAAGTTTGGATGTGAAAATAGTCTTTCCCATTCTATGCCAGGTTTATGATCTCTTCGGGGAGAGGGGTGAACTGCGCAAGACTAGCACAAATGAGAGCCTAACCCATTGTGGAAAAAGCAATTTCTCTTAAGGTCCCTGTGTCATGAACTAGGTTAGTTTTTCCCATAAAAGGTAATGAAATCCTTAAAGGCCTAATAGGTTCAGGGAATTAAGGTTCAATTTTTTTATGTGACTTCTTGTCACTTAAATATAAAGCTCAGCAGACAAGGAGTTGGTACTTGATTTAACTAGATACTAAATTCTGATAAGAGTGTGCCATCATGTCAAAGTGGAGGCAGAAGAGCTACACCCAACTGAAGCCTTACTGAATATCCTTTCCATGTTATTTTTAAGGAAACATTTTCTATTAAATAGTAAGTCATCTATGAATACCTCTTTTTATTCCAATCTCAAGTCTGAACCACTGGGTTGGTCTGACTTAGCCCTAAACCCGAATACTAACACAAAGGAAGCCATCCTTCTCTTCCGAGTGCATTTTCTGGCTAACTCCAAACCAGTGGTTCTCAGGGAAATGCTTTCTGACTACTTCCATATTCCCAGCCCTGGATCTCTGGTCTGAGCTGTGATATGCCATCTGCCCTTCCCAATTTGCCTTTGGGAAGGTAAGAAGAGCAGTTCTGTCTCTGGAGGTGCAAAGTCACTTCCTCCAGAACAAGACCTAGGGAAGTAAAGAAAAAAGCATCTCAGAGTACCAGGTAAATAAAGAAAGAAAAGGTGGGGGAAGGAAAGGAGAAGTGGAAGTATCCCAAAGCCCAGGAAGAAAGTCTGGTGACTGGATTACCCTGGAAACCTTTCTTCTGCCAATTTACATAATCATTGGGTCACAATTCCTCAGCAAATATTAGTGAAACATGGGGGAAAAAAGCTTGAGCACCATTGCCTTATACTGAGAAATTTATTGTGGCTTGGGTTGGTAGTATCAAACTCAAATAGAAAATGGGGTCATACAACCTTACATAAGGATCACTGAAGGCTGCATTTTGACTAGAAAACCACATATTGACATTATTTATATTGTATTTTTGTTTATTTTTTTAAGTATTTCCTAATTCTGTTTTAATCTGGCTCAATATGCATTTGGGAGTGTTGTGAGTTCTAGGCTGCTTGACACCTCTAGTTTTGGCTCCAGTGGGTGAGAAGCCCACCAAGCACTTGGAGTGCAATGAAATTCAATAGCTGTCATACAAGATAACTACAATCATACTCCCAACAAAAGATACTTTCAAAGAAAAAAGTAGAAATGGACCATTTCCTACAAATTAATCATTTCTTCCTCAAATTGCTGAAACTAAATTTGTATCATTATTACACAAAGACCTGCAAATTTCTTCACAGGCAGGAATATCACTATTTCACAGTGATGGCTGAAAATAGAAATTGACTGGGAGAGTGCAGTCAAAATAATTTGAAGCAAAATCCTCTTGTCTTTTGCTCTGATAATGGAGAACTTCATAGGATTATAGGTTTAGAACTGAAAGCGACCTTAAGGGACAGTGAATCCAACTCCCTCCTTGTATAGATTAGGAAACTAAGACAGAGAGAATTTAAGGGACTGGCCCAAGGTCACATGGCTGGTAAGTGAAAAAGGATTTGAACCCAGTACTCTTCCATGACACCAAGTTCTTTCTCATGGAATACCTTTATATAGTTCCAGGGCTATGTGGGACCAGAACCTAAACATTACTGACAGCCACCTTATATAGGTAGAGACAAATTGTCATTCAATGCTACACACAATTCTCTGGGGTGGTGGGCAGGTTTCCACACATGACTTTTTAGAAAATCTTGTTATTCCTTATGGAATTCGTGAGTCTCACAAGATCAGGAATCAATCATATTCAAAATTGCATCAGAACTCACTAAACAGGCAAATAACAGATGGTTCTTTGATAAACTATTGATGAAAAGCCCTTCTGAATTAAGCCGTATAAAAGCAGCAACAGCTGATATTTATTTATTTGTAATTTTTTGTTTTAAACTTAAATACAAAACAAGAAGAGAAAAAGAAAACTTGCCACATGGACAGTAGAACATAAGAGGATTCAAAATACAAAGCAATAAATTTCTATTTCCAGAAAGCCTACATAAAAAATACTACACATCGTGTTCACAGCTGTCCATCTTTTTTTTAGTTCCTTGTAGGTTCTCTGCTTTGTTCTCTGCAGTGCACTTTTTACTTTGTTCCCCTCCCTGACAAAGGCTATAATTCAGTGTGGATACACACATACCCACATATAAATATATGCACAAACATATAGACATACACACACATGCACATATATACATTTATACACACATAAACATATATATTCATATTCATCTATGTAACACTGTATTTTACTTGTTTGCTGTTTCTTGAAAGGTGGACAGCATCTTCCTTCGTAAGTCCAAGTCTTTCCAATTTTTCTAAATCCACCAATTGATCATTTCCTACACCACAGCAATTCCTACACCTCTAACCTTATACTGTCTAGTTATTTTAAATAATTTAAACCCATATTGATTAATATGGCTGACATACAGTATAGTTTTCCTATTTTTATCTTTTGATTAAATCTATTTTAGCTTTAACTCTGTCTGAGATCCCGATTACTACCTCTGCTTTTTTCCCCCTAAAATTCTACTCTTGATTTTTATTTCATGATTGTGTGTATCTCTTATTTCCTATCCCTCCTGACTCCTCTACTTTACTTCTTCCCACAATAGTTGGCATTTCTTTAGCACGTTAAGGTCAGATATTTACATAGCACATTAAAGTCTACAAAGTGCTTTATAGACATCATTTCATTTGACTCACTGTGAAGTAGGTGCTTTAATATTCCTCATTTTACAGATGAGGAATTGGAGACTTGGAGAGGTTAGATGATTTACCAATGGTTACATGGATTGTATCAGAAGTGATTTTCCTGCATCCTATTCAGTATTCCATTCCCTAAGTCATGCTGCCTTTCCAACCCTATAAAGAGGAAAATCCATGAATGCAAAGATTAAGAACATCCTCTCACCTCTGATAATTTCTTTTGTATTCATGAACTATCACTTGCTTTTCTTCAAGCACTATGACTAAATTACAGATGAATCCTGGGATGCCACAGCATGCTGAAAGGAAAGGCATCCTCACATTGAATGAAGAGAAACTGAAGATTGGCATAGTTTACCTCAAACCTTAGAAAAGCAAGCATCATAAATTGGTGAGTAATAAAGAATTTGTGTGCTAAAATAGCAGTGCATTTTGCTTTGTTTTACTAAATATTATGTCAGATAGAGAGCCAGCTGTGAAGTCAAGAAGGCCTGGGGCCAAGCTCTGCCTCTGACACACACACTGGCTGTTTGACTCTGGGCAACTCATCTAACCTCTCCATGTTTCAAATAAATGTCTAAGACTCTAAATTGCAGAGGAGGTGCATTGGTACAGAGGATTTATGGCCCTGAGGAATTCCCTACACCAAGGAAATCCTAACTCCCATCAAATGAGGGGGAGAAGAGTGAATTTAAAAAAGCATCAAAAACTTCCTGGGTCCCAAAGTTGTCAGAAATAAGAGTATTCCAGCAAATCAAACTTTTTGAATAACAGAGAACACACACTCACACAGCCATGTACATACACACATCCAACATATGTATTACCAATTGTCAAAGAATAACAAGATGATAAAATATACTTAGCATTAACACCATTAAGCAAGATTAATCTCACTTTGGTGATTATAAAGGCATTGTGGTAGCTTGCATTACTTTGGATTAATTTTATGAACATCAATTAATCATTTTAACATAGATAAAAATAATGGGCCAATAAATCGATAACTTTGGGTAGTCATGTGCAAGGAATTCACTAAGGAAGATAATGCTTATTGGAAGTATCTGACTCAATATTTTGCCAGATCAGCATGCTTTTTAATAACAACAAGAAAATTTAGGTGTCCTTAGGTTTTCCTTCCCATATATTTTTCTTTCCTTCTTCCTCCCTTATTTTTATTTTTTATTCTCTATTTCTTTTTTCTTTTCTCTTCTCATTCTTTAGTTTTCTCATTTCTTCTTCTTCCCATATTTCCTTCCTTCTTCCTTTCATTCTTTCCTTCCTCTCTTTTTCTTCCTCCTGCCCTCCCTTCCTTCCTCATTTAACTCCCTCCCTCCCTCCTTCCTTCATCCCTTCCTGTCTTCCTTCCTCCCTCCCTTCCCCCAGTTTTGTGTTGCTTATTTGTTATTAAAATGGAACTGATGATTATTTATGGTGTCAAAGGGTAATAACTTCTTAAAGTCAATGATCTGTTGGCACTTTATCTCAGGGCAGGTGCTATGGAAGGATCACAGCCTTGAGCTCAGGGCTGTCAGCTATAGGATTGAGTGGTTGGCAGTTCAGCAACCACAAAGGAATAGACACAAGATGATCTCTCCCATGCACATGCTCTAAGATAAGCATAGAAGGGAACTAATTAACACTGATTGATGATGTACATATCTTCAGGTTACAGAGAAGTGCACTAGATAATGTGCTTCTTCAGGGTCCCCTGCACATTTGAATAGGAAGTCATCATGAAATGGTCTCAATGTGTCTCAAGGGCAATTTAATTCAATCCAACCATCATTTACCAAGCACCTACTATGTAAGAGGTACTGTGCTATTTGTTAGGGATAAAAATACAAAAAAGGAACAGTCTCTTTTCTCAAGGATCTTAGTGAGAGAAATCCGAACAACTAAGAATCGAAGACTATTCCTTGTACTATGCTTGTTTTTCAAGACTCAATTAAATATGTAAGAACTGAATGTTCCTTTATTCCCCATTGGACTCCATTCAGTCCTCTGGACGTGGCCTTTCTCCAGCAACCTTTTCATCCTGGAAGATCCCTCCACCCCTTCAGCCTCTTCCTCTGATTGGTCAGTTCTTTCTGGAACCTCCATCTTCAGGCAGGGCCCAGACCACTCTGTGTTCACTCCTTCATTTCTCTTTAAGTATCATTCCTTTTTTGTGGACTTTTTTCTCTGCCATGACCCCTTGCTCTTCTCACTAGAAGTGCATTCAGGTTCAGCCTTCATTAAGTGGTCAGGCTGACCACTTATTGACTTGGGCCTATAGCACTACAAATCATTGTCATTATATTAACCCTGAAAATAAAATAAGTATATGCCTCATGTCTAAGTCAAGGGTCTTTTTTATCTTTTTTGTTGTCATGGATCCCTTTGATAGTCTAGTGAAAGCTATGGACCCCTTCTTAGAATAAGTGTATAATTAAGTACATAAATTCAAATACATAGCAGTACAAAGAAAACCAATTATATTGAAATACAGTTATCAAGTATTTTAAAAGTTCACAGACTTCAGATTAAGAACTCTTGGTCTAAGTAAAATAAGCTGACTAAGGTATCAGCTATATCAGATAATTTGATAGCTTTGTGATCTACTACATTCCAAACTGATGCCTAGTTGGAACATGAAGTATCAGCAGGAACTGAATTAATCTTACCCAATACACCCGACTGGGAAGTTATATTTTTACTTGCAACAGTGTGTTATTGCTTTCCAAGTGACCAATCAGTGGGCCTAGAGGGAAGGAAAACAGCAGAACCTTGATAATTTTGCCCAAAAGTCTTAATTTGTTTATAACACTTTTACTCCCAAGCCCACACAGCTAGTGAACCCAAATGCAGTGTTGCCTAGTGGAAGTCCTTGGGGAGAACTGCTTTGTCAAATGATAATTCATAATTATAATTAGTCTGTGGATCATTTATAACAGAATGGATACTTCTAAAATTTTGGAGGGTGCTGGGGAAGGTGCTCTATATGGAAATTAAATATACTTTTTATAAATTGTGTTTCAATTTACTTAGCAACTCTTTTTTTTCCCTAGGGCAAAGAAAGTGAGGTTTGCTTTATGTAGAAGGGCCTTTTTATCATCAATTCTGATTCAACGGAATCTGAAATGATGAGGTTTTATTACATTCTGTTTGTCATCTTCCTGCCTTTTCTGAGTTAGCTCCTGGGTCTGTAGAAAAACTAACTTTTTCTCTGTAGGAGTAGATTTGGGTGTGTGTGTGTGGGGGGGGGGTATGTGTGTATTAAATAGTATCCTGGGGAACTGATTGACAATAAAACTGAAAGGTAGGGCAAAATGTTCCACGTGAAAAACAGGAAAAACTTTAGTTTTTTGGTAAGTTGATTATAACTTTAACATAAAATATTACATTTTTCAGTTAGTTACAATTCTCAAGGAAGGTTGTCTCACCTTTTTCCTGTTCTTATTTATTTTGTTTTGTTCTGCTTTTATAATATTAAGTATAGGTTGTGACCTGTTCAGGAGAATGAGGATCCTCTATTTCTATGCAGATGTTAAACTCTATCCAGATTTTTATTTCCATGAAGTGAAAAGGATAACATTAAGGAAATGTACAATAGGCTGGTCATGCAACAAGAGAAGGGTGGCTGAAGGACAGCCCTCCTACCCTGTTATTCTCATATTATCAAGGGAAATAAAGGAAGGCCCACAACACATAAGATGTGTTGGGTTATGGCAAGACATAGACAAAAGTCCCATAGGACCCTTGGTCAGACATGAATTGGTTGTGATCTTGTTGTTGAATGGAAAACCCACATCAGTGGAGTCACAGATCAGTTTGAGCATCTGAGTTATTTACTATTGCCTGAAAGTGTGCTTTTTTACCTCAGGGACAGAAAGAAAAGACTAAAGAAAAAAGTGCATGAAAAACAATGTTTGAACCTTGAGAGGCAGAATGGTATGACATAGAATTCTAGACTTGGAGTCATAAAGACATGAGTTCCAATCCTACCCCTGCTCTTTATTCCCTGTGTGACCTTGAGGATAACACTTAGCCACTTTGGGTCTCAGTTTCCTCATTTCTAAAATGGGGAAGTAGAATAGATGTCCTCTGAGGTCCCTTCTAGCTCTAAATCTATGACCTTGACCTTGGGAAAGTGCCATATGATAGGTTCTTGGTGTGCCCAGGCTCTAAGTAATAAGACCAAGTTGCAGTTGGGACTTTCTTCTTTGTCCAATGGCTATTCTCTTTGGAACTGTCAGATGGGATCTGTTGGCTTCAAATGCTATATTTTGATTCTTTTAGACCAGATCTGTCTCTTTCTAAAAAGGAAACCTGACGGAGGGCAACTATGGAATTTGTGAGCCTGAATTTCTCCTTGCTGGCTATCCTGAAATAATGGTAATACCTGATACCATCCATGATCTGACTCTGAAGAATTTGAGGCCCTCTCAAATTGTTCCAGGGAGGAGACTCTTTATGTGATCCCATTTGAACCACTACTCTTGGTCCCATTGTGCTTGAGAGAGGACCTTGAATTTTAGTAAGTTTTAACAAGTTGGAAAAGCTTTGAACATAGGACCAGTGAATCTGTCCTCTGAGCACCCATTTGGAGAAGTTCATTGCCAGAAGGCTGGCTACTAACTTGTGAATTTTTTTTAATCACACCAGTTCACAAGTCTGAAATGGAATAGTGAGTGTTATGGTCTTTGTTGGTGGAGGATTATTCATAATAATGAAATAATGGATCTTTTGAAATGTTAAAGTGATAACTAACATTGATGTAGTACTTTAGGGTAGGGAAGCATTTGAAATGACCTAATTTGACTTTTACAATGTCCCTCATAGGGAGATAGGTAATACAAATCCTATTAATACTATATGGCAGATGAGGAAACAGAGGCTCAGAGAAGCTAAGAGACTTGTAACTTCTCTTGTAGCTAGTGGTGGCAGTGCCAGGATTTGAACCAAGATTTTTTTCTATTCTAAATTCAACCCATTTCCCAGTATACCACAGTATCATTATTGGTCTTTCTTATTCTAACAAATCAGTATATAGTAATTCTTAATGTATGAATTCTTTTATTTACACATAAATGATATGTGATTATCTCTTTTAAAAAATTTTATCTTAGGGACAGCTAGGTGGTGCAGTGAATAGAGCACTGGCCCTGGAGTCAGGAGGACCTGAGTTCAAATCCAGCCTCAGGCACTTAACACAAAAACTAGCCGTGTGACCTTGGGCAAGTCACTTAGCCCTAATTGCCCTCCAAAAAGCAAAAAAATAGTAAAATAAAGTAAAATGAAGGAGTTGGATGGACTGACCTCTAAAGTCCTTCCAACTCTCTGTAATCTTAAAAAAAATTTTATGTTAGACTCAAACACCAGAACACAAATACAGAATAGAAAATGTCTCCTTTTTTCTTTTGACATATTTATTTCTATCTTTAAATTTTACATCAACTTCATTTCCAAAATATGTCCCTTCTTATTGACTGAGCTAGCAGGTCACACCTTATAACAACAACAATAACAACAACAACAGCAATAACAACAATGAAGAGAAAGGAAAAAGCAGTTCATCAAAACTAACAAACACATCTACTTAGCTCAACAGAGTACCAGGGATGGGGAACCTGCAGCCTCAAGGCTGCATGTGGCCCTCTAGGTCCTTAAGTGCTGCCCTTTGACGGAATCCAAATTTCACAAAACAAATCCCCTTAATAAAAGGATTTTTTTTTTGTAAAACTTGGGCTCAGTCAAAAGGTCATATCCAAGGACCTAGAAGGCCACATGTGGTCTCAAGGCTGCAGGTTCCCCACCTCTAGACTGTATGATCTGTGTAGTTGAGATTTATTTATCTAATCCTAACCTCTCTCCTGTCCTCCAGTCTCATATTGCTAACTGCCTATTGGACATTTAAAATTATATGTCTCATAGACATCTTTTTTTTTACCCTTGATTTCTTCTTCTTCTTTTTTTGATCTTTATTAATTTGTTTGTTTACTTTGAGTTTACAAGATTCAGTTTGCCAGTTCTTTGAGTTTCAAATTTTGTCCTCCTCTTCCTCCCCTCCCCCCATGGCTGCATACAATCAAGAATAGAATCTGCAAATAGTTTCACATTAGACATTAGTCAGGTTATAAAGAAGGATTGTATCCTATGGAACGAGCAATGGGAAAGAGGAAACAAAACCAAACAAGAAAAATAAAGAGAGCAGGTAATTTGCTTCAATCTGCATTCAAACTCTGTTCTTTCTGGTTCTTTCTCTGAATGTAGACATCTCTCTCCATCATGAGTCTTTTGGAGTTAACTTGTAGCCCTGCACTTCTGAGAAGAGTCTGGTCTATCAAAATTAGTCGTCACACATACATTGTATCTGTAATTGTGTGCAGATTTCTCCTGGTTCTATTCTTCTCACTCAGCATCAGTTCGTATAAGCCTCTCTAGGTAAATATGAAGTTTATCTGCTCTTTGTTTCTTATGGCGCAATAGTATTCCATCATAATCATACACCACAACTTATTTAGCCATTCCTCAATTGATGGGCATCCCCTTAATTTCCAATTCTTTGCCACCACAAAAAGAGTTGCTATAAATATTTTTGTACATATGGGTCTCCCTCCCACTTCTATGATTTCTTTGGGATACAACCCTAGAAGTAGTATTGCTGGGTCAAAGGATATCAAATAACTTATAGCCCTTTGGGCATAGTTCCAAATTGCTCTCCAGAATGGTTGGATAAGTTCACAACTCCACCAGCAATGTATTAGTGTTCCAATTTTTCCACATCCTCTACAGTATTTATCATGTTCCTGTTTTGTTTTCTTAGCCAATTTGACTGGTGAGATGTGGTACCTCAGAGTTGTTTTGATTTGCATTTCTCTAGTCAATAGTGATTTAAAGCATTTTTTCATATGCTTATAGATATCTTTAATTTCTTTCTCTGAGAACTGCCTGTTCATATCCCTTGACCATTTATCAATTGGGGAATGACTTGTATTCTTATAATATTTGACTCAATTCTCTGTATATTTTGGAAATGAGGCCTTTATCAGAGACACTGGTTGTAAAAATTCTTTCCCAGTTTCCCACTTCCCTCTTAATCTTGATTACAATGGCTTTGTTTGTACAGAAGCATTTCAATTTAATGTAATCAAAATTATCCATTTTGCATTTTATAATGTTCTCTAATTCTTGTTTGGTCATGAAGTCTTCCCCTCTCCATAAATATGACAGGTAAACTACTCCTGCTTTCCCAGATTGCTTACAGTATCATCTTTTATGCCAAGATCATGTATCCATTTAGACTTAATTTTGGTATACAATGTTAGATAATGGTCTGTGCCCAATTTCTAACATACTATATTCCAGTTTTCCCAGCAGTTTTTGTTAAATAGTGAGTTCTTATCCCCAAAGCTGGGGTGTTTGGGTTTATCAAAGAGGAGATTATTATAGTCATTGACTGCTTAGTCTTGTGTACCCAATGTATTCCATTGATCCACTGCTCTATTCCTCAGCCAGTACCAAGTAGTTTTGATGACTGCTGCTTTATAATACAGATTAAAATCTGGTATAGCTAGGCCACCTCCCCTAGCATTTCTTTTCATTAATTGCCTTGATATTCTGGACCTTTTGTTCTTCCAAATGAATTTTGTTACTATTTTTTCTAGTTCTATAAAATGATTTTTTGGTAAACTGATTGGTATGACACTAAATATGTAATCTAATTTAGGTAAAATTGTCATTTTTATTATATTATCTCAACCCAGCTGTGAGCAATTGATGTTTTTCCAATTAGTTAGATCTGACTTTATTTGTGTGCAAAGTGTTTTGTAGTTGTGTTCATGTAGGTCCTGGATTTGTTTTTGCAGGTAGATTCCCAAATATTTTATAATGTCTATAGTAACTTTAAATGGGATTTCTCTTTCTATCTCTTGCTGTTGGATTTTGTTAGAAATACATAGGAATGCCAAGGATTTATGTGGGTTTATTTTATATCCTGCAACTTTGCCAAATTTATTTATTGTCTCAAGTAGTTTTTTACTTGATTCTTTATAATTCTCTAAGTATATCATCATATCATCCTCAAAGAATGATAACTTGGTTCCTTCTTTGCCTAATTTGATTCCTTTGATTTCTTTTTTTCCTTTAATTGCTACTGCTAACATTTCTAGTATAGATTGAATAACAGGGGTGATAGTGGACACCCTTGTTTTACCCCTGATCTTATTGGAAATGCTTCTAGCTTATCTCCATTACATATAATAGTTGCTGGTGGCTTTAAATAAATGCTACTTATTATTTTAAGGAAGGCTCCATTTATTCCTATACTTTCTAGTGTTTCTAATAGGAATGGATGTTGTACTTTGTCAAAAGCCTTTTTTGCATCTATTGAGATAATCATGTGGTTTCTGCTAGTTTTATTGTTGATATGATCAATTATATGGATGGTTTTCCTAATATTGAACCATTCTTGCATTCCTGGAATAAATCCTACCTGATCAAATTGTATTATTATTGTGATAAGTTGCTGTAGTCTTTTTGCTAATATTTTATTTAAAATTTTTGTAGCTATATTCATGAGGGAAATTGGTCTCTAATTTTCTTTTTCTGTTTTATCTCTTCCTGATTTAGGTATCAGTACCATGTTTGTGTCATAAAAAGAATTTGGTAGGATTTTTTTACTAATTTTCCCAAATAGTTTGTAGAGTATTGGAATCAATTGTTCTTTAAATGTATGATAGAATTCATTAGTAAATCCATCTAGCCCTGAAGATTTTTTCCTCTGGAGTTCACTGATGGATTATTCAATTTCTTTTTCTGAGATGGGGTTATTTAAGTAATTTACTTCCTCTTCAGTTAATTTGGGAAGCTTATATTTTTGTAAATATTAATCCATTTAACTAAGATTGTCAAATTTATGTGCATATAATTTGGCAAAATAATTCCTAATTATTGTTTTAATTTCCTCGTCATTGGAGGTAGATTCACCCTTTTCATTTTTGATACTCATAATTTAGTTTTCTTCTTTCTTTTTTTTATCATATTGGCTTAGGGTCTATAAATTTTATTTTTTTTCATAAAACCAGCTCTTAGTTTTATTTATTAATTCAGTAGTTTTCTTAGTTTCAATTTTATTCATCTCTCCTTTGGTTTTCATTATTTCTAATTCAGTATTTAATTATGGATTTTCAATTTGTTCTTTTTCTAGCTTTTTCAATTGCATGCCCAATTCATTGACCTCCCTTTTCTCTAATTTATTCATGTATGCATTCAGGCATATAAAACTTCTCCTAAGAACTGCCTTTGCTGCATCCCATAAAGTTTGGTATGTTGTCTCATTATTGTCATTCTCTTGAATGAAGTTACTGATTGTTTCTATAATTTCTTGTTTGACCCAATCATTCTTTAGGATTAAATTGTTTACTTTCCAATTTATACTTCCTGTAATGGAAATGCAAATTTAAAGATCTTCCCTGCCTCTAGCTTAAGTGCACCTGGAGCCTGTGGTGGGAGGCTTGTTTTTCAGGAAAGCCCACACCTTGATACTTTGTGATTGGGCAGTGGGTCCAGAAGGTTGTTACATTCTCTGAGCCAGGAGAAGGCTATATAAACCCTGAGGAGAGGCTTTGCTTTGGGGCTCACTTTGAGAAGTGTTGTGTGATTTGACCAGATGAGACTCTGGGAAGCCGTTGTTGAGAGCCCCCCGGCTTTGAAAACCCAGATGTTGATGCTTCCCTCTCTGGTAACTGTGATTTGGTATTGATATAATGGTGGGACAGTTTGGAAGCCTGTCTGTTGATCTGTAAGTTCTGTAACTCTGAAGTTTGGGGTGCTGACCTTTTTCCCCTGAACTAGGTAATGTATGTTTGTTTGATTAAAGTAAGCTTGTTAACCCATTTTGAGTTGCTCTCCTTTTGAAAAGCAGATCTAAGAACCTGTGTTGGCAGTCACCCTGGGGATATTGGGGTGCTTGCTGCTACACTTCCCCATCTCCATGATCCTTTATTGCATGTGATTTGTATTGCATCATGATCTGAGATCATAGGCGTCTTAAGTTGAACGCATCCAAAACTGAGCTCATTTTCTTCTCCCCTTCCCTGATTCTTTCCTCTTCCCAACTTCCCTTTTATGGTCAAGGGAAATATCATCCTTTTAGTCAGCCAATTTTGCAACCTTGCTGCCATTTTCAGCTGCTCAGCTTACATTCACTCTATTTGTTCAATCTATTGCAAAGTTTTGTTGCTTTTACTTTTACAGCATTTCTTGCATAGACCCCTTCTCTCTACTCACATAGCCACCATCCTAGGAAGCATCCCCATCACCACATTCTTGGCCTTCTGCAATACTCTTCTGGTTGATTTCTCTGCCTCAAATCTTCACTTCAGTTCATCTTTCACTTGGCTGCCAAAGTGATCTTCCTAAAGTACATGCCTGACTATGTCATTCCCAGAATCCCCAACAAATTCTAGTCGTTTCCCATTACCTTTAGCATTGAATATAAAATCCTGTTTGGTTTCTAAAACCCTTTACAGACTGGTTTATTTCTGCATTTCCAGTCTTCTTACACTTTACTCCTCTCCGTATACTCTATAATCCAAAGACTGTGTCCTCTTTGTTAATTTGTTTCAGACAGTACTCCATCTTTTGAGTCTATGGATTTTCATTGGTTGCCCTCCATGCATAAAATACTCTCCTTTCCCATCTCTAATCCTGTCTTTTTCTGACCTCAAATCCCTCTTTTTTTGATATACTGTTCTTGATTTTCCACACCTTCCCTCTGAGATTACCTCTCATTTGCCCTGTATATATTTTTTATGTACAGAGTTACTTAGATCTTGTCTCCCCTATTAGAATGTGAGCTCCACGAGACAAGGCATTGTATTGTTTTTGCTTTGTATCCCCAGTGTTTGACATAGTTCCTGGCACATAGTAGGAGCTTAATAAATGTTTGTTGATGATGATGATTTGCTTATTTTAACCAAGAAAGAAAGGCGGTACATTTTCTCATCTTTTTTTTTCAGGACAAGTTTTGTCATTATAATTAGCTAACATTCAATTTTCTTACCATTTACATTGCTATAGTGTTTGTGAGTATTGTTTTCCTACTCTTCTCACTTTTTCTCAGTTCATAGAAGTCTCCTTGTGCTTTTCTGAATTCCTTAATCTGCTGTTTTTTATGATGAAGCAATATTCCATGATATTTAGGTATTACATTTTACTTAGCCATTCTGCAATCAAATGAACATTTACTTTGTTTCAGTCTGTTTAGTATAACAAAAAGTACTGCTATAAATATTTTGGTTTATTTTTGATCTTTCTTTCTGACCTTAACCTTGAAGATTGGGCAGCTAGGTAGAGTAGTGCCTATAGGCCTGGCTTCTGGAAGACCTAAAGTTAAATCTGGCTTGAGACACTTACTAAATTTGTAACTCTGGGAAAATCACTTAATCCCTGTCTGCCCCAGTTTCCTCTACTGAAAAACGATTTACTTCCCAGGGTTGTTGTGAGGATAGTAGATAATACATAGTAGATACTTAATAAATGCTTGTTCCCTTCCCCTTCCTTACCCTAGCACTGAGATCTCTAGGTCAGTGATCAAGAAGCAGGCATCGAGTCACAGACATAACACAGCATTTCCATATGCAAGATGAAATATTGGGCAAAGAACTTTCATATTCTGACAAAAACAAAATTGATTTTCAGTGTCCCAGCTGTCCTTGCAGGATCTAGAAATGTAGTTTTCAGTTGTGAGGAAAGCACTTGGTAAATGTAACATGCTATATAAATGTGAGTTGTTATTATTATTATTGCTATTATTATTCTGAAATAATAGATACAGCATGACAAATTTCATTCTCTCCTGCTGATAGTAATTTTCTATGTAATCAATGCAAATTTTTCCAAGGCCTTTGAGGACAAGGACCTTTTCTTTTCTATATTCCATACTGCTTCAGAGTACCTCGTGGGAATATTCAATATTAATTGAATAAAAGAATGAGTATCATTGTGGAAAAGTCTATAACTCCCATATGATTTAAAAACAGAATCCTAATTTGTTTTTTAAATGCTAGAGAGATCAATGTCACAAAACTTTTAAGTATATGAGATATTAAAGAAATGTACCTAGAACAAAAAAAATGTATCTTTAGTTATTTGAACTCAGCACAGTACTGACCAAGAAGCAGTGAGATATGATCAAAAGAGGGGTTTAAATCTCACCTTTGACACTTAGTACCTGTGCAAATGTGGACAAATCTCTTAGTCTCCCCAGGCCTCAATTTCCTCATCTGTAAAATGAGAGAACTGGACCATGTGGCCTTTGTCGCTGTATGTTGGAACCAGCACCTCATCAGGGGGCCTAGTCAAGCTGCTCACTTCCATCTCAACTTCTTCTCCAGGTTGCTCCAAATTTATACTTTCACTTCTCCATTCTAAGTGTCTTCTTCCTCTGAGGACAACTCCGCCCCAAGACCAGTTCAATGATTAGGCACTCCTTTCTGGAACTGCCATGCCAAAAGAAGTTCCAGCCATATTCCTCATTTTCCTCCTGGCTCACTCTCCAGTCTGCTCCACCTCCACATCAGCTACTTTGCTCCTGAATGGGTTAAACCTTCCTCACCCCTCCATCCCCAGTTTAGATCCCCAGATCTTAGCTCTTGGCACAGTGCCTGACACATTGTAAGTACTTAATAGATACCATTTCTTTCTTTGTTTCTCTCTCTGTCTCTGTTTCTCTGTCTCTATCCTATCTCTCTATCTCAATGATCTTCTGAAAATGAACTACGAAGCCCTCAATAACTTCATAACTTCAAAGCCCTACAATTGAATTAAATAATCTATCAGTTTGGTTTGTTACATTCAGCATGACTCACCAACAGATACAGAAGGACCTGTATATTATGATCGTATAGGTTAAGGACAAAGGACCATTTGGTAAGCATAAGGCCCTTCCAAAGTTGGGCACCAAGGGGGGTAGTAAAAATGTTAGATAATATAGCTCAAAATTAAGAAATGAAAAAGACAAAAAAACCTGTAGATTATTCAGAACTCTCATACTTATATGTTACGAATATTTTCTTTAAGAACAAAACTCCAGGGGCAGCTAGGTGGTGCAGTGAGTGGAGAGCCAACACTGGAGTCAGGAGGACCTGATTTCAGGTCTGGCCTCAGACACTTAACACAGAGACTAAATGTGTGACCTTGGGCAAGTCACTTAACCCCAATTGCCCTCTAAAAAGCAAAACAAAAAGAATAAAGCTCCAGAACTGGACACGAGAAACATTTAATAACATTAACAAAAAAGAAAATCATTGTCTTAACAAACATGAAACAATTACTAACAAAGGAAAAAATTTTGATTCACTTTCTGTGGGAAGTCAGAACATCGATTCTGATAGATCAGACAGATTTAAAGCAGGAAGAAATACACACACACACACACACACACATACACATACACACACTTATAACAGTTCCAACCTAGTTAACCAAATTGATATCTCCTAAATGTGGGAAATGTATAAAAGCAATGACATTGACTGATTATTACCATTTACTAAAGAAATTTAACCAATAAAAGTTTATCACAACAAGGAGGCCAAACAAGTCCATGAATTGTCTTGCCTAGCAAACACTTGATTTCTTCAACAATTAGGGATAACTGACAAATAAGGGCTACACCAATTTGTAGTCCAAACTCATTGGGAAAATATGAGGGGAGATGACAAAAGATTATAAGCATTATTGTCTTGCCAAAGAAAAACCAAAGGCAAAAGGGAGGGGAAAGCACAGATCCCAAAAACTCTGTATCAAATCCAACTAAGCCAGATTGTGTCTAATTCCCACTATGTATTGTCTTGTCCCTTAGCTTCAAAGACACCATACTCCCCAGTTGCCACTTACCTGTCTAATTGGTTCTTCTCTTTTTCTTTAGCTGGTTCTCCCATCATCTTTCTGGCTTGTTAAAGTATATTCTCCACAAGGGTCTCTTTTTTTCTACATTCTTTCCTTTGACAATCTCATTCATTCTAACAGCTTCAACTACTACCACCAATTGGATGACTATAGCTATGATCTATAGCTTCAATTGGGATCATTCTTCTGAGTTTCAAACTCATACATCCAATTGCTGATAAAACTCCTCTATCTGTATGGCTTACTGGCACCTTACACCTGAACATATGTAAGACCAAACTAATTGCTTTCCCTCTGAACCTACTCTTCCTTCTGACTTCTCTCTCTCCTTCCCAGACCCATGGCACAACTACTCATTCCTTTTCCCTTGCTCATAACCTTAGAATTATCTTTGCCATTGTCTTTCAAATACTTCTCACAGCCATTAATGTTAATGTGTGTTAATTCCATCTCCTCAAGATCTCTTGAATTGGTCTATCTATTCCAACCGCTACTATGCTAAAAATATAGGTTAGTATTAAGTAGTCTTCATACTATGACAATATAATTTTTTATATATAGATATAATCATATAGCTCATCTGCTAAAAACATTAAGTAACTCCCTAGTATTCAAGGCTATAATTTGGTACCATTCAACATTTCCAACCTTATTTTTAAATTATTTTTCTCCATACACTTTATGATCCAGACAATTCTGTTTCTGAACATACCCTATATCTTTATGCAAGCTATTTCTTATACCTGGAACTTTCTTTCTCCTTCTCTTTCCCTAATTAGATAAAGTAGGTTATAGTGGATGATTAAGCACTAGCTTTGGAATGAGGTGAACTGGGTTCTATCTCAGAAACTATGTGACCTTGGATAAGTCCCTTTTGCCTTGGAGTCTCAGTTTTCTCATCTATAAAAATGGGATAATCATGTATATGCTACCCACTTCACAAGGTTGTTGTGAAACAAATACTATATAAATACAAGTGCTTATTATTGAATTACTGTTCATTCTTTTAAGTTCTTTTCAAATGCTATTTTTCTTTTGCTTTTTTTTTTTTGGAGGGCAATTGGGCTTAAGTAACTTGCCCAAGGTCACACGGCTAGGTTTTTGTTTGTGTGTGCATTGTGTCTGAGGTCGGATCCGAACTCAGGTTCTTCTGACTCCAGGGCTGACACTCTACTTACTGCACCACCTAGCCGCCCTGTAAATGCTATTTTTCTTGAAGCTTGGTCTTCTCTTATTGGTAATAACTTACTTTCTTCTCACCTCATATAGCAGTTTTTTGTGACTAAAGCCATTAACTTTAATATTATATATAAGAGTTATCACAGTTGTTGACTTACCGTTTATACTTTAATCTCCTTGAAGGCAGGGGCTCTACTTTTAAACAATATTTATCTCAGTGCTTAGTTCTGTAGATTCTTTTGCACAGTAGAACTGAATAAATGCTTTACTCTTTTTTTATTTATACTAAGCAAATAGATGTGAAATGGAGCAGGCTTACTAGTATTTCTAAAATAAACTATTATACAATATAATAAACATTTATTATACTATATGCCTATTATGTACTGGGCATTGCTGAGATACAAATAAGGAAAAGACACTCCCTGCCCTCAAGTAGCTTATAATCTAAGGGAGGAAGAAATTCACCAAAGGAAATTGAAAAGGAGGGAGGATGATGTTGGTGGAGTCAGAACCAAGCAAAATAGCTGGTGAGAGATGAAGAAGAAACTGGAAATTCTGAGCCCTGTGTAACAGAAGCCTTGGGAGGAGTTTTTACTCTACTCTCTAGCCCTACAATCAGAGGGGCAGAGCAGCTGAGGGTACTAATGAAGTACCCTCATTATCAGTTATAATATGACTATTGTAGTTAATTATAATTATTAATACAAGTAAATAAAATTATTGTTAATAGTGGAATTACCAAATTTAGACCCTACCACCTCAACTCCATGTTATACAACAAAGAGTAAATGACACTCAAGTTCAAGTGGGTAAGGATATATGGTCCTGAACAAATGCATAGAGAAGAAATACATGCTGAAGGCAATATAATTTGAAAGATGTTTGGGAATTTATATAAAAATATTTCAAAGATTCAAAACACTTCAAAATAATGGAATACACTGTATAGGCCATTAAAAGATATGGCAAGTCAGGTATTAGCAACCACTAATCTATCTGCCTGGCTGGGTGAAGTGGCTCATTGTTTTTGGCTATTCATTGATAGAATTATAGCCAGTGGTATGCTAGTAAATGTTTAATAATTGGTTCTCAGAAAAATAAAGCACACACAACACATCTTTTAATGTGTTTAAGTTTAATCTACATAATTAACATTCTTCTTCACTTTGAGTCTAGATAATCAAAAAATAATAAGTAATAACTCAAACCCTTATTCGTAGCACTGCCTGCTTGTTGTAAATGTTCACACTGGAATTTTGCAATTGACTCTTCCGAGTCACACCCTTGAAATTTAGCTCTTCCTGTTAGGGAGAGCTTTCTAACTATTACATCTTAGCAAATGTTAGCAGAGAACTGGACCTGAAGAAGCTAAGTAGCTGGAGCCCAGTAGCTGCTAGCAGACAGTACTTTGGTAACCAAATGAGTGTAAGAGCTGATGCAATGGAGATGATGAAAGCAGTAGTGATAATACATATGAAAGTGAAGGGATAACCAGTGCCCGAGAGCCCTCTGACTATATCATCAGAAGAAATCTGCAGCTCTGCAGTGCTGAAGATGAGAGTTGTCTGGTCTCCTATGGATGTGCATTGGCTAGAGGGGTTCCAGGTGTGTACCTCTTCTCACATGCCCCCTATCCACCCATCTTATTCGAGTATATTCTTTCTTCACTGGTACTGTGGTAACCTATGGAAGGGTGTGCACTGGCTATGCCTAGGGAGATCTTTTCTTGTAACTTTATTTCCTATGTTACTTGATTGAATGTCTTTTTTCTTGAACTAATGTGTTCTCTGGATGGTTGACAAAAGCTAACACATTAGTTTTGTATGGGTGGCACCTCACCTTCTGGTTGGAACTTGGAATAACTTTTCTGGGGTGGGGGGCATGGGAGGCATGGGTGAGCAGGTGCTTCAGATGCTCTCCCTTCCAGGGAACTGCAAACACCTGCTCCCATCTCCTCCTTACCCCCAGACATCAGGGGCACAGCTGCATTTGCGTTCTCTTCTTTGCTTATCAGCGCTATTCCAGTCTCCTGACACTGAGTGAGGATGAGTTAATTCACAGGCATTCTAATTTGGGCAAATAGTTTTTCTCCCCCCCCTCCAAATCTTTTACCGGGAAAACTCACAAGAAACAAATTTCTATTCTTCTCCTTGCTCCAAGGTATAACAATGAAAGGGCATGAAAACAAGGAACCAGTGAACCAGTGAATGGGGAGAAAGGAGAAAGAGGAGAGGTATCTAGGCCCAGATTCTGAGGAACCAACTCCTTTAAGACGTAAGAATTGAGGGACGAGGTAGTCACATGCCAAAACTGTCAAAAGGCACCTACGGAGATGCACATACTATACTATGTGGCAACTTTTATTTTAAAAATGCTTGTAAACTCCCTGAGCTTCTTGTACTACTGTTGGGTTTCTGATTTCCTTTAAGCTGGTTTCCATCAAGTTTCTTTTGCCTTTTGACAGACAGTTGCCTGTCTCCTGTCCACTGATTTTATAATCAGTTCCTTCCATGCTACTGATAGGGACAGGAACTGGACCTGTGATTTCATTACTGGGATAGGGAGAGGGGTTGACAAACATTTATTAAATGCCTACTCTGTGTCACCTCAGGTTGTCAGCTTCTCTTCAACCTATAGTCCTAGAGCATTTCCTAGAGCAAGGAGAGATTACAGGATTTGCCTAGGGTCACAGTCAGCGTATGTCAGAATCAAGACTTGAATCCAAGACTTTCTGGCTTAAAGACTGGCTCTTTATTCATAATACCATGTGGGCATTCCTAAAATTGCAAAATCGTTCACTCCCAATAATTCCAAAAATCTATATACTCAATCTATTTTCTGAACTTTAAACCTAGATCTGCTACTCTCTACCTAGGTGTTTCCACCCACATGTCCTACCAGTGTCTCAAACTTTGCATGTCTAAAACAGAGCTCATTATTTTTCCTACTAAAATGATCCTCCTTCTGACTTCACCATCACTACCATTTACCCTATCTCCCAGGTCTTCCATCTATCTCCATTCCCAAATCCAAACAGTTACTGGATCCTATTAATTTTCTCTCTAGGCTCACTGCCACTATTCTACTATAGGACAACTTTCATTACCTTTCTCCTGAACTTCATTAAGTTCTCCTGGAATCATTACAACAGTCTCCTAACAGATATTTCAGCCAAGTTTCCTCTAACCTATCCTTCATATCTCTAGTAGAATTAGCTTTCTAATAAATATCTCTTGGTCATTCTAAAAAAGTCTTCAGTGACTTACTATTGCCTAGTTCAATAAAATTCAAACTCTTCAAAAGCCCTACACAGTCTCCCACAATACTACCTTTCCAACACTATCTGACATCACTTACCCTATATGCAATTTACTCTCTGATCAATTTAATTTACTCTTTGAGTCTTTAACAGGTACTGAACTCTTATACCTCCATGCCTTTACTCATGAGTGATAGCTTAACATAGAAGATAGGATGCTGTAATTTGAGTTGTAATGAGCTAAGTTTGCATATCAGCTGGATTGAAACTCTTGACCTATGGAGGCTGGAGCAAAACAGACAGAGCAGGCAAGAACAACTGTGCAGAGACAAAGACAGTAGTTAATTATCTATGATGAGGGAAATGGCTTCCAAGCAAGGAGGGAAATTAGACAAATGTGCTGGACTTCCCTCCCCCCCCATGGGAAAACCCACTTAAGTATGGGCAGTTCTCAATACATATACCAGCAGTTATGCAGTGAACTATAGCCCTGTCAATGAGGGGTAACAATGAGTATTCAACAAGTTTGATTCATAGCAGGTCTTCATGATTGGAACATGGGTACTGCGGGTGCTTCTCTTCATCTCAGAGAACACCTGGTGCTGGTCAAAGCAATACAATCATTATGTGAAACAATTCTGGGATTTTTTGCTGTGACTGAGTTCATCCAAAGGGTGAGTACAAAGGATTGTTGTTAGGCCAAGCCCAGGGCACAGTGTGCTTGCTGGGCCTTAGCTCTGTAAAAGAGGTTGTCTCCTAGTAGTATCTTTTTGTTTTGTTTTGTTTTGTTTTTTTGTGGGGGGAAGGTAGGGCAATTGGGGTTAAGTGATTTGCCCAAAGTCACAGTCTAGTTTTGTGTTAAGTGTCTGTGGCTGGATTTGAACTCAGGTCCTTCTGACTCCAGGGCCAGTGCTCTATTCACTCCTAATAGTATCTTGACATACAAATCTTGCCTTTGGCACTAAACACTTGGTGTGTGACCATAAGCAAACCATCTAATCTTTCAGAGCCTCAGTTTCCTTACCTGTAAAATGAGGCTAATAATCCGCATAGTGTCTCCCTTCTGAGGATAATGTGAAACTTAGATGAAATAATGTACATGAAGCACTTTGCAAATTTTTACATTTATATGGCAAAGTTTTAAATTAATTCCAATTGATATTATTTATTCACATTATTCCTTATACATAATATTCCTTCTCTTCCTGTCTTGCATGTTGACTTCCTACCAATTCTCTAAAACCCAAATCAAAAACCATTTCCTCCAAGGAGCTCTTCCTGATTCCTTTGTTAGTAAAATGAACAAATGATAATAGCAACAACAACAACAACAACCATTTTCCCTTCGGCCTCATATGAATCTTTTGTGTATGACTCTCTAATACCCCTAGCATGTAATATTGGGTACTATAGCTTTCTGTATACCATGGCCTTCTTATCCTCCACTGGACTGTAAGTTCCTTGAGGATAGGGGCTCTATTTTACCTAAATTCTGTGTCTATGCCCAGTGTTTAGCATAGGTCATTGTACACAGTAAAGGCTTGCTCTACATTTTTGCATTAATTTTTATGACACTGTTACAGATAGTAAGTGTGGATATGGAAACCATCCAAATTTCATTCCTAAAATATAAAATAAAATTCCAAAAGCCACCTCAGTCCTGTGAATAAAGTGTGTTCAGTACTATGTAAAACATCTGCCTAATTTATTTATCTTTATTCTAAGAGCAATTATGCAGAAGAAAAACAACTTAGTAAAGCAAAGGTCTAGAATTGAGGTCTAATTTATTCAGACTTCATAATCTCCAAGGATAATAAAAGGTAGTAAATCCCAAACTAAACAAAGTCAGCAGCAGGAAGCCTTTTAAAATTTATTCTGTTCTAGATTAGCAGCAGTTAAATCATACAGTGATTTATCTTAGAATACAATGTTTTCAGTGCTGCATATGTTTAAAACATTAGCTGTTTTTCTCATTCTAACACAGAGAACATTTTTGATTAACAAGACTTTTCTTCTTCTCCATAATGGAGAAAGAGTTTTATTATGTGACAAAATATAATGCTGTTCTATTTCAACTTGTAAAACTTCCTCAATAATAATATGAGCACAGGGCAATTTAAAAAATATAAATATAGAATTGGATATAAAGGATTTGACAAATGCAGAACTTTCTACACATCCGTCTAGGACTTCTGATGATGCCGCTAAGAAATTAGCTTCCCAAATTCTTGTACTCCCTGTACCCTTCTATTCAGTCCAGTGGAGAGAGCACTAGATTTGAAGCCTGGGCAGACCTGGATGTGAATTGTGCCTCTGTCACTTCCTAGTTGTATGACCCCATTTCCTCATTCATAAACTATGGATCATAGTGCTTTAAGGTTTATGTTTTGCTTTATGTCCATGATCTCATTTGATCCTCCTGACAAATCTGAGAGGGGTATTATTTGGAATAATGGAAATGGAGACTGAGAAAGTTTAGGTGAATTGCTCAGGATCATATAACTAGAAAGTGGCTGAGTCAGCATTCAAATTCAATTCTTCCTGACTCTCAATCCAGCACTCTCTTCATGATTTCTAGCTCCCACATTGATAATGCCTACCTCACAGCCTTGGTGTACAGATCAAATTAGATAAGGCATGTAAATCACTTTGTAAGCTTTAGCACTATTAAATTTTGGTCACTCTTATTATTATCCTTCATAATGAATGGGACTGCCCAAAATGAAGTAAAAAGTTACAGTGATGAGATAATGGGAGGATGTGGGACTGAAGGCTAGGACTTTGTGTTTTTGAAGACATTTGGGTTTTAAATATATGCATTCCCAAAGATCAAGCATGACAAAATAAAATTTTCCAAGTTTAACCTAACATCTTCCTGAAATTTTATTTTCTGTTAACCTCTTTGGACCTGATTTTGTGCCTGACTTTAAATTGGCTTCCTCTTTGAACATCACTACTGCCTTGGACACATTGATAGCATACTATGGCCCTGGGATGCCAAATTTGGTGAGGCTACCTTATCCAGGCCTCTGGGGCTAAGAATAGTTTTTACATAAAAGCTGTCCTTTAGATCCTAGATTTAGAGCTTAAAGTGAACTTAAGAGATCATACAGTCCCACCTCCTTGTTTGACAGGAAAGAGTTTTAGAGAAAGAACTAGAAATTGGGGGGATTCCCTTCAATTGGGGAATGACTGAATAAGTTGTGGTATATGGTTGTGATGGAGTACTGTTGTGGTATAAGAAATGATGAACTCAATGATCTTAGAAAAACGTGGATAGATACATAAAATCATGAAGAGTGAAATAATAAGCAAAACCAAGAGAATGTTATATACAGTAACAGCAATATTGTTCTAAGAACAACTTCAAGCAACTGAATCATCTTAACTATCATAAATACCCAAATTAACCATAGAGGACCTGCAAAGGAAGACACTATCTGTAGCCAGAGAAAGAATTGATAAATAGAAGTATGTATTGAATGATTTAAAGTGTGTATTCACTGCATACATTTGTGTCTAATGGTAGCCTTCTCTAGAGCAGGGAAAGGAGGGAAAAAAGAAATGTATATGATAATTTTATTATATATTTAAAAGAAATAGCAAGTTGTACATCATAGATCTATAGTTTCAAGTGCAATCATCTTTTAAAAATTATACTATGTTATGGAAATGCTTGTTCCATAAATTAAAAATACAATAAATAAAATCAAAAAGTGCTTAAAAAAAGAGAGAGAGGTAAATGACTTGCTCCAGGTCACAGAAATAGAAACTAACAGATTTGCAATTCAAACCCAGGTGCTATGGCTCCAAATTCAGCTCTCTTTCTACTATCCATGCTGCCTTCTGCTGTAAAATCAGTAGTCCTAGACAAATGACCTTAGCTTATACTTCAGACAGGCTGAAACCTTGATATATCAGATGAATGATACTTGTAGTTCCAAGACCTACAGTCCTGGACAATGACCTCTGCTTGCACACGCTACAGTTCTAAAAAATGTCCCAGCTGGAACCTCTCCCTTACTTCACTCCATTATGGAACTGATATAACAGCAATCTTGGGTAGGGATTTTGAAATAGCACAGCAGGAATAAGGCCAAGAATGAAAATTGTGTTGGAGTTAAGTCTTTCTTCCACTCAAAACCACCTACCCCAATCTCATATATCTATCCTGTGTCCTAGCTACTATTTTGTGCTGTAAGGTGACCTGGTTTCTCTTTCTTTCCTTGTGTTACTGATTTACTCAGAAAAGTTTCCTAATCTCTTTTAGTGTAGTGCCAAATACAGTACCCTGGAGGGGTATAAATATGAATTAGATTGGATTTATTTCTCTTTGATAAAATTGCAATGATCATATTACAAAAATTTTCCAGAGTTCTGGGCATTATTTGTGGAAATATCAGGGAATCTTAATGGATGCCAAGCTATGGGATTTCTGGGGGAGATAGAAAACAGAATTACAATGTGTGCAAGCAGAGGTCAGCAACCAGGGATATAGATCCTGGAATGGCAGTGGTCAGATAGCAGCAATGTCTAAAATCAAAGCTCAAATCAGTTAGAGAAGGCAGGAAAGGACAGAGGGTCACCACTGGAGAAAACATGGGACCAAGAGGTGAATTCTTCAATGACACTTCTCCAAACAGTCTTATTTATAGTTATAAGGTTGTCAGCTCTTCTACTTCCATGAAATTGCTGTCATTGATTAAAGTTCATATATTTGGTGCTAGAAGGAAACTGAGACCCAGAAAAATGTATGATTTTCCCAAAGTGCCATAGGAAGTAAGTGGTAGAGTCAAAATTGGAATCCAGATCCTTTGATTTCAAATCCAGAACTCCTTCTAGAGCACCACAAAAGAATATTTTTTACTGGTTCTCCATAATGTTTATAGAACAGAAAGCTTCAAGTAAAGAATATTGGAGTGGGACACCTGAGTTCTGGTCTCAGATTTGATAATTTATTTTCCCAAATCATTTAACCTATCTGTACCTCACCTGCAGGGACCACCACAGTATGACTCTAACCTATTTTCCCAGTCCTATTTCATACTTTCATAATTTCACATAGGCTCCAGAAAATTCATTTCTATCAGAGATCTCTATCTACTGATTTCTCTTCTTCCCAGGCCTGGTCTAGGCATCACCCCCTCAACAAGTCCTTCCTTATAGTTGAAAATTATTTCATCTTCATCTTTCCTTATTTTTCTAAATCACATTCTTCCATGTTATACTTATTTATAGGAATGTCATTGTCTTTCTATTAGATTATAAACTTCTCGAGGACAAGGACCATGTGGTTTTCCCTCTTTGTGTCTTCAGACCCTAACATTCTGTCATAGGATTTACTTAATAGACGATTGCTGAATTGAATTGGATATTGGATCACTTCTCAGTATTCTGTAGGAAACCTATTAATCATCTAGTATTCCCATGACTGAATTAGTTGACAGTTTACTACAAATAGATACTTAAGTAGAACATCCAGGGAACTAGAATGAAGCACAATAAAGGTCTCAGACTAGAGTTACTCAGCTCCCAAGTGGTCAGACTGACAATATATCTGACATAAGATAGGTTTTGTGGCACACAGTGGAAAATGCAAAGGGGTTATAGTCAAGTTGGCTCTTCTTTACTGTCTGATAGGCTTCCTCCTTGACTAGGAGTTATCCAGACTTATATACTAAATAGTTATCCAGACCTCTATTAAGACCCTGGGTAGGGCATCCTACAAGAGAAAAAACTTCAAGGTACAAAAGATTCATGTAACCCCACCTGGGTGGGCTGTAATTATTCAAAGACTTAGATAGTTCCCTTTGATTTATAACACTACCCTAAATTATTCCACCTTGATAAAGGAAAGAGATCTAGTTTATTAGGTTCCTAAGCAATGTCCCTTAATGCATTTGATGGCAGCTAGGTAGCGCAGTGGATAGAGTGCTAGGCCTAGAATTGGGAAGACTGATTTTCCTGAAGTCAAATCTGGCCTCAGACGCTAGCTGTATGACCCTGGGCAACTCACTTAACCCTTTTTGCCTCAGTTTACTCATTTGTAAAATGAGCTGGATAAGGAAATGGCAAACCACTTCAATATTTTTGTCAAGAAAACCCCAAATGGGGTCACAAAGAGTTGGACACAACTGAAAAATGATTGAACAACAAAAACAACAGATGAAATTTATTAAACATAAATTTAAAGCTCTATTCTAGGGTTAAAAAAACCCAGCTTTGTAAGTATGCAATGGGAAAGGCAAGACCGAACAATATATGAAAAGAGTTGGGCATTGGGGCAGTAAGAGATTGATTTCAGTTAGTAATGTGATATGGAAGTCAAAAAAACTAATGTGACTTGGAGGCATTAAGAGACAGCATCTGTAATAAGAGAAGTGATTGTCCCCCTCTTCTCTATCCTCATGAGATTCCATCTGGAGTTTGCTTTCAGTTCTTGGCATCACTTTTAGGGAGACCATTGAGAAAATGAAGCACATCTAGAAGATAGCAACCAGAAGGGTCAAGGTACTGAAGACCATGCCATGTAAAGATCAATTTGATTTTTCCTTTTTTTTATTTCCACAAGATTTTGAGTTATAAAATTTCTCCCCATCTTTCCTCTACCCACCACCCCAAAACAGTGATCCCACTGAATACCCCCTCCCCCAATCTGCTCTCTCTTATATCCTCCCTCATCCCCCATCCCAGATTTTTTCATTTTTCATTTTTTTATTTTAAAGATCAATTTGAATAAATGAAGATATTTAGACTGGAAAAAGCAAGAATGAGGGAAAGCAAAGCAACCATATTGAAATGTTTGAAGGGTTCCACATTAAAGAGTGTATAAGACTTGTTTTGGCTGGTCCTAAAGGGCCGAAGAAGGAGTAATTGATAGAAGGGAAGCAGAGAGGCAAATTTAGGCTCAACATAAGGGATGAAAATCCCAACTAGAGCTATCCAAAAATGGAAAGGATGACCTTAAAATTGTCTCAATGAATATTTTCAAATGGAGAGGAGATGTTCACTTGTTAGTAATACTGTGAAAGTCAAAAGGTACAACTGGGACTGGATAACCTCTGAGTTCCCTTCTAACTGACATTATGAGATCTAAGAAGCTGCTTAAATTTGATTAATCTCAGTTTCCTCTTCTATAAAATCGGGGGGTTGGAAGAGATAATTTCTAAGATCTTTTTGATCTAAATTCAATATCATACTTACTAGGTGTGTGACCCTGGGCAAATCACTTAACCTGTGTTTGTCTCAGTTTCCTCAACTGCAAAATGGAAAGAGTAATGGCATCTATGTCACAGGGTCATTGTGATGACCAAATGAGATAATATCCCTAAACTGTTTACTTGGCCCAGTGCCTGGCATATAATAGGTACTACATAAATCCTTCTTTCTATCATTGGTATTATTAGTAAGCATAGTATATCACAAGAAAGAGGAAAACTGCATTTATACCATTATTGAATTTGGCATGATAGTGTTGGCAGTGATGGCATTATTGAAAGGGCACGTTTTATAGGCTTAGGTGTAAATAATGCTTAAGCTACACCTGAATTAAAAAGAAATATTTGCCAATCAAAGCATATATAGGTTCTTTATGAAATGTTTGCTTATCCTACTAGACAGGGCTTCAATTCAGTAAATAATCAAAAGAAATGCTTCACATTCTAAAGTTTACCCTGCCATTCAGATGGATTAGTAGTAAGAACAGGAGAGTTTTTGTTTATTTTATGTAATCCTTGACAGGAACAGAAGGACATTCCCTTCTGTGGATTTTAGTACAGATAAGCAAAAGTACTTGATGGGTTTTCAAAAGCTTTCATCAGAAACAAGGAGACCAAAAGAACAGGACAGGAGGGGCACTGAAATGTCTTTATATTTTGGATTCCAGAGTGGTCTCTAATTGTTCAAATAAATCTTTTTTTAATGAGAAGACCAAGTTATATTTAAAGGAAATTATATTCTGCTAATGTCTTATTAATAACAATTATATTATTCAGAAATTGATGTATAAGACAGAATTCACTGAGCTCAGAAAGAGTCCAATTGAATGTACCATTTGGCTGAAAGTCCTCCAGTCACCCAATGGCCATAATTACTGTAATTCATGTCCCTGCTTTAGTCTAAAATGATAGTGCTGATGTTCCTGCAATGACAAGAGCATTTTGAATAGCCAAAAGAAGACAGATGAGATGTAGTTGGTAGGTCTCTCTTGATTGGAAGACTGCTGAATGCAGCTGCAATATCTGAGCTGAGATCAATGTCCACTCATTGTCCCATTTTAGTATAGTCCTATTCCAGGGAGCTTTGTTTTGATTGCAATACTGTTCACGTGGATGTGTTGAGGATTCATTCATATTATTCAGATGGACAACATTTCTTTCCTGTCACCATTCCAAGGAAGTCTTGAAAGTGATTTGGCTATAAACATCTGCAGCTCTGGAATGTTTGTACAGCTCACTTCAGAAACTCAAGAGCATTTAAACAAGATTGACTTGATGCATCAGTTACAATCACATGGTTTTCAGTGGCCTACATAGGGGCAAGAGTTACAGTGAATTCTGTTTTCCCAGCATTAGTAGATACTACCACAGTAAATTCAATAAAAAAAGAGTTGTTAGAACTTGGGGAGCTAGTCAGGAAATGGCAAATATGGACAAATCCCTAAGGACCAGAAACTGGACCTAGCATTATTGCTAGATGGTAAGCTCCACGAGGATAAAATTATAATTATCTTGAAATAACTCCTAGTGGATTACTCCAGTGCTTTCTACAGAGTAAGCATTTAATAAATTATTGAAGACAATCGATGAATGAACCCTGTTTCTGCTTTGAGAAATACTGACTGTATGATCCTAGACAAGTCGTTAATGTCTTAGTGCTCTATAAAATGCTGGTTATAGATAAGAGTCAAACTATATTAGATAAGTTTCCTCATCTAAGAGTTCCCTATATCAATGAAATCAAAGTATTGGTCCCTATTCCATTCTTATTGGATGAATCAATGACATTCTCTCTTTTAATTTATGACATCTTACTTTATTTTATATATACTTATATGTGTAAATATTCATTCCCCTGGTAGAACATAATATTCATTCCCCTCCTTGAAGGCAGGGACTATTTCATTTTTATCTCTGTAACATAATTGTCTGGTACAGACAGAGATAAAGACTTTACCTATGATTCCATTGATCGAGGCAGCTACTATATATATATTGTTGTTGAGCTGTTTTGCAGTTGAGTCTGTCTCTTTATGACTCCAATTTGAATTTTTCTTAGCAAATATACTGTGGTGGTTTGCCATTTCCTTCTTTAGCTGATTTTGCAGATAAGGAAACCAAGGAAAATAGGGTTAAGTGACTTGTCAAGGGTCGCACAGCCAGTAAATGTCTGAGGCCAGATATAAACTCAGGAAGATGAGTCATCTGGCACTTTCTACTGTGCCACTTAACTGCTGTAACTACCATATACATCTATATATAGCATATATATCATTACCAATGCAAGTTGGCATCTGCAACTTAAAGAATTGCCTAGAAACTGAGAAGTTAAGTGATTTATTTACTCAAGGTCATATTTTAGAAGTTGGATTTGAATCAAAGTTTTCTGGTAAACATTTTATATATACACACACACGTATATATACACACATATGTGTGTATACATATGTAATAAATTTGTAAGTTATAGATTATAAATTTATATATAATCACATATAAATTTAATATACAAAATCTATATGTAAATTATAAATGCTTATTGATTAATGTTAATAATGCTAATGGACAGTAGAAGGGGACCAGGGTTGGCTAGGTGGTGCAGTGAGTAGAATGTCTGCCCTAGAGTCAGAAGGACCTGAATTTGGATCCAGCCTCAGACACTTAATGCACACACAAACAAAAAAACCTAGCTGTGTGACCTTGGGCAAGTTACTTAACCCCAATTGCCCTCCAAAAAGCAAAAACAACCAAAAAACAAAAGAAAAGAAGGGGACCTATAAACAGTGACAGTGACTCTAAGCAACAACTGTTAAGTTATTATAGAACCATGAGATGTGATTAAGTTGTGTCTGGGATTTTATGTACTTTTAAAGGTGAGTAGGTATATCTTGAGTTAAAACTCCTTTTTTTATGTTGAGGTTAGGGAACCATAAAATGTTGAGATTTAGGGTTTAGGGGTGCGCAAGAGCCCAGAATACCAACATGCTGGATCCTGCCAAATGAATTTGACTCAAGTCTTCTCTTAGCTAAAGAAAAGTGAAGTTTATTAAAGGTTGGCCATAATGGGAGCCTAGGTATCTGTGACGCTTGTATTGGACAAGTGGGTCAGAATAATCTAACACAGAGTGAGTCTGGGCTAGATAATCCTCTGGCTCTTTTTTATCATGGAGGCAAGATGGGGGTCTTATATACAGAAAAGTTGTGGGAGGAATCTAGGGGTGCTCTAGAGGAGGAGTTTGGGGAAGGGTCCTCAGGAGGAGGTCAGACTCTAGTGATGAGAGATTAAGGGTGGGAAGTAGCTGGAGGCTACCAGGAGATGACAGAAAATGGAGGGATCAATGGTGGGAAGTAGCTGGACAGAGGAGGGCTAGGCTAGCAACAGAGATTTGGGACAAGCTATAATGAAAGGCTTATGACCTCAGGTAAATGCCTCATCAAATGATAAGATTCAAGGAGAGCTCAAAGGGGTTCCCAGATCCTGTACCTCTTCACTTTAGATTGTGTATAACTTCTTTCTGAATTTAAGAACCATTCCCCTTGCCTGAAAAGACTGAAACAAAGAGTTGAGGAAATTATCCTTCTGCCAGGTCTCTAATAGCACCTTCGAGAAGAATACTGGGGAGAACACAAGGAAGAATCAGGAAACGTGGCTTAATGTCTTTTTTTCTGCCACTAATTCATTTGTAATACTAGACAAGTCACTTAACTTCTTTGAGTATCATATTCTTTTTTTTCAGGTTTTTTTTTTTATTTAAACAAATGCTTTATTAACTCCTGTTTTACATCATTCATTTCTGCCAGATTTTGAGTTACAATTTTTTCCCCCATTTTTCCCCTACCTACCCTCCCAGAATAGCAGTCCCACAAGATATTGCTTCCTCCATCCTGCTCTCTCCCATATCTTCTCCCTTACCCCCTTCAACTTTTCCATTAGAGCAAGGTGAATCTCTGTGCCCCAATGCCTACACATCTTATCTCCCAATTATAAGCAAGAGTATTAATAATAGTATTTATATATATTAGAAACATTTAATTTTAAGACCTTGAATTTCAGATCCATTCCCTTCCTCCCCTGTCACCCATTCCCTCTGGGAAGATAAGTAATTCAGTATGTGTTGTACATGTCTAGCTATGCAAAATATTACCATAGTAGATATATTGTACAAGGCTGCTTATAATTCCCTCCCACCCCCCACTTGGTCCATTCCCTACTTGATCCTGTCCCTCTTCTATAGTGGGTACTTACAACCTTCCCTCCCCCCAAGAATGCTCTCCCATCCATCATCCCTCCTCTCATCCCCCTTCCCCCTATTCTGCTGCAGGTTGAGATACCCCATTTAGTATGTGTGTCATTCTCTCCCTGAATCAAATTCAATGAGAATGTGGTTTTGCCTTTTTGCCTTCTTATTCTTCCGCTCCTCTACAGCCACTTCCCTTTGCTTCTTTTACATGAGATATTTTACCCTACCCTGTCTCTCCCCATCTCCTTTTGCCACTTTCCTCTCTCACCTTATAATTCCACCCCTTGAGTATCCTCCCTTCCCAACAAATTCAAACTATGCCCTCTATCCATGTATAACTGTAAACATATATACACACATTCACATATGTATTCATGTGACCATATACCCTTCTTCCATTATTTTCATACTGAGAAAAGTTTCATCAGTCACAGTTATTGTTTTTCCATGTAGGAATGTAAATAGGTCAACTTTGATAAGTTCCTTTTGCTTTCTTTTCCCTGGTTACCTTCTCAGGCATCTCTTGCTTCTTGTGTCTGGATGTCAAATTTTCTATTCAATTCTATTTTTTTCCTCAAGAATGCTTGAAAGTCCTCTATTCCACTGAATGACCATATTTTCCCCTGAAACAAAATACTCAGTTTTGCTGGGTAGGTGACCCTTGGGTTCATTCCCAGCTCTTTTGCCCTCTGGAATATCATATTCCATGCCCTTTAATCCCTCAGTGTAGAAGCTGCCAGGTCCTGTGCTATCCTGATAGTTGTTTCCACAATATTGAAATTGTTTCTTCCTGGCTGCTTGTAGTATTTTCTCCCTGACCTGGGGATTCTGGAACCTGGCTATAATGTTCCTGGGAGTTTTCTTTTTGGAATCTTTTTCAGGAGGTGATTGGTGGATTCTTTCAACCTCTATTTTGCCCTCTGGATCTAAAACATCAGGGCAATTTTCCTTGAGAATTTCTTGAAGGGTGATTTCTAGGTTCTTTCTTTGATCATGGCTTTCAGGTAGTTCAATAATTTTTAAATTGTCTCTCCTGGATCTATTTTCCAGGTCACTGGTTTTTCCCATGAGATATTTCACATTGCCTTCTAATCTTTCATTTGTTTGGATCTGCTTAACAGCATCTTGATTTCTCATAAAGTCACTAGCTTCCATTTGCTCCAGTCTAACTCTGAAGGAATGAATCTCCTCAGTGAACTTTTGAGATTCTTTTTCCATCTGGCAAATTCGACTTTTTAAGGCATTCTTCTCCTCATTGCCCTTTTGGGCCTCCTTTGTCATTTGAGTTAGTCTATTTTTTAAGGTGTTGTTTTCCTCAGTCAGGCTGTTGACCCTCATTTCATACTTTTCTTGCATCCTTCTCATTTCTCTTCCCAATTTTTCCTCCACTTCTCTTATTTGATTTTTAAAGTCCTTCTTAAGGTTCTCTATGGCTTGTAATCTGCTTATATTTTCGTTTGGGGCTTTTGGAGCAGGATTTCTGACCTCACAGTCCTCTGACTGTTCCATGCTTCGATCCTCTTTGCCCCCCAAATAGGAATCTAATGTTTCATTTTATTTCCTTTGCCTTGTCATGTTGCTACTTAATTACTTGACTTTTGGGCTTGTTGCCACAGTAGAACTCTGCCACCAGACAGGGGAGCTTTGTCCCGAATGTGTGGGGGGACAACTTCCGTTTCTGGCAAGCTGGATACCCACCCCACGACCTCCCCCCCAGACCACAATCCAGATCCAGGGAGTTTAAAGCAAGAGCGATTACTCCCACCCACCCACCCAGACTGATTGCTGGATCTCCCTACAGTTCGCAGGCCAGGAGCTGGAGCCGCCACTGAAAACTGAGAAATGGCATGTCTCCTCAGTGGCTTCTAGCCCCCAGGGGAGGAAGCCGACGCATTCCCCAAATACTGGTCCCAAAATCCATAGGGCACTAACCTCTCACTTTGTCCTAGGCATGTCTGTGTTGACCATTCTGGAATCGCCACAGCTGCTGGTGTTCTGGGGTCCCTCCAGCTGGCTGCTGGCCCGGCCACCCTGGGGCTAAAACCGCGGCTCGTGCAGACCTGGGTTCAGCTCTCTGCCCGCTGCTCTGCCAGCTCCCAGAGCACTGAGCTTTCCCTTCCTGCAGGGCTGCTGGGCTGTCCTCAGTGGGAGGTTAGCTTCTCTGTTTCGTTCTTTGGGTGCTGGGGCTCCAGAAGTTGTTCAGAGTTCCCTTTTACATAGTTTGGATGTAATCTGGGGGGAGAGAGCCTTGGATGTGCTGTTTCTACTCTGCCATCTTAGCTCCGCCCCTGTCATATTCTTTTTATCTCAAATATGAAGGAATAGGACTAGATGCCCTTTGTCAACCCTTCTAGCTTTAAAGTTCTGTGATTCCCTAAACAGTAGGTCTGTCTCTTTTCCCTTATATTTCTGTTTGCTCCATAATAAATTTTCTCTATTTAAGAACTGACCCTAAACTCAATTGTGTAGCAGTTTGTTTCTATTGCTCTTAGACTGCATAGTGTCATTCCCTAGCCCATTGTCCCTTTTATTCCAAACTTGTAGCATTCTGATATTGTTTTCTCTAATCCCTATCAAAGGCAGCTGTCAGACCATTTATTTCTGAAGTATCAATGACTAATTACAGCTTAAAGTGTTACCCTTTCCAGGGGTAGCTATATTTTATTAGGGACCAAAACCTTTATTAGATGAAGTTCTAGTGAAGACACTACCCACTAAGAGGGTTAGTGTTGCTCTGGAGACCCGAAAATAACAACACACTGGGTCCTGCCAAATGAATTCAACTCAAGTCTTCTCTCAGCCAAAGAAAAGTAAAGTTTATTAAAAGTTGACTTGCATTAGACACAGAATCAGTCAGTGCTACGTCACTCTATGGCGCTCTCACTATTCTATGGAGCTCTCACACCATGTGGTGTGAGATGGGGTCTTATATACCAAAGCTTGTGGGAGGAATCTAGGGCTGGTCTAAAGGAAGAGTTTGGGGAGGGTCTTTAGGAGGAGTTAATGAGGTCAATGAGTGGGAAGTAAGGGTGGAAGGTACCTGGAGGCTACAGACAATGGTGGGCTAGGCCAGTTCAAGGGTGTATTGATATTTCGATAGGCTCAGGGATGGGAAGTAGATGAACAATGGAGGGCTAGGCTAGTAGTTAGCAGTTAGTAAGTAGGCTAGAGGTCTCGGCCCAGTCACAATGTAAGGCTTATTGCCTCAATGCATCATCAAATGAGATAATTCAATCTAGGGTGCAAGGGAGGTTCCCAGAGACTGTACCTCAAGGACTCCAGAGCCCATACCTCAACACCAGCAGTTGGAATTTTACATATTCAGTGGGTGGGGGAAGTGTTTTTGTTTTTTTTACTTTTTGGAGGGCAATTGGGGTTAAGTAACTTGCCCAAGGTCACAGGCTAGGTTTTTGTTTGTGTGGGTTAAGTGTCTGAGGCTGGATCCGAACTCAGGTCCTTCTGACTCCAGGGCCGAAGTTCTACTTACTGCATCACCTAGCCGCCCCTGGGAGAAGTTTCTTTGAGGCTTTCCCAGATGGAATCACAACAGGAAGGTCTAACCCATTTTGCCTAAGGCCGACCAAGCCCTACCTATCTAGGTTTCTCTATAGAACAAAAACAAAGGACTACATTTTTTCTAAAACTGTACATACTACCTGTATCCTCTCAACTTGGGCTGGAACTCCAGACAACAGAGCTCTACCCAGAAACTGTGGCTCCCAGCCCTTCGCTTTCTTCCTGTGCTCTTCTTAGCTCCCTTCTCTGGACAGTCACATTGATGACTACCCTAACTGCCAAACTTTATGGTCACATCTAAATCCTCCTTCTCTTGTACCTCCCTGCAGCTTGTGATACTCTTGACAGTCACCTTCTCCTTGAAAGTTTCTCCCCCACAATAATTCACTCTCCTGGTTTGCATCCTCTGGGGACTGCTTCTTCTGTCTCCAAGAATTTTCTTCCTTCCTTCCTTCTCCTGTTCAGTGAAGGACAAATAGCAGCAACACCTGAAGTTATTCTGTCCTCTTTTCTCTAAATTTTCTTTAGGTGATTTCAGACCATTCTATACTTTTGACATGCTGGTCCAGCAGATGAGCTTAGAACAAGCAAAGCCCCTCAATTTCATTTTATTTCTAATCATTCTACTTAGCAGCATCATTTGTAAACACAAACAAATAAGCAAAGGATCACATGTTCATGAGTCTATTTAAAAAGAGCACAAGTAATAGATATCATGATGTTTAGGTCAGGGAACCATAAAATGTTGGGGTTTAGGGTTAGGGGTGCTCGAGACCCCAAAATACCAACATGCTGAGTCCTGCTGAATGAATTCGACTCAAGTCTTCTCAGCCAGAGAAAAGTAAAGTTTATTAAAGATTCTCCATAATAAGTAGACTCTTAAGGAGCCTGGGTACCTGTGCTGCTTGTGGAAAAGTGGGCCAGAATAATCAGACACAGAGTGAGTCTGAGCTAGATAATTCTCAGCCCCTTCATGGAGGAAAGATGGAGCTTATATACACAAAGGTTGTGGGAGGAATCTAAAGGTGGTCTAGAGGGGGATTTTGGGGAGGGGCTTGAGGAGGAGTCAAATGAGGTCAGACTCCAGTATTGAGAGATTAAAGGTAGGAAATAACTGGAGGCTACCTGGAGATGAAGACAAAGGAGGGCTAGGCTGCTTTAAGGGCCAGCTATAATGAAAGGTTTATGGCCTCAGGCAAATGCCTCTTGTGGGAAGATTCAAGGAGAGCTCAAGGGGGTTCCCAGAGCCAGTACCTCATCAATGAGTCCACACTGATTTATTAATAAGAACTCATCACAGTTGTTAGGTACATGAGTAATCCATTTCCAGAGGTAATGCTCTTTTTATAATTAAATCTCTGTTAGGCAAGATTCCAGAAGGGAGAGAGGGAAAGGATAAAAAGTGGAGAGACAGAGGAGGAGGTGGAGGTGGTAAAGGAGGTGACAAGAAAGGCAAAGACAGAAAGAGAGATGGAGAAAGAATGAGAATTTCTTTCGTAGAGGATCACAAATTTAGAGTTAGAGGGAACCTCAAAAATCACCTAATCTAACCCCTTCATTTTAGAGATAAGGAAATTGAAACCCAGACAGAGGAAGTAACCTGTCCAAGGCTCTGTAGAAAGAGAAGGATTTGAGCCTGCATCCCTTGACTACAAATATAGGTGTCTCTCCTAAAACAATGAGAATGATATTACACAAGTTTCTTTCAATTCATCATTTATTTAGAACTTACTATGCTTATATTGCTATGTTAGCCTGGGAGCATACAAAGATTTAATGCCTCCCCTTCCTTCCTCCCCCCACATCCCCCCCCACACACAATCCAGTCTCTGTCTTCCACTGCAATGTGACAAATAAACAGAGAAACACAAGGTTATTTGAGGAGAGAAAAAAATTCTACTAACTAGGGAGATTGTGAAAGGTTTCTCGTGGGTGGCAGAACTTGCTCTGAGTCTCAAAGACAGCTAAAGATTGTAACAGACAAAGGTGACAGGAGTATATTCTAAGCTGGGGAAACAGGCTATGTGAAGAAAGGGAGAGGAGAGATAGAGTGCCACATTTAGGCACAGGTCAAGTCCGGCTAGAACATAGGGTATATGAAGGGCTCTAAAGTGAAATAATCCTGGAAATGTAGATTAGAACCAGATTGTGAAGGGCTTTTATTATCAAGCTGAGGAATTTTAATGTTTTGCCATAAACAATAGGGAGCCATTGAAAATTTTTGACAAGAGGAATTTCATGGTCAGACATGCAATCTTATCATTTTGGCAGTTATGTGGAAGATAGATGGGAAAAGAAAGTATCAAGATATTAGGAAACACCCTGTTTTCTAGCGCTAAGGCCTAGCAAGCAAGTTGTGCCCCGAGCTTGGCATAACAATAATCCTTTGTGCTGACCCTCTCTCTGGATGATCTCACCCATTGGCAAAAATAATACAATTTTTATATTGCTTTGATCCCTATTTCCCAGGGGATCCCAGGGAAGAGCTGGTACTGCAGCTGACATGCTACAGCAGAAAGTGATCAATCAAATCTCCTGACACATTAAGTGAACTGAACCAGGTGCTTCACTCCTCTTCTTGCCATGTTAACTCTGGCTCTACACCCTGCTGATGAATCTTAAGGCTCAATGACCTCAGTGATTTGAGACAATCACCAGGCCCAATGATGTTAATAACTTAGAGAGTGTTCTCCCAGGAACCAAGAGTGTCTGTATTGTCCCCCAAAATGCCAACCTTGGAGACTGTTTACTTAAGACCCAAGAATGTGCTGGGCTCTACTTTTTTGTGGTTTTCATGTATAAAAGCCCTATCCCTGACCCATGCCATAAGCCCTACTTCTCAGGAAGCTTGCAAGCTGTTTCCTCACTTTGAAATTAAACTGTCTGATTCCTGACTCTCCTGTCTCTAGCCAGCTTTGTTCAGCTCTGGTCATTCTGGTCTAGTTGACAGAAGCAACTAGAAGGACCAAGAATAACTAGGAAGCTGTTGTGATGAGGTCATGAGCTAGGGTAGCAACTGTGTTAATGGAGAAAAAAAGTAATGTTATAATAGATGTTGTATAGGAGACTTGGCAACTATATGAAGAGTGAGGGAGAGGAAAGAGTTAAGGAAGGCTTTAAAGTTGTAATTTGGGTGACTGGATAGATCTTTTTAAAAAAGAAAAATTGGAAAGTTTAGAGGAGGAAGGGGCTTAGGGGATGAAGATAATGAATACTATTTTGGACATGTATTTGAGTGCTGATTGGACATCCAAGTGGGATGCAGGACTAGCCCTCAGCAGAGAGATGCAGGCAATATAGATTTGCTAAGTGTCTGGAGCAGAATCTATTATGTTTCAGCTAAAGTGAAAAAAAATCAGAGGTAGCAATCATGATTTCAGATAAAGCAAAATCAAAAATAGACTTAATAAGAGATAATCAAGGAAAGTAAATCTTGTTAAAAAGTACTATAGATAATGAATTTAAGATCAATAAAGAACATATATATATATATATATCACATGGCATAACATCCAAATTCCTGAAGAAAAAGTTAAATGAGTTTTAGGAGAAAACAATAAATCTATAATGGGAACCCCACTAAATTTAATCTTCTCTCACCCAGATAAATCTAACCACAAAATAAATAAGAAGGAAGTTAAGGAGATGAATAGAATTAAAAAAACATTTTTTTTTTTTTGCTTTTTGGAGGAGAGAAGGCAGGGCAGTTAGGGTTAAGTGACTTTCCCAAGGTCACACAGCTAGTAAGTTGAAATTTGATGTCAAATTTGAACTCAGGTCTTCTGGACTCCAGGACCAGTGTTCTATTCACTGCACCACCTAGTGGTCCTAGTGAATAGAATTTTAGAAAAGTTACATATGATAGCCCTCTGGAGAATATTACTCTCATGGCAATTCAGACAAGCCTCAGCCACTTCTTTCAGTAGAATTCTGCTTTATCCAATTAGCCATCTTCTCACAGCAAAACCCATGCAAAACATTTCTTTTCCCTTCTGTTTCCCCACTTCAACCAGAGGGAGCAGTAGAAAGCAATCTGGTATTTCTGAGAAATTTCATGTTTCTCAAATTATGGCTGGAACTAGGAGTTGATAAATAGCTCAAATCAGAACAAAGTTTAGTTTTCTTCCAATGTACTTCTCAGCAATCAAGCCAGCCTTCCTTTTGGTTCACACTGTTCTCTTTAGTTGTGTTTTCTTTTATTTTTTGCTTTTTGGAGGGAGAAGGTAGGGCAATTGGGGTTAAGCGACTTGCCCAAAGTTACACTACTAGTTTTTTTGTGTGTGAGTTAAGAGTCTGAGGCCGGATTTGAACTCAGGTTCTCCTGGCTGGTACTCTATTCACTGTGCCACCTAGTCACCCCAATAACACTGTTCCAATCAGCAGGTTTTCTACACTGCTGCTGGAACTTTGCTGTTATCTGATTTTCCTTCTTGCTTTTTTTTATTTACCCTCTACCCTTATCCCTCTTACCCTCCTCCAAGTGAACAAACCAAATCTTAATTTATATGTAGGTAGGGCAATGTGAAGCTTGGTCCATGATGTTTTCAAGACTGTTTCTCCACCTTGATTCCTACTAGTTCAGTTTTAACCCTTTGTGTATGTTTAGAAAGAAGCCTTTTATTGGTCTTTCTGCTGTTATTTTGTTGTCCTTAGGTGCTGAATTCACTTACCCTATTTATATTTCTTTCCTTTTTTTTCCTTTTGGAGGGCAATTGGGGTTAAGTAACTTGCCCAAAGTCACACGGCTAGGTTTTTTTTTTTTTATTTGTGTGTGCGTTAAGTATCTGAGGCCAGATCTGAGCTCAGGTCCTCCTGACTCCGGGGCCGAGGCTCTACTCACTGGCCACCTAGCTACCCCCCTATTTATATTGCTATTGCCTAGAGTATTTGAGAAATGAATAATCTCTTCATCTGGTCTTCTTTTAAAGAATGTTTTGAATACCTCTTCATTATTGAACGTCTATGTTTTTTTATTTATAGTTGGGCTCAGATTTTCAGGGAAATCACCTTAAATATCTTGAACTTCACCACTCTTCAGAAAACATTATTCCATTACTTCCTACTTTTTCTGATGGATTAAGAATTGTCATGTGCTATTCAAATCTTTTTTATATTTGAAGGTCATTTTCCTGGTCACTTGCAGATTATTTTTTGTTTCTCAATGGAATTGCTCAGTTTAACCAATATGTATTTTGGAGAATAAAACTTTGTATTTTTTCTTCTCCTAGAGATAATCTATGGATCTCTCTATTGGCATTTCATTTTTTTAGGTTCAGGGATTCTGAGAAGTTTTCTTGCATTATTTCTCAAATTATTGTTTTCAGGTCATGTTCTGGGAGACCTATAATTCTTTTTTAAAATAATATTTCACCCCTCCAATTACATGTAAAAATAATTTTTAACATTTTAAAAAGAAAATTTGAGTTCCAATTTCCCTCCTTTGCCCCCTTCCTAAGATAGTTATATATGTGCAATCATGTAAAATTTATTTCCATATTAGCCAAGCTATGAAAAAAGAAACAAACCAATAGGGGAAAAACATGAAAAAAATAAAGTGTAAATAATATACTTCAATCTGAACTGACTCCATCAGTTCTTTCTCTGGAGATAGAATTTTCCATCACGACTCCTTTGGAAATTATCTTAAATTGTATTGCTGAGAAGAGCTAAGTCTATCATAGTTAATCATTGCACAATGTTGCTATACTGTGTGCAATGTTCTCCTGGTTCTGCTCACTGTATAATTCATGTAAGTCTTTTCAGGTTTTTCTGAAATCATCTTGCTTATCATTTCTTATAGCAAAATAGTATTCCATTACATTCATATGCCACAACTTATTCAGCCATTCCCTAACTGGGACTTTCCTTAATTTCCACTTCTTAGCTGTCAAAAAAAAATCTGCTATAATACTTTTTGTACATTTTGGCCTATTTCCTGTTTTTATGATCTCTTTGAAACTAGCAGTGCTATTTCTGGATCAAACGGTATGCACAGTTTGATTGCCCTTTGCACATAGTTCCAAATTGCTCTCCATAATGGTTAGATCAGTCACAACTCTACCAACAATGCATTTTATTGCTAAGTGGCTGGGCCAGTTGATAGAAGCAACTAGAAGTACCAAGGACAATTAGGAAGCTGTTTAATCCTCTACTTGATTCCTTTTCTGTCACATTAGTCAATCTGCTAGGTGTGAGATGATACCTCAGAGTTGTTTTAATTTGCATTTCTCTAATCAGTAGTGATTTAGAGCATTTTTTCATATGATATAGATAGTTTTGATTTCTTCTTCTGAAAGCTGCCTGGTCATATCCTTTGAACTATTTATCATTTGGGGAAATGACTTGTATTTTGAGTTCCAAATTTTCTCCCCCTCCTTTTCCTCCTCCCTTTTCCCCCCATGGCAGCATGCAATCCAATATAGGTTCTACAAATACCTTCATATTAAACATTAGTCAAGTTGTAAAGAAGGATTATAATCAATGGAAAGAACAAGAAAGAAGGAACAAAATAAAACAAAAAAGAGAGAACAAGTAGTTTGCTTCATTCTGCATTCAGGCTCCATAAATCTTCCTCTGGATGTGGATAGCCTTTACCATCATGAGTCCTTTGGAGTTATTTTATAATCTTGTATTGCTGAGAGGACCCCCAGTCTATCAAAAGCAGTCATCACCGATATAACATATCTATAACTGTGTACAGTGTTTTCCTGGTTCTACTCCTCTCACTCAGCATCAATTTATATAAGTCTCTCCAGGTTATTATGAAGTCTATCTGCTCCTCATTTCTTATAGTGCAATAGTGTTCCGTTACATTCATATACCACAACTTGTTTAGTCATTCCCTAATTGGTTGGCATCCCCTTGATTTCCAATTCTTTGCCACCACAAAAAGAGCTGCTACAAATATTTTTGTACATACTGGTCCCCTCTCACTTATATGATCTCTTTGGGATACGGCCCTAGAAGTGATATTGCTGGGCCAAAGCATATGCTCATTTTTATAGTTGTTTGGACAAAGTTCAAAATTGCTCTCTAGAATGGTTGGATAAGTTCACAAATCCACCAATAATCCATTAGTGTTCCAATTTTCCCATGTCTTTTCCAGCATTTATCATTTTCCTGTTTTGTCATGTTAGCCAATCTAATCTATGAGATGTGGTACCTCAGAGTTGTTTTGATTTGCATTTCTCTAATCAATCGTGATTTATAGCATTTATTTCATACAGTAATAGATATCTTTAATTTCTTCCTCTGAAAACTGCCTATTCATATCCTTTGAACATTTATCAATTGGGGAATGACTTGTATTCTTATAAATTTGACTCTGTTCTCTGTGTATTTTAGAAATGAGGCCTCTTTCAGAGATACTGGTTGTAAAAATTCTTTCCTAATTTTCTGCTTCCCTCCTAATCTTGGTTACATTGACTTTGTTTGTCAAAACCTTTTCAATTTAATATAATCAAAATTATCCATTTTGCATTCCATAATGCTCTCTATCTCTTGTTTTGTCATAAATTTCTTCCTTCTCCATAAATCTGACAGGTAAACTATTCCTTGCTCTTCCAGATTGCTTGTAGTATCAGCCTTTATATGTAGATCATGAACCCATTTAGATTTTATTTTGATATACAGTATAAGATATTGATCTATGCCCCATTTCTACCATGCTATTTTCCAGTTTTTCCAGCAATTTTTGTCAAATAATGAGTTCTTATCCCAGAAGTTGGAGTCTTTGGGTTTATCAAATAGTAGGTTACTATAATTATTGACTGCTGTGTGAGATCTATAATTCTTAAGCTGTAGTTATACATCCTGAATTCAAGATCATTATGTTTTATTGTATGGAGAACAAACTTTTCTTTTAATGTTACTGTTTTTCCTCTCTTTCTCCTAGATTGTTCTTCATTTCCATGTGTTTGAATTTCCAATAAGTTATCCTCTTTTTTATTTATTTGGTGAGACTTGCCACAGCAGATTTGAGTTTCTTTAAGTCTGCCAATTATTTTAGCTGTATAGGCCATAAATTTTGCTCTCATAAGTCTTATTTGAGGAACAGTGTGCTTAGTTTCCATTCTCTCCTCTAAATCCACAGGGTCCCCTGTCTCATCAAGTATTGAATCATTTTTCTTTATTTTGCAATGTTTACCCCTAGATCCCTTAAATTGTTTTCTAGATGTGAAAGCCATATTTCCTTCTGTTGTTAATGTTTTCTCTCTTGGTGTATCTATCTATACTCAACATTGACTTTGTTTGAATTTTCTTTGAGTTCTTTCTCCTGAGGCCTTTTATAATTTTAGTCTTTCCCCCCTTATTCCACCCTGTTTTCCTGAGTTGAGGCACTATAAGCAAGCTGTGCCCTCAGCTTGGCATGACAGCAATCCTTTGTGCTCATCCTATGGATGATCTCAGACACAGCAAAATCTCACGATTATTTCATATAATTATAATATTGCTTCAACCAACACTGAGGATTCTCTGAGCTTGGGTAAGCACTGGATAAGCTTGAACAAGTTCCAGTCATGAAGCGCAGCTATGAATCAAACTTATCTCATTGTTGCTGTTGCCCCTCATTGTCAGGGTTCTAGGTCCCTGTGTAGCCATAGGTTGAGTATGAGCCATAGTATTGAGATCTGCCCACACTAAAGTGGGTTCACCCACTGGAGTGGGATGGTTGGTGACACATGTTTCTAGTTCCCCTCCTTGCTTGCAAGCCATTTCCTTCACTATGGAAAATAAACTTCTGTCTTAATCTCTGCATAGTTGTTCTTGCCTGCTTTATTCAGATGTTCAACTCTGCCCTCCACAGGCCAAGAGGTTTAGACCAGCTGACATCAATTGGTGTCAGAAGTGGGATTGGAATTGGAGTTTGTCAGTTTGACTTCTCAGTAGCAACAGGGAAGGACCAGGCACCATTGTAGATTTATTTCTCTGGAGTCTGATCTTCCCTTCTGCCCCCATGAACCCCCAATCTGGTGAGTTCTATGCTGTACTCCCTGCTGAAATATCAGAGCTCCTGCCTTGGTTGAGATCACCATCTTTTTTTTTGTGTGTGTGAGGAAAACTCTAGCACCATCTGGTGACCTGATTCATCTTGGATCACTCTGGTAAGGATGTCTTTTCTTAAACTGTGTGCTTTGTGTCTGTTTGTATATGTCTTGTCATTTTGTCTGTGTTTGTGTCTTTGTAAAATGGCTGTTCTGTGTCTATGTTGTTTATAGATTCTATCACCAAGAGAGGTTTAAAACACAGCTAGCCAGAAAAAAATAAGGGCTGTAGCCAAAGAGTTTAGAACAGTGGGAAAGATTATTGAATTTTCATATTTGAACCAAGTGTTGCAGTAAGCAGGACTAACTCCCTCTTTAGGTTTTCTGAGGGAGATTAGGTTATAAGAAAAGAGGAAAAAGAAAAAACAAACTGCAATATGCTTTTTTTTTTTTTTACTGTTATTTAATCTTTGGTTATGTTGGAATTATAGAAATAAAGTCAGATAATCAAAGTTCTAGAACTGTGAAAAATATCTTGGTAGATTTTAGAGGTTTGAAGATTTATCATTTTTAAGTTTGCAGGCGAGAACTCCTTGATTTGGGGTAATTCCAGGAACTCACTCCCTTCTGAAATATCTTAAGAAGTTTTAAGGTACCACTCTGTAAAACTGTTTTAAGGAAAAATGAGGATTAAATTTTTATAAAAGTTAAAAAGTAAATGGCAAGATTACTAGCCTCATTGTTTCATGGCAATGAAGGAAGGCAGCTAATTTGAAAGTATTCCAGAGTGAAGAAGAAAAAACATGTAAAAGTTATATTTTACAGCCACATCTTGTTAACCCTTCCTTGACCATGAAAAGAGAAATAACTGTTTAAACTACAGATCCCTTGTGACTCTCCCAGCTCAGAGACCCTCTCCTTTTTCCTATTAATCCTCTCATCTCAGATTGGATTCCCAAGTACAAGTGTTGAAAAAAAATACTGGAAAAATATAAAACTTGATTTTTGTTCTGATTGTAGAAATTTATTAGCTGTGTAATCTTAAGCAAATTATACTCTCTCCCAGTTTCCTGATGTCTACAGAGAAAAATAATAATAGCACCTACCTCTCAGGGTTGTTGTAAAAATCAAAATAATAAAATGGTTGTAAAATGTTTAAAACAGTGACTGACATATGCTAAGCACTATATTATTACTTCTTTAATTTAATGTAATTGCTCCATACCTGAAAACTCTAAAATGGATTTAAAACACCAAAGGTAATAAAATCAATGCAATTTATGTCATCTGAAGTTTTGTTTTATGTTTTAAATACCTGATGTTGTTTGTATTATGGTATTTCTAAGTTCTCTCAAATTGTGAAATTTGAGAAACCACTGTAACAGAAATGCTGCTAGATAAAACAACTCTTAATCTAGATGCTGTTATACATGGATTGCTCTTTTAAAATGATGTGATGAAAATAGATGTTTGAAAACTATTAAATATTTAATGAGGTATTTTTTGTTATAAAAATAAATTATATAGTAAGTTTACTATAATTTTCATTTGAAAATTATTGACTATTATAAATGTGTATAGGTAGTTCAAAGATGTAGCTTCAAGGGAGACTAGGTCTAGCAGTGAGTAGAGTGCTGGCCCTGGAGTCAGGAGGACCCGAGTTTGGATCAGGCCTCAGACACTTCACACACACACACACACACACACACACACACACACACACACACAACTAGCTGTGTGATCTTGGGCAAGTTACTTAATCCTAATTGCCCTCCAAAAAAAATAAAGAAAAAAAAAGACAGGACAGAGTCTTACAATACCATTTTTGGGGAGGCTAGGTGGCACAGTGAATAGAGCACCAGCCCTGGAGTCAAGAGGACCTGGGCAGACACTTAACACAAAAACTAGCCATGTGACCTTGGGCAAGTCACTTAACCCTAACTTCCCTCCAAAAAGCAAAAAAAAAAAAAAAGGATGTAGTTTCAACATATTAATGATGTGTGAACTATCAGGTATTTGTTGTGTGCCTGAAACCTCAGAATATGGGTAGTTTTAATTTATAAGTAAAGGATAAATGAAATGTTAAATGTTAGGCAAACATTAGGAAAGATATTCAAGCCCTAAGTTGTGGTTAGTGAAGTTTTGCTATTTGAAGTAAAAATTCCTAGGACTGTAATTTACTTTTGTTTTGAGTTTTGATTACAAGGATAGTTGTCTGGATTGTCATGAAGTCAATAGTAGAAAATAGCATGTGCTGCGGTCTGAGAATAGCTAAAGGTGGATATCTATGCCTGGGGGAAGGTTTGGAGACAATTTTAGCACAGTCTAGGTAGAATCCTCCTGACTCTATTTCCCAATTGTGCTATTTCCTTTCTAAAAAGGAAAATTCCCTACTTGGTTAATCCTGAGTCTTGCTTTTGATATCCTGTGCCTACGTAATTGCCTGTCAGATATGAATCATGCCTGGTATCATAGAGCTACGGGAGTTCTTCTCCCTGTTAAAACATATGACATTATTATAATTAATTCCCTTTCTTCCTTTTATAGAAATTTCTATAATAAAGAAGTTTTATAAGTACAATACTAAATCTATTAAATAACAGATTGATACTGGAACATCTCTGAGTTACTATGAGCATCTTCCAATTTTAACCTATATTTGTGGTCAAATTATAATATATGGATGATATCCTCCTAAGGGGGAAATGATTAAATTAGATGCAGTGATGACAAAGTTGTAATGTAAAAGTTTTCTAAATAAGTGGAATAATAAGATATTATCATAATTATAATTAATTATTATATTTGAAAGCATTGTGTCAACATATTAGGAGACACCCTGTTTTCCAGAACTAAGGCCCGGAAAGCAAGCTGTGCCTTGAGCTTGGGAGATAATATAATTATAATATATTATAATAATAATAAACACATCTTTTGTATTGATAATGGTAAAGAAAGTGAAATTATTTTCCCATATTTACAGTATCTGTCTGATAATTTTATTTTATTTTATTTTTTGCCTTATTTTCTTTTGGAGGCGGGAAGGTAGGTCAATTGGGGTTATGTGACTTGCCCAAGGTCACATGGCTAGTTTTTGTGTTAAGTGTCTGAGGCCAGATTTGAATTCGGGTACTCCTGACTCCAGGGCCAGTGCTCTATTCACTGTGCCACTTCCTTGCCCCTATGTCTGATAATTTTAAAAAGTGGAAGAGTTTATTTTATGGTTGTACCCTCATAAATATTTGAAAAAAGATCCTTAAATCAGGTACAGGATTTAGGTAAGGAAAGAAACAGCAAATGGTATATAAACTGAAATTCTCTGAAGTTTCAAAATTGGAGAACCAAAGTTAAGTGATTGTACTAAATTATATTAAGTCAAAATTATCTAGAAGCCACTAGATTTGGGACAAGACAAGCAGAAGCCTCTTCAGAACTGTGCTGAGAATACCAACCTATTGTCCAAGAAACAAATTTAGGGACCAGGTAACTACATGAGACATTTGAGACTCAAAATGTGCTGGTTAAATGGGTTACAAGAATAGGATACAAGGAGACTTAATGTTAGTTAATAGTGATGATAGGTATTATATGTTTATATTTAAGTTTTCTCAATTACCTTGGTGACATGTAAATCTCCCTTCTCTAAACAAGTCCACTGTGAGTCCTCTAAGTAGTTTGATCTATCACATGACATTAATGTGCCATGACAATGTAATTATGATTACAAATTTATGAAAAACTTTTGCATTCTTTGAACCTAGCCATGCATGGCTGGGAAAGTGGTTCATCTTTATGTTCTATTTAGAAATCTTTAACCAAAGACCTCCGCTAGCTGACCAGAAACTCGGACCCAAAGATTGATGGAAGAAGTTTTTTCATAACTGTCAATCATTTTTTCTAAGTGCCCATACCATGACTGTCCCCACAGCTGGCAAATTTGTAGGTGTGTACTCTTGGATCATCTAAAGAAAACCTTTGCAGCTGAGTAAATGTCAGGACCTCAAAATTTGTCCAGTATGAATCCAGAAACAGTTGATACCCAGAAGAGACAGCTGTTCCAAGATTCTTAATGAAAGCTGAAGATACTGTCTTCTTCTTCCCTCTTCTTATGTGCCCATCCCCCATGATTCAAGCATATCTTGGCATTTTCTGCCTCTACATTCTTTGATCCCCCTCTCTTTTCAACTTGTAACAAAGGATGGCGAGACAAGACCTAGTCACCTCAACTGGCCTTTGTCCTGGCCCAAATGGCCTCTCGTGGCATCTTGGCTCATACCTGCCTTTTGAAAACATTGTGTCAACATATTAGGAGACATGCTGTTTTCCAGAAATAAGGCCCAGAAAGCAAGCTGTGACCTGAGCTTGGGATAACAACAATCCTTTGTGCTCACCCTCTGAATCTCAGCTGCAGCAAAATCCCAGAATTGTTTCATATAATCTTTGTATTGCTTTGACCATCGCCAGCTGTTCTCTGAGCTCAGACAAGTACTGAGCAAGCTTAAACAAGTTCTGGTCATGAAGCCTTGCTATGAATAAAACTTGTCATGTTGTTGCTGTTACCCCTCATTGTCAGGGCTATAGTTCATTGTGTATCCATACTAAACTATCCATACTAAAGCGGGTTCCCCCACTGGAGGCAGGGTGAAGGGGTAGAAATGGCATGTGTCTAGTTCCCCTCCTTGCTTACAAGCTATTTTCCATCTCAGTCTCTGCACAGTTTTTCTTGCCTGCTCTGTCTGGTCTACTCTGGTCTCCACAGGACAAGAGACACCCCTATTGTACACTTTCTGACTTGCTGGGTCACATGACCCAGAAAGCCGCCTTTCTAGTTTCTGTTGCTACTGGCTTCTGACTTGGCTCCTTTGTTTTTTTCACTACCTCTAGTGTCTCAAATGAGAACCTTCTGTTTGTCAGTGACCTATTTCCCCCCATGAGATAAAATTCATGAAACTGACATTTCTGTCAGGTATGAAACCAGCAATCTTTATTTAATCTTTCCTTTATCTTCAATGATTTTATTCCATGGCTACTCTTTTGGTCATAACCTCTCAAACTCTAAAAAGAGTCACATGCAAATGAGAAAAGGGACCATAGTGTCCTGAAACTGCCATCATTTCTCTGCTCTCAAACAGGGTCTCTCGGCACACTCATAAATGGGACAAATTTCTACCTAGTCTTCCTAACAATCAATGTCTCTCCTTTATAACTTATCTGAGAAACCTTTTCCTTAGAAGTTGATTTTATCAGTTTTCTTTTTTGTTCACTAAAGTTCTTTTTTCTTCCCTTTTCTGTAGCCAAAATGTTCACATATGAAAGAGGCAGTACATTACATAAGCAGCACTTAAAACTGAATAGGGTGGGTCTTAAATGGTGGGAGACTATAGAAGTTCCTGAAAAAAATTTATAAAGGACCATCTGTCTCTGTATTTCTCCCAAAAATTGTTAGCTTTATGGACTTATTGGCTTAAATTGGATCTAATTCTTTTTGAGTTAGCAAAAACCTTGAAACAAAGTTGATTCCCATTGATTAGGGAAATGGCTCAGCAAGCTGTGGCATATTAATATAAGAGGATACTATTGCACTACAAGAAACAAATAATATGAGGAATTCAGAGAAACACAGGAAGATATGTACTAAGTGATGCATAGTGAAGTGGGAAGAGCCAGAAGAACACACAATACACAAAGACTTTTGTTATTCAGTCATTTCAGTCATGTCCAACTCGTAGTGACCCCATCTGGAGCTTTCTTGGCAAAGATACTGGAGTGGGTTGCCATTTCCTTCTCCTATAATAATACAAAAAGAAAAAAACACTGAAATGCATTGAAACTCAGATAAATTGCAAGGAACACTTTTAGTACTGCAGAACAAATGATGATACTGAATCCCTCCTCTAAAATGAGAGGTACAAAACTCTAGGCATGGAATACTTCATATTCTTTCAGATTTGGATATTTTGTCTGTTAGTTTTGCTTAACTGTTTTTCTTTATTATGAAAGAATTCAATGTATGAATAAGGGATCAGGAAGGAAGTGTTCAGAAAATGACTTTGGCATAAAAATCAAAAAGTGTCTATAAAACTTTAAAAATAATAAAATAAAATGAATCTAACCTCTAGTAGTATTATCAACACCCCAGATTTATATATATGCACATATATGCGTATATATGTATATATATATACATACATATATATATAGACATACATGCACACACACACATATAATATATATATATATATATATATATATATATATATATATATATAACATTTTTTTTGTTGCTATTCAGTCATTTTAGGCACATTTAAGTCTTGGTAACCCCAAAGATACTGGAGTGGTTTGCCATTTTCTTCTCTAGCTCATTTTACAAATGAGGAAACTGAAGCAAACCAGAGATAAGTGACTTGCCCAGGGTCACACAGCTAGTAAATGTCTGAGGCCAGATTTGAACTTAGGAAGAACAGGTAACTAGTCCTAAATCCAGGATGGGTGCTCTATACACTGTGTCCCTTTGCTGCCCCATATAGCACATTGCCTCAATAATTAAGAGAAAATCTTTAGTACTGAAAAAAAGTAAAACTACATTTTGCTACTACAACTCTCACGGATGAATGAAGTAACTAATTTGATCCTGTGAGGAACTGATAACTGAAAATTATCATGCTTATCTATCATCATAAAGGTTCTCCTCCAGCACATATACTAGAAGTATATAAGATTATTTAAAAGATATAACAGTAGAGTAAACCTTGTTTTACAACCTCCTGATTAATGTCAAGTGAGGATCTCCTGAACCAATGTAGAATCCAAGATGAAGAGGGATTCCTAAAAGATGATGAGGTCCTTTAGATTATTTTTGATTTCAGATAACATGTTGATTGCATCAAGTCATGGAGTATCATAGATCTTCCTAAATCACTCAGACAGATATTGGCACAGGAAAAAAATCAAGTGCATAAAAATTACTATTGCTTAAGATATACTGTTGGATAGACAGCTTCTGGATATTGTCCACCATTATATTTATCCTGGAAAGAAACAACAAATGAATAAGGAATGAGGCCCAGAATTAAACAAGAGGAGGAGAATGGACTAGATTGGTTATGAAGATTATAAAGTTCTTTGAATAATGCTAATCTTCTACCTGAAAAAAGACCACCTTTTTAATACCAGTGTTCTGATGTTTCATAGTTGTGAGTCATTATAAATACTTTCCATGAAGAAATGAGGTTAAGAACATTCAAAGAGAAATTGAAATACATGTCCATGAAGGGTGAAACCCATAATAAGCAAGTCATTATGAAGGAGAAATAGCATAAAGGAGGCCATCAAAATTGTTTATAATAGAAGAAGAAGATGGGTTTGTCATGTGGTGAGAGTGAGGAATATTCAAAATCTTTACTGATAGCCTTGGGATGTCAAAAAAATGCAAGGAGGGGTCTTAGTATGATGGGTGGTTCTCCCTGTCATCAACCTATAAGAAGATTTGGACAAGAGTCACAAGAGATGGTCAGGTATAAATAAATTATGATCTCCATTACAGGAGGCCATACCCTCACTGATCATAAATCTAGTAGATTATTGTCATCTCTATAGCACATTAAGGTTTACAAAGCCCTTCCTTACCACAAGTCAGTGAAGTAGATAGCACAGGTATCAGGATTCATTGTTTTTAGTTGAGGATATGAGGCACAGAGAGGTTCACTGAATTGTCCACAATTAGAAAATGAGAGGCTAGGTGGCTCAGTGAATAGAGCATGGACCCTGAAGTCAGGAGGACCTGAGTTCAAATCTGGCCTCAGACACGCAACACCCAAAAAACTAGCCATGTGACCTTGGGCAAGTCACTTAACCCCAACTGCACTCCAAAAAGCAAAAAAAAAAAATGAGTAAAAGGCAGAACCAGAATCTAAACTAAGGTCTCCTATTTCCTAATCCAGAACTCTTTCCTGGTTAGCATATAGCATTTCAGAAGCAAACTTTTTGATGCATTTATACTAAGGATGCAGCAATCACTTTTTATAGCAATAAAATGCTTCTTACAGGAATCTAATCAAGAAGAATTATATAATCTAGTTATGGTGGATATAACTGCTGCTTTGCTTTTCAAATTTTAGTGGTTGGAGATACAAGAGTATGTTGGGGAGAGTTCAAAGCAACAATAGAAAGAGATGATATCAATTCAAACAAGTTTTTACCCATGTATTTTTTTTTTTATTTTTTTGCTTTTTGGAGGGCAATTGGGATTAAGTAACTTGCCCGAGGTCACACGGCTAGGTTTTTTTGTTTGTGTAAGTGTCTGAGGTCGGATCTGAACTCAGATCCTTCTGACTCCAGGGCCAGTGCTCTACTCGCTGCGCCACCTAGCCGCCCCTACCCATGTATTTTTTTAACTAGGTTTTATACTTTAGAACATGGACAAAAGCATTATTGTAGTATTATGCAAATACTGAAAGGTATTTGCAAATTAAGAGGAAATATGATATGGATATTAAAAGATATCTTTCCTGCTGATTTCTTTAATTCAAAACACCCATTAATTTCTATAATGAAACCTAACTGAAAATGTTTTTATCCTTTTTCTCTTTTCTAGGGGCAGGACTCTAAATTATTTGTATCACTCCCTAAATTTCCTTTTATACCCTACATATTCATTTTTCTTCACTAAATCATAAAGCATATAGCTATCATTTTAAAAAATAAAATATTTTGATGTATTTGAAGGATAAAATATTGAATGAGTATCAGGTGATCTTATTAACACAGTCTAATCTCCATGTTTTATCATGTCTTTCTTCTTTTTAAATCTTTCAGCTCTTTTTCATTACTCAGAGTTCTCTATTCCCAACTTTATTTTAATGAACAAAAATATCCCCGGTTACTTTTGCAATTTTTCATTCCTCTTCTTTGATGAAAGAGAATTCTGCACATTTTCCTCACTATACATACCTGTTTTTCTTTCTCAATAGTCCAAGCTCAATACTTGTGGCAAGGTGGAGGTGACTCTGGCTTCTGGAAAGTTATGTCATCAGAGTGAAAGAAGAGGCCTTTAGTCCAGGCCTGTTGTTAGGTTGTCTGTGATCAGAAGACCAATCTCTGTGTTAGGTTGTCTGTGATCAGAAGACCAACCTCTCTTGAGGCAACTTAGATTCTGGTTGATTAATTTTTTTGGCTACAACATCATCTCTCTATGTGTTTGTTTTCTTACTATTATGCTAGCATCTCTTTTAGGGAAAGAATGGTAGAGTCTTTCACTAAAGACTAAAGGACAAATAAGTCATATTTATACCATATAAACATTGTCGTTGTTGTTGTTGTTTATCCTTCTTTCTTACAGAGGACCAATGGCATCATGAGCATGGCATCAAGACGACTTGCATATGAATTGAATTTCAATGAGGCAGAGCTGTGTAAGGTCCTCAGCCTCACTATCTCCTCCAGAGTCATCAGAATCTAGTGGCAAAACAAGTCAAGACAGGTGACAATGGCCCAGGCTACAACAGCCTAGGCTGCAATGGGTGACCTTGGCCTTTCTAAATTAAGGTCTTTCCCAGGTCTCAGTTTGTCTGAGGACACATCCATTAAATAACTAAGAGCTAGGTAAGAATTGAGACAAAAGATGGCCGAATTTATCATCCCAAAGATATTAGTCTGGGAGGGGAAGACCATGTCTATGTCTATGTTTATGTATATGTGTATATATGTGTGTGTGTGTGTGTGTGTGTGTTTCTGTATCTGTGCATGTGTTTACTTACAGTCAGGAATATACACAAAATTTCCCTATGCTAAGGAAGAGGACAGGAAAATATATGTATGTATACTGAAACATACATAACATATATATAAAACATACATATGCATTTGCTCCAGAGCTGTGATTTCTTTTGTATAGGGAAATTTACCAATGCAAATTGGTACCTGCTCTTCAATTTATAATCATGATTGCCTGGGGCCCTGAGTGGTTAAGGGACTTGCCCAGGATCCCACAGCCAGAAGCTGGACTTTAGCCTAAATCTTTCTAATTCCAAAGCCAGCTGTATATACGTTATACACACTACCTCTCAAAACAATATAATAAAAAAAAACCCATAAAAGAAGTCTACTGAAATCTTTAAACTACTCATTTCTGAGCCCTACGGGCACAAAGCCATTTTATTTCATTAAATGGTAATTTGGAGAACTTAAGAGGGTTTCAGCTGAAGAGTCCCATATGAATCCTGATCCAATAATACCACATTAGTCACTCTTTACTCCCCAGTCTCTAGAGTACTTGGCCTAGAGATTATTCCATTACTTACCATTCAAACTACAGAGTATATACCCAAAAGCCCAGAGGGTATTTTTTTAAAGTAAGTATAATGCATCAAGCTTTCTATTATGATTATTAAGAAAAAGAGCGAAAGTATAGTATGGTCACAATAGGGTAGTAGAAGTCAGAAGATCTGGGTGTGAATCTAAGCCCAGCACTTATTATCTGTGTGACATTAGGAAAGTTCCTTTACCCCTCCAGGCTTCACTGATGGGGTTGGACTAGATCATCTCTGGAGTTTTTTTTTTAATACATCTTTTAATACATACATTAGTACAATTTTTAAATATATCCTTTGTATTTAATGTATTTCGGTCATGGGTCATGAACACCTCAGTCTTTCATGCCTGGCAACACCCTCTTAACCCCCATTTGCTGACTCCATATAATGTAGTGCTGAGGATTAAGAATGTTGCCCTCCTCTTTCCTCCACAATAAACGGTGTACAATAAATTATAATAATATTAAAATCATAATTGTAATAATATCTATCATATAGGGCAATTTTGTCTGTTCTAGTGTATTTTCTTTGCTTTTCATTTTTTTGCTTTTTTTTGGAGGTCAATTAGGGTTAAGTAACTTGCCCAAGGTCACATGGCTAGGTTTTTTTGTTTGGTCTGAGGTTACATCCGAACTCAGGTCCTTCTGACTCCAGGGCCAATGCTCTACTCACTGCACCACCTAGCTGCCCCTCTAGTGTATTTTCTTAACTAATATTTCATTTTTGTGTTCTTTCCCTGGCCTTTGGAACTTATCTGCTGATTGGCAAGATTCTGAACAGCAGATCAAACAAGGTAAAAAGGAGAGAATAATCCCATAACACCAAAATCCAGGTGAGTCCCTTGAAACCCCAAATATCTGGTCATTGTTCATATACTTTAGCAAAAAATTATTTTACTGACCCACAGAGAGCTAGTAAGCTGCTGAAGTCTGTCAAAATTAGCAAAGTAGTCTATGCTAAGTCCAAAAATAAATATAAACCAGATCTCTTCCAGTTCAAATATTATCTGATGTGGTTGTGGCCCATCACATATGACATATTCATGACCAGCCTGTGTAAACAAACTGAAGCTGCAGAGGAATAGGAATTACTAGTGTCACCCATTGGTGACCATCTTTGCTTTCCTGATTTCCCTCCTGCTCATCTTTCAGGAAATGAGTGTTAAGTCTGACAGCTCTGCATCCTATGTCAAACATCTGCCTCCTCTATCTTAGTACTACTTCTAAACAAATACAGTGTATTGTTTGATTGCTCTTAGTTTGGAAAGCTTCAAAATTATAATAGTTTTTATATTATTGGCACATGCCGATGATGAGGAGGTATAGACCTGAGAACTATATAAAATCATCAATATTGGACTTCTATTGTTTTATCTTAAGAGAACCATCACCAACTTTTGGAATAGCCTTGTGAGAACTTTGCCATATCCAGAATTGATACCTACCCATTTAAAGTACCTCTTCCCCCAAAAGGGTAGCAGGCAGCTAGCTGGGCAGGTGGAGATGGAGTCACTATTGCAAAGATATTTAGAACAAGTCTTCCTCAATCCATTTGGCACCTGAAAAGGCTCCAAAGAATGGGTAAATAATAATTTTCCCCATTGTGACTTGTGGTGCTGTAATTACCCCCCTTTTTTTCAACTTTTGGGTAGAAGTCTTAACAGGGCTTTAATTACTGGATCTAAAAAGTAATCAGTCATCCATGAGTGGCCATGTCCTAAAAGAAAAGATTACCAATTAACTTTAGAAGACTGGTGCATTGCAATACTGACAGGAGAGCCAAAGGTTAAGTGACCAGAAGTAATCTAATTACATTTCAGCTAGATTACTGCTTAGCACTTCATGCATGAAGGAAAATGAATCAAAGTAAATGATGGCTCATGTAAGTGTGATCACATACTTCTTATAGCAGACCTGATCAAAGGAATACATTAAAACTAGAGCACAGAAAGGCTAATTATAGGTTGCACATTCTCACCTTTTCCTTAGCACCACAAGGGAGTAGACCCTGTCCCAGTATTTGATTGGCAAAGAATCAGAATGATGAAGAAAGGGGGTTGGAGATTGATTTGGTGGAGAAGGGGGACACTGCTAGTATTCATCAAAAACATGCAGAGAAAGGTGTGCCTTGCATTATATAATAAATTTGTTCCTTTTTCTAGGTCAAATCATATATTAAATGCATTAATACAGCTTTATTTGATGGAGAACTTATGGTGAATTATTTTACAAAGTGAATAATTTGTATAAAAATCACATTATCTAGTTCAAAATTCTGAGTTTTTATATATCACATTTTCTAAAAATGGAGTACACTAGTATATACTCTGTACCAATCACAAGCTTCATAAATTGAATTAATTACACAAGAATAATCATAGTTGAAACCATCATGTTAATGTCTCTTTTTTTTCAAGGTAGGAAAAGTACATAATGCAGATTATTATCCCAAGACAAAGAGCCTTCACCTCCTAAGTGTGTACCCCACCCAGAAAAGGCCCTTCCATTATGATGTATTACATCATGGAAGGAGAGAATGAAGAATCTGTGTTGTCAATAGTTTTACACTTGACTGACATGTGTTAGGTGAGACTGGAAATAAGCATTTTGACTTTTTTTTTATTACCACTGGCAGCCATGATTATATCTCTGCTATAGACTTACACAGACAGGGAACTGTACACATTATTTTATCAAACTCATATTTTTTTAAAGCCAATCAATGGAAATTCTATATTCCCATGGACTGACCTTCGCTTCTCCACATATATGTCTTGTTATTTCCTAGGTTCATGGTATTTTCTATGTCTCTGAGCCCCAACCAGTGTATCTCTACGCCAGACTTTGCCAGAGGGATGCATGAATTCAAGGTGAAAGACATTTAATGAAATTGGATAGCAAGGTGAAAAGGAATTGAATCAGGTAGTTACTATTCTAGATATCCATGCTAATGAAAGTGCTAGCTCCAAAAGTCTCCCAGAGAAACAGTCTTTCTCAATTAATCCCCCTTTCTCCCTAACACAGCAAAAGGATACCATCAATTTCATCACAGCAAGGTGTTAGAGGTTAGACTGACCAGCTGAATCACTTTTCTTTCAATTTGTCATAAAAGCCACCTTCTATCAACCCCTTAGGAACTCGGAGTTTCAGAGTGTCTGGGCCTACTGGATCACTCCATGTTTCTGTTATCTTTGCCTGTGGTCGACTGGTTTCCTTCAACGTGACATAAATCCAGCTGCCATACCTTTCCATCTTTTTTTTTTTTGGAGGTCAATTGGGGTTAAGTAACTTGCCCAAGATCACACGGCTAGGTTTTTTTTTTGTTTGTGTGTGCGTTAAGTGTCTGAGGCTGGATCCGAACTCAGGTCCTTCTGACTGCAGGGCCGACACTCTACTCACTGCGCCACCTAGCTGCCCCTCCTCTCCATCTTTCTTATCCTTCTCATATTTCTTATCCTTTCCACCTTTCTTAACCTTCCCTGCCTTTGTATCCTTCTCTTTACTATTGCAACCTATATCTTGGTACCCCTGCTAGAATTTCATAACCTGTCTGAAAAGACCAGGGCTAGCTCTTCACTCAGTCTGAACCTGGATTTCCTGGATGACGTTGCCATGCCAAGGACTTGTGCACAGACTTCTGGAAAATGTAACTCAGAAAGTTTCTGTCAATGACCAAGGATCCCTCTCTCTATCAATAAACATTGGGGGAATGAGGATTCTGACAACTGATACATTTCTCTCCATAGAGCTTAAATAATTTCTTTCATAACAGGAACTTTGTTTTGGGCTCTTTATCTAGATGATGCCCCTGAAATTCGTCTCATTTTTATGTCTGAGGTCATTTTTGTTTGTGTTTCCACAATTACTCATTTTACTTTTATCCCTTTACAAGAGAATGACCCTTAAGGGAGTAACAACTCACAAGAATGGGGCATGTCTATATTTGAGAAAAACAGTTGTTGATTTTAAGTAATTCATGACAGTTCACTTGTCTGAAACATAGGTCTGCTTAGAGTTCTAAAAGAAACATTGTTTTAACAGAGTTTGGAGCCAGTTGTTGAACATTTTGAATGTAACGAATTGTACTGTTTTGGACATTAGAACTGTTCTATGGGGGCGGCTAGGTGGCACAGTGAGTAAGAGCGCCGGCCTCGGAGTTGGGACGACCTGAGATCGAATCTAGCCTCAGAAAATGAGCACCCACACATAAATAATGACTGGCCGTGTAACCTTGAGCAAGTTACTTAACCCCAATTGCTTTAAAAAAAAAAGAACTGTTCTATGGTGTGGAACAAATGTAATTTACCTGAGCAAAGACAGAAGATGAAAATTTGGTTATTAACATTAAGCTAACGTGAAATTGTTCACAGAGATGAACTCAAGAGTCTAAACCCAAGTAAGAAAAGAGACAAAGGTAGAAATACAGATTTCAAAACCGGAACAGCTAAAAGCTTAAAGTAATTGATTTTCCATTTCTCAAAAGGAAAAGTAAGTCCAACTAGAAGCAGAGAATCAGAGAAGTCACCTAGCATATCGATTAGTTTGGCAGAGAAGTATTGGTCTGGTGAGATATTAGTCACCTGAACTTAGCACTGAAAGCATTTGTTCAGCATAGAAGATGCTTTCATCAAGGAACTTTTATGAACAATTCCAAGGACAGAAAAGGAACACCAAAGTTTACAATTTCAGAGTTATGAGTTACCTCAAACACATAGTTTTTCTTTACTCATATACCTTCTTGACAAGTTTCTTTAATTGCACTTGCCTACTCTCTGTCACAGACACTGAATGTATTGGTGTGAGAAAATAATCCAGGTTTATGTGTAGACTGTGATGTATTTATTATTCCTACTTTTGCTTTAATAAATAAATACCTAGATCATTACTGTTATTTATTTTGCCTTATTGTTAAGTAAATGACAGCTAGGTGGTGCAATGGATAGAGTGCTGGGCCTGGAGTCAAGAAGATCTGACTTAAAATCTGTCCTTAGACACTTACTAACTGTGTGACCCTAGGCAAGTCACTTAACCCTGTTTACCTCAGTTTCCTCATCTGTCAATTGAACTGGAGAAGGAAATGGAAAACCATTTTAAAATCTTTGCCAAGAAAACCCCAAAGGGGGTCACAAGGAGTCAAACATGATAGATATAACTGAACAACATTGTTAAGTAAATGTTTATGTTGTAAGTTCTAAAAAAGTATCATCAATCAGTCATTCAATCAACAAACATTTATTAAGCATTTAGTAAGTCAAGCACTGTGTTAAGTGTTGGGGATGCCAAGAAAGGCAAAAAATGGTACCTTTCCTCAAAGGTTTCACATTCTAATTGGTGGGGAGGGGAGAAGACAACTGCAAATAATCATGTACATACAAGATACATATATATGTATATATATGTGTGTATGTGTATATATGTGTACATATATGCGTGTACCTATATCTATATACATATGTATGCACATATAGTAAATTAAAGGTCATTCAAAGGGAAGATACTAGCAGTTTGTGGGAGGTTGGTGGTGGAGTGAAGGGAGCAATGGACCAGGAAAGGTGTCCTACATAAGGATCTATTTGAATCGAGTATTGAAAGAATCCAGGAAAATCAGAAAGCATAGGTGAAGCAGTCATGGGGCCCTTGAGTTCAAAGGCATTGACTCAGAAGATGGAGTATGAGGAGCTGTACAAGTTGTCCACTGTCACCAAATCCTAGGATGTGAGAAGGGGTCAGGTTGTGAAGGACTTTAAACACCATTAGAGAAGTGAATGAGAGGCTTGTTTGTGTAAATGGAGACACATTAATAGAGCCTCAGTGGTAAAAGTGATGAGTAGGGGCAGCATAGGTCCCCAGTAATTGGGTTACCCTTAGGAACCTGAGAGAATTTGAATATAATTGCGTGGTGGTGGTCCCTTTCTGGGAATGTAATCCTGTCAGAATGTGAGCTCTTTGAAGTGAGAGACCCAACCCAGAGAAAGAGTTCTCCCTCTATATGTGAGGACTACAGAGTTCTTCTTTATGTTCAGATATACCACACCTTTATACTTTTATTTTAAAAGAAATTAAAATCTGTAGATGTGTGACATTTGGCATGCCATGAATCTCAAGTTTCCTGGTCTGTCAAATGAAAGACTTGGTTCACTAAGTCCCTTTCAATGCTATGCTGTAAAAGATTCCCACTACTTAACAGTTTTTAAATGTCAAAAATTCATTTTCTCTCCTTCCGAAAAGACAGGTTTTCATTAAATATCTTTCCTCCCTTTTTTTTCCACTATAACTTCAGAGTGGTAATAAGCAATGACTAAAAATGAGCCACCACTTACAAATACTGTAACTCTTAGGGAGTAAAAAGGAAACTTATTCCAGAGCTTTTTATGTTATGTTAATCTATTTCACTAGTGTACACAGGTACTCTTTTTAATGAAGAAATTCCATTATGATTAGGTATACAATGAATATTGCCCTTCAGAGCTGCAAATCCATTTCTATGATCTATACTATTTTCAATTAATTTGCTTGTTTATGAAAAAGAACCTCTTCTTTCGTTGTCTAAATAAATGCTGTTTTCTTCATGAAAAACAAACAATTATTTGATTATTTGTAAGTAAATACAGTAAAAACTGTAATTAAATTGACTTTTAGTAACCATCATTTTTTTCTTTTCACAAACCTTAGCAAAGAATGAGGCTTAACTAATTCAAAGTGTTCTTTGGCCTGGATTTTGTTCAACATGCAATCTTGGCTCACAGGTTTCTCTTTTTAATGATATTCTAAAGGTCACCTTGAAAGTGAATGTCACAGTTTAACTTTCTCCACTCACTCTATTGCCCAGACTGTTATTGCAAGTACCACAACCTCTGGGCAGTCATATTGACCCTAAATTTGTGAAAACGGGACTCTGCCCCCACCTCAGGTATCATCACACCATAAATGCACGGTCTTAGTTGAGATGCACACCGATCATCTCACTGATGAAGCAAGAAGGGAGCGTACTGCAGCTGTTAATTATCTCTATAACCAAATGACTTCTATAACAAGATTTCTAAATCCACGACTAGCGCAAATTTGATTAGTAAATGTTCACTACAACTTTAAAGGAAAAAAAATAACACAGATTTAGCAGAATGTGGTCCTTATAACATGGAGAATGTTCATTCCCTTACTTGGGAATTCCTTATGACTATTTAGGGATCACTCCAGAGGACAGATGCTGAAATTTCCATTCCTCCTCTGTGTACAGAGGTGAGGAACTGTGGAAGTTAAATGTTGTATATACCCTGCCACATTTGGTCATTTTGTCAGTTAATCTTGCTTCATTCTTTTTTTTTTTCCAGGAAAAGGTTCAGTGAGGGAGACTATTTTGAGAATATTGAAAGATTAGATGACATGGAGGGAGGAGCCAGACTTGGAGCTGGAATGTGCTATAATTGAAACCTGTCTCTGATCCATATAGCCTAGGTAACGATGCAAGTCACTTAACCTTCTAGTGACCACAAAACAACTCTAAAAGATTATACCTTTCAGGGTAGTATGCTTTGGTGGTGATCGGCATTTCTTCCCCTGGAGTTCCCTACACCAAAAAATCATGAGTCTAGACAATACATGCATGCATATATATACATACACACACAATACACATACACAATACACACATATATGTAATATGTATGATATGTATATTATGTATATGTGTGTATTATATTGTATATATATATATAGAAAAGGCATATGCATGTTTAAGAGACTTGAGATTATATATACATATCTGCATTTATATACAAACTATTACATATGTACATATATGAATACACATCTACATGTAAAATTTTACTGCTTCTAACCTTTCATATCTAAATAATTGAATATTAACTTGTCATGATACCTTATGTTTAATCTTAAATCCAAAAACCAAAACAAACCCCCAAAACATTAGACATCACGGCAAGTTAGCAATCAGTTGAATAGACATGAAAGATTGGAAGCAGTAAAATTATTGCTGTACAATAGATATTTCTTTCATGATATATAGTACCATAATGCTGCAGAGCATGGTGGGATAGCTCTGGTAGCCTAATGAAGCTGCTCTTTTCTTAGTATCCTATCTGTGATTTCTATTCACTTTCCCTGCTTCAGGCCCTTCCTCCACTTGACTCTTCTTAAAGGACATACATTAGGTCCATGAGAGAATGCTATTCCCATCTCAATGTAATTTGTCATGTTGTGCATTGCACCAACTGGGTAGTAAGAATAAAATCATCTATACCTGAGGGTAAACTCTTGTGGTGAGATTGATTTACGATTCAAACCTCTTATAGAATATTTTCCCAGAAAATTAACCCACTTAATGTTTCCAAAGGGAAGGAGGGTTGGGGGGGGGGGGGCGAGTACATCAGGAATTGCTACATGTATTATGTTATGTTTGTACAATGACTGTCATTTTCACGTTTGTCATTCCAAGTTTCTAGGTACATTCTTCAACTTGCCTTTTTGCAAATTTTATACTGGAATGACCTTTGTTGTCCTGCACTGTGTTTATATGATGCTATGGTAGATGCTTTTTCTATGCTTAGTGGAAAGAGCCCCAGATTCAAAATCAGGCAAGATAGTGGTTTTAGCCCCAGCTCTGCTACTACTCACTGTGGGACCTTGGAGAAATCATTTGCCTCTCTGAGCCTTATACCCCTCATCTATAGAATGGGGATCAAAATATTAACCCTACTTACAATAGAGGATAGTGCAAAAATGCTCTTTGGAAACTTTACATTATACATATGCTATTGTGAGCTTGTTAAACTTCTATCTCTCATCTCATCTCACTCCACCGTGAATTATATAAGATTGTATTATAGAATACACAGTATATAAAATAATTATTATCACTCATGCTATGCTATGGGTGGGTAGGGAAGAGTTCTTTTTGTTTATCAATCAATAGACATTTATTAGGCAGGTACAATGTGCCAGACTCTGTGTTAAGAGCCTTGAAAAACAAAGATTCTTTCTTCACTGGTATGATCTCATTTTTAAATGCTTGGAGTTCCCTTCCCTACAGCCAAGGACAGACAGGAGAAGGGTAAGCTTCCTAGCTGCTAAACTGGTGCACTTGTCGCTTCTGTTTTGAAGGCAAAGGTGGGGGAACTATATTCCTCAACTAAGTCCTTCTCTTTCCTCTCTCCTATTCCTCAACCCCTGTCCAACCCAACAGGGCTTAATCCAAAGTCTAGAGGGTCCCATGGGATGAAATATAACAGAGTGATAGGCTGTAGCTGAGGTTGGACCCCACAGAAAAACAGGCCTTATTGGCTCTGGCAAAGACACCTGGCAAAAGCAAGGTGCCTCCAATATTAATGCTTCACCACTTCTCCTGGGTTAGTTTAAGCTCCTCATTGTTCACATCCTACTCATCTCCAACACTGAGTTGAAGACTACCACATTCCTTCTTCACACCTATTACAGAATTACTAAATACTGCTAGTAAAATTTACAAAAAAGTTCAGATTGGGTCGACTATAATTTCATGTTTTCTAACCTTAACTGACCCTCGCTGATAAAACCCTTTTATTCATCTGATTGATTTGCTACCATATTCTCTATAATAGGTATTTCTAATCTTTTTATCCTCAAATACTCAGATCCACTTCTGCACAGCCCTCTCTCGACAGATGACCTTGACTCCTCCTTTACTGAGAAGAATGAGGCATCCGTTATAAACTCCTTCTCTTCTCCTTCTCAACACCTCAAATTTTTCTGCATCTTCAATCTTTTTCTTCTTTTGTTCCAGTCAGAGGATACTGACTGACTCTTTACCTTGCAAAGGCTAAGCCCTCCATTTGTCCCCTCAATTAATTGTCTCTCTCTCTCTCTCTCTCTCTCTCTCTCTCTCTCTCTCTCTGTTTCTCTCTGTCTCTCTCATCTTTTGGGTTTCAGTCTCTGGATGCTTGGAACAACCCTGTTAGGGCCTAATTACTAAGGCCTGAGCCCTGGATTTGGCGTGAGGGAGTGCAGGGCCTCGAAAGGCCCGAGATGCCCGGAGGTGCTTTCTGCAAATTAGCAGATTAACTTTTGCTGTGCATTGAGAGTGCTTCATCCAATGGGAATGGTTTCCTCCCCTGCCAGCCAGAGGTGTATATATAGAGCAAATTCCCAGAAGAGCGGGAGGAAGGAATTCGGGTATTCAGATAGCAGCGGAGTCATGTAGCAGCCATCAAATAAACCTGTTGAGCCTGATCCTGAGTCCTGGCATTCTATTGTGCATTTTCCCCATAGCTGGATCTATGGGGCGGGAGAAGTCCGAAGGCCTGGTTATAGGTAAGGTCAGCCTGTCGGGACTGCAGCCCAAAAGGAGAACCCCAACAAACCCCACCTTAGACAATGATTGGTAATGAAATTCTTATTTTCTGTCTATAATCAGATAAATTATATTTGTTTCATAACCACAAAACAGTTCTAGTATTCATATTTCAGAGTATATACTACAGCTGGTTACATTAAAAAAATGAACAACTGAGTATCAAAATTTTTAGAAGTAAGATCAATATGGAAAAAGGAAAAGAACCTTTATGTTCTAAAATGTTTATCAAAGCTCTTTTTGTGGTGACAAAAACCTGGAAATTTTGAGAATGCCTTTCAATTGGAGAAGGATTGAACAAGTGATATATGACAGTGATGGAATACTAATGTGCTATTAAAGATGATGAGCTTGATTTTAGAAAAACATGGATAGACTTGTATGAAATAATGAAGAGCAAAATGAACAGAACCAACAGAACATTGTATGTAGTAATAGCAAAATTGTTTTAAGAAAAGTTTTGGGTGAATGAGTTATTTTGACTATTATAAATACCCAAATTAACTACAAAGGACCTATGAAGGAAGATACTATCTATATCCAGAGAAAGAACTGATAAATAGAAGTATTTTATGCCCGTGTGTGTGTATTTGTGTGTGTGTGTGTGTGTGTGTGTGTGTGTGTGTGTGTGTGTGTAAAATGGTAGCTATCTCTAGGGTAGGGAGTGGGGAGGGAAGGGAAAAAAAAGGAAAAAACAGGAAGTTAAATTATAACTATTATGTATTTAAAAGGAATAGCAACTTATACATAATAGATTTGCAATTTCATGTGTAATCATTTTTTCTATTCTATTATGTTATAGAAATAACTTTTTATTTCTTAAGCTCAAAATCAAAGCATTCTATATGTAAAAAGTAGCTATTTCTCTAAGAATTTTGAGCAGATATAATAAGCCCCATACAAGTGAACTGTCAAAGCAGAATTAGCTCAGTAAAAAGCTGTTTCATATGAAAGGGCAGTACTTTGAATGGATAGTACTTTACACCATCTTTTCTTGGTTCTCCTCCTGTCTGTCTGGCTCTCTCTTACCTATCTGACTATTCATTGGTCTCCTTTTGGCTTCCTAAATATGGGTATCTACCAACGCTCTGTCCTAGTCTCTTTTTCCTTTTTTTTGGTTAATACTCACTTAGTGATTTCATCTACCTCTAGTAACATTTTTATTTCTAAGCAGATGACCCCCAATGTCTATATGTCTAACTGTGATCTCTCCTTTAAACTCAAGTCATACGTCTCTAATTGCATTGCCTCAACATACTAACACCATCTCAAACTCAAAATTTCCAACCCCAAATCTACGGTCTTCTCCACTAAGAACTAACCTTACTCTTAACATCCTTTTCTGTGGTGATGACATTAGCAACTTCTCAATCTCTAAGGCTTTTACTCTTCCCTCATTGTCACCCCCTACATCTACTCTGTTGCTAAGTTCTGGTAATTCTACCTTTACAAAAACAAATGGCGTGGTACTTCCAAAAGGGGAGTTGAATATTTCAGGATAAAGAAGGTGGAACAGCCACAGTATGGAATATAATAGCTAATCAATTAGATAGCTAAGAGGATTGCTACACAGCAGTGAGGGGGCATTTTAGATTAGAAAACATGAAAGGATAGTGGACCCAATCTAAATTCTTTTGTGAATTTCTCCAGCAGCATTCAAAGCTTTTTAGCAATAAGAATGAAGGAGGGAGCTGAGTCAGAAGGCGGGTCTTATTTGCCCATAAAAGTCTATGGACCCTCCACAGCATACCCAGATGACCCCACTCCCATTGTGAATTTTCTATGACAGAGTATTTCTCCTGAGATTCATGGGTCTAGTCTTAGCAAGTGTAAAGGCCAGGGAATAGGAAGGGAAGGGAAAGGAAGAAAAGACCAGTGAGCTCCTCTTGGAAATGGTCATAGAGTCCTACCACAGAGCATTTATAAGGAGGACAGGGATAGGGACTGGACCTGTGATCTCATTAGTACAGGGTACTACCTAGAGTAAAGGAAACTCCCTCTACAGATGTACCAAATACATCTTCTTAGTAATTTATGGTCTTAAAGAATGGTCCAGACCAGTGCTAATTGAATTGACTTGCCAAGGGTCACAAAATTAGCATGGAAGTTGAGCCCAAGCCCTCCTGGCTTGAAGGCTACCTGTCTTTCTGCCTCTCACATAATTGAAAAAGCCTACATTTAGCTTTAGACAGCCATTCTAAAAATAGCTACTTATTTAGATAGCAAAACTAAGAAAACAGTATGATAAAATACCAGATTATGTATCTTCACTCTCATTTCTTCTACCAAAGAGTCTTGGATTTATAATCAAAGGACCTGGATTGAAATCCCAGATTTTCCATTATGTGTGTGACCTCAGGCAAGTCACTTTACCTCTCTGAGCTTTTGTTTCCTCATCAATAAAGTGTGCATGTTTGGGGTGGGGGGTAGGAGCCGAAATGGAAGAGTAAAAGCAGGAACTTGATTTCCCATTCCAATCACTTCCAACGCCTGTAAAAAAATGATTCCAAACACAGAACCCACAAAGTGACAGAGGGAAACAAATCTCCCACTGAAGGCAGCCTGGAGAGCCAACAGGAAAGGTCTTTTGCACCATGCTGAGGGCTGAGCACAGTCCCACATGAGCAGTGCTGGCCCAGCCTCATGGCCCAGCCAGGGCAGACTTGAGGAGAGTGAATCACCAGCATGGGGGTTTCCAGACTTTTCAATCCATAAACACCAAAGAGAAAGTAAAAAGGTCAATGAGGAACCCTGTTGGAACAGGGTGATGGAAGAGCACAGTCTGGCCCCTACCCCAGGGGTGACAGGTGGTGGAGGTATGGTGGCTACAGCTGCTACTTCCTAGCTGCCTCCAGAGCTCCTGGCCTGCAGATCATGGGGGGGGATCAAGTGACCATTCAGATGGTGATTGCTCTTGCTTTGACCTGCTTGGATTTGGGTTGCAGTCTTGGGTGGTAGTCCTAGGGTGAGGAACTCCAGTGTGCCAGAGCTTGTGGTGGCCGTAGAGAGGGAGCCCTCCTCAAAGCTCTGACAACTGCTAAAAGCGCAACAATTTGGGACACAGCTCTTTTGACTATGGAAGCAGAGTTCTACTGTGGCAAAGAGATCAAAAGTCAATTGGCTGTCAAGATAAGCAAACAGAGGAAGCACAATCAGACCATAGAAACTGTTTTGGGGGACAAAAAGGATCAAAACATGGAACCAGAAGAAGACAACAAAGTCTAAACTCCTGCATAAAAAACTTCCAAGAAAAATTTGAATTGCTTTCAGGCTATGGAGAAGCTCAAGAAGGATTTTGAAAATCAAGTAAGAGAAGTGGAGGAAAAATTGGGAAGAGAAATGAGAATGATGCAAGAAAATCATGAAAAGTGAGTCAACAGCCTGACTGAAGAAAATAGTACCTTAAAAATAGACTAAATCAAATGGCAAAAGAGTCTCAAAAAGCCAATAAGGAGAAGAATGCCTTAAAAAGCCCAATTGGCCAAATTGAAAAGGAATTTCAAAAACTCACTGAAGAGAATAATTCCTTCAAAATTAGATTGGAGCAAATGGAAGCCAATGACTTTATAAGAAATCAAGATATTATAAAACAGATGCAAAAGAATGAAAAAATAGAAGGTAATGTGAAATATTACATTGGAAAAATCACTGACCTGGAAAATAGATCCAGGAGAGATAATTTAAAAATTATTGGACTACCTGAAAGCCATGTTCAAAAAAAGAACCTAGACATCATCCTTCAAGAAATTCTCAAGGAAAATTGCCTTGATATTCTAGAACCAGAGGGCAAAATAGAAATTGAAAGAATTCACCAATCACCTCTTGAAAAAGATCCTAAAAAGAAAACTCCTAGGAAGATCATAGACAAATTCCAGAGATCCTAGATAAAGGAGAAAATATTACAAGCAGTCAGAAAGAAACAATTTGAGTATTGTGAAAACACTATCGGGATAACACAAGATCTAGCAGCTTCTACATTAAGGGATCTAAGGGCTTGGAATATGATATTCTGGAGGTCAAGGGAGCTAGGATTAAAACCAAGAATTACCTACCCCGCAAAACTGAGTATAATGCTTCAGGGGAAAATATGGTCATTCAATGAAGTAGAGGACTTTCAAGAATTCTTGATGAAAAAACCTGAGCTGAATAGAAAATTTGACTTTCACATACAAAAAGCAAGAGAAGCATGAGAAGGTAAACAAGAAAAATAAATCATAAGGAACTTATTAATGTTGAACTATTTACATTCCTATATGGAAAAACCATAATTGTAACTCATGATACCTTTCTCAGTATGAGGGTAGTTGAAGGGAATATATATACACACATTTATATACATACATATATGTGTGTATATATATATATATATACACACATATATGTGTATATATATACATATGTATATATATAGGAGGGTGTATGTGTGTATAAATATATATGTGTGTGTATATGTGTGTACATGTATACATAGACAGAGGGCACAGGATCAGTTGAATATGAAGGGATGATATCTAAAAGTTAAAATTAAGAGGTGAGAGAGGAATATTTTAGGAGGAGAAAAGGAGAGATAGAATAGGGTAAATTATCTCATATAAAAGAGGCAAGAGAACTGTTATAATGGAAGGGAAAAGCAGGAAGGTAAAATGGAATGGGTCAACCTTACTCTCATTGAATTTAGCTTAAGAAGGGAAAAACATACACACTCAATTGGGTAGCTTACCCTACAGGAAAGCAGGGGGGAAGGGGATAAGAGGAGTGATGATAGAAGGGAAGGCAGATTGGGGGAGAGGGTAGTTAGAAGCAAACATTTTTGAAAAGGGATAGGATCAAAGTAGAAAATAGAATAAGTGGCGGGCAGGATAGGATGGAGGGAAATATAGTTAGTCTTTTACAATGTAACTACTATGGAAATGTTCTGTGTAACTACACATGTACAACCTATATTGAATTGCATGTTCTCTCAGTGGGGATGGATGAGGAGGGAAGAAGGGAAAGAATCTGGAAATGAAAGTTTTAAAAACAAATGTTAAAAATATGTTTTTTACATGCAACTGGGAAATAAGATATATGGGCACTGGGGTATAGAAATCCATCTTGCCCTACTAGAAAGTTAGGGGGGAAATGGGGGAAGATATAAGAGAGAACAAATTGAGGAAGAAACATTCAGAAGGCTTGTGATCTTGGGGTGGGGGCAGAGGAAAGATGGGGAGAAAATCTTGTGGAAATGAGGCTGAAAACTAAAAATAAATAAATTGGGGGAAAATGTGCATGTTGGACCAGATGATTTTTAGTTTTTTTTTCCTCATCTTTTGATTTGTAATTCTGTGGATTGGACTCTCCAAGGAGCTGTTATTGTTTGTCCTTCATACTTGAAAAGTACCATTGGTATCATGCAGTTGATGTCCTGGCTTGCTTGTGAATTAGATTTAATTGAGTCATAGCTTTGCAAAGTCATTAGCCTAACTTTTTTTTCCAGTCTTTGAAATCCAGTGGCAAGACAGAAAGTCAAGATGACTGATAATGGCCCAGGATGCTACAGAATCAAAATACCACTTTACCCCTTCATTTTTTATGCCAATGCCTAGTACTTATTTTTAGTTCATAGATCTAGAGCTGGAAAAGACCTCAGAAGCCATCTAATCCAACCCTTCATTTTACAGTTGAGGCATCCAAGACCTAGGTAGATAAAGTGAATTATTCAACATCACACAATCATAATGGTCAGGATTTAAACTGGGGTTCTCTGACTCCAATCAGTATTTTTCCCACTTGTACCCCGTTGTTTGCCCTTGGCATAATCTGAGGCCCCTCAGCCTACCATTTCTATTTTCCTTTCTGCTTTCTGTAAAATCCCACATCCAGCATTCCCTACATGTGCATGTGCCTTATGGGTCCCATGACATAATGGATGGTGTCAGGAAGACCTCAGTTTTTCTGAACCTTGGGTTCTATCCCTTGTGAAATGGGGATAATAATAGTGCTTGCTTTGTAGGGTTACTATAAGGATGAAATGAAATAGTGTGTGTAAGCACTTTATAACTTATATTTAATGTCAGCTATTCTCCTTTTCCCTTTCCCCAGTGCTCAATGCCTACTTGCTTAATGCCCGATCCTTTGGTTTCCCATTGAGCTCCCTTTGAGTCTCATTTCTAGGATTGCTCCATTCCAAATGACCCAAAACTACTTCTCTCATCCTTGGTCTATTTTATGCCAGTGACACTGCCTCAATCTCCTTTTCTCTATTTAAAAAAATCATGTAATATACCAGATTAGAATCATTAGGTACTCTAAGTCTACAGAGAACTACTTATATAACTATGTTTCAGAAGAAGAGGAACAGTGAGAGAGGTAAGAAGAGAGAGGAAGCAAGAACAGGTGGGAAGAGAAAGTAAGAAAGAGAGGGAGAGAGGAAGAGAGAAGGAAAAGTAGGGAGAAAAGAAGCAAGAAAGAGTGGGAAGAGATAGAAGGAAAAGGCAAAGAGAGAAATAGACAGGGAGAGAGAAGGAAAAAATACACAGAAAAAGAGGTGGGGGAGGGAGATGAATATGACAGTATGCCATCAAGGCTATAATAAAGAATGTTGGAAGGAACTCACTTCTCCAGTAAGTTTCCTGACATTTTATCTCAAAGGGCAATGGAATTGTCCTCCAGAAAAATGCACTGAACATATGAGCAAGGAAAAAAAGGAGAGAGAGGGAATTTAATTCTCTCCTCATCTTGCATGTCACCTGTGGAGCCCCAGATGGCCCTCATCTCTTTGGATGCTGAGAAATCCCTGCAGGAATGAAGCTGCCTGGCTATGATAAACATCAGCAGACAAGCCAGCTGCTTGGGATGGCACAACATAACAGGCACCTCTAGACAACTGCTTTCTGCTGCTGCCTTTGGGCAATGCTGGTGCCACTCCAACCACCTCTGGAGCACTTTGAGCCACCTCAGCCCTCCTGACCCCTTCTTCCCTTTTGCCTCAGGGTAAAGGAAGAGAGGTGGAGGGAGGGCTGAAACAGGCCTGAAGGCACAGATGAAGCATGCTTAGAGGGTTGACTCTTAAATGGCCCTGGTTTGCCACAGTATCATTGTGCCAAAATCACCAGGGCCTCTAAGGGAGCTTTCTTTGCTTTGTATAATTTACATTGGTCACTGAACCTTTTAAAACAAGGAAAAATAAGGGGGTTGGATGGGAGAAAGATGAATGCGGTATGACATCTAATGGCAGGATTGTGTACAAAACCAGCTGGGCAAGCTTCCATTCTCTTTGCAATCAGGGTCTGGCACCGAAGGCAGGCAAACAGCAGTTGTCAGTGCCTTGTTGCTGAAGACCTCAGTCCCCTCTTCCAGAAGCTGCCTACGTTTATTGTTTCTGGCATGAATCAAAAGCCCAAACAATCACCACCTGCTTGCTCCATGACTCGCTTTGTCCACAGAGTCAATACCTGTCATTTTTTTCCAGCACACCTGAATGGAAAGGAAAAATGAAAAAGACTGACGAGAAATGTTGACAGGGCACTCCTGCCCCAAATGCCAAAGGCACAATAGGTCTTGTATAAAAGGTGTTGTATGTGATCAAATAACTGTACCATCAAATAATAGAGAAAAAACAACAACAACAGAGAAAAGATAATATAAACTTTGGTCCTGCTCAAAATCTGCCATGGTTTTGTACAGAAAAATGATAGTCCAGAGAACTGAATTCCTCTTCTGGTATTATTTGTTTCTAATTCAAGTTTTCAAAGCATTCCATCTCTCTTCTCTTTGTGAGTTGGCTGCAGCAGACACATTGCTAACTAGCTCTGTGGCCATGGGTTAGATACTTAAAATTCCTGGTTCTCAGTTTTTAATCTGTAAAATGGGACTAGTAATATTCACACTACCTGTCTCACAAGGCTGTTAAAAGAAAAAAAATTATTGTATACCATAAATCATTATAGAAATGTGATCTGTCATTATTTTTCTTCTTAAGCTTTTCCTAGGTAGCTATAATTTCTCCCTTCCTCTCCTGCATAGTTTTGTAGACTGAGACAAGCAACTCAAGTAAAGGAGGAAATATCAGGAATTAGTCTTGCCTAGTCACAATACATTGACACAATGGGAAAAATCAATAATTACATTCCCCAAATTTGTTTACATTACATTTAAAATTTTCTGAACATGTCACTCCCATCCTCCAGAAGCTACAATAGCTCACTCTTTCCTCTCAGATAAAATATAAATTTGTATATTTAACATTTATAGACCTTCACAATCTGACTCTAATCAATCTTTTCAGATTTCACGTTATTCCTTCTCATAAATTATATAGTTAGACCAAACATCTAATTACTATACTCATGAATAACACTCATCTTTCATTTGCTGTCCTTCCATACTCTGCCTTTCAAGATTCTTAACTCCCCTACAAGACTCAGTTCAAAAGTCACCTTGTATACCAAGCCTTTTTTGATCCTGATAGCTATTGACAGTCTCTCCCGGCCCCCCCAAATTACTTCGGATTTTATGTGACTGTGACTTGAACCTTACCCCCATACTTGCTCCAATTGCACCCCACAACACACACACATGGGTGCATGCACACGCATACACACACACACACACACACACACACACACACACACACACACACACACATACATCACACACTTCAAGGTCAAACCCAAGAACCAGTTCAGGTGTATGAGTTACATGAGAATTTTATTCAGTCTGGGGCAATAAGTAATTAATACTAGGAGAATTCACACCTTATGCAAGCCCATATATATTCTTCTGGGAGGTTATTAAATTTATGCTAAATGTAACAGTAGCACTATGATTTATTTTAAAAGGCAAATGACAATAGAAAGTACAATATCTTTTCCCACTTTTGAATTATTATTATTTTTAATCCCTCACTGACAAGCCCAAGGAGAACATAAGGAAAAAGAAAAAAAAATCCCCACCTGACCACCCTGATCATGATAATTGCTATTTGATCTGTAAATGGAATGTGAAGTATTGTTTTCTCTCTCCTCAATCCATCAACATTGGGATGGGGAGTAGAAAAGGGAGTAGTTCTGAAAATAAGCATCTTTCTTACCTGTATTTTAAGTGTACTAAATTCTCTTAGTGAAAATGATAAATCTCTTTCAAATGTCAGGATGAGCATTTATTTTTAGACATGAGAGCTGATCTTGAGCTACAGCTAATACTTGAGATTTAAGATGTCAGCCTCAGTGCACACTCCATTTTCTCAGACTCCAGAAGAGATCCCCAAAGACCGTGTACAGTTTCCTCCCTTTGAGCCCTATCTTGATCTTGTCTCAAGTGTCCCAAAAGATCTAGAGATGCCATTGAGGGTCCCTCCCCATCCCACTATTTATGGATTAAGGAAAAAGAAGACAATGCATTTTAGTTCAAGTGGCAATTTCCATGATAAGGGTGGGCCAGTGCGGATTTTTTCTTTTTTTTCTTTTTTTTTTCTCTCATGTTCCCCTTGGGCTTATTTCATACACATGCAAGATTTAAAAAATAATTCAACAATGGGAAAAGAAGTAGTGCTTTCTCTTGTTATTTGCCTTTTAAAGTAAATCATAGTCATTTAAATATATTATTATATTTATAAAAATAATTTAATAACCCTCCCAGAGGAATAAATGTGGGCTGCTGCTCAAATATTAGAGGTTCTATTATATTGTTTGCTACCAGAGCTTTCCTTTCAATGTTTCTTGTGGTGCCAGAAAATAGGAGAGAAAATAGGCGATTTTCTACTTTTTATTCAACCATGCAACAAAACTTTTACCATCTGGGGGCCATTCTCTGTAATGCAGCCTTGAAAATGTCTTTTTAAAATAGTCATAAGTGTATCATAATTACTTTCCTGTCAAAGGCACGAGAAGCAAATGCCCATCATTTCTCCAGAGGTGGCTGGCACTGGAGATCTGTGTTTATAGTCAGCAGGTAGGCAGGCATCTTTATGGTGGCCACAATGCAGGGGGGTAAACAGAAGCATCAGTACAGTGATTTTTGAGTGCTGCTCCAGGACCAAATTTCCCTTGCATGACCATCCCCAGTGCTCCAGCAGAATGAATGATAGGCCAAGTGAGCAATTTGGTCATGGAGCGGTGGCCAGGGGAACCTTATTACTACAAAAAGCCTAAAGCAAATGTCTTGTTCTGGGAATGTGGGTGAATAGAGTTTATAAATCTGTAGGCAAACACATACAACTTAGTATCTTATCTTGTCCACAACAGTCATTTGCTACACACACAAACACACACACGTATCTATATATCTATATTTCTCTCTATATACACACATACATATATATGTATATAGCAAGTGTTAGGAAATACTAGGAAAACACAAGGTTAGGAGTGGTGAGGGAATTCAGAGTTGTAGGTGGTGTGAAAGAAAAGACAAAAGGCACAATTATTCATTTTCATTACAAGGTTCATAGACCAGTTGCCACCAAATTTATCAGCATGCAGTTAATGTGACCTTGACAAAAACAAATCTTTTTGAAAAGACACACCATTAGAATAAGACTTTTGTAGCTCTTACCATTTATCTTAATTATGCTAACACATGTACCATTTGTTTTCACAAAAATTCAACTAATATTTATTGTGTAGCCAGACACAACACCATCCCCAAATCTCCTATTTTCCTACCCCTCAAAAAAAAGTCCAAGGCAGTTTACAAGGTTATCAGGATACAAGGAGAAAAAACTACACTGTGCTGGCCCTCAAGGAGTTTATATTCTACTATAGTATTCTTAACTTAAAAAAAATTCATGGACACTTTGAGCAGTCTGGTGAAATCTGTTCCTTTCTCAGAATAAAGTTTTTGAATGAATAAAATAAAATACATATGGTATCAGAGGAAACCAATTATGTTAAATTACAGTTATCAAAATATTTTGTAAAAACAAGTTTGCAGACCCCAAGTTAAGAACCCCTTTAGCAGACTATATTTACTGAGTGGAGAAAGTAGATTATTCCTATTTTGAAAAATAACAAGAGCCAAAATAATGTTAACTTCTAGTTTAGCATAGACTAATTTTAAAGCTAGAAAAGAATTTACAGATGAGAAACGCAAATAATTAAACCTTCTCTAAGAATTCCCCCTTACCATTGATTCTACCTGAACATTGAGCTGAAACCAACATATAATAATACTTTATATAAATGATTTTGATATTTAGATAGTGCTTTAAAGTTTACAAAAGTATCTATTATATATATATATATATATATAAAATGTGTAGATATTGATATCAATATATCATTAGAACCTTATAGCAACCTTGTGAGGAATATACTACAGATAGTATAATTCTATTTTACTGGTGAGGAAACTGGGGTCTAAAGAAGTTAACTGACTTGCTTGGGTCACACAGTTGAAAACTATCAGAGAAACGTCTGAGACAAAATTTGAACCCAAGTCTCTGTGCTTTAGGGTTCAAGCACTTTTTGTACCATGTCATAATTTGTCTGGTTGATGAATGAATGAATTAAAGGATATTATGTGAGGCTATTTTCACTATTTTTTCACTTTGTATAAAAAACAGAGTAGCCAATCTTGAACGTTTGCATTCACACCCCCCGCCAAAAACAACAAAAGCTAGAGTTCAGCTTACCAAGTTGTACTTGGAGACAAATTATAGACCAGATAAGTGACTTGTCCACTGTGAATGCCATATGTGTACGTGTACATATACATATATATTTTTGTGTGTATTTGTGTGTCTAGATAGATCTAGATATTGATACATAGAGAGATAGGTAATGATAGACAGAGTTATGATATAGATCCTAATACTTCTTTGCTTGACTATATGACTCATTGCTGAGTCATTTGTGAGGCCTTGCTATGTACACCTCCTATCCTTTGAAATTAAGATAAAAGCTTCCTAGAAGGTCCTATAAGCCAGGAGGAAGTGTTTGTGATTCCTTTGCCATCTAAACCCCTGAACAAAAGTATTTTTGTTACCAGCAGGGCTCTCCCAGTGCCTGACACAGAGTAGGCTCTTAATACATGCTTGTTGATTGATAGACCCTGAAAACCCATGCCTAAGGCATATGTATATAATAAAAGCCAATCATGAGATAGGCTGCCTTTAGGGATATCGTGAACACATCACACATTAGAAATAAAGGGTATAAAATCTCAGAGACTTACAATCTCACAGGTGACTAAAATCTCATGCCAGTGGTGGTAGTATTTATATTATTATGCTGGTGGTTGGCATAGGACAATTTTGCTAACCCTGAATGGGATATGCCCCCTTCCTAGAAATACTCAAGAGTTATTCAACAGCTACATTCCCATTTGCCATTTTCCCATTATCTGCTCTGCTTTTTTATATCTTCAAATAGAAGCTCTCCAGGATAGCATGCTTTCACTCTTTTTTGGGAAGGCAAGGATTACTAGGTAGAAACTTATACTCTCCTCCTCTACCCTTCAGCAGTCACCCAAGGTGGATCCCAAGGCAATCTAAGGACCCAGGTGCACAAGACACTGAGGAGGGCCCCCAAATGAATTTTTTCTCCTTGTCCTAGGCCACTGGAAGATCCCAATGGTCTCTGAAGGAATAGGCTAAGGGGAACTGCTTCCTCTCTCTTGTCTCAGCCCATATTACCTAGCTCCTGCTAGTCATTAGATGTCCCTCCCAGATAAATGTTGAGCCCCTTTTCTATTCCCACCTCTGCTGAATATATCCCATAACCCTTCTCTGCTCCAAATCCATGAGACCATTACCCCCTTCCTAATAGTCATTGGTAGTTGACATAGCCACCCACACCATTTGGATGAGCAGTGAGTCAATAACTATGATCTTTTTGGTAAAATATTAAACCAATAGGCCTTATTATCTCCCTTGCTGTTGCTCCCTAAGTACATTGGGACTTACCTTCTGCCCTGCCACTATGCCATCAGGGCACCAATATGAGTTGCCATCTGGTCTACCTATGCTGATCTATGCTGATCTATGCTGATGGTTGTGGCACAGGAAACTTTTATTGGTCCTGAATGGGACAAGCCCCTTACCTGGAAATACTCAAGAGGATTATTCAAAAGTCGCATTCCCATTTGCCTTTTTCCATGAGCTGCTCTGCTTTACTTTTAGCTTCAAATAAAACCTTTCTAGGATATCATTGCACCCTAATATCTCCTGAGTTTTGTCATCTACCTGGCATCCTAAGGACCACCAGGCAACTGAAATCTCCCATATATATTTTCTTTCTTACTTAGAATGTAGGCTGTTTAGGTTAGGAAAGTAGTAACTCTTATTTTTCTATTTATAACTCTAATACTTAGCATAATTATTGGTGCAGAGAAAATTCTCAATACTTTATTTTCCATTCCATTTCATCAAAATATCAAGGTATGGACACGAGGGGCTGATTGACTCTGTGATCCCAAGCTAATAATTCAATTCAATTCAATAATCATTTATTAAGTGTGTATTATGTGCCAAGCCCTGTTCTAGGTGCTGAGGCTAAAGACAGTCCCTACCCTCAAGGAGGTTACAACCTAATGTAGAAGACAACATGGAAACAAATATATACAAAGCAAACTATGTACAAGATAAGTAGAAAATCATTTAAAAAGGGAAAACACTAGAATTAAGAGGGGTTAGTGAAGACTTCCTACAGAAGGTAAGATTTTATTTGGGATTTGAAGGTAGGGAGGTCAGTAGGCAGAGAGGAGGAGGAAAAGCATTGGAGGCATAGGTGACAGTCAGAGAAAATGCCCAGAGGCAAGAAATGGAGTGTTTTACTAATGGAATAGCAAGAAAGGCCAGTGACACTGGGTTGAAGAGTATATTAGGGGAAGTAAGGGGAAGTAGGTTATGAAGGGTTTTGGATACCAAATGGAGCATTTTATATTTGCTCCTGAAGGCAATAGGAAGCTGCTATAGTGTATCAAGTGGGGGGGGGGGGTGGCATGATCAGACCTGTGTTATAGGAAAATCACTTTAATGGGTGAATGGAGAATGGATTGGAGTGGGGAGAGACTTGGAGTAACCCCCCAGCAGGCTATTGCAATAATTCAGATACAACGTGCTGAGGACCTGAACTGGAGTGGTGGCAATATCAGAAGAGGGAAGGAGGCATATTTCAGAGGTACTGCAAAGGTAAAATTGGCAGGCCTTGGCAACATCTTGGATATTGGGTATGAGAGATAGTGAGGAATCAAGGATGATTCCTAGGTTATAAACATGAGGGTCTGGGATAATGTTGTTGCCCTCTACAGTTATAGTGAGGTTAAGGAGAGGAGGAGGGTTTAAGGAAAAAGTTAATGAGTTCTATTTTGGATATATTGAGTTTTAAGATGTCTATTGGTCATCCAGTTCAAGATGTATGAAAGGCCATTGAAGATGTGAGACTGGAGGTCAGAAGAGAGTTTGGGACCAGAAAGGTAGATTTGTGAATCATCAGTATAATTACAGTAATTAAATCCATGGGAGTTGATGAGATCACCAAGTGAAATAATACAGAGGGAAAAGAAAAGAGGACTCAGTACAGAACCTGAAAGACACCTATGGACAGAGAGTGTAATCTAGAGGAGGATCCAGCAAAGGAGACAGAGAAGGAACAGCCGGATATGTCAGAGGAAAACCAGGAGATAGAAGTATCCTGAAAACCTAGAGAGAAAAGAGTATCAAGGAGGAGAAAGTGATCAACAGTGTTAAAGGCTGCAGAGAGACCAAAGAGAATGAGGATAGAGAAAAGGCTCTTGGATTTGGCAATTAGGAGATGATCAATAACTTTGAAAAGAACAGTTTTTGTGAACAATAAGGTCAGAAGCCAAATTTTAAGGGATTCAAAAGATAATGAGAAAAGAAAGTGTAGAGACACGTATTGCAGATGACCTGTCTGAGGACTTTAGCTACAAAGGGCAGAAGACAAAAAGGATGTCAGTTTGGGGAAGGGGAAAGAATCAAGTGAAAGTTTTTTTCAGGATAGAGGAGACATAGGCATGTTTGTAAGCAGCAGGAATTAAGGGGAGAGAGAGAGAGAAAGAGAGAGAGAGAGAGAGAGAGAGAGAGAGAGAGAGAGAGAGAGAGAGAGAGAGTTAGATAGAAAATAAATGAAAGATTGTGGATAACAAGGGGCAATTTGTTAGAGGAGACAGGATGGAATGAGATCTCTTGAACAAATAGAGTGATTGTCTTTTGCAAGAAATAAACGTATTTTATATAAAACAGGGATGAAGGAGGAGAAAGTAGCAGAAGGCATCTGAGTGATGGGAGACAAAAAAGAGGGGAGAAGGAGTTTACAGCAAATGACCTAATTTTTTCTGTATGAGACAAGGTTCTTAGCTGAGAGAGTGGGGGGAGGGGGAGCCATGGGGGGTCTGGAGAAGGATTGAAAGATTTACCAAAGCTACTATGGAAAGTGGAAAACAGTTGATAAGGGAGGATTGCCTATCATCAGGAGGATTCAGTTGAGGTTATGCAACATAAATTTGTAGTGGATCCAGTTAGAACTGCTTTATGATTTATGATTTTTCTCTCCCTTGATTTAGCCATGTATGTGTAGGCACAAAGGTGATGAATGGTGGGAGTGATCCAAGGCTAAGCTACTACTGGGCATAATTGGTGTTATGACAAGGGGACTAGGGCTTTAAGAAAGGAGGGGGTATAGAGTTGGTTTGGTTTATCAAGGAATCAAGATGGGGAGAAGAGGAGAGAGTGGCTAGTGCAAGGGATATGGCCTGAAACAGATTGGAGGTGGTCAAGGGATTGGAAGTAATGATGAGATGAAGAGTAGACTTATGTAGGGAAAGGCAGAAGTAAAGGTGAAACACCAATAGATTGTGAATATACCATGCTAACTCTCTTTCCCCTTGGGCTTATCAAATACAAATGATAACCTGTATGAAAATCATCAAGTCACTTAACCACCCTGGGTCCTATTTTCCCCATCTGTAAAACATATATAAGAGATTTGGACTACATGATCCATATTGCTCCTCACCCTGTCCCAATTACCTTTTTTGGAGATCTCATTAAGCTCTTCTTTTCCTGATTTTTCTGGCTTCAAGATATGGAATCAAACAAGCAATACATACCGTGTCAATCATAAAGAAAAAAGATTTTGGTTCCTGATGTGGATCTGTCCCTCTCCAGGGTAGTCCCTTTTTCTTATATTGGATGGAGTCACCTGCAACCATCTTGATACTCTTTTTTCTTTTTTGGCTTTTTGGTGGGCAACTGGGGTTAAGTAACTTGCCCCAGGTTACACAGCTAGGTTTTTGTTTGTGTGCGTTGTGTCTGAGGCTGGATCTGAACTCAGGTCCTTCTGACTCCAGGGCAGACACTCTACTCACTGCGCCACCTAGCAGCCCCCATCTTGATATTCTTTAGGGAAAACAAAAAAAAAGGACTTGACCCAGGCTTCATTTGAAGGACCTGTCTAGCAGGAAGGACCTGTGAAGATGACTCATTCCTATTCCTCATTCCTGACATCCATTTCAGAAGGGAAGGGAAAGTCAAAAGGGTACAATGAATATGCAAAGAGGGAGGTATTAGAGCAAGTTTATAGAATAAATATGTCATATGCAATCTTCACCTAAGATTTTACCAAGATTGTTTTCTGTTACTTTGTCCAGTAAGAATCTAGCAAAGCTATGTTCTTTTTGCCCTTTCATATCCCTATTGGATAAAGAGGGAAGAAGGACTTAATGCCTTTACAGATTAGAAAAGCTGCAGAAACTCCAAGAATCCCAGTGAAGCAAGAAAGCAGCCAGTGGCATTAAACTCATGAACCCTTACTATAATGCCTGGCTGTGCAAGGCTCTTAGGAAGAAAAATGTCATATCTGAGAGCAGGGCCAGAATTCAGATGGAATCTACTCATATTCTGAGCATCTAGAATAGTACTTTGAACTTTTTGGGAAAGCAGGGGTAGTTTGCTGCCTCAAATGTAGTAGGTGCTTGACAAATATTTGTTGAACAGAATGAAAACAAAAGACACATCTGGCAGCACTCTTAAAATTTAGTATAAGACTTGTAGAAGCTTTATTCAAATATAATTTTTATTTTAAAAATTTATGTTGTTGCCCAAGTTCCCTTTAATGCATTACTCTGATATTGTGTCCACAAGTATATAGGACAGGGCTTCTTAAACTTTTTCAATTCCTGACCCCTTCAGGGCTTCTTAAACTGTGGGTCGAACCCCCATATTGGGTTGTGACCCACAGTTTAAGAAGCACTAATTAGAATATTAGTGCATAAGAGAAATATGAATAAAGGCCTATCAAACTGGATGAGGGAGAACTCACTCTCAGGTGGGGAATCAGAAAAAGCTTCATGGTAGAGATTGTATATGGTTTGGACCTTGATAATAAATAGGTTTTCCAGGGGAAAACACAGAAGCAGGTTAAAAGGCATTCCAAGAATATGGGATGGAGGAAGGAAAATTGCTACATGTTTTTGTTGTTCTATTGTTTCATTTATATCCAACTCTTCATGATTCCATTTAGGGTTTTCTGATAAAGGTGCTAGAGTGGTTTGCCATTTCTCCAGCTCATTTTACAAATGAGAAAACTGAGGCAAATAGGGTTAAGTGACTTGCCCAGCGTCACACAGCTAGTAAGTGTCTGAAGCTAGTTTTGAACTTAGGTGTCCCTGACTCCAGGCCCATCACTATATCCATTATATCCATCCAGGACCATTACTACATCCATTGTATTTAGTGGATAACAATATTACTAAATATAATAATAACATTTATATAGTACTTTACAATTTACAAAGTGCTTTATATGTGTTAACTCATTTGATTCTCATAACAACCCTGTGAGTTGGGGACCATTATTATCCACATTTTTACAGATGAGGAAAAAGGATGAGAGTTTAAGTTACTTGCCTAGGGTCAAACTAGGGTTTGAGGTAGGTTGATGAACTGAGGTCTTCCTGATTCTAAATATATCACTTTATCAGTGAATAGACCACCTAGATCTATAGATGTCAAAAAATCCAGTTTGGTATAAAGTCAATCATGAGCAGTTCTCTGAGGACTGCTGCCATGAATAACTTTAAGGATCTAATCCATACTATGGTATGGTGAATTCTCTATTTATTCAGCAATAAACTAAAGCAAATCATTCAAGAAACTAAAGCACAATATTCACAACAATATAACATAACAACTCATTACTAAGGTGATCACATCATCCTAAACAAAACATATCATTCAGTAAGTCACAATCTCCTTGTAATACACAGTATCCAAGTAAAGTCCTCTTTCATCTTGATTTGAGGCTGGCTTCCAATCATCCTTAAACCAATCGTTCTTAAGGGGTAGCAGAAAGTACAAACACCATCCACCTCTAGGTCCCAGTAAGTCACAATCTCATCAGTCAATACAGAGTACCCAAGTAAAGTCTATTTTCATCTTGACTTGAGGCTGGCTTCCAACCCCCTAGGTTCCTCTTTCACAGGCTGACTGCTCCCAGCTCTTGCCTGGATTCACCCAACTCTTGCCTGGATTCATAGGTAGGCAACTCTCTGCTCCTGTTCTATATCTCAGCTTATAGGGACTACTCCACTCCAAGCTATTAGCATTTTCTGTTTCTAGGAAGAGAAATCTTAATAGAGCTACAACAATATTTATACATATTAAGGTTAATGGAGCTGCAACAATATTTATACACATTACTGGTACTCTCATCTCAATTCACTTTGTCTGACAAAGTAACACAAATCAATAAACACATTTATTGTCTGAGAAATCAAACACAAATCAACACTAAAGTCCTCTTTCAGGACTTCTGTAACAACAGTAAAATCCTCTTTTAATAGACAAAATTCTTCTGTCTGACAAAGTAACATTAACACAGACAAAACAACAGAGTGCCAGTGCTGACATCACAAACATTCTCTCTCTCGGCTCTGCATGCTCTCAGCTCTGCTTGAACTTTTCTCTGCTCTACTCCTTTTTCCATCCTTCCTGTTCCATTCTTTTGGCAAGTCCCTCCCACCATGGGCTCCATGTGATTACATTAGGCCTATTAAGGGGAGAGAAGGTCTTCATACTCCTTTAGACCTATTAATATATTAATGTAGACCTAATAACACAATATATACTGTTTTCAACAGAGACTCTTGATAAAATCAAAGGTGAGGTTCAAAGGCACTTGAATAGCTGAAATAAGCAATAAAGTACTACTTTGCTTGCTATTACATTTGGTTAGAGAATTGTTACTGTAACTGAGAAAGGCTGGATCTGTTAATCATAACAGTCATGAGATTATTTTCCTAGGGTCACAAAAGTCATCATGTGTATAATTGAGGTACTAGATAAATATATTTTGACCCATTCAACCCTTGTTACTTCACTACCTAAGTAAAACAAACAAAACAATGCACTTTACTATTCTAGCTAGAAAGAAGAATCAACATTCCTATTTTCCAGATTTCCTCCAAAAGCACTCATCTATAAAACCCAAGCTGTCAAAATTCTAGTCTCCAAGACTATAACACAATAAAAAGCTGTGTTTTTAACAAGAAGCTGCTGTTGATCATTAAAGCATTTCCAACCCTCTGCTAACAGAAATTCTTCCCTTGGAAGACAAAGCTTATCCCCCAAAGAATGGAGACAGCTCATTCTTTCCCCTCTGCCAAACTTTCTCTACCCAGTAAATCTAGCTATGGAAAAAATAGCAACAGAAACAAGGTTGCTTGTCAACTACAAGCCATGTCAAAAGCTCCAGTGGCTCTCTATTACCCAGGATAAAATACAAATTCCTCTGTACGTTAAAGCCACCTCTCCATCTGGGGGGAATCTATTTTTCAAGACACTATACATGACTTTTCTTTTTTCACTCTGTGTTTTAATAAAAAGGGCCCAGTTGCTATTCTCCATACACAGTACATCATCTTCCACCTCCATGACTTTGTACAACTTGTCCCTTATGCCTAGCTTGTACCTTCTCCTCACCTCCACCTTTTAGAACTTCTAGATACCTTCAAGGTTCTGTATGTGTCATTTCCCATACCAGATTTGTCCTGATATCCCTAATTGCTAGTGCCTCACCCCTTGCAAGTTATTTTGCATTTCTTTTGTCCATATTTTATATTGATTTATTTATGTATATGTTGATGCCCCAAATAGAATGGGAGATTCTAGAGAATAGACAGGCTTTTGCTCAGACACACTACTGTTTCTTTTGTTGTACAATTTGCTAAACTTGACTAAATCTCCTTTTATCTCTTCTGGCTTTCTAGTCACCTGTTAGTGGTAGTTTTGGTAGATTATATAAGTACATTAGCAAAGCTTGGTAATTGGTTTGTTGTGATATTAGCTGTGTCACAATAACATGAAGTAATTTTTCTATCGGATTTCTTGGATTCCCATAGGAACAAGTTGGAAAACTGACTTCTGATTCACCCTGTAACTTTGGAAGGACCCTAGAAGAATTCAGGCTTAAGTTCCCTAAGTATATACAGGCAGAAGCTGGAAAAATACCTTGTTGCAGTTGTTGTCAAGGGGATTTATGATTTGTATTGGGGTTAAGTGGACCCCAAAGGTCTGAATCAACTCTGCAATTCTATGTTTCTCTTAACACATAAGAAAATGCAACCAAACAGCTACTTGACTTTTATTTTTACATATTAGCTTATGCCAAGTTACTATTTCAAATTCTTCCCAATAGGAATTTTTCTAGGGGAAAGAAGGTAGAGAGTTTTTGGAGATATTGTCAAGGCACAGTTGTCTTGTGAATTGAGCAATGGCATAGTGATTTTCCATAAGCAAATTGTTTTATTTTTCCTTGTATTCACCTCATTCCATGTTGTTTGATTGAGAATTTTCCTTCTTGCCAGAATTTAGGATCAGTAGACTTTAGAACATATTGTGCTATTGTCTAATCGGATCATGTATTAGTCTATGTTTTTTTTTTTTTTTAAAGCAGTTGGGGTTAAGTAACTTGCTCAAGGTTACACGGCTAGTCATTCTTTATGTGTGGGTGCTCATTTTCTGAGGCCGGTTTCGATCCCGGGTCATCCCAACTCTGAGGCCGGCGCTCTTACTCACTGTGCCACCTAGCCACCCCTATTAGTCTATGTTCTTAATGAGAGTGGAAATCCCTTGAAGGGAGGGAATCTCTTTTATACTTTTTCTGTATTACCATGGCTCCTAGCTCAGGACTCAGGATTTCTTAGCCCTCCCTGTATTGACTGTAATCTAGTTTTCCCCAAACACATTAATAGTAGCTCCCTCTTTAGGTGGCTCTTTCTCCCAGTCTCCCCAAGTCACAGATGCAGAAGGAGTGGTGGTTCATATTCTTTGTTCTCCACTGCTGCTTCCAGACCATTGCTCTGTTTCCATCACTTAACAACCTCTTCTTCAAGCCATTCTATTTTACTTTCTTCCTAATCTTTTCTCTACTCTTACCATTCACAGTGACTTCAGTGCTAGGCTCTTAGTTTTCTTCACCACCAATATTTACAATAGTCCTGTGGGATTTTAGAGTCCAAGTTGATTATCCTTAAAATATTCCAGCCTAATAGTTCTTTGACCTTTTTAATTCCTCAAAACCTTCATCTCCAACTTACTCCAGTCACCTTATCTACATCTACACCTTAGATTTCAGTCAGTTGGAATTGCTTCACCTTCAAAATGCTGCATTCTAAAATGACCCCCAAAATCTCCTCTTCTTTTACATCTCTCATTTTCTTCAATCCTACTGAACCTGCTCTTTATCTTCACTGGGACTTCTGTTCCTTATATGTCTACTTACATTCTCAGGCCATCTTTCCTTTTTTGGTTTCCTTTTTACCATTTATGCATGGTCAGTCATTTTAGCAAAGTATACCTCACAGCCCTCAGAATTCATTGCTCCCTTAACCTGCAATTTCCACCCCATTTATTTTCCCAAAAAGATAATCCCCAATTTTTGACTCCTAGGTGTTAATTGAGAAAAACCTTTAGCCATGCTTATTAAAAACAATATTATGTATTAGATAGAATGCTTAACTTGGAGTCAGGAAGACCTGAATTTAAATTCTGCCTGAGAAACTTATTAGTTTTGTATGACCCTAGGGAGGTCATGAGCTTAGTATGACCTTAGGGAGCCTTAGTTTCTTCATCTATAAAATGGGGGTAATAATACCACCTATTTCATAGATATGTTGCATCAAATGAGATAATATGAGAAGTATTTTGCAAACCTTAAATTGTTATAGTGCTGTATGAGTGTTGGTATTATTGGATCCATTATAAATTCTTTCTACTTAACAGAAACTGAACAACCACAGTTGCTCTGAAATCCTTTTATTCATTGCTTATGGATGAAATATTTCTCAGCAGGTATTCAAAACCTAGACCACAGTTCTTTAGCTCACAGCTCCACCCTATTCTTTTTATCTGTAGCAACTAATCTAGTTACTACTTTATTGACAAGATTTTCAGTTGTTTTTCAGTCCTATGTGACTTTTAGTGACCCCATTTGGGGTTTTCTTTCCAAGGATACTCTAGTGGTTTGCCATTTCCTTCTCCAGTTCATTTTACAGATGAGGAAACTGAAGCACAGGGTTAAGTGACTAGCCCAAGGTTACATAACTAGTAAGTCTCTGAGGGAAGATTTGAACTCAGGAAGATGAGTTTTCCTGACTCCAGGCTTAGCATTCTATCCACTGAGCCATATAGCTTCCCAGGATTATCTGACATGATTAAAGACTTTTAATGAAAATTCATTCAGTCTTCCTTCCTTCCTTCCTTCTCTCTCTCTCTCTCTCTCTCTCTCTCTCTCTCTCTCTCTCTCTCTTCTCTCTCTCTCTTCTCTCTCTCTGTATTTTTTTCTCTCTCTGTCTCTCTCCCCCTTCCTTCCTTCCTTCCTTCCTTCCTTCCTTCCTTCCTTCCTTCCTTCCTTCCTTCCTTCCTCTCTTTCTTTCTCTTTCTCCTCTCTTTCTCTCTTTCTCCTCTCTTTCTCTCTTTCTCCTCTCTTTCTCTCTTTCTCCTCTCTTTCTTTCTTTCTTTCTTTCTTTCTTTCTTTCTTTCTTTCTTTCTTTCTTTCTTTCTTTCTTTCTTTCTTTCTTTCTTTCTTTCTTTCTTCTTTCTTTCTTTCTTTCTTTCTTTCTTTCTTTCTTTCTTTCTTTCTTACTTTCTTTCTTTCTTTCTTTCTTTCTTTCTTTCTTTCTTTCTTTCTTTCTTTCTTTCTTTCTTTCTTTCTTTCTTTCTTTCTTTCTTTCTTTCTTTCTCCTGTCCTACTACTTGCAGTTTATCAGCAAATCTATTGCCTCCTTTTCCTGTTTTGCAACCTTATGGGTTGGCAGAATTTTTTTTTCTTATTTCCGCATTCTATTATAATCATACACAAAGCTTAACCCTTCAGTTTCCCCCTTTGAGTCTAGTTTTACAATTTTCTAACAATTTACAAATGCTATCAGTCCAAGCAGAAATGATACACAACTTATGGAATGGGTCACAGGTCCATAACAAACAAGAACTAACAAATGATCTGGATGGCGTCCATGCAACAGGGCAAATAAAGAAATCTAATATAAATATATCTCTAGGGGTGTCAAGTCTTTGGCAGTATCCATGTTCTATTCCTTTAGGTGTCTGGTGAGTGCCTCCTTTGCACCTCTCAAGCATCTCTGCATTTCCTGTTTGGCCATTCCCCAGTGATTGCCCTTAGGAGGGGCCCGACTCCATTCAGAATGCCTTTCCCCACTCCTCTTTGACCATCATCCATATTCCATGGACGCCATCCTGATCATTTGTGGATATTCTCTAAGTACTATTGCTAAAAGCTTCTGGTGATAAGACCAAGTATAATTTAGTAAAACCTGACAAAATCTAATCAGATTTACATTCCAGTAATTTAGTTCATGTGGTAAGAATCAGTTCAGACCTTATTTAGCTAACTTTATAAGCAATGGAACTATGGAAAGAACATCAAAGTAGGCTATCCAATAGATACCTTCCTTATACTTGAATCCCATTATGGCAGTTCAGAGGTGCTAAAGTATTTCAACAAGATTCATTATATTTGAAAAATTATACTTTTGCCTTCTATTGTTAGAGAGATTTTCTATGAAAGGAAGGAATGACATGGCTATAACAACATCAAGGCTATTCCTCTAAGCCTATACTTAAGGGCACAGAATGACTTATATGTATAACAGGGTGAAGATGTCTCAGTTTTATTTGACTACAGGTAAGAGTCATAGTTAGCTTTCCTTTTCTTTTCTTTTCTTTTTTTTGAATAGCCTATCATGCAGCAAATAGGGAAAAACACAGCAAAACATTCTTATCTGCTCTGGATAATGCCTATGTACAGATATATGATATCTGAACTGATTTCCTTCCCTGAACCTAAATTAGTAATAATCCTGGGGAAGGGCATAGAGGAAAGATTAACCTTCCTCCTTGTTTCCAGAGGATATAGGCATCTATATGCCAGGCTTGAAATCAGAGAATTATTATGTTCTCTTTAAAATGTTCCTTTTTCTTCTTAGAACTATAGCAAATTATTATATTATGTTCAGAAACATGTGATCTCATATCTAGAAAAACAACTTGGAAAATAATTTTATAATATATAAAAATCTATGATTATTTGTACCTATGATGTTACTAAACTGTGCATAACCTTTGAACTAGAAATAATATTAGGTCTATATCCCAATGGGATCAAAGAAAGAGGTAAAGAACCCATGCACACAAAAACATTTGTAGCAGCTTATTTGGTAGTGACAAAGAATTGTAAAGCAAAGGGATACTGTATCATCAATTATGGAACTGCTGAATAAGTTATGGTATATGAATGAGATGAAACATTATTTTACTATAAGACACAATGAAAGAGATGGTTTTAGAGAACCCAGAAAAACTGTATGAACTGATAGATAATTTTATTTTTATTTTCTCCAAAGGAGGGATAGATGTAGGAAGAAAAGTTGATTTCTGTAGTTAAATTTTTAAAAAACCCAGAAATCCAGACAATCATTTATGTCTTGGGATATAGTCAAAGGTAATTGAAGTATCAAAAAGACATTTGTTAAAGATACTCTCCACATCACAGAAAAGACTCTGAGAACAGAATTACATGCAGAGTTCTGTGGTATAATTATAGTTTTATTATTTCACCTCTCTGGGCTTTCATATTCTCATTTGTTAAATGAAGAGATAGGATTAAATCTCTAAGGAATCTTTAGGTCCTCAAACTCTAGGACTCTATTATTAAGCAGTGATTCTTTCCTATGTAACAAAATGTACATTTGTGAGATCATATGTATATTTAAGTAGTTATTTATAAAGAATTCTGCTAAGGCAAATACATATAAAGATTTTGAAAGCAACATGTTACAGTAGAAGGAATACTACACCATCAGTTAGGAAGGACACACTTTATTTTAAATATGGCTCTGATAAATACTAGTTTTGTGTCCCTGAGATTCAGTTTCCTCAACTTTAAAAGGGGGGGAAATTTGGGTCACCACCTTTACAAGGCTGTTGCTAAGAAAAATATTTTGTAAAATTTAAAATAATCATTATTATTCAAGGGCAGACAAAGTTTTTTCTCATTTTCTGAAGCCCCACTAATGCCAACAAAGTAATATCTTAGAGAAATGAAGATATAACTTTCTGTTGGATAAAATATTATGGATACTTGTTATTTAATTTGTCCCATAGAATACTCAGACATAGGCTATGTGCCTTTTTCAGAATTCAGCAAACTGACAGGTCATGAGGGGCAAGCTACAGTGACAAGGAGAGTGAGTTCCATTCAGAGAACATTTGGATTTTTGTAGAGGGTGCACCCTTTTCCAGGTGTTAGTGGATCATTTTATACTTCCTAAAGGGATGCCAAGCTTTTAGTTGCTCATCTGCTGCAGAGAAAACGCTCTTGCTCCTGAGACATAGATTGCCTCAATATGCTTTTCCCAAATGCTCAGAGCTCTTCCAAAGTGGGAGCTCTCAAGTGGGTTGCTTTTGTCAAGGTCTTCAAGCAGAGATTGCATGACAATTTGCTGTGTCTGTTGCAGAGAATTTCTCTTGAAATGATCTAGATTGGATTCATTGAGGTTAGAGGAAGTTTCTTTCTCAGAGAAAATAACCCCTGTAACCCTGTCCTACCACTCAGTATCTGCCTTCCTTTGAAACAAAGCTGAATCTGTGGTTTCTGTAAATCTGAAATCAGCTCCCCAGGGTAAGAAAACAGGAGTCCCTGAAGGACAATGGCATCACCTGGGGTATTTTGGGGGATTGGGCATTGCTTGAGACACTACCAGGGTATCCTGGGGCTTTGCCTGGGGGGCAATGCCATCATCACTCTTGTTGCCTGGGGCAATACTTGGGGCTTTGCCTATGACAATAGCTGAGGGGATATGGGTGCTTGTTGCCTGTGACAGGAGCATGAGATTGTTGTTTGTTGTTGAGAAGGACTCAGGTAAAGGCAGTGCCTACCCTCTGCTGAGGTCTGAGCCCATCTTACAGGAAAGAGGCTAAATACTTCTCTGTATCAGTCAGGTTGGAGTGTGCCTTGGGGAAATGTGCTTGAGATGAGGGGAGATGGGGCAAAGAAATGTTATTGGGGTGGGTTGCACTGCCTGGGTGGGTGTGGCTGGGTTTAGCACCCCTTCTCAGCTAATTAACATTTATTAAATGTCTTCTGGGTGTCAGCCACAATGCTAAGAGCTGGGAATACAAAGAAAGGCAAAAGCTAGTTCTTGTTCTCAAGAAGATCATAGTCTAATGGGGAGAAAATATATAAACAGCAATGTACAGACAAATGCTCGCTCTCTCTCTCTCTCTCTCTCTCTCTCTCTCTTTCTCTCTCTCTCAGAGAAAACCCAAGATTTAGAGGGAAAGCTGGAATATAATTCTGCTACTTAAGAGAATTCATTTACAAGTGATGCCTTTCCAGGTTAAATAACTTTCCCAGAGTCATGAATCCTATTAATATACCTCTGAAAAGGAATTTGAACCCCAGTGTTCCTTATTCTAAGTCTACTGGCCTATCCACTGCATAGTTACCCTTATTGCTATGCTGTATGACCTGGACCAAGTCACTCTTCACCATTCTGGGCTTTATTTTCCTCATTTGTAAAATGAACAAATTGGACTAGAGAGTCTCTAAGTTAAAGTTCAGTTCTAAATCTATGACCTATGTCTATTCTCAAAGACTTCCAGATCTCAGAAGGATTCTAGCTGTCCCAAACTCCCAGAACCTGTCCTTCTAGTGGGACCCTGGGACCCTCCCCAGAGATGAATCAAGTATCCAGCTCCTCAGCAAGATCATGGTCATGGTGGGGGCCAGGGTGGGAGCTGAGGCAAGAGCCAGGTGCAGGATCCGAAGTAAGAGCCAAGTGCAGGGGCCACCTCCTCCCCTTGCCCTGCTCATGATCCAGGAGTCTAGGTCAGGCCACCCCTCTCAGAGGTCAGTGTTGTAGCTGAGCTTTGGACTTGACATAAGGAAAATAGCCAACAATGAAGATTCTCCCAAAGTGGGAACTCTGAAATGAATTGCTTTCAACCCAGGTCTTTAAGCAGAATCTGGATAATAATTTATAAAGTCTGGTGCAGAGAATTTCTCTTATTAGACTTAGTAGAGTCAGAAGAGTTCTTTTTTAAGAGGGAGCAATCCCTATACACTCTCCTAGCACTTAGTACCTCCCTGCCTTTGAAACAAACCAAGGGTCTGTGGTTTATGTAAGTTTAAAGCAAACTCCCCAGGGTGGGGGGATAGGGGTCCTTGAAGGGCAGTGCATGGGATATTGCCAGGGCATCACTAGGGTAGTACCTCAGGCAATGCCAAGGGTGGGGGTGATGGGGATTGATGCCCAGGGCAGTGCCTGAGGGGACATGGGGTTCTTCTATCAAGAGAGCAGCTCAGCCACACACTGAGAAGAATGCAAGGATCAGCAGTGCTTACCCTCTTTAGTAGTCTGGGAAGAGACTAGAGAGCTATATAGGTCCATTCAGACTAGAGTGTTGAGGGGGAGAAGTGAAAACTTCTGACTACTCTCTAAAATCTAGTAAGGCTTTTCGTGGGAAACAGGCCCAAGATCCCCTTCACCAGAAATCACATGATTTACAAGGACTCAAAACTCAGAGCCGTAGGGAGTCCCCCCTCTCCCCAGTGCCACCTCAGCACAAGATATGGCAAATAAGGACAGAAGTGCTTCCTCAAATGTACATTGGGAGATCTACTGTTTCCTTGTTCCAGTACTTGAGGTAGATTGCTGCACTTAGATTGTACACCTAACTTCCAGCTAATGGAAAAAAAGGGTCAGGAGGGGGTGGGGAAGAATTCCGCATCAGGGTTTTATAATTTTGCCATTTCCTTCTATAAATTACTCCTCCTCCCTGACCATTTGTCAGGAGGGTGGCTGTTTCTCGAGATCTTAATAAACCATTATTTTCTGTTTCCTACCTAGAGAAACCTCTGGGTATTATTTGGGTAAGGATTTCTGTTGCATACAGTTTTGGGGGTGCACACAGTGTGTTGTGGCAAACTGGGGTGGGGACCTGAGAAAACAGTGCTAGGGTCAGTGGAAGGAAGTGGAGGCATGACTGGGACAATCTAGGGTCTAGTCCTGAGTTGTTAGGGCAGGTGTGACCCAGGCTATAGTGGATGTGGGGTAGGGTTTGGGGGCAGACAGTGCCTGATGCTGTTCTCAGGACAGGAGCCCTTGTCAAATAGTGAACATTTATTAAATGCCTATGATGTTCTAGGCACTATCCTAAGAACTGGGATACAAAGAAAGGCACAACAGTCCTTGCATTCATCAAGATCACAGTCTTATGGAGAGAAAACATGGGAACAGGATACTTGCCTTTGTCTGTATAGCTCTTTACATGCCTTATCAATCAATAAATGAACAAAGATTTATTAAGCACCTACTTTGTTTCAAATACTCTGGTAGATGCTGAAGTTATAAAGAAAAATAAGAAACAGTTCTTCCCTGTCATTTATCATCACAATCATTTTCAAAGTAGATCATTTAATTATCAATATTAGGTCAATATTATCCCTTGAGGGAGGATATGAAAAAACTAAAGGTTAGAGAAATTAAACGACTTTACCCTGGTCTCAGAGTTAGTAAATTAGATCTTCTGATTCTAACTTTACTCTCTTTTTACTCTATTATATTGCTTTCCCAGCTGCAGTCTGAAGAAAAGAGCAGATTTTCTGATCCATTGTTTCCTTTCTTTACTTAAATCCTTCTCTGATGCCTCACAGGGGCATGGAGCTATCCTGGGTTTACACAATCTGTACCAACAAATTACATGCTCTGAAGGGTCCTACAGAGCTGAATTGACTTCAGATTTGGGCCTGATAGTGAATTATTTGTCTGATATTCAAGAAGGACCCTACAAAAGGTCAAGGAGGCTTGTCACCAGTGAGTCAACAAGCATTTATCAAAAAAAAAAAAAAGCAAAAAGAGCTCCCTCAAGGAACTTACACTCTAATAGGGGAAGACAATAAATGAAAAGAAGCTGAAAAGTTGAATGTAGGCTTCCAGCAAATGTTATGAAGTCCAGAGAGATGCAATGAAGCCTTGATGTATATGCAACTCCTTAGGGAACATGATTTTCTTTAAGGTCTTGCTGAGGTAGAAGCAAAGTCATATTTAGGGGAAAATTAACAGGCAAAGAAAAATAATAAATTTAAAATTGCATTTGTTAGTAAAGTGCCTTTTCTTTTTGTAGCACTAATGTTTCACAAAGTGTTTTTTGTTACTATTATCCCACTTGATCCTCACAACAACCTATATAAACTAGTCATCTTCTAATATATTCTTCTCCCCAGCCAAATGGATAGAAGGATATCATGTGCGTGATCTTGAGTGTAATCTTTTTATTCATTATGTTCATGAGAATGTCTTCAGAGATATAAAAGTGGAAAAAATAAGAATCAGGAGCAAAAGAACAAAGGAAAACTGATAGTCCATGTAATCTAGTGGTATCCATTCAATGTCATCTGACTTTGGGAAAATTCCCAGAATGTTTGGAGGCCTCACTGTTGAAGTTTTATGGAAGGGCATCGAAAATGTCATACAGAAGAGGCAAACCTGGACCATCTGAAATGTTAAGTAGTGTGTTTGGATACTGCCTCCGATATTTACTAACTGTGTGATGATGGAAAGTCAATTGCCCTTTCTCAGTCTGTTTCCTCATCTGTGAAATGGGCATGGAAATATTCTGCAGAGTCATTGTGATGATGAAATGACACAATAAATGTAAAGCACTTAGTAAAATTTAAAGGGCACATGTACACACACCAATTAAAAGGCAATGGATCTCCTTAGACACTTTTTTGGAAAACTGAAATGTCTGTAGACATTATCAATATATATATGGGTTTTCCAATTAGGGGCACTATTTGCTTTTGCTTATCTGGCCCAGTCCTATAAGCTTTTATAGCCCCCTCAATTTCAAGTTTTTATTTATAATATCCTATTAATTCATTTGTCTACTTGAAACACTGCGGACTCAGTACTATGTTTTCTTTCTACATTCATACATGCAAGTTATGACTTGCTTGACTGTACAAATGGTAGAAGAGTCATGCAGGGACCAAGACTTAGTTTGACAAGGTGAGTTGGATCTCTGTGAAATATTTTCTGGTATCTGATAACAAAGGATGCATTGACCTTGTATAGTTGCTGGACTTTTTTTAAAAATATTTTTTTAATTCTTTGATTTTTGGAGAATTTTTAGTGACATTGTCATCTTACACAGTGTTTGAGTTTATGTTACATCCTATTTCCTTAGAGAATCCAGGACTCCTGACTCCCAGTTCCCAGTTTCTCTTGAGTCAATAATATACCAGTGGATCATTGGATCAATATCTAGACAGAATCAATATGTAGAGTTTGTTGAAAACTTAAAGGCTATCTAGTTCAAATCCCTCCTTTTACCTATAAGGAAACTGAGGCCCACAAGATTAGGCAAATTGCCAATCAAAGGTTGTACAGGTAATAAACATTAGTGAGCAGGATTTTCCCCTGTACCACACTGTCTTCTTATATCTCCTGTATGCCATCATCACCATGACTGTGATGTGTTTAGATAATATTTATTTATGCCCCTGGATGGTGTGTTTTTTTTTAATATGGAGTCTGGAGGCTTATAAATTCGAGTTAGTTGGAGATAGTTTTGAATTTTTTATAAGTGGCTTTCCATAAGTAAAAATGAATTTTATAACTCAGCTGGTAATCTTTTCTTTCTATTCAAAATTGCATTTACATTTGGCAGGAAAGTAGTTTTGATATGCTCAGATTTCAAAATAAGACCCTTTTGAGATATACTGGCATGAACAAGAATTTATTCTTTACTGAAAAATCATTTTTTTCCCTGCAGTTAGATAATTTTGAAGGGAACAAATGATTATTTTGAAATGTGACAAAAATGGCTCTGTATTATGTATATTTTATTTATGAAAATTTAGGTTTTGTCAGTGTCCCCACAATCAGGGTTTAAGAAATCTGAGATAATATGTTTCAGCTGCTCGACTGTATTGTTGATTTCAATGGTCAAGTTGGATTTAGAATTATAGAACTTTAGGGCATGGAAAGCTCTTCCCTCTTTTACAAATTAGGAAACTGAAGCTTAAAGTCATGCAAACAATTCTTTCACCCTCAATACCTTTCTTATACTTTTGATTGCCTTATCCAAAAGGAACAAATCAGTAAGAAGAGGGATGACAATGTATAGCAAGAAACTCTATTTATATGAGAAATCTAGGAACCAGATAGATGAGAACCTTGATGGAGAGCATTTGAGTGAAGACCAATAGAGTCAGAAACAAAACTGATATGGTCATCTGAATATACTACAGTCCACCTGAACAGAAAGAAGAAACAGATGAGGAGCTCAGGAATAGATGACAACAGATCTCGATCTCTCTCTCTCTCTCGATCTCTCTCTCTCTCTCTCTCTCTCTCTCTCTCTCTCTCTCTCTCTCTTTCTGTCTGTCTCTCAATTTCTCTGTCTTTAGAAGACTGTAGTTGATACTTTCTTGATTTAAGTTTTATCCTTCAAAACATGGGAAAACTCATAGAGGCAGTTCCATCTAGGATCTGATTTTTACAAAGAATAACTCATTATTAAAGGAGCAATAATGGGAATGCTGATGAAAGATCACTCTGCCTTAAACTTTGTGGTAAAAAAGAGAAGAGGCAGGCATTATCTGACAGATTTTGAAAGAGTAGATTTTTACAAGTTAGGTAGAATGCTAGGGTTTAAAATTCTCCAGGGGGATTCAGATCAGGAAGGAGGAGAAGCTCTTAAGATGGAAATTCCAAAAACACTCATGGAGATAATTCCCATGAATCAGAAAAGCAGGAATTTACTAAGAAGAATCATTTTGGATACACAGCAAACTAATTGAACAATTTAGAGTTTAAACTGATATATACGGAAGTCAGTCAATAAGAATTTATTTATTTAGCTCCTACTTATGGGAAAGACCCTGTGCTAAATGCTAGGGATACATAAAGAGGCAAAAGACAATTTTTTGCTCTCAAGAAACTCACAGTCTAATTTAGGAGACAACAGGTGAACACATATGTACAAACAAGTTATATACAGGATATAGAAGAAATAATGAAGAGAGAGGGAAAGTCCTAGAATTAAGAGGTGTTGGTAAAGGCTTCCTGTAGAAAATAGGATTTTAGTTGGAACTAGAAGGAATTCAAGGAAGCTAGTGGGCATAGGTGAGGAGGAAGAACATTCCAAGTTGGGGTTGGGGGAAGGGGGAATAAGGAAGCACCAGACAAATTCCAAGAGGGCAAGATTTTGTTTGTAGAGTAACAGTGACATCAGAGTATGGAAGAGTATGTGGTGGGGAGTAGGTATAAGAAGACTGAAAAGGTTAGGTTGTAGACAAGGAAACAAAAGTGGAAATGCGGAGGTAATGGATCATAGAACCATAAATCTGAAACTAAAGGTAAGGTCAGATATCAGTTCAATTTCTTCCAGAGGATAAAGAAAACAAATGATAGCAAAGTCTTGTAAAAGATACAGTGAGGATCTAAAGCTCCAAATGAACCAAGGCTGGTGTAGAAAGCCTCATAACACAATTATTTTTCCTTTTATCTTTCTGTTTTAGGAGGTGGATGAGGAGATGATAATTGGCAATGAAGAGAAGGTTGAATTGCTCAACTCTTCTTTATCATTCAATTTTCTTTCCCAAGAAGAATGCTATTTGGATTGGAAAGAATAGAATAAAATGTTGAACTAAGATAATTAGGGAAGATAGTGAGGAAGCATCTTATTGCCCTTGAGGAATATAAATCAGTAAGTGCAGATGAACTATATTCCAAGATACTGACAGATTTGATCATTGAGTCACTTTTAGGAATCTTTGAAAGATTATGGAGAATTAGAAAGGTATCACAGAATAGGAAAAGAGCAAATATCCTGATTTTCCAAAAAAGAAAAGATAAAGGTGTCTTTCTACTAGGGCCCAGTGACCTTGATTAAGATTCTGGACAAATTTTTGAAACACTTTATTAATGCAATGACTAGTGAATGCCTAGAAAAGGAAATAACCATTGTAAGAAGCCAACCTGGCTTCATCAAGAACACATCATACCAGATGAACCTAATCTTCTTTGTCAGGGTCAATAGACTGGTAGGTAGATTAAGAGAATGTGGAGGCTATAATATAGCCACATTTTAGAAAAAAATATTTGATAAGGTCTTTTACATTATTCTTATAGAAAAGATAGAGTTATGTAGCCTATACAATATCTCAATATAATGGTTATGAAACAGGTTGAATGGCCAGACCCAAAGAATAGTCATTAAAAATTCCATGTCAACTTCAAAAGAGGTTTTGTATAGAGTTCTTTAATAGGTCTATGCTTGGTTCTGAGTTGTTTTACATTTTAATTGGATAAGGGATATATGAAATGTTTATCAAATATGCTGATGACATGAAGCTCGGAGGTGTATATGGCTCATTGGATGCCTAAAAGTTCATGACAGACTAGAATGTTATGTTGAATTAAATAAGAAGGAATTTAATGGGAACATTTTTATACATATATATATATATATATATGCATCAATGTATATCTCTAAGAATATTATATTAGGGTTCAAAAAATCAACCATAGTACCAGGCATGGCTAGATGGAAGTTTGCAAATATCTGGAAATATTAGCAGACTAAAAGTTGAAATTTGACATGACAGCCAAAATAATTACAGTTATCCCTTCCACATCACAACTTTCCCCATCATTGTTTTGATGTATCACAAATTGGCATAAGAAATTAAATGGTAATTTTTGGGGAGTTTTGCAGAAGCTGCAGATGACACAGGAAGGCCAACAAATGATACAGAAAAAATTTAGAAACTCATAAATGCATAAAATATATGTACTATTGTATCATATCAACCCAAAATTTACAATATGGTACTGTAAACATCCCATAAATGAAAAAGGAAAATTTCAGACTCCTTCCCTGGTATGAAGAGAGGGCCAAAATATTTTATGCAGATTTTCCAGATTCCAGGAGCACCAGAATCCTAACCCCCTCCATGTGGAAGGGATAACTGTAATGTGATCTTGAGCTTCAAACTGAGTAGACAAAATCTGGAAATTATGGTCCATTCTGGGCTCTGCATTTTGAGAAAAATTGGAGAGCATTTAGGGAAAGTCAACCAAGATTGTCAAGTTTCTTGAGATCATTTCATATGAGGATCCATTAGAAGAGCTAAGGAGGCTTAGCATGGAAAAGAAAAGATAGAAGGGAGGCCTGAGAGTTTTTTTTTAAGCAATTGGGGTTAAGTAACTTGCTCAAGGTTACAGGCTAGTCATTTTTATGTGTGGGTACTAATTTTTTGAGGCTGGAACCAATCCTGGGTCCGGCCCGGTGCTCTTACTCATTGTACCACCTAGCCACCCCAATGCCTGAGAGTTTTTAAAAAATATTTTAAATTAAAAAAATTCAGTTTCAAATTCTCTTTCTCCCTCCAGCCCTTCCCCATCCATTGGGAGTGCAAGAAATACAATACCATTATACATATAAAGTCATGCAAAACATTTCCATGTTAGCTATGTTGCGGGGAAGACGGTGTAATGCTAATGAAATAGGAAGATCTTCACTGCCTAAAAATAAGCCTAAGTGCCCAGCTGTGATATAACCTGAATCACACAGAGCCCTTTGAGGGAGGAACTTGCTTAAAGAGAAGCTTGCTTAGGGAAGGCTTGCTTGTAGGATGGCTTTCACACCTTTTGGTACTAACCTAATTAGGTACTGAGTCACAAGGGTTGTGATACTTTCTGGCTCTGAGAAGTGAATATTTACTCTGAGTTGGTATTTTGCTTTGGGGGTTTGCTCCTGAGAAGGATCTTTTGATTTCCTGGTTGAAACTCTGAGTAGCTGTATATTTAGAATCATCTGACTACTTAGATGTCTGTGCTCCCTTTATCCAGTGATATATGTAAACTGTATAGCAATATTGCTGTTTAGATAGCTGGAGCCCTGTTTGTTGGTCTTAGTGTTAATTTCTTTGCTTGTATTTCCTATACTCACTTCTTTCTCTGCAATTAAAATAGCTTTTTGAACAGTCTTTCCTTTAAAAGCAGATCAAAGAATCTGTGCTAGCAGGCCACTGTGGGTATGCTAGAGTACTTGCTGCCACAGGGAAGAGCAAGAAAAATAAAGGAAAAAATATGTTTCAATCTTCATTCAGAGTCCATTAGTTTTCTTTCTGGAGGTAGATAGCATTTTTTATCATTAGTTCTTTGGAAATGTTATGGTTCACTCTTTTAATCAGAGTAGCTAAATCTTTCAGAGTTATTTATCTTTGCAATATTGCTATTACTCTGAAGAATGTTCTTGTTCTGCTTACTTCCCTCTATATCAGTTCATATAAGTCTTCCCAGGTTTTTCTGAAACCATCTCTTTCAACATTTCTTTTTAGCACAGTAGTATTCCATCAGAACCATATATCATAACTTCCTCAGTGATTCCCCATGAGGGACATCCCCTAATTTTCCAGTTTTTTTTTTACCATAAAAAAATTGCTATAAATATTTTTGTACGTATGGGTTTGGTTCCTTTTTCTTTGATCTCTTTAGGATACAGACCTAGTAGTGGTACTGCTAGGTCAAAGGCTATGCAGAATTTTATAGCTCTTTGGTCATTGTTCCAAATTGTTCTCCAGAATTGTTGGACTAGTCCTCAACTCTACCAACAATGCATTAGTATTCCTGTTTTCTATATCCCCTCTGGCATTTGTTATTTTTGCCAATATAATAGGTGTGAGATAGCATCTCAGAGTTGTTTTGATTTGAATTTCTCTATTTATTAGTGTTTTAGAGCAGGCTTTTGATAGCTTTGATTTATTCTTCTGAAAATTGTCTTTATCTCCTCTGACTATCCATTAGAGAATGACTCTTATTTTTAGAAATAATTTACAAAATAGTTCCCCATGTATTTGAGAAATGAGATCTTTATCAGAGAAACTTGCTGCAAAAACTTTCCCCAGTTTCCCACTTTCCTTCAAATTTTGGCTGAATTGCTTTTGTTTTTGTACAAACTTTCAAGTTTAATTTAATCAAAATAATCCATTTTACTTCTTTGATACTCTATTTCTTGTTTGTACATAAACTCTTCCCTTATTCATAGATCTGATATGTACTTTTTATAGTGTTCCCCTAGTTTACTTATGATATCCCCCTTTATGTGTAGATCATGTACCTATTTTGAGCTTATCTTGGCATAAATTATTAGATGTTGGTCTAAACATAGTTTCTGTCATACTGCTTTCTAATTTTTCCAAAAGTTTTTGTCAAAGAGCTAGTTCCTTTCCCAGTATCTGAGATCTTTGGGTTTTATCAAACATTACTGTGGTCATTTACTTCTATATATTATATATTTAATCTATTCCATTAATCAACCACTCTATTTCTTATCCAAAACCAGATTATTTTGATGCTCACCATTTTGTAGTAAGGCCTGGGAGTTTTTTTTTTTTTTATTTTTATTTTTTAAAGCAATTGGGGTTAAGTAACTTGCTCAAGGTTACACAGCTAGTCATTATTTATGCGTGGGTGCTCATTTTCTGAGGCCGGATCTGATCTCCCGTCATCCCAACTCCGAGGCCAGTGCTCTTACTCACTGTGCCACCTAGCCGCCCCTTTAGGGCAATTGGGGTTAAGTAACTTGCCCAAGGTTACACAGCTAGGTTTTTGTTTTTTTGTGTGGATTAAGTGTTGGAGGCCGGCTCCGAACTCAGGTCCTTCTGACTCTGGGGCCGGCACTCTATTCACTGCTCCACCTAGCCGCCCAGGGCCTGAGAGTTTTAGTTAAGCATTTGGAGGGTTGTCACACAGAAAAGGATTCGACTTATTCTACTTAAATATATTTAATCTCAATAGATATTTGTTAAGTTTCTACTATGTACCTAGAACTATGCTAGGCACTGGGCATACAAAGGCAAAAAAAAGTTGTTTCCCTTTTAATGAGGGGATACAACATGCACACCTAGTATAGAATGTGCCGAGTAAGCTGAATTTTGAAGGGAGCTATGGCTTTTTTGATGCTAAGGTAAGGAGGAGGAACTTTGCAGGCATAGTAGACAGAGCTAAAGGTGGGAAGTGGAATGTTATGATCGATGCTGTTCCAAAATTGAAAGGGCTGCATCTGGAGTTATTGGCTACACCTCAATAGAGATCATGAAGCAAAAATTGGGTGACCACTTGTGGCCTTTGTTGTAGTAGAGATCCTTGTGTGTCTGAGGTTTATATTAGATAGCCTTTGCGGCCTCTCCCACTTCCTGAGATTCCATGATTTATACCCTGTTCCTTTATTTCTTCCCAATTCTGGAAGCCTGAATGTTACTGTAAAATACCTGAATAAGGACAAATTTTATGATTAAAATGATCATGATAAGTAGTCATATTCTAAATATCTCTAATGTGACAGTCTCAGGGATTTTGTTTCAACTGTTTCCCTGGTTTCAGTAAGAGGCAATAACTCTGTAAAACACTCCTTTTCTCCTCTGTCCATCTTCTGCCTTGTTCCTTCTTTCTTAACTTTCAATGATTATTATCCACATCCTAATCTTTTGTCTGCCAGGATAATCCTCCTAAAATATCACATTCCTCCTGTAATTCCTCTAGTCAAGGACCTGCTTATATGATCATATCAAAAATACTCGACTCAGTGTTGAAAGCTCTCCACAATCTGGGCCCATTTTAACTTTCTAGCTTTATTTTCCACTGATGTCTCACATGAACCTTCTATGTGAGTGACAACAGTAACTGGTCAGGCCAAAGGGACATTGTCTCTATAGAACTATATCTATTTGTTCTGGCTTTTTACTTTTATCGTTCTGATCTCTCTACCTGGAATACTCACCTTTTTTTCTACTATTTAAATGCTACATTTCCTTCAAGGTCTGGCTTAACCCTGACATTTTTTATGATGACAGCAACCATAATGGTCTCTCCTTTCTTCAAAGTCCTGTAGCACTTACAGTCTGTACCAAATAGTCTGTCTTGATAATATACTATCTTGTTTCATATATAGAAGTCTTCTCTTTTCCAGAAGATTTACAAGCTCCTTGAAGCTTGGGTCTGTGTCTTCCACTTCTTTTTGGTTATCTATGGTTCTAGTCACAGTGCCGGGTATACAAAAAGCTTTGAAAAAATATTTGTTGAATTGATCATTTAATTAGAGTTTTTGAATGGAAACAATGTGTGCAATGGAAAGCACACTGAATTTTGAGTTAGAAGGCCTAGGTTAAAGTCCCAGATCTGCCACCTTTTTAAACTTTTGTGACCTTGGGCAAATTATTTAACCTCTTTTGGTCTCAGTTCATTCATCCTTAAAATGAAGTAAGTGGAACTAGATGTGTTCAGAGTTCCCTTTCAATTCTAGTTCTGGAATTCTGTGATATGTGAATGAATCTAAAGGAGCAGAGTGTTATATACAGAGAAGATGTGGATAGTTGAAGGAGTTTATTATTCTATTAATATTTTTCCCAATATCTACAACATACTCTTTCAGATGCAAAGGAAATCTAAAACTTCCATTGTACTGTTGCATTAATCCTGATATTACTGACATTCAGATGCTTAGTCCAGAAACTTATTGCTATTTGGAGCACCATAACTAAAATAGAAGTGTAGTATCTTCTAGGTTATGATGCAATTAGAAAATTCTACTTCAGAATCATTTGAGCTGTCCATTTGCTGGTGTATGGGTGGTACATACAAAGTATTAATGTAAATAGCAAATAATCTGGGTTTTTAGATTACCCTTTCAGAATATGGGTACTAGAAAGGTAGGAAGAAAATTAACATAGAATCTATGAATCTAGAATTTCAACTGACACTGAAAATGAGAGTTAAGACTTTGATGGACTTGGGGCGGCTAGGTAGCGCAGTGAGTAAGAGTGCTGGCCTCAGAGTTGGGATGACCTGGGATCGAATCCGGCCTCAGAAAATGAGCACCCACACATAAATAATGACTAGCTGTGTAACCTTGAGCAAGTTACTTAACCCCAATTGCTTTAAAAAAAGACTTTGATGGACTAATTTTGGTGACCACTGGGGAGTTATATATATTAGGGCCCATAGAAGAGTGAGAAGGAGGTAGGGCTAATCTTCCATAAGCAGTTGCTTTTTCAGGCAGAGATTTTATATCTGATTTTAAGCAATGTGTGCCATGTAGATTTTCTTTATGCAGAAGCACTTACCCTGACATGGGCACTGGAGGAGGAAAGACAGTTGGATGGGTATCAATGTATATTTTCCTCTCAGGGGTATGCTCTGGAATAGCTACATAAAATATATTATCTGTATAAATTATCAGCTGGTGCTCTAACCTCTAGCTAACCACTCAGGCATCTTTAATACATGTATAAATGTAAGCTGCCTGTCTGGATCTCGGTTTATGTGTCCAGTCTTAGAGTGTATACCTGTGCCCTCTCAGATTGATCTAGGATTTAAAATGTGAAAATAATTATCTTACATTAGTTCTTATGTTTATTGAAATCTGTTCAATTTCTCCTATCTCATTTAACTTTCCAAAGTCATTTAGTAAATCAGTAACAGAGTTGGAACTCAAATTCAGGATTTCTGATCCTAAGTCTCTTCACATTCATGTCTTTTGTTTTTACTAGAGTTGTCACTTTAGCCCTTCTGTAGCTCAGAACTCCAAGCCTCAGGTGATCCAGCATGTTCAGCCTCCATGTTCAGAGGAAACAAGAAACTCTGATATGAGGGCTTGCCAAGCCCTTTTTAGGCCTGCTTACCCACCAGTGGTATTCACCTTTTAGCTAACTCTTGCCTGTGGCTCCAAGAAACTCTAGCATGTACAACAGCCTCAACCCAGTAAAACCATCTTGGCAGACAGGCTAAATCAGGTTCAGGGTAACCAACAGGCCTCAAACCCATCGGTAAGTTAGGGGGATGTCTACCTTAAGTGTGTGCAGACTTCTTTTGAAGGAATTAGTAGATGAGAAGAATTTGTTCTCCATAGCCATAAAAGTGGATGATATAGGCACTATGGGAATACTTAGATATTTAGACATAGGAGATGACAAGTTCATCTACTACATCTGGGCTTATCATCAATTGATGTGACTTTTGTCTTGCCACTGTACTTTGATGACTAGAAAAAAGAGTGAGGCTGATGACTTTGCCCAATTCTGCCTCAATTAAATCCAATTCACAGGAAAGTCAAGACTTTAACTCCTTGATGTCATTGGTCTTCTTCGAAATAAAGGATGAAAAACAATAGTATGACCACAGATACGCACCAACATACCTGGCCATTCATGTCCTTTCTTAAAAAAAAAATTTCTTGCTTGAGTTTTAAGGTGACATCTTAATAGCCTGAGCTTCAATGTTATTTTTCAACTTGGAAGTTATCCTTACCCCCAACCCCCAACTTAGATCTATAGAACTTACTCCTTGAAAATGTCACTTGATGGGACTTGTTGTTTTGGACTGGTTGTCTATTGAACTTATTTTTATGGCCAATATTTTCCATCTTTCTCACTGACATATAAGCAATAAAAATAATAAAATACTGTAATGTGATTTTTCTGTATCCCAAGGGAATATTAATGCTTTTTTTGCAAATAAATGGAGGCATGTGAGCAGAGAAGGAAGATATAGTCTTCTTTCTAGCTATAGTATATACATTACATAGTTTTCCCCTAAGTATTCAAACATATTTTAAATCAGGGGCCTTTGCTGAACAAAAGAGGTAATATATGTGATATGATTTAAAATTGTAAAGTGCTATATAAATCCAAGTTATTGCTATTGTTAGTCTCATTCAATAGTGTTCCAACACGATTAATATGCTGTCAATCTCATAGAAACATAAGCTTATCTGTAAAACATGGATGAGAATAATTTTAACTGCCTCTTTCATAAGGTCGTAATGAGAATCAAACAAGATGATATATGTGAGAATGCTTTATAAATGCAAATGCAAACGATTTTATAATGAATAATAGTAATAATAATGAGTATAATTCAAATAAACTTGACAAATATTGAATGGTTATAAGGGGTTAGATCCTGTACTAGGTTCTGAAGTCATACGACAAAAAAGAAATGACCCCTGCCCTTAAGGAAAGTATATATACATACATACACACACATATATGTATATGTATGTATGTATATGTATATACACACACATACATATACATATAGACATATATTTATTTTTTATTTTTTTAACTTCTGGTTTACATCATTCATTTCAATCAGATTTTGAATTACAATTTTTTTCCCGTTTACCCCCTACCCACCACCCCAGAATAGCAGTCCCACAGGATATCCCCTCATCTGCTCTCTCCCATATCTTCTCCCATACCCCCTTCAACTTTTCCATGAGGGCAAGGGGAAATCTCTGTGCCCCAATGCCTGTACATCTTATCTCCCAATTACATGCAAAATAGTATTAATGATAGTATTTATATATATTTGAAACATTTAATTTTAAAACTTTGAATTCCAGATCCATTCCCTTCCTCCCTTGTCACCCACTCCCACTGGGAAGATAAGCAAGTCAGTATGTGTTGTACATGTATAGCTATGCAAAACATTACCATAGTAGATATATTGTAAAAGATTGGCTGTATTTCCCTCCCACCTATCCCACCTCTCACTTGGTCCATTCCATACTTTGATCCTGTCCCTTTTCAAAAGTGGGTGCTTCCAACCTCCCTTCCCCCCAGCATGCCCTCCCTTCCATTATCCTCCCCTCAACCCCTCTCCCCCTACTCTCCTGTAGGGTGAGATATCCCATTTAGTATGTATGTCATTCTCTCCCTGAGCCAAATTCAGTGAGAATATGGTTTTGCCTTTTTGCCTTCCTGTTCTTCCCCTCCCTTGCAACCACTTCCCCTTGCCTCTTCTATATGAGATAGTTTAACCCTTTCTGTCTCTCCCCATCTCCTTTCATTATATTCTTCTCTAACCTTTTAATTTCACCTTTTAAGTATCATCCCTTCCTATTAAATTTGACATGTGCCTTCTATCTATGTATACCTGTAAACATATATATACACATTCACATATGTATTCATATGCCCATATACTCTTTTTCAACTATTTTCATACTGAGAAAGATTTCATCAGTTACAGTTATTGTTTTTCCATGTAGGGATGTAAATAGTTCAATTTTGATAAGTTCCTTTTGATTTCTTTTCCCTGTTTACCTTCTCAAGCATCTCTTGCTTCTTGTGTCTGAATGTCAAATTTTCTATTCAACTCTATTTTTTTTCCCTCAAGAATGCTTCAAAGTCCTCTATTCCACTGAATGACCACATTTTCCCCTGAAACAAGATACTCAGTTTTGCTGGGTAGGTGATTCTTGGTTTTAATCTCAGCTCTTTTGCCCTCTGGAATATCATATTCCATGCCCTTCAGTACCTCAGTGTAGAAGCTTCCAGGTCTTGCACTATTCTGATTGTGTTTCCACAATATTGAAATTGTTTCTTCCTGGCTGCTTGTAGTATTTTCTCCTTAGTCTGGAAATTGTGGAACCTGGCTATAATATTCCTAGGAGTTTTCTTTTTGGGATCTTTTTCAGGAGGTAATTGATGGATTCTTTCAACCTCTATTTTGCCCTTTGGGTCTAAAACATCAGGGCAATTTTCCTTGAGAATTTCTTGAAGGATGATTTCTAGATTCTTTCTTTGATCATGGCTTTCAGGTAGTCCAATAATTTTTAGATGATCACTTCTGGATCTATTTTCCAGGTCAGTGGTTTTTCCCATGAGATATTTCACATTGCCTTCTATTCTTTCATTTGTTTGGATCTGTTTAACAGCATCTTGATTTCTCATAAAGTCACTAGCTTCCATTTGCTCCAGTCTAACTCTGAAGGAATGAATCTCCTCAGTGAGCTTTTGAGATTCTTTTTCCATCTGGCAAATTTGGCTTTGTAAGTCATTCTTCTCCTTATTGCCTTTTTGAGTCTCTTTTGCCATTTGAGGTAGTCTATTTTTTAAAGTGTTATTTTCCTCAGTCAGGCTAGATGAGAAGAATTTCATACTTTTCCTGCATCCTTCTCATTTCTCTTCCCAATTTTTCCTCCACTTCTCTAATTTGATTTTTAAAATCCTTCTTAAGGTTCTCTATGGCCTGTAATCTGCTCATATTTTCCTTTGGGGCTTTTGGAGCAGGATTTCTGACCTCACAGTCCTCTGACTGTTCCATGCTTTGATCCTCTTTGCCCCCAAAATAGGAGTCTAATGTTGAATTTTTCTGTTTATTTTGTTTCCTTTGCCTAGGCATGTTGCCACTTAATTATTTGGCTTTTGGGCCTGTTGCCACAAGTAGGACTCTGCCACCAGACAGGGGAGCTTTTGTCCCAAATGTTGGAGTTTGCTCAACTACCAGAGGTATTAGTTGGGTGCCCTCCCTGAAGCCCCGAGACACTCTAGCAAGTTGGATACCCACCCCAAGACCTCCACCCCAGACCACAATCCAGATCCAAGAAGGTTAAAGCAAGAGTGATTACCCCCCAGACTGATTGCTGGATCCCCCTATAGTTTGCAGGCCAGGAGCTGAAGCTGCAAGTGAAGCTGCAAAATGGTGGCTGTGCTGCTGCTCCTCATCAACTTCTTACTCCCAGTGGAAGAAGCTGAGCTGCTCCCAAATACTGGTCCCAAAGTCCCTAGGGCACTGACCTCTCATTTTGTCCTAGGTATCTATGTGTTGATAATTCTGGAAATGCCACAGCTGCTGTTGTTCTTGGGTCCCTCCAGCTGGCTGCTGGTCTGGCTGCCCTGGGGCTAAAACCTCTGACTTATGCAGTCCAGGGCTAGGCTCCCAGAGAGCTGTGCTGGCCTCTCCCGCCGGGCTACTACGCTGTCTTCAGTGGGAGGTTAGCTCCTCTGTGTCATTTTGTGGGTTCTGGAGCTCCAGAGCTTGTTTAGAGTCCCCTTTTACATAATTTTGAAGTGGTGTGGGCTGGAGCACTGTGGAAGTGCTGTTTCTACTCTGCCATCTTGGCTCCACCCCCCGGACATATATTTATGACGTATATATGTATATATTAATATTTTTTCTAGTGCATAGGAGTATATACAAAAGTATGTATGCATTACAGATATACTAATACAGGTATTTGTTATTGTTCATTCGTGTCCAACTCTTTGTGACCCCATTTGAGGTTTTCTTGAAAAAGATAATGGAGTGGTTTGTCATTTCCTGCTCTAGGTCATTTTGTAGATGAAGCAACTGAGGCAAACAAGGTTAAGTGATTTGCCTGATGTCACACAGATAGTTTCAGAGGCCAGATTTGAACTCAGATCTTCCTGACTCCAGGCCTGGTATCCACTATGCCACCTAGCTGTCAATACATATATACATACATACATACACACCTACATACATAAACATACAGTGGTTTATTTGAGGAAGGAGAAAACACTGACAACCCAGAGGATGAGGGAAGCTTCATGGTGCATATAGCTCTAAAGAAAGAAAGAAAGAAAGAATTCCTCAGAGGCAGAGATGAGGAGAGAGGGCATTCTAGGCATGCAGAAGACTTGTAGAAATGGACAACTTTGGAATGCCAAAGTAGGGGATGATCTAACAGTCCAGTTTGATTGAAGCATACAGTGTATGAAAAGGAGGATAAGGGATCATTTATTTTTGTCTTTGCATCCCTAGAATCTAATAGTGCCTTGCACAGAGAAGAAGAATGCTTAGAGAATGAATGAAAATTATCATATTGGAGCCCAGACTACAGAGAACCTTAAATTCTAGACTGCAGTTTGTTTTTTAATCTTAGAAGAACTAGGGAGTCACTGACAATTTTTTAGCAAAGTATGACATGGTCAGACTGGTGCCTTAGGATGATTATTAATGGCAATTTTGTGGGAAATATATTAGAGAGGGGAGAGACTGGAGACATTGAGACCAACTAGAATGTTATGAAAATGGACCAAGCAAGAGATAATGGGGTCTTGAGCTCAAGTAGGGGAGAGAAGAAGGCAACTGTGAGAGATATTATAAGGGAAGAATTGACAAAATTTGTCAGCTGATTAAATATCATAGCAGAGAATTGGAAAAAGTCAAGGATGATTCTGAGACTGGGAAAAGGATGGTTTCCTCAAAATACATGGGGAAGTTTGGGAGAGATACAGGTTCAGGGGGAAAGAGGATTACTTCTTATTTGGACATGATGAATTTGAGATATTGATGTGTCATCCAAGTCAGGATGTCCAGCAGGCATTTGGAGTCGAGTACAATGAACATACATGACTGTGCCCAAGATGGTTGTTTTATTTTTGAGAGAATGTAAAATTGAAGTCTAGTTTTTCTCATAGGACTCAGCCTATCTCTCAAAGGGATTTAAGAAAAAAGTTGGTGAAATTTATAAATGGTGTTTTCATATTCTCAGTATCTAATTGACAATTTATTATACTGTTCATTAGGTGGTATTCATGAGGATAAGACAAAATAGCTTGGATATCTTCCTTATTCTAAAAGACTCAGGTGTTGGAGAGTCCCTAGAATTTTAACATTCATGGCCTTGTTAGTTTTCAAGTTTTAGCTGTTTGGGTATAATATGGGACTGAGAAGTTTCATGGAGATTCCCTTGTGTTTATTCAGATTGCAGAGTGGGGAGAAGGCACTCCAGAGGATAAAGTAGAACAATGAACATCCAGGGATTTCTGCTAAATACAGTTTACCCAAGGGAAGAGAGACAGCAGGCAAACCTTGGGTATTATTATTACCCAATTCAGTTCAATTGAGTTTAACAAAATAAAACTTTATTGAGCTCCATATTATGCATAAGGTACTGTGTTATCTAGGCCTTGGTGAAATAAAAGAAAAACAAACAGTCCCTGCCCTCAAAGAATTTACATTCCACTAGTGTTTGTATGCGTGTATTTACAACATATACACAAGTAAGTAAATACAAAGTACAAGTAAAATAATGTAACAATTTAAAGAGGAAGAGAATACTATCAACCAAGGAATGAAGAAAGTTCTTTTAAGGGGAGTACAACTGAACTGTGCTTTGAAGGAAGCTAGAGACCCTAAGAAGCAGAGAAGATGAAAAAGTGCATTACACATGTGATTGTTGTTCAACCTTCATTCTCAAAATGGACCAATGACATCATGAGGGCAATGTCTTGACTTGAGGGGCATCACCTATACAGAAGTACAGAGATGGAATTTTCCATATAGGGAACAACTTGTAGGTATAAGGACACTATCTTGGGGGTTAAAATCTAGAGTCTTATTTCAGTTCTGCCACTGACTAGTAGTGTGACCTTGGGCAACACGTCACCCCTCTGGCTTTCAGTTTCCTTGTCTCTGAAGAGAAAGAGTAAGGTTGGGTGATTTCCAGCTCTAAAATGTGGGGATGCTATTATTATGACTCAGAGATGAAGAGGATTTTCAGTGATCACTTAGATTATTATTGCTTATTTTGGATTATTTTCACCTTTTGCTTGGAGAATTATCAGACTTAATTACATTATAGGAGCTTTATGCTGAATGCTGAGTGAGAGGAAAAGAGAAGAGAGACAGAGAAAGAGAGACAGAGACAGAGACAGAGGGAGAAAGAGAGACAGAGACAGACAGAGAGAGAGAGAGAGAGAGAAATCAGGTCAGTAAGATGAGAGGTAAACCTAAGCAACAAATGAGGTGAAAACTAACAACAGACTAGATGAAATCAGTGTAAATCAGAAGTTTAAAATGACTTAACTTATTTGTCACCTTAGACAATCCCCATCAATTCAGGAAGAACTACAAATTTTGGAACATCCCTCTGTCCCTTGGTGTAGTAGTCCATTTAATTAGTCCTGTTTGGGAGTTAGGAATGTGTCCTCAACATCTTCCCTACCCATGTTATCTATAGCTAGGGAGAAACCCTCTGAGGTTCACCTCATTTCGTCAGCTACCTTAAAAGAGGCACTAGGTGAACATGACTTTGGGTAATACGCTTAATTTTTTTTTTCATTTTAGAGGGCTATTTTTTTTATCAGTTAATATGGTACTTTTAATTTCCAAAGATAAACTTTGAGTTTACACACTTTATTTTCAAATGTAGCACAACTTATTTATGATTCCTTTTTTATTAAACAAATGCTTTATTAACTGTTTTACATCATTCATTTCCACCAGATTTTGAGTTACAATCATTTTCCCGCCATTATTCCCCTACCCAACCTCCCAGAATAGCAGTCCCACAAGATATCGCTTCCTCCAATCTGCTCTCTCCCATACCTTCTCCCATACCCCCATCGACTTTTCCATTAGAGGAAGGTGAATCTTTGTGTCCCAATGCCTGCACATCTTATCTCCCAATTATAAGCAAAAGAGTATTAATAATAGTATTTACATATATTTGAAACATTTAATGTTAAGACCTCGAATTTCAGATCCATTTCCTTCCTCCCTTGTCACCCATTCCCTCTTGGGAGATAAGTAATTCAGTATATGTTGTACATGTCTAGCTATGCAAAACATTATCATAGTAGATATATTGTACAAGGCTGCTTAAAATTCCCTCCCACTCATCCCACCCCCCACCTGGTCCATTCCCCACATGATCCTGTCCCTCTTCTATAGTGGGTACTTCCAACCACCCCTCCCCCCAAGGATGCCCTCCCATCCATCTTCCCTCCTCTCATCCCCCTTCCCCCTATTCTGCTGCAGGTTGAGATATCCCATTTAGTATGTATGTCATTCTCTCCCTGAACCAAATTCAATGAGAATGTGGTTTTGCCTTTTTGCCTTCCTATTCTTCCCCCCCTTACAACCACTTCCCCTTGCTTCTTCTACATAAGATAGTTTACCCTACCCTGTCTTTCCCCATCTCCTCTTGCCACTTTCCTCTCTCACCTCATAATTTCATCCCTTGAGTATTCTCCCTTCCCAACAAATTCAACCTATGCTCTCTATTCCATATATAACTGTAACCATCTACACACACATTCACATATGTACTCATATGACCACACACCCTTCTTCCATTATTTTCATTGTGAGAAAGATATCATCAGTCACCATTATTGCTTTTCCATATAGGAATGTAAATAGTTCAACTTTGATAAGTTCCTTTTGATTTCTTTTCACTGATTACCTTCTCAGGCATCTCTTCCTTCTTGCGTCTGGATGTCAAATTTTCTATTCAATTTTGGTTTTTTCCTCAAGAATGCTTGAAAGTCCTCTATTCCACTGAATGACCATATTTTCCCCTGAAACAAAATACTCAGTTTTGCTGGGTAGGTGACCCTTGGGTTCATTCCCAGTTCTTTTGCCCTCTGGAATATCATATTCCCTGCCCTTTGATCCCTCAGTGTAGAAGCTGCCAGGTCCTGGGCTATTCTGATTGTGTTTCCACAATATTGAAATTGTTTCTTCCTGGCTTCTTATAGTATTTTCTCCTTGATCTGGGGATTCTGGAACCTGGCTATAATATTCCTGGGAGTTTTCTTTTTGTGATCTTTTTCAGGAGGTGATTGGTGGATTCTTTCAACCTCTATTTTGCCCTCTGGATCTAAAACATCAGGGCAATTTTCCTTGAGAATTTCTTGAAGGGTGGATTCTAGGTTCCTTCTTTGATCGTGGCTTTCAGGTAGTCCAATAATTTTTAAATTGTCTCTCCTGGATCTATTTTCCAAGTCAGTGGTTTTTCCCATGAGATATTTCACATTGCCTTCTAATCTTTCGTTTGTTTGGATCTGCTTAACAGCATCTTGATTTCTCATAAAGTCATTAGCTTCCATTTGCTCCAGTCTCACTCTGAAGGAATGAATCTCCTCAGTGATCTTTTGAGATTATTTTTCCATCTGGCAAATTCGACTTTTTAGGCATTCTTCTCCTCATTGCCCTTTTGGGCCTCCTTTGCCATTTGAGTTAGTCTATTTTTTAAGGTGTTGTTTTCCTCAGTCAGGCTGTTGACCCTCATTTCATACTTTTCCTGCATCCTTCTCATTTCTCTTTCTAATTTTTCCTCCACTTCTCTTATTTAATTTTTAAAGTCCTTCTTAAGGTCCTCTATGGCCTGCAACCCGCTCATGTTTTCCCCTGGGGCTTTTGGAGCGGGACTTCTGACCTCACAGTCCTTTTCCCGCTCTATGCCCCCAAAATAGGAGTCTAGGGTTGCATTTTTCTGTTTCCTTTGCCTTGGCATGTTGCCCCTTAATTACTTGACTTTTGGGCTTGTTGCCACACTATGGCTTTAAGGCCAGCTAGAGGAATTTTCATCCCTAACGTGTGGGGGGCAACTTCCATTTCTGGCAAGCTGTAAACCCACCCCCAACTTCCACCCTAGTTCACAATCCAGATCCAGGGAGGTTAAAGCAAGAGTGATTACCCCCAAGACTGATCGCTGGATCTCCCTACAATTCGCAGGCCAGGAGCTGGAGCTGCCTCTGAAAACTACAGAATGGCTTGTCTCCTCATTGGCTTCTAGGCCCCAGGGGAGGAAGCTGACGCATTCCCCAAATACAGGTCCCAAAGTCCATAGGACACTAACCTCTTACTTTGTCCTAGGCATGTCTATGTTGATAATTCTGGAGTTGCCACAGCTACTGGTGTTCTGGGGTTCCTCCAGCCAGCTGTTGGCCTTGGTGCCCTGGGGCTAAAACCTCGGCTCACGGGGTCCTCAGCTCTGGCTCAGCTCGGCTTCCCGTGCTCTGCGCGCTGCCGGCTCCCAGACTGCTGCACTGGTCCTTCCTGCAGGGCTGCTGGGCTGTCCTCAGCGGGAAGTTAGCTTCTCTGTGTCGTTCTGTGGGTGCTGGGGCTCCAGAAGTTGTTCAGAGTCCCCTTTTACATAGTTTGGGGGGGAATCTCTAGAGGGCTATTTTTTTAACCTTGCTGAGTTTTACTGTTTTCTGAACTAAGTTTACTTGCTCATTAGAAACAGCTTTGTTCCCTTTCTATTCATACTAATGCCAACTCAATTTTTCTTTGGTAGCATCTTTCTTCATGTCAGTCAGTTTTCCAGCTTTTGGCTGGACTCTTATCAATGGGCTAGGTAATGAACCTGTGATTTCACTGGTAGGAATTAGGAATTTCTAATGTGGGAAACACCTTCTACCAGTGTAGGCTGGTATGTTCACTGTAATGTATAGTCTTGGAGAATTGCCTAGAGTAGGAGTTGGGAAAATATAGCACATAGGGGAAAAGCTGGCCAGCCAGCTGTTTTTGCATTGCTCCACAAGCTAAGAATGTTTTATTCCATTTATAAAACAAACAAGCAATGGCTGGATTTGGCCCTTGGACTATAGTTTGCCTAGAGCACTGAGAGGGTAAAGTGCCCTAATCAAAGTCACATATACAGTCTGTATGTAACAGAGGCAGGACTTCCTGATTCTGAAGTGAGTCCTTTATTCACTATGCTAACTTACCTCTCATCAGAAGAGGATTTCATTTTTTATACTATCTATGGTCTTTTGGTTTTTTTTTTTTTTGCCTTTTTTGGAGGGCAATTGGGGTTAAGTAACTTGCCCAAGGTCACATGGCTAGGTTTTTGTTTGTGTGTGCATTAAGTGTCTGAGGTAGGATCTGAACTCAGGTCCTTCTGACTCCAGGGCCGAAGCTCTACTCACTGCGCCACCTAGCCGCCCCACTATCTATGGTCTTTTTAAGATGATTTGGAGTGTTATATTCACTATCAGATGTCACAGTTTAAGAAAAATGCTGGTAAGCTACAGTATCCAGAATGGGGCAAGCAGGATAGACTCAAACGATACTATAGAAATGTAGAATTTGGAAGTTGAAACAGATTTTAGAAATTATTTAATCTGACTCATGTATGAAAAGATTCCTCACTATAACCAAAAAGTGGTTTGCCTGATGGTAAAGGGCCTTAAATCCATGTCAGCTGAGGATGCTAAAGGAACTGGGAATGTTCAGGTTGCACAGGAGATGATATGGAGGTGGTGTTGGTGGCCAGAGAGGAGTCTTTGAATATTTCAAAAACCTCTCATGGAGAGGAGGGATTAGGTTTGTTCTATTTGACCCAGAGGACCAAAACAGGAACAAGGCATGGAAGTTACAGAAGGCAGTTTAGGCTTCACATTGGGATAATCAAAGCTACCCAAAAGTAGTATGGGCCACCTGAAAGGACGATGGGTTCTTACTTCTTGGAGCCCTCTAGATTTTCGATGCCCCCCTTGATGCCATCTGTTAGAGTAGGGATTCCTTTAAGCTATGGGGCAGGCCTGATGGCTTCTGGTGTCCCTTGCAATTCTCGAATTCTGTGAGTCCATAGTATTTTCCAACTCAACCACAAGAAGTGGCTTTATATAATAAAATTAGATGGGAATATTTGTGAGAACATTTTATTTATTTGTGTTTAAACCAGAATCATCAGATTTTCATAGATTTAGAGCTGGAAAGGACCTCAGAGGCCTTTAAGGGCAATCTGCTCATTTTATAAATGAAGAATCTGAAACCCATGAAAGTTAAGTGATTTGAAAATCACCAAGGCAAAAATCATCAGAAATGGGATTTGAACCCTGTCATTGCTTTTTCCTTTGTATCATGTTTCCCCCTTTTGTTTCATATTCTCTGCTTGATCTTAATCTTTTGCTGCAAAATACCAAATTGTAGTTAGCTTTTCTGTTAAGAAGGGTTAAGGATAGGTGCAGAGTAGTTGCTGATCTGAAGGCCACTTGTTTCTGAAAGGCAGTGGAAAATTCATTGCTAAAGCCCAACTTCAAAGACCACCTCCATCCTATTAATGCCCTCAGCTAAGGAAGTACAGATGTCAATACTGCAGCTTAAATCAAATCCCAAAAGCTGTGCCAGGAATTAACATTACAGAGCTCCAGCTGACCAACATTATGTAGAAAACATTTTCACTTTCTATGGACTGTGACTATGTATTTAATATCCAATTAAAGGATGGGGATTTTTAGCTGGTAGTGATAAGCAAAAAAGAAAGTAGTAATTACCTAGAGAGAAATGGGAGATGTGCAATAAAAAGTAATACAAAAACTAGACAAGGAATTACATTTCTACACTTCATTTAAATTATTCCCAAATTGCTTAGGTTTCAAGATCTTATGATCAGATCTCCAAAAAATATTCTTGCCATTTGAAAGAAAAAAATGCCTTGTCAAATTCTGTGTAATATTTCTAATGCATACCCCACTTAGGTATTTAGGTAGAAGAGTTGATTTAGTGTGTAATTAGGACTGAAGTTTCCAAATTAGGGATGAGACTAGAGACTACTCCTGAGAAAAAGGAATTAGGGATGATGACAGATCATCCCAAGAGTCTCTTACCTTTAATCTTACTTTTAAAAAATGCAAATGGTGAATCCTGAACATTTATGGAGGAGGTCCTTCAAATAAATTAAATTCAATGTGTACATGGGAGATTACTTTTTAATTTTTTTTACAATTTAAAAAAGTATTGGCATCATTAATTTTTATAAAACCTTTATTTCTGAATGTGTCCTTCTTTGCTCTCCTACTCAGCTGGCCATTGTAACAAAGAATAAAGAGAGGCAGAGGGAGACAAATACAGAGATAGAGACACAGAGGCAGACAAAGCAGAGAGATGTAATGTTAAGGGGAGATGAACATCTTCCCTGCGCATTAATAGGCCTCACTTGGAGCCCAACAGGAGAAGCTTGATTAGAGAAGGCTTGTTTTTCAGGAAGGTCCGCACCTTTTGTTACTTCATAATTCAGTAGGTCATGAGGGTTGTGATGCCCTTTGGCTCTGAAGGAGGGTATACATAGATTCTGAGGTGAATTGCTTTGGGGCTCACTCATTAGAAGAGTGTTTGTGTGATTTGACCAGACAAAACTCTGGATAGGCATTAAGGAGCACCCCCCCCCCCCGGTTTTGAAAACCCAGATATTAGTGCTTCTCCCTCTGGTAACTATTTGTATAGCTTTGGTCAGGCAGCTAGAAGCCCTGTCTATTATTTGTGTTATTTTCTCTGTGCGTATTTTTTTCTGCTTGTAATTTATATTTGTATTTTCTCTGAAGTTCAGGGTGCTGACTTCCTCTGAACTAAGTGAATTTTATATACACACACACACACACATATGTATATATATGTATGTGTTTGTATGTGTGTATATATATATACATATATATGTATATATATATACATATATATGTATATATATATATACACACACACACACACACACACACATATGTATATGTAAGTAAAGTAAGATTGTTGACCCCTTAAAAGTTACTTTCCTTTAGAAAAGCAAATCAAAGAACTTGTGCTAGCAGCCATGCTGGATATGCTAGGGTGCTTGTTGCTACAAGATATACAGATATAGAAACACAGAGACATAGGGACAGAGATAGACATAGAGATAGATCCTGTGATAGGGACAGAGAGACAGAGATAGAGGCAGAGAGACCAAGATGAACCCACTGAGTCAGAGATATAAAGATAGAGACAAAGACAGAAATAGAGATGGAGAAACAAGGTAAGAGACAAAGAGGCAGAGAGACAGAGACAGAAAAAGAAAAAGAAGGCAATTTGGCAAAACTCACCAATATTTGACAGTTTCCCCCAGTATTTTACACTTAATTTTCCCCAATTTTATAAAGAAGAGAAATTGGTCCATCTTTTAAAACTCTTTTCTAGGCCTAAGTTTAATCAGTTTTAGTTGTATTGTTCTTTCAATTTATATTGCAGTATACACACACACACACTTCAATCTGCATGAATTCATATAAGATTTCCCAATGATTTCTGAGAAATCATTAGAGGTCTTGAAACTATGCATTAAAAAAGAGAATGTTATGTTTTACTTGAACTCTTCTCAAATACCGATCTCCATTTTCTTGGGATAAGGAAGATAGTAAGAGAAATAGGTAGGATGGTATGTAGGTTTCTAATTCCTGTGGTCTCTTATTCAGTTAAATTAGTGGTGTTATAATCAGGAAGGCCTAGAGTCCTATCACACCTCTGTAACTGAGCAAATTGGGCCAACCCCCTCTAAGGCCCCTTTTCCTCCTCTGTAAAGTGGTGATAGAAATCACCAATCTCAATTGGTTATTGTGAGATCCTAGGGAAGCGTATATGTAAAGTCCTTTGCAAACTTTAAAATGGCAACATTAATATGAGCTATTATTATTATAACTTTTGTCATTGTTATTGTTACTACTACTATGACAGCCATGGCTGGAATGACTATGATTATAATGATGGTGAAATTACCACTACCACTACTACTATTGCTGCTGCTACTACTACTACTACTACTACAGTATCAAAGAACCATTTACATTCCAATGATTAATTAATGCTACAGAGGGCTTGGTTTAAAAAGACCACTTAGGCTACTTTAAAGTCATGGTGATAAGACTTTCTTTTTCTCATGAACTGAACATGTCCAACAACCTGTTTCTAATTCTTGGGTCCAGTAAGTATGTCTTTGGTTAAGATAAGAAGCAATTAATTTTGCTGTCACAATGTCAAGTTTCGGAGACACTAAAAAGAAAGCATAGGACCCCAAACCTAAATTGCTTTCATTTCACTGAACTCCTATAGCAACTTCTGTCTCTATTTTTAGAACTATAGTATTTGGGGGATGGTCTTCTCCCCAATTCACTTAGTAGGTTCCCCAGAAGATGGCCATCTCAATCATTCAATATATTCTCATTCATAGCATGCCTCTCATCAAGACTGCTAAGGGGTACAGTGGATAGAGTACTAGACCTGGAATCAGGAAGACCTGTGTTCAAATCTAGCCCCAGATACTTACTAGCTATGTGATCTTGAGCAAGTCACTTAATCTTTGTTTTCCTCAGTTTCCTTATCTGTAAAACATGAATAAAGTGCTTAGCACAGTGCCTGGCACTTAGTAGGTGCTATATGTTAGAAGAGGCTTTTCTAACAAGTAATATAATTATAACTCATGGACCCCACCTCCATGTGTTACCTTTAGTATTAGTTGAAAGTAAACATATTTTTAAAATGGCATAGTGAGAAGAGTAGCAACAAAACATTTCCCCCATCAACTGGGACATGCTCTCTAGCAAATCCACAATGCACAAAATACAGCTCACTTACTATGGACTATTCCCCCCACAAGGCCAGTTACTCTTCTTCTATGGGTAAGTTCCTCCTAGAGTTTCTATTTTGTAGAGGGCCTGAAAACAACTCACCTTCATTGTCCTCTTTTGGCCAGGTTGTTGATTTCCTTTGACTTTCAAACCATGTCCCTGCTGGGAACCTTCATTCTACTCTTCTTTTCTGCTCCCTTTACTGCACTGTTTTCCTCCATTATATGTAAGCTCCTTGAGGACAGGGGCTGTATTTTTGCTTATAGTTGTGTTTTCAGTGTCTGGCACATATTAAGATTTTAGAAAATCTGCATTTCCTTCCTTCCCATGGAAAGACTGGATACACTTAAGTAACACACATAAAGAAACAAATACACACACTCTATAATCTTGTCTCTGTATTGGCAGTGAATCAGTATTGGTCATGCATTTTTCATCTATAGGTGGTACTTTATCCAACATAGGGGAAAAACAAATGTCACCATGATACACATATGGAAGTTACACACATAAACGTATATGCTCAGTGTGCACATGTAGGAGACATGTGACTGGGAAACACTTACAAAAGGCCAACTCATTCTTTAAACACTACAGGGCTTCTGATCTCTACTCCCACTGAATTTGGTACCTAATATTGTCCCTGAGTTGTGGTCAACAATGCCAACTGCCACTCTGCTGAATGTATACTGTCAAGGTTCTGGCTCAGCCCAAATCCTTGGTTAGCTTTGTAAGGATAGAGCTAGTATTGCAATTTTTGTAGTTCATTGTGTCTGCTTTTTGTGATCCTTGAGGGTTTTGTCCTTGGCATTCTCTCGGCAAAAATATTGGAGTGGTTTGCCATTTCCTTTTCCAGTGTATCACCTTTTATCAGAACTCTGTCTGTCTGTCTGTGTCTTAGGTAACCCTGCACAGTATAGCTCATAGCTTCATTGAGCTACCCCCCCCCCCCAATCCTCCAATGACAAGACAATGATCCAGAAGTGGAATACTGACATAGCTCAGGTTAAATAAAGCTCTTGTGATTTTTTTCTAGTTTTTTTTTTCTTTTTGGAGGGCAATTGGGGTTAAGCGACTTGCCAAGGTCACATAACTAGTTTTTGTGTTAAGTGTCTGAGGTTGGATTTGAACTCAGGTCCTCCTGACTCCAGGGCCAATGCTCTATTTACTGCATCACCTAGCTGCCCCATCTATTTTTTTAAATAAAAATCAGGCCAACACAAATCTTCTGCTTCCCTGTCTTATTTCCTCTCAGTCTTAGCTTTTTTCTTCTCTCCAGCAGGAGATTTTTTTAGTCAGATTTGAAACTCTTTAGAGTCCTTCCACCTGGTTAATGCTTAATCTTTTCTTTGGAATTCTCTTCCTGATACAAAGCTTATGATTCCTTGTTCAAAGACCTCATTGTAGCTGATGGTGAACATTTTATATGATTCCAAATTTTCAGTCTTTTAAAGCCGGGCTATAAACTGAGTAATGGTTATTTGCCTAATCACTGCCAAATAGCTTGGAGATGTTAGGTTATCCATTTTCCAAACTCTAGATCTCTTCTGTTTAAGCTTAAATCTCAGAGGTTCTTTAGGATACTATTTCACAATTAATTATACATGGCTCTGAGGTAGCTCTTTAGTTATTGTTTTGAAAAGTCATTTAAATCTTTTATTAATGTTTAACTTTATATGTGTATCTTTTTTCCCCCTACAACTAGGTTGTAAACTCTGTGAGAAAATAAAAAGAATTGTTTTCACTTTTTTTCTATCTTCTATCCCTTTATAGGCATGAGGGAATGAGCCTATAGTTAAAGGGAGATTGAAAATTAGGTAGAGAGATAACTGTGGAGATAATCTATGGAGGAGAGAGAGTAGGAGGTGAGGGAAAGAGGAACAAGTAGGGGAGCTGGTCTTTGTGAAAGGAAGGACCACTTTTTCATTAGAAGTATTTATTAAATGTAGCAGGTACTGTGCTAGGCACTGGGTGATATAAAGATATGAATAAAGGAGGATAGAATGGGAGATGACATCTAGGGATTTCAATTAGTGGAGTAGAGAAGAGAAAGCTTTTGACAAATGGCTTCTATTTTCTCGGTTAACCTTGCATCTAGATTCTCTGCTGAAGATTTGGCTTTGAGGAGTTATGCATAAGGCTTGAGGAAAGAAGAGAAGGTTTAGAACAGTTGCTATGGGGACTGCGATAGGAAATCAGTTATGGAGGAGCAGAAGAATTGCTTTGCTTCATTTAGACGGGTGCAGGAGATAGAGTGCCAGAGTTGGAGTCTTGAGAGTGGAAAATAAATCATAGCACAAATGAATGACTTTTTAAAAGTAAGCTATTCTTGTGGTTTGGTCTTGAGAGATTTCAGCCCCTGATTTTGTGAAGTATAGTATCTTCTTACTTCCTTAATGGGCACCACCATCTTGCTTTAACAGGTAGAGATAGGCAAATAGTAGGAATATAGGTAAAGTATATAGAAGCCCTAAAGACTGCAACATATATTGGTATTTTACTTTAGTACCTAAGTCACTCCCTTTGATGGGCTACAAGTTTATTTAAGGAATCTGAATTATGGAAGCTAATAGTGGGCCATCAAACTCCTCTATGACATACCTCTCATTAGTCCTCTGCATGGCAATAAATTCAGTAAGAATTCATGGTGCAATGTGCCATCATTATGCAATGTCTTCTTGGAGCATTGGTGGAACATTTGGAGCTGTTATTCATAGGCAAGTACTTAGCATATTTAAAAGGATTTAAGATCATTTGCTACTTCTCATCACTGCAGAATATAGTTAACTATGTAAAATCTCTGGCTACAAAGATGTTTCTAATGTTCCCTTCCTCACCACCATTTTTTGTTTCTATTTTTTCATATCTTTGTGTCAATTTCATTCAGACCTTGAGAGCATTTATTTTTGCCATTAGAATTTTAAATTTTTTAATGTTTAACATAATTCATTATAAAATACTCATCATTTCCTCCCTGTGAGTTTTTTTTTTTTTTTACTTCTTATACTAGCTAATAACGATAGAGCTTTATTGGTTGCAAGAAGCCCAGTGAGGTAAATAATGACAATGTTATTATCATCGTTTTATAAATGAGGAAGCTATGATTGTAAGGTCTAAATGCTTTGCCTGAAATTGTGCACTTACTGAGTCTTTGAGGCTGGATTGTTGTCTTGACTGTTGTCTGGGTCCAGCTATCTTTCTACTATATCACAGTGCCTTTTATTTGAATGGCAATGTGACTTAGTAGGGAATGCCCTGGATTAGGAGTAAGAAGACTCCTAATGCCTCTGGTATTTTTGTTTGACAATGGGTCTTCCACACTGTCTAAGCTTTGGATCTTTATTCTCAGCAGATAGACTAGTTCTGGCTTGAACCTTCAAACTAGAATCCTGTCTCCTCATTCTCAGATATTGCTTTATCAGAAGTATATGTCATACCTATCTGGGTGTCATGTGACACTTCAAGACACTAGGGATGATGGCAGAGGTTGTTCTAGTGAGAAAGGACATAAACCAGGTGCCAAATTCGTTTATGAAGATTGGCAGTGATGAGGGCTGGGAGAGGTTTATATAATCAGATGGAATGAATGTCAAAGTAAGAGAACCTGTTGGATGAAAATGGCAGAACAAGGGTCTGGAAACAGTGGTGGGGAGCAAGGAGCCCTTTGAGTTGGAGAAATGGTTAGCACAGAAGAAGATGCCAAAGGATCTGGTATTCTCAAGGGACCACCAAAGCCAGGTGTTTCTTAATGCAAAGAGGTAGATGTGAATGAGGAAGAGATTGGTATTGGAGAGGAGTTAATAATAGAACAGGGTTCCAAAGGATATGTGGGAAATAAGAGAGAATGAGAAATACTGGGGGTAGGAGGAGAAACGGGTTGACTTGAAATACATATGAGTGGACACATATAGAGACATACTATTTGTTTCATTGGGCAGAGGGAGGAATGGGGCAAAGATGATGGAGCAGTTTGCCATTTCCATCTCTACCCCATTTTATGGATGAGGAAACTGAAGCAAACTGGGTTAAATGACTTGTCCAGGATCACAGGGCAACTAAGTGTCTAAGGCTAGATTTGAAGTAAAAAATAATAATAATAATAATAAGACTTGACTCCAGACCAAGTATTTTATTCATTTTCCCATCTGAGCATAAAAAATGCTAGAGAGTGCACTGCATCTTAACTATCACCTCAGCAGAAGTCTTTTTCTTGCTACATTTATGCTACGCTTGCTACACTTTCTTGCTATATGTATATAGTATGTCTCTATATGTGTCCACTCATATGTATTTCAAGTCAATGTAAATGGGGACGCACAAGTGTTGGAGAAGACTGAAATGTAATGAAAACCAAAAATAAGTATAAGCATAGTGCCAAAACTGGGGCAAAGAGCATGAAAAGCATTTTCAAATCAACTTTTAAGACTAATTAAATTGGAAAAGCAGTGATAGAGAAGCTGTCACTTTTGGAGAAGTGACTCCAGAAGACACGGAAACTATTTGCAGTGTGTGTGTGTGTGTGTGTGTGTGTGTGTGTGTGTGTGTGTGTGTGTAGTTTCCTGTTTTTGCTAACTCTGTGCAAAACTCAGTTGTTTTGTATACTTCTGAAGTAGTATTCATTGATATTAATATCATCTAAACTGTGGCTCCCTGGTTTAAAGATCTGATCACTGTGCCCTAGCTATAATTTTATATAGATAACAGAAATTGGGGACAAGAGGTTGGATGTTAAGATGGAGGCACAAACTAGCCATAAAGAACTGAGTAGGGAGATAATAAATAGAGAAACTCGGAGAATTAATCAGCCTGGCAGTTCCAATTAGAATGCTGGTATGATAGCATTTCTGCAGAGCCCAAATACAGTTTTCTTGCTTTGTTAATGCTTTAGGTCAAATGACCAGAAGCCTGTGGGTGAGAGAAAGTGATTTTGGGGTCTTCAGGTTTCTTCCTTGAACCTTTTGTCTTGGAAATATTGTTTTTCTCTCATGACCATCTTGGTCCTTTAGTAATTTCCCTCTGCCTTAAGTTCTCATATCCTTGTATTCCTTTCCTAGGGTCTTTTAAAAGTTTTTATTTAATATATTTTATTGATGAATTTTACTTTTCTATCAAAGTCATCTTCCCACACTGTCCATATATTGCCTGATGATATAAATGCTATTCCATTTTTAATCATCCCCCACCTCTCTGCTTCGAGGACTTATTCAGTATCTGTTTTCTAGCCTTGTCAGTGTTTTTCCTATTTCTTATCTATCACTTTTCCTTTAGTGATATTTTCATTTATATTATTATAGTCATTGTTACTGTCTCAATTCACTTATTTTGCCACATTAATTCAGACAAACCTTCTGATATTTCTTTGCATGCCTTACATTTGCCCTGAGCTCTTTTTGTAGTGTTCTTATTCCAGATTCAATAGTACTTTGTATCTCCATTATGCTTTAATTAGAATCTAGTCTGAACTATAATTGCAAAGCATTGTATGTTTTTGCATACCATACTCTCCATGCATAATAAAAACGATGTCTTATTTATCTTTGTATCTACCCAAGGACCGAGAAACTTGCTTGGTCCATAGTAGTTTCTTAATAAACTATTTAATGAGTGAATCCTTCCTTACCACCCATTTCATTCCCCAACCCTCTGTTTCTCTTTTCTTTCTCTTTCTTCCTTTATTTTCTTTTCTACTGACTACTGCTTCCTTTCCTCTTCTCAGTTACCACATTGCCTACTGGAAATTTTTCTAAAATTAATTATTCTTATCTCTGGTTCTAAAGGCCCAATTGGGGGAGCTGTAGACATTTCTAGTAAGAAGAGAAGCACCGCATTGAACTTTTTGTCCCTCTTGTACTTTCACGGTCATGTAACACTCTTGCCAGTGTTTTGATCTCATTTCTATTTCCATAGCACCTAGAAGCAGACTATTAGGGAAATGAATAGACTTATCCTTCATTTTTATTTTTGTATTAGAGGAATATTTCAGTCATAGCAACTGCACTTGGTTTGTAAAGTCTGTTTTGGGCAGATCAAGGGTATTAACCTGCCATGACAACAGATTATTTCCAGCCCCAAAGGTACATGATGCAGCCTTTATCCAAAGGAATATTTAATTAAATCGATGTGTCTTTATGAAGAAAATAAAAGATTTATATAGTAGTGTAGATAGATAAGTATTATTGACTTAAAATACGGGTGATTTGAGGAGATATTGTGTAGAAGATTGGAAATTAGATTGTTATCATGGGCTCTGTTTTCTAGTCGTAGCTCTTAAGAAAGTCACTTGTACTCTCTGCACCTAGTTCTTTCATCTGTAAAATTAGGAGATCAAACTAGGTAATTCTAAGTTCCCTTGTGGCTCTACCACTGTATGATCTTGCTGTGCTAAAGAATGTTCTAACTGCCATTTTGAAGTACAGGGATCATAAAGGGTTACTCTTGTTTGAATACTTTGTGATCCCTAAGGTATCTCAGGTAGACTTGTATTAAGCCTTAAAAGATCAGTCTTGCTGATTAATAAGTAAATGGGAATGAATAAAGGTGTGAGGTGAAAAGAGGATAAAGTTCTAAAGAGTATATAGGATGAGTTGCTATTTTCCTAAAATGAACAAAGAATAAAAGTCAGTTATCTATATTATGATACTGGAAGGGGTGTGTATGGTATTATGGAGAGGTTGGTAAGCTAAAGAATTCTCCTAAATTGTTGGTCTATGAAGGGCCTACTTGAAATTCAGGTCATTAGACATTCTACAGTTAAATTTATTGTTTACAAATGCTACTTGGGGAGTGTAACACAGTAAATCCTATAATAACATCAGCTATTAATGCTTTGGCACTGAACTATTTATCAGCTTATTTTAGAACAGAGAGAAGTGCCTTAAAAATGGAACACAGGATTATAAAATCATTGATTTAGATCTGGAAGGTACCATAGAGATCATTAAGTCCTATCATTTAATGGGGAAATAGAATTGGAAGTGTTTGCCCTATGAAGAATAAGACAAGTGTCATGAGGGCTTTGGAAAGCCTAGTGAGAGTCATTTTCTTTTTGTCCTTTTTTCTGCTACCTGATAGCAGAAGCCTTGACTTATTCAAGAGTTATTATTACTTTCTACTTCAACTACAAATCCAAAGGGTAAATTGGGTTTTAGGAGTGAATCCTTGTTTTGCATATCAGTAGACCTTTCTTTTGATTTTTTCTCTTTCCTGAGTTTTCTTTCTCTCTCTCTTTCTTTCTTTCTTTCTTTCTTTCTTTCTTTCTTTCTTTCTTTCTTTCTTTCTTTCTTTCTCTCTCCCTTTCTTTCTTTCTTTCTTTCTTTCTTTCTTTCTTTCTCTTCCTTCCTTTTTTCTTTCTTCCTTCCTTCCTTCCTTCCCTTTTTCTTTCATTCTTTCTCTCTTTTCCTTGCTTCCTTGCTTTCTTCCTTACATCCTTCCCTCTGCCTTATTTTTATCTTTGATAACAGAATAGGCTAGTTCTCACCATTAGTGGATTCAGTTGGGCAAAGCTAACTAGTTTGAAACAACCTCTGGAAGCTACTTCCAAAGCCTTCAAGTCTAGGTATGGCAATCTAGGGCCTGGGGTGGTCCCCTCTTTCCTAAAGTTCTCCCAGCTCGGTTTAACCTCAAGGGATTCAGAGTCATTTCAGACTCACTGATCATGGAGCAGGGACATCTAATTTAATCTTCCTAGTTTCCTAAGAAATAAAAATCTTAACCTTTCTAATCCCACTTGATCCCTAGTAACTCTATCTGAACTGTCAACTGTTATCTACATTCTTCATCTACCTCAAGCAAAGTTACCTTAGGCTAGAATTTAGTGGTTGGAACAGCTAGGTGGTGAGGTGGATAGGATTCCAGGCCTGAGTTAGGAAGACTTTTCTCCTAGAGTTCAAATTTGACCTCAGATATTTACTAGCTGTGTGACCCTAGATAAGTTACTTAATATTGTATGACTCAGTTTCCTCATCTATAAAATGAGCTGGAGAAGGAAATGGCAAACTACTCCAGTATATTTGCAAAGAAAATCCCAAATGGGGTCACAAAGAGTTGGATATGACTGAAATGACTAAAGACATTAGTGGTTAGTCTTCTACTGTTGCCTTAATTGCCCTAGACTGACATCGGCCCTGTGGTTCAAGGTGATAAAGCTAGGCTTTCCAGTCCAGGGAGTCCAGCTCTATCAACATGAGATTTCCTCCTAGATGGGAGATTTACTAGAGTACGTAGTTCCTAAGTATAAAGGAACCTCATCTCCCTCACACCTCTACTCTTGACTCTAACTGCTTTGTTACTCTCTTCATGCCTAATTCTCTAGCTAACGCCTCTTTTCCCTCCTCAGGGACAAACTGATTCACTAACCTTACTACTTAACTTAAATTTCCATGCAGAAAAAAGAAAACCCAACACCAAACAAGAACATTTCCTTTCAACAGATTACATATTAGCTAAACATCTCTATTTCTCTCATCCCCATCCATCAGTATTGGTCCTAACTTATTTAAAATATGCCTCCTGAGATGAAGTAGGCTATTAAAGATTTCATACCAATGATGGCAGCTGGTTGAATTTCTTTGGTGGTTTGAGTGAATGTATTTCTGTTCACCTTTTTTTTCTTTCATTTTACATAATTTCATTCAGTGCAATAAATAATTCTTTAATTTTTTTTCTATCTGCTGAGTCACGGCTTGCTATAAAAAAATAAAAGGTAACAGAAAAAAGTTCAACAAAGCTAGTCAATTCCTCAGCTGAGTTTCATAGTCTCTACAATGTTCCATACCCACAGTTCCCCGTATCTTCAAAGAAAGGACAGAGATGCTTTTTCTTACCTCCTCTTTGGGGATGAGCTTGGGCATTATGATTACAGAGTATTTGCTTCTTTTTTTGTCATGTCCTCTTACCTGGTTATAGTTTTTGTATATGTCATTTTCTTGGCTCTACTTATTTATCTTTCATATATATCTTCTCATGTTTCTCTGAATTCTTCATATTTAGTATTTCTTAAGATACCTTAAGATTCCATTACATTCACTTAACAATGGCTATTCCCCGTGTAATGGGCATAGACTTTGCTTCCATTTCTTTGTTGCTGTACAAAGTGTTGCTATGAATATTTTGGTGTATATGGGACCTTTCTTTCTGCCTTTGACTTCTATAGTTTAAAAACCTCCAAAACTTTGAGGTGTTTAAAGGCTACTGTAATAAGTATGTTGAAGAAATGCTCCCAGGGCACTGGAAAAACTATATCTAAACTTCTATAACTAAACTTTCTTCATAGGATTTCTTTCTTATTCAAAGAAATGACCGATAACAACCCTTGTGAAGAATTTCCACAAGTTTAGGGTTTAGCTTGCCACAGTGTTCTTAGTTTCTCAGGAATGTTTCTTTATATGGTCAATCAACAAATGTGTATTTAAAAACAAAGGAATAACTGTATTAAATTAGGTGTGTTCTACAAGAAGGAGGAGGAGGATAAAGAATAGGAATATTATGGGGGGGGGAAGAGAGGGTAAATAAAAGTAGAAGAAAGAGGAAGAAGAGTGTAACAATATCATGGGAATAAACCCCTAGTGACATTAGTCAAAACACAAAGATGATAGATCTAGAATTGTTAGGGACCGCAGACACCATAAAGTCTAACCCTCTCATTTTACAAATGAAGAAACTGAGTACCAGAGAGGTTAGGTGACTTGACCCAGGTCACATAAATAGTGTAGACGGGATTTGAACATGACTGACTCTAAAAGCATACTTTTGCCTTTCATCATGACTATATTCTCCTAAGTGATTGGAATAATGCATAGATAGCTTCATAAATCTCTTCCCCCTGCCTACCCTCAAATTATTATTTTCCCTTACTCTTTATACTTAGTTAAAAAATTATTAAAATTAGTCGTTGGTCCTGTCAGCCAACAACTTCAGCGCAAACAGAGAGCTAGTCTAGATTTTAGGCAGTTACAGAAGAAAAGATGAAGTCCCTGACCTGAAGGAGTTTACAGACTAGCCCTTTCAGAAAGAAAGTAGACTTTTTTGTTGTTGATTTTTGACATCAAATAGTATTAAGGCTCTGACATGGTACTATTTAAGTTTTTTATAAGACCTGACAGTCTTCTCAGTTCAGGACTGTTCATAACACGATCAATCAGTCATGAAGCCAATATCTAGAGGCATTTTTGAGAGCTGTCACACGTGAAAGGCCCTAGAAGAACCAGTTAAGTCTCTCCCACCAGTCCAATCCATAACCCATGTGGTCTGATGATATTGAGCTCACCAGTTCACTTCTTCTGGGTGCTCTTTACTCCGAAAGAAGCTCCAATTCAAACATACCATTTTTGGGCTTTTCTGATTCTGTCCCAGGATATGAATAGCAACTATGGGATTTACTTAAGAATCAATCAATCAATAATAAACAATTATTAAGCATCTGCTATTTACCAGGCACTGTGCTAATTTCTGGGGATACAAAAAGACACAAAAGATAGTCCCTACTCTCAAAGAGTTTACAACTGAATAGGGGAGGCAAATGCAAACTAAAATATATAAAGCAATCTATATACAAGATAGCTAGGAAATAATTAAGAGAGAGATGGCATTAGAATTAGGAGGGGTTGGGAAAGGCTTCCAGTAAACATTGGGATTTTCTTTGGGACTTAAAGGAAACCAGGAAAGCCAACAGGCAGAGTAAAAGAGGAAGAATATTTTCATTATGAGGGCCATCCAGAGAAAATGCCCAGAACTGAGAGATGGAGTGTCTTATTTTTGGAATGGTCAGGAGGTCAAAATCACTTGATTAAAGAATACATGTTGGAGAGAAAGGTGTGAGAACACCAGAAAGGCAGGAGGAAGAACCTAGGTAATGAAGGGTTTTGAATGCCCAACAGAGCATTTTGTATTTGATCCTGGAGATAATAGGGAACCATAGAAGTTTATTGAGTAGATGAATGACATGATTGGTACTACACATTATGAAAATCTCATTAGTGGTTGAATGGGGGGGTGGACTGGATTGAAGAGAGACTAGAAGCAAGTAGAACCCCCAAACAGGCTATTAAAACAATTCAGTCATGAGGTAATGAAGGCCTGCATCAGAGTAGTGGCAGTGTCAAAGAAAAGAAGGTGGGGCATTTTGGGGAGAACTTGCAAAAGGGAAATTGACAGACCTTGGCAACAGATTAGATATGGAGTTGGTATGTGTGTGTGTATGTGTGTATGAGAGAGAGAGAGAGAGAGAGAGAGAGAGAGTGTGAGTGAGAGAGTCCAGGATGACTTCTAGGTTGCAAGCCTGAAGGATTGGGAAGATGATGTTACCCTCCACATAATAAAGAGGGTGGTTTAGGAGAAAGATAATGAGTTCATTTTTGGGCATTGTTGAGTTTAAGATGTCTACTGGACATTCAATTTGATATGTCTGAAAGGCAACTGGAGGCTTTAGATTGAAGATCAGCGGAGAGTTTGGGGCAGGATAGATAGATTTGAACTTGGGGGAAAATTCTAATTATGTGCTTATACAAAATTCAGGTTCTCATACATTGATTTATTGTTGAGAGGGCTTTTTGTGTTACAGTCCCATTGATATCTCAAACTCAAGTCCAAAACTTTATTTCCTTTATGACTTTATCACTTTCTCCCCCTAAGCCCATCCCCTCCTTTTAACTTCTCTATTTATTTCAAGAGCATGACCATCTTTCCAGTCTCCCAGGTTTATAGCCCTGGAGACATCCTACTTCGATTTCCCTTTTGTAGCCAATGAGCTATCATCTCATTTATTTTGCCTCTAGTACACCTCTTATATTCATCCTTTTCTTTTCTTTCATACTAACCACCCTAATTCAAACCATCCTTCCACTCTACCTCCTAACTAGACTATTACAATAGCTTCCTAACTGGTTTTATTGCCTCAGGTCTCTCCTTCTTTAATCCATACTACCAGGGGTTTAAAATTCCTAAAGCACTGGAATGATTTTGTCTCTCCCCTGCTCGAGAAGCTTCAATGGCTCCCTATTAATTTTATAAGTTGAGTGTCTTGCCCAGGGACAGACAGCTGGTAAGTGTCTGAAACTGAATTTGAACTCAGGTTTTCTTGACTCCAGGCTCAGAACTCTATCCATTGTGTCACCTAGCTGGGGAGTTCAGGGAGGACTAGCACCTCCATGAGGTAATGAAGGCCTGCATTAGAGTAGTGGCAGTGTCAAAGAAAAGAAGGTGGGGCATTTTGGGGAGAACTTGCAAAAGGGAAATTGACAGACCTTGGTAATTGACAGACCTCCAGTATGAGGGCTTACAGAGCCCTTTTCAGGGCTGCTCATTCAACTTTGGGGTCCACACTTCATCCAAGTCTCATCCCAAGAAGTTGTAGCATACTCAGCAGCCACACCTGTTCGTCAGATGGGCTAAACCAGTTTGAGAGTAACCAACAGGCCTGAAACCTAGTGGCAAATCAGGAGAATGTCTCCTACAAGCATGTGAAGACTTCCCCCAGCAGACTGGGTCAAAGAGAACAATTTGTTGCAAAGGCCATGAAGGTGGTTGAAGCAGATCTTTGGGAGACTTAGAGATTGGTCAGACATCATAGATGCCAAAATCATCTACTGCATCCTGGGCCTTTGCCAGTCATCCTGACTTTTGTACTGATGTTTGATGGCTCTAGAGAAAGGAGTGAGGCTGATGACTTTTGTAACTGCTTCACTTAAATCCAATTCACTCATGAGTTAAGATATCATCCCATGATGTTACTAGTCCTCATTGAAAACAAAGGATAAACAACAATTGTGTATAGAGTAAAAAAAAAAGTTCTACATTTGGCATTTAAAACCTTTTACAATCTGACTCTAGCCTGGCTATAATTCACTTTATTTTCCATGTACTCTGTACTGTAGCCAAACTAGATGACTTCCTGTTCTGAGTGTTTGTCATTCCATCTCCCCACCTGTGCCTGGAATGTTCACTTCCATCTCTTGGAATAATCCATTTAAGGCTCCCTGGGAAGCTACCTCCTAAATGTCTTTCCTGATCCTCATCCCTCCAGCAATGTGACAACTCCCTTCTCATTCCCCAAATTTACTTCCTATACATTTATTTGTCTATATGTTGCATCCCCCAAAAGAATGTAAGCTCTTTGAGCATAGGAATTTTTGCAGTTTTGTCTCTCTCACCATGAACTAACACAGTTCCTGCCATATATGAGGCTCTTATTACTTGTTGAAATGAATCGACCTGAATAGGAGACAGTATGATTCAGCTGGTAATATGGCTTGACCTCAAACACCAGCTATGCCACTTAATTAAGCTGTTGGCTTTGGGCTGGTTATATGACCTAAGAGTACTTCAGTTCCTTAAGCTGAAAAAAAGTGGAGGTTGAACCAGATGACCTCTTAGCTCCAAGTCTATGATCCTCTCTGTATGATTTTGCCTTTAAATAGGCTGTATAGGAGATTACATTATTTTCAGATAGAAGGGGGATTCTTTTTTGGCCCTGCTGCTTCTGAGAACAAAGTGACTGAAAGTTTCACTTCTTTGTAATCATTTGCATAATGACTCTGAGTCAGGCTGGAGGGGAAGAAGATATGAACCCATCCTTGGAGTTGGTAATTTTAAAGGAAAATAAAATTAACACAACTTGCAAAGCTATCTGCAATCAGCAGCATGTATGGAACAAATAAAATGTCTCTGCTGAACAGTCTTAAATTCTGATACCTATAAAAGCTATAGTGTACTTTCACAATAAAATTTAGTGGACAGGTTCACTTACTAGCTTTTAGTCATTGATATTATATAATGGTTTGCTGTTCACAAAGCACTTTGCAAAACTTATTTCCAATATATGTTATTATTCCAACCTTATCTGATTTTGACCAATGTCTTTAACTTCCCTGGACCTCAGTTTCCCCACCAATGAAATTAGGCATTTGGAATATATTCTATGATTATTTCCAACTCTAAATCTATGATATTACTATCACTCAAATTGATGAAGCTCAAAGGTTTGTGGGAGGGCAAGCTGCTGATGACCAGAAGATGGCCTCTGAATGAAGAAGCACTGGGTTAAAATCCTGCCTCTTACCCTGGGCCAGTGGCTTAACCTCTCAGTGCCCCAGGCAGCATTTTTAGAGTAGAAATTGTAAAAAAAAAGTTGCCCATCTGCATTGGTAGGGGGTATTTCTTCACTGGGGGTTTCCTTTACCCATGAAATCACAAGTCAGATCAAATGAAAAAGAAATGCTACTGGCTTGAAAATATTTCCTTTCTCTACTTTTCCCATGAATGATTATTAGATCTAATTGGAGGTTTAGGACATGTAATTGAAATGAACATTAGCAATCATCTAGTCTAACCCTTAGTGGAAATGAAGAAATTGGAATACACAGTTGGTAAGTAGAAGACCTTGGAATTGAGTCCCATGATTGTGAATGTAGTGCCCTTTCTGTGTTCTTGACCTTGTATGTATCTGGGTGATAGTCCAAGTGATGTCCTAGCTTATACCTGGTAGACTCTGATCATGATTTCTGTAGGGCCCAACATTGCCATGGTTTGGTAGCTATGCAGGTGCTCCAAAGAGAATGGGTTGTCATGGCCAAGGAAGCACCCAGAGTTGAACTGAAATGATTGAACAACAACAAATTACCCCCTTACATCCCTTAGTTCCACCTCATCTCTAACTTCTTGGTCTTTAAATTCTGGTTTGTGTCCCTGGTCGCCGGTCTTTTGAAATCCCTTCCTAGAATACATTCCCCACCATCTTACAAGACGATATCATTAGGAAAATATCAATCAGTCAGTCAGTCAATATGAATTTCTTAAGCACATACTGTGTACTAGGTATTCTGCTAAATGTGGGGATAAAAGCAACAACAACAGTCTCTGCACTCAAGGAGTTCACAGTAGGCTAAGGTCCTCTTTCAAACTAGACTGATCCCAGAAATACCTTTCCAAGTGAATTGCATTCATGAGATACCACTAATGTTTGGTGCTACCATTACTACAGCCCCAGAATCAGCAGCTGAGTGACAGTTCTCTGAGCTAATCTTCTAATTAATTCACCACCATGGGCAAAACTGTTCCAAAAACATTGTCAAATTATGTTTTCTTGAATCCCTGGTTCCAAGAGCCACAGGCATAATTTGAATTGTAGCATACTTGGATTTGTGATACTTTTATTTGTTATACAAAGGACTTTTAGTCAACTAGAAACTAACTTCATAGCTGGTGGTTTCATGATCCTAGAGAAAGAGGTAGGGCACTGAACAGAATGCATGGGTGAATTGAGAAGGTAGAGAGAGAAATCTTAGATAAAAATCCTGAGGAGAGATCATAGTCAGTCTTTTTCAGTCTGGGAAGGGTTTTATTGACTAATTGGGCAATAGTTTGGATTTGGGATTTATGATTTTAGATTTGGAAAGTAGTCCTCTTCTACTCCAGTACAACTCAGTCTAATCCAACAAACAATTAAGCACATGTTGGACAAGGCAGTTTGGCATATTGGACAAAGTACAGTATATGGAGCAGGGAAGACCCAGGTTCAAATACTGCTCCTAACACTTACTGTGTCACAGTGGGTAAGTCATTTAAGTTCTTTGAACCTTAGGCAATGACCTGTGCCTGAGAGACAAAATCTGTACAGAAAAAGTCTGTAGTGTACAAATAGGCCAAGATCTGTACAGACATGTGATAAAATCACAGACCATCAAAATACTGATTTTATTGTGTGCAAAACATTGTGTTAAACTCTGGGTAAAAGGCAACGTTTATAGGAGACATGATTCCCTATTAATGTAGTTTACATTCTAGTAGGAGATATGACACATACAGCAATATCTAGAATGTAAAATCTCATCCATCACGTGCCTCTCAAGAAGTGATCCTAATAGGTGACTCAGGGGCATTCAACCAAAATAGCCACATGATAATTTTATACCATAGGGATATCTAGGTGGCACAGTGCACAGAATGTCAGCCCTGAAGTTAGGAAGACTCATATTCTTGAGTTCAATTCTGGCCCTAGAATTTACTAGTTGTGTGACCTTGTACAAGTCATTTAACCCTATTTGCCTCAGGTTTCTCATTTGTAAAATGATAGCTGAAGAAGGAAATGGCAAATGATTTCAGTATCTTTTGGGAAACCACAAATGGGGTCATGAAAAGTCAGCCACAACAGAAAATCACTGAATAACAATTTTTTTGTGGAACCTTCCAGAGTGTACTCTTCTAAGCACTCAAAATGTCCAGAGCTGAAAGTTGTTGCAAAGAACTCTCTATGTTTCAAGGGTTATGATCCCAAGCACCACTACACCAAAGGCTCCTCATCCTTTTCCTTTCCAACATGGTCACCAGAACATGTCTGACACAGACAGTGAAGATCAGTTAGGGGTGATAATTTTCAAAGAACTTTTGAGTTGCCTTATCACTGTTCTTTGAGAAGTAGAAATGGATTGTGCCTCCCCTAAGAGTCCTTGGCAGCTAAGATTTGCACATGTTTGCACATGTGGAGAAATTAAGGGTTGGTGAAAGGAACTGTGGACAAAAAGGCATGTAGAAAAAGTTGTGAGTAGCGGGCAAAAGAATTAATCAGTAATAGAAAGCTCTTAGAAGTTCAGATTAATTTATTTTTCAAGGTGTGTATACATATACACACATTTATTCACACAACATACACAAAAACATAAATCTACGCACATGCACACGTACACACATGCAACACATACAACACATACATACAAACAATAATATATAAATATATGCTGCATGATGTATGTGTAATCTTTTAGGAAACTCTTAAGACATGTTCATTTCTCTTTCAATGAACCTAGTTTTCACATAAGTTTCATGAAGGTGAAGTTGTGATTGCCTGATAACAGTGTCAGTTCATGATTCCATGAGCCTCCAGTTTCTTTAACCCCTCTCACTCTTTCCCTGCCAGGATGACCTTGGTGCTGTAATGATTTTGATTTTTCAGCTCAGGTGGCACTTTTCCCTCACAATGGAAGCTGAGTCTGTCACATCTCTCCTCTCCCCTCTTTCAATTTTTCCAAATTATAGCACAGAGGCTAAGTGTCAGCTATTTTGATGAGAAAGGCAGGTTCTCAGACAACCAAACCTCATCTGCATTCTCTCCATAAACAGAAAAGTCTGCTAACTCTCAGAGTATAAGCCCCAGGAGTTAAACCCTTTTGGAATACTCGCCAATTACTTAATTAGATCCTGCATACATTTAATCTATCTTTAAAACTCACTTCCTCTTGCTAGAAGCATAAAGCCTTGTCTAAAATGCTGATCTGACTTAGGGTTAGAAAGTCCCTTTTCATTCCAGACAATTCCTGCTTGTCAAGCTAGATTCTCTTTTAAATCATTTTAGGGGCTGCAAACTAATCGCCACAAAGAACTGTGTAAGTCTAAGTTGCTGGGAGTTTTCCTCAATCTTCAAATTCTGATTTTTAAATCTTCTGGTTCTTCCCAGGCAAATAATTAGAAGGCCAGAACAAAAAGGCAGCCTTCCAGACTATTGGTCCTCACCTTAAATCTTCCTTCCCTCCCTCTTTCCTTCCATTCCTCCCTCCCTCTCTCCCTTCCTTCCTTCCTTCCTTCCTTCCTTCCTTCCTTCTTTCTTCCTCCTTCCTTCCTTCCAGTGATATTTCAATGAAACTATGTATTTCATGATTTGAACCCATATAACATCACCAGATAGTAGATATTTAATATATGTTGGACAATTTTTGTTGTCGCGCTTTTCAATTAGGTTAAAGGAATGTGTTAATGTTCAGTTGCTCTTCCTCATAGAGTCAGAACATTTGCATACCTGAAGTTCATGGACAGGAAAAGCAAAAAAGTGAGGCTGATGTTTTATGCAGGCAAACATCACTACTTCTCTAGAGCCACAGGTTGATGTGGATATTTGTAACTATTAGTGAAACTAGAATGGTTTCTGAATCTCATAATCCCTCAGCCTGTAACAAAATAGTTAAGTATAAATCACCTTTGGCCACATAGGCCAAGAAGAAAAACCATTCTTCCTTATCACACATTGTTATAAACAAACACCTTATCAAAAGGCAAAAAAGAGTTGTTTTTCTGTCAATACTTTAAACTAAAGACCTTGTGGCAGTCAGGAGAACCAAGTGAAGACAAATTTAATGTTCCCATTAAAGTGTTTGAAATTTTTATTCATGTAAGAAAAATGCCTTAGCTGAAAGATGTAGTTTGAGGCAATAAACAACAATGTGGAGAAAACTTTGAATTTAAAGCAGGTTTAAAAAGAACTGGTTTCCACAGGCAAGTTTGGCAACATCTTAGAAGAGCCCCTGAGAGCTCAATTTAAATTTGTAAAAGTAAACGGAGTTGCAAGTTACTGAAGGCAGTCAGAGGAGAAAATTTATCTTTGGTGAGAAGGGCAAAGTATGGCATAATTTCTGTGCCCTAGTGTGACTTAAAATCTGCTCCATGGCATAGAGAAACATTTATTGAGTTTGAAGGCAAGCAGGTAACCTGTCTTCCATTAGTGATGATGATGAAGAAAAGGAAGGAAGAGTAAGGCAGTGGGAGGAACTTTGTGGTAGCTCAGATAGGAAGTCTGGGAGGAAACAGAAAGTGCCAATGAATGATGGGTAGAAGCTATGAAGAGGCTGGTAGAGATAAAACGAGAGCTTCAAGAACAATAGGAAATGGCAGCAATGTTTCTAATCCAGAGAAAATCCGAGACTTTTCTTCCATCTGGCTTTGACCAGGGACATTGTGATTTATCAGCTAGTCAGGCAAATGGGAGTATCTAAGAAAGGGACTAGGGATGCAAGGAGAAAAATATTAATTAAAAACCAAACACTTGCAAGATGGAAAGCATACTTGAAAGTGTTGTGAAGAGAATAAGAGTGAGACTGAGACCTGGGTTTCAGATAAATTTAGGTGTGGATTTATTGATCAAGCATGCGACTACTTGGAGTATACACTCAAACCAGGCAGTCCCGAATGAGGGACCATACAATGCTTATAAAGGCAAAAACCACAAAAACCACAGTTGGGGAGGGGAACTATCATAAGCAATGACGTACAGAAGCCAAGAACAGCCATTGGTTAGATCTATAGCTCAGGGCTAATTTGGGGAACATGGCACAAGGGTACAAGGACACAGCCAGGGTCCCTCCTAGATCAGGGTGGAGGGTACAGGGTGGAGGGCACAGGGGGAGTGGAATTTCCAGAACAGGCTGGGGTCATAGAACAGGCCAGGGTCATAATCTGGGTGAAGGGTGTGGGGGACCCTGCTTGGTCAATGTTCTGGGTGGGGGACCTTTCTCAGTCAGTATCCCAGAACAGGGTGGTTTCTTGCATGGCATAGACTTGCCCCATGATCTTTATACAGATTTGCACCATGATCCTTATACAAAATGCTGCTTCAAGGCTTACTGATTTAGGGAAGTACTAACTCAAGGAAAGATAAGGGAGCAGGGGACTATGCCTTCATTTTTCCCAAGACTATGCCTTTAAGCTGTTACAATCAGTTACAGCGTTTAGGATAGAGACAAAGACAAATATAAAGGGCTTAATGGTGGGCTCCAAATCAGGTGGCATGTGATTTGGGTTAGGGTACAACAAAAGAAGAAGGAACAAGAAAGGCCACAAGGAAAGAAGGCACATATTGCCACCTTTTCTTGATTCTTCTTCATAAAGATTATAAAATAAAAAAAAAAGCACAGAAGGAAGAATGAAGACAATGGAACCTATGCAGATTCTGAGGGAAGGCAGTCAGTGGGAGGATTCTTCTAAGGGAAATCTGCCTTGAAGAATCCATTTCATAGTAGATATGAATAGTTGTCTAGTAGAGGACCATATATATAGACAGAAACTCATTAATTCAATTGAAATCTATTGCTTGAGGGGCGGCTAGGTGGCCCAGTGAGTAGAGCGCTGGCCCTGGAGTCAGAAGGACCTGAGTTCAGATCCAGCCTCAGACACTTAACACACACAAACAAAAATCTAGCTGTGTGACCTTGGGCAAGTTACTTAACCCCAAATACCCTGAAAGAAAGAAAGAAAGAAAGAAAGAAAGAAAAGAAAGAAAGAAAGAAAGCTATTGCTTGGGTTTAATTCATAGTCATTCATTCTGTTACTGATCTATTATAACTAACCTAAGGAATATCCCAACAAATGCCAATGATTAGATCAACATCTAAACACTGATGTGGACTTAATTATTAGAAGAAGAAAGGATAATCTTCTTCTCTGGGAAGATGCAAGGTCCAAATCTGTAGCTAAACAAGAATAACCCACATGTCCGCTAGGTTGCTACCAACCTTTAATTCCCGTAACAGGTGAATCTAAGGAGTGGAGATAAGCAAGAAAGTCATCACAGTAAGAGATTTATTCTGGAGAGTCAATACACAATTGTACAACCAGACACAGGGAATTTGAGGAGATCTGATGGCCTACTCAAAAACTTGTTTCCTGCCTCTGCCCTACAGAAAAGTATCAATGTGGTAACAGGTCAGTACCACCATGTCTCCTCCTAACTCAGTCGGAGGGTCGAGGTGCTTCTTGTACTAAATGTTGAGAAAAAACACATAGGTAATAAAAAAATATGGTACCTCCCCTTATGGAGTTTATAATATAATGGTAGTAGGGAAGATAGGGCTGACACAATCCAAGACATAAATGTATACTATAACCACAGTGCAGAGCAAAGAAATAAGACATAGTCCATGCCTTTAAAGAAAGGATGATGGATGGGGAAAGGCAAGAAATGTACCTAAATAAATAGAATATGTCTTAGAATCCAAGGGTGTAAGAGAAGTATAAAGCGAGAATACTTATTAATTTGGCAGTGTAGAAGCTAATTTAAAAACCTTCAAAAATTTTCTCTAGAAATATTAAGAAATATTATTGCTTTAGCCTAAAACTCTTTCCAGAGTTTTCCCTTCAGGAAAGTGGAAAGAACAAAGGCTAAGGCCTTCCTTTGAAATGGAGTTAAGCGTGATAAATACTAACCCCTGAAGTAATTGTTATACCCTACCTGTGGACAGTGTCTTCTCTTTAGAAATATCAGGTTAAAATATTGATCACGGGAAACAACTCTTAATAGGAGGCAGTTCAGGAAGGGACTGAGTGGTAAATATTCTGGATGTTAACCCAAAACTGTATTTTGACAGATGATATATTTATTGTTCAATACTCCTATAAATGTTACCTCAAATTGTCTTCAGGCAAGGAATCATGTCAGAAAGTAATGAGGACTATGCCAGTTTAGATATCTCTCTCCAAGCTAGAAATTGTTGTTCAGTCATTCAGTCATGTCTAAGGCTCTTTGTGACCCTAAAAATCATAGCATGCCAGTACTGTCCATGGGGTATTCTTGGCAAAGATACTGGAGTGGTTTGTCATTCCCTTTTCCAGTGGATTAAGGCAAACAGGTTAAATGACTTGCCCAGGGTTATACAACTTGTAAGCGTCTGAAGCTGGATTTAAATAGAGTGGCATATATGTGCATATGTATGTAATATAGACTGTATCTATATTATATATATGCACATATATAATATATGTATGTGTATTGTTTCTGGCAGACAAGTCTAAATTACAGAGTACAATATCAACATCTATATTTTTACTTTGACAAGGGATAGAGCAAAACAGTAGTATGTTGGTAAAAATTTAACAGTAGGCCTTCCAAAATAAACATACACATGACACATTTTAATGTTTAATTTGCATTAACATTTTCTCTATCATTTTCTTAATTCTAGACAACCAACAAATAGCAAATCAGTCCATGATTTGTAACATTTAGGGATTTCTCAGGCTCACACTACAAATTTAACAATTGGGTCTCTGAGCCTGTTCTAGCACAGCCCTAGAGAGAAGCATCTTAGAAGAGTTATTAGAGTTAGAAGAGTTATTAGATTAATTGGGCTTTAAGAGATTGGTAGCAGGCTATAGAGATTAGTCACAAGCCAGGTGCATCTTATTCAGAAGTATGGAAGGCTTACAATGGCTGTAGGAAACAAACAAAGATTATGTGTATGTATTCTGAGAGAACATTGGAATGCGATATTTAATCAGGAAAAAGTAATTCAGATGTGGAGAATAAGCAGTACTTTTTATTAAAATGAGATTACATACAATGTCAGAGGGAAAAAGAAAGAACATGTATGAAGGCTATCTCATAGTATGATGTAATTGAAATGGACACTTTGAGGGAGTATCAAAAGAGAAGCTGTAGGTAAGAGGAATTTTTAAGGGATGTTTTAATGGCCCCAAAAGGTACCAAAGGAAGGGCAAAACAGATTAGCACCAAGTACCAATGCAGACATTCTAGAATAAACAGCAAGAAACATGATCAAGCTATCAAAGAGGTAAAGTATTATGGAAAATAATAGTCTTACATTTGGTTGTGTAAGTTTTTTTTTTTTTTGGGGGGGGGGAGGCAATCGGGGTTGAGTGACTTTCCCAGGGTCGCGCAGGTGGCCAGTGAGACTGGATTTGAACTCAGGTTCTCTTGACTTCAGGGCTGGGGCTCTATCCACTGTGCTACTAAGGCTGCCCTGTTCTGTAAGATTTTGAGGATTATTGTTGTTTGAGCAAATAATTGTTAGAAAACTATGATGATAGGTGAAATGCATTACTAACCTTAATGTGCTGTGGTAATGTTAATGATGAGGTTGATGATTATAGGGTGATGATGATGATGGAAAAAACTTGAAATGAATAACATTATGCCTAGAAACAGTAAGCAATTATATATATATGTGTATATATATATATATATATATATATATATATATATACATATATATAATTTATTTATTTTTAGTTTTCAACATTCATTTCCACAAGATTTTTAGTTCCAAATTTTCTACCCATTTCTTCCTTACCCTTACCCCAAGATGGGAAACATACTGATTACCTTCCCTGAGTCTGCCTTCCCATCTATCCCCGCCCCCCCGCCATCCTCCCACCTCTTATTCCTTTTCCCCTTACTTTCTTGCAGGGTAAGAGAGATTTCTATACCCCATTGCCTGTATATCTTATTTCCTGGTTGCATGTAAAAGCAATTTTTTAATGTTTGTTTTTAAAACTTTCAGTTCTAGATTCTCTCCCTACAGGAAAGTAGGGGGAAAGGGGATAAGGGGGGGTCTATGGTAGAAGGGAAGTGGTGGAATGTAGCTGCTATATCTAGTTAACTTAAGAGGAATTGGTATTGCAAAGAACAAAATTAAGGTCCTTTAAATTTCCATTTAAAGTCTGCCAAAATTTATCTTTTTTCCTATCATTCCAATATTATGTTAATTTAATCTCCTTCACTCACTATACATTTCAGTTTTATTGGAGTAGTAGCTATTCTCCAAACTCAACCTCCTGTCTTTTGACTCCATGTATTCATTTCAGCCATCCTCCATGACTGCAATCACTCCCAATGCCTCTTCTCCTTTCAGAATCCTCATCTCTTTTCAAGTTCAGATGTCAACTCTTCCATTGAAAAAATATCTTCCAGAGAATATGATAATCTTCCTATAGGTTTTTTAAAATATTTTTTTCTTTGTGGCTAGTAAATGCCTTGCAAATAGGGAATCAATGAATATTTGATTAATTTAATGCCAAAGGAGGAATATGGAAAAGGTATTTAGTATGCTTAGATTAAAAAAAAATGCTTTTCATTAGAAAAGCCATAATTTTGATTTTAAAGTCATTCAGATATAACTCTTAGGTCAGAAGTATTTACCCAGTGGCAAAGTCTTGGTTCTATATTGGGGGATTACTTATATGTTTCATTGTCCTTACTCAAAATGTGAGAACTGCACTTGAAGATACCACCACCTACCATATTGTTACACAATGCCTTGCAAAAACATAGCTCAAAATCTCAAATAGGGTAAGTTCTGAAAATATGAAGGAATAAGTGGTCATGAAGACCCCCAACTCCTCAATTCTCTCCACATGGAGAGAATTTTTCCAAAAGCAAAATGAAAAATAATTAATAAATAAATGAATAACTACATAAATAAGTAAGCTGACAAAAGCAAATAAGTAGGGAATAAGGTGAATGAAGGGCTTCAAAAGAATATAACTTCACTGTCAAGAGTCCTATTTTAAATACAGTGTTAGGAATTGGTATCTTAGAATTTTCTCATCATGGTGGTGCTATAGCTCAAGTAGCAAGCTTTAATTATGCTATACTTCCTATCTACATGTGACCTTTTGCAAAATTTTAATCAATGATCAAGAAAACAAACCTATCCTATCCAATACTCAAATGAGACTTTCATTAACATTTGATTGGATCAGAGAGAATTCATAGTCTGTTTTCTTTTCTCTAATACCTGGGTTACAATATTTGCTATTTGTGTTACAACTTCTTAAAGGTTTAGAAGTTGAATAAGATGCTATGAGTTTCCTTACTTGTCAGTTCATGGAAATTGGTGTGAGTTTTGAAAATTACTTAGTGCTATTTCCTCAAATATTTAGGGAAGGTAGAACCATGTACATTCATTGCATTGGCATATACCAAAGGAGGAGAAAAAATAGCTCTCATCACTCAAGGACAGGAAATACCAGCCACGCTGATTCAATAAATGAAGATATTGCAGATCAGTTTGCCAGATTCTACTATGCTCAGTACCTCCCCTCCACTATAGGTAAAGCTTTTGATGTATGTGCTTAATGGGACCACTCATTAGGAAATATATGTTTGTGTATGTATGTATGTATGTATGTATGTTTAGACACATGTATACATATGTGTACATTATATGTGCTTATATGCCAGGACTAAATGAAGTGGCATATAAAGATAAAAAGTGAATAATGGTTTTCAGGCTGAGCCTTGTTATAGTGTATGAAAATGATACCTTTAAGCAGACTGAGTATTTAAAATATAATGAAAGAACAGCGTAGAGACTGGAGAAAGGCAACAATCAATGCACAATATCCAATGAGAAAAAATGGTAGAAAGAACAACATTGAAGTTGTAAAAATGGAGGATGGACTGGTGGCAATTCTTGGAGGGGAAGAGGGCATGAGAAGGAACTAGGACCTGAAAAAGCAAGCGGGAACAAATGAATATGTGGGCTGCTGGAAATTATCATTGGAGGGCAGAGTAAGAGTGGTAAAGTAGTTCAGCTCTCGTCAAGATGGTCGTGTAAAGTCTGCCTTAGCTCTGTGATTGAAATGTCTAGAGTTTTATCGAGATTCTGATTTTTGTCAGTCCCCTTCTGTTTTCTTGATGTGTGCAGTAGAACCAGAGACTAGAAACATGGGGAGAAAAAGATTGAAAATTTACTTAATTAATAATTTTATTTAAGAACAGGAACAAGAATTGCTTCTTTTATTAATCTTTTGTCCAGCTTTTAGTGCAATATGCCAGGGCTAAAATTTATCATTCAAGCATTCATACAAATTTATTCAGAACATTGAAGTATCATTCATTCAGAATATATTTTAATATCTCATATATATATATATATTACATGGTACTAGGAAATACAAAGAGACATACAATAAGTACTTGCTCTTAGGAAGATAATAGTTGAGGAAACATCAAATATGTACATCAAAAGTTAAATAAAATACAGGAATTAAAATTGAAGTATAACATTACAATAAATATCAAAAGATGATATATGATTAAGTGCCAAACAAGCAGTACAGATAATATTAATTTAAGCAACTGGTGTCATGGTAAGAACATCATGTGTTAAGATGACCTGGGTTTGAATCTTGGTTCTGGTATTTTGCATTTGTGTTACATTGGGGAGTACACTTCATCACTCCAAATCTCAGTTTTCTCACATATGAAATGAAGAGGTTGGTCTAGATAATCTCTAAGGTTGTTCAACTTAAAATCCTATGAACATCTGATCCTATGAGAAGTAGTTTAAGTTTCTGGGTATTGTGTACATTCCTTGTCTTCCTTATTATATGTCCGCTTACTAATAAGTGTGGGAAATGCTTTGATCAAGATTTTCCAGATATAGGGGCAGCTAGGTGGTACAGTAAATAAAGCACTGTCCTTGGAGTCAGGAGGATCTGTGTCCAAGACACTTACTAGTTGTGTGACCCTGGGCAAGTCACTTTGCCCTGATTGCCTACCCTCAAAAAAGATTGATCAGATGACTGAAGTTTGGATAGCTTTCATCTTCATGGGAGGTTCTGAAGTGATAATAACTGACTTTGACTTCTCATTCGTCTACTCTTGTTACTTATAGTCTATAAAGAATAGGAGAATTCAGAAGATATCCCAAACTCCAGACAAACAAGGAGAGATTTCACTCCCTGGACTCCATCTAGTTCATTTTGATTTCAGCAAAACATTTATCAAAACTTTTTATGCGATTGTAATGGGGAGACTGCTATGTTCTCCCTAATATCAAACACCAGTGCATAATGCCTAAGCTTCATTTAATCAATTAACATCAACTAACTATTACATACGGATACTTAATAAAAAGATATAGCAAGAACATAAATACAAAAATTTCCCTCCCAATACCCAGGAGAGTGCTCTCCTCTGTATCATCTGTGTCTCTGGGGAGCATGGGCTTAACCTTAAAGCAATTACCACAAAACATTTATGCCAACAAATTCATTTCTGAATGTGGCATAGCCAAACATACAGAGTTGCTCTCTTTCCTGTAAGACTTGGCATCTTGACTGTGGGGGTCAATTCACTGCTAGCCTCGGTCACCTTTGCTTCTTGGCAATGTGCTGTCAGACTGGGTTTGGCTTTCCAAAAATTCTGGTGTGAACTCTGTCATCCAGACATCTGGTGTCTCATTCCTGACCTTTCAAAAATGTGACAAGTTCACAGTCTAATGTTTCATTTCCAATACTTGCTAACCAAGTACAGACAGAAAAGAGTAGATACAACAGAGTTGAAGTAAGAGCAAGGCTATGTTCTCATAGTTTCAAAATGACTTTAGATGGGTAGAGCAGGTTTGGCATTAGTGGTCTCTCCTCACCAGGAGGTTTAGAGCAGTTCTTGCCCCTGTACTGAAATAAAGCCATAAAGGAAAGATAGATACTTTCTTTGAATAGTTAGTGTCTTAATGAAACCCAGGTTCAGTTCAGCAACCAATTAAAGGTCCATCTTTTTGCTACATGGTTAGAGGAAATGAAAGATTTACAGAATGCTCATACATGCTCCAAAGTCCGTATGAAGGACTGCATCAGAATAGCATTGCATATGCTTACATATGGGGTCAATAAGAACCTATTTTACACTAATTTACACTGTATTCATGGATGAGATAGAGAAGCATGTGTTAAGGGTGGGGACCTGTGGTCTTGAGGCCACATGTGGCCTTCTAGGGCCTTGGGTGTGATCTTTTGACTGAATCCAAGTTTTATAGAACAAATAATTTCATTAAGGGGATTTGTTCTGTGATGTTTGGATTAAGTCAAAGGGCCACAGTGAGGACCTAGAGGGCCAAGTGTGACTTTGGGGCTGCAGGTGATTTTAGAACTAATTGAATGATTAGATACAATGAATAGTTAGTTATTAATAGGTGTAATGGTATAGAGGACCAATCTAGCATATAGGCAGTGGAGGTCTTTGTGATCATTTTGTGACAAACTGCTTTGTTTTATGGTTTTGAAATGTTATTGTGCCTTGCCCGACTTTATATCCTTGGATTTGATTTTCTCTATGTTTGTATAGCTGAGACATAACAATAGAATGATAAGATTTAGGTCCAGAAGGGATCTTTATCTCAGATGTTATCTAATCCAGCCCTTTCATTTTGTAGATGATTAAAATAAAATGTAAGGTAGTTTTATAACTTCTCCAGTATCACAATGACACAAAGTAGTAGAACCAGGAATCAAATCTACATTCTCTAAATCCCAATCTAACATTCTTTCCACTGTTCCACATTAGCTTCCATCATCTGTTATGGTTGATCAGGCCTTAATGTTTAACTGTGAAATAATTATTTATTACTATTGGACATTGCTTAGTCCTAGGAACTGATTGATTTCTTTGGGCTGAATCCTTGTGCTTATCTTAAATATGTCTATTCCTACATTCATTCCTTTGGTCACCTCAACTAAGATGATGTGACATAGTGTCTAGGCAGCTACTTAATGATGAAAAATGTATTTGATATTGCAAATCCCAGAGTATAGGAGTCCTAGGACCTGTGAGAGTACCTATGTGGCAAATATGGCACATTTTGGGGTATATAGTCCTAATAAACAGAACAATTTGACCCATTATTAATGAGCTCAACTTTGATACCTGAAAAAAATATTGTATCAATGCATGTGATAAATCTGCATCAATTTGGAGGGAGATCTCTAGGTGAATACACTGGGAATTCCTGTTCTTAGTCTTGTGCTATTCAACATTTATATCAATTACCTTGGGTGCCGATCTAGCAGATATGCTTGTCAAACTTGCTGATGACATGTAACTGAAAAGGATAGCTTACACATCAACTGACAGTCAGGATTCTGAAAGGTCTTTATAGGTTAGAGTGATATGCATCTAAGAAAAGAAATGTAAAGGAGAAAAAGTGAAATTCTGCACCTCAATGCTTGAGTGGGTCCATGGTTTCATTGGTGGTACAGACTGCATTCCAACGGCTTGATGATTCAACTCTTATCCATGTTCTCCACTCTATCTTCACCTTTGACAGGGAAGTCACCCTGCATGATGGAAGCTTTTCTCCAGGTTTTCTAATATTATGTGAACATAAGTGCACCTCTTGCCTATTCATCTGTCACCTCTTATATTTACTAAAAGACTACTAACCTCCTTTTCTGATCATACATCTCCTGGATGATAGCCTTTATGTCATTTTTGACTCACAAATGTTCCTTGACTGTATGTTGTAGTCTTCTTATGCCCACCATATATTTTTCAATTGAGCTTTAGGTTACCTACAATTTTGATTCTTTGGGGATGGTGGTTTTTCTATGATTCAAAACCATATAGCAACACTACACAGATGCTGGTGTTAAAAAAGATGGATTTTTTTTTCAGGGAGCAGCTTAGAATCATACAAAGTACAACGCAATTTTCCAAATAAAAACTAACCTATTCTTTCTTTCCTTTTCAGTTCTGGGATCAGTCTATTTGCAGATATGTCTATTTCTATCTGTAAAAAGATATATTAGTTGATGGATTGGTTAATGGGCTGTATATCCAACTGTATGTCAGAATGCATAATAGACATTCTTCATCTGCTTTTCTCCCCCTTGCTCTATGGATTGTTAGGCTGAATTCTTTTGAGTGTGAATCTCATTTAGGAGACTGTAGTATTCAGAGATTTGTACTATTTGCACCGTATCATCTGCAAATAGGAGCATCTGGAGAACATCTGTCTCTACAAAGAATTTTTCTGCCATTTGGACTCTGCTAGATAGCCTCCAGAACAGCCATAAACACATTCAGTGCATACATCTTTCTATTTTTTTTTGTCTCTTTTGATGTCAGCAATCAGTGACATAGAACAAAATGTCTCTGTTGTTGCTTCTATCAAAGAATCAAGTGTGATCTTAACACATGCACAAGAGAAGCCATGTTATGAGAACTCTTAAAAATGAATTTTACTTTACCAAGTGCTTAAGAAATGAACAAATGACACAGTGGTGTTATGTGTTCTCTGTACCTTTCTGTCTCTATGAAATTATGGTATGGCTTTGAGCTGTTTTTCTGGCACTCCAGGTGCTCAGGCCCCTTAGCCCTATTGCTAGTTTGAGTACAAATATCGCTTCAAGGGCCCACATCTGATGCATAGTGATGGGGCTGTGCTCTTCTAGGCCCACATGGGAAATACAATACATAGTTCAGACAAGATCTGAACAGCTTCATCTTTAAAAAACCAAAAAGGATCAGTCTGGACAAAGACAAAAGCTGTATTTTAAAACTGGGAGGTTCAGTTGAAATTTTGAGTCACTGGAAGAGGACAAATTGGAGTTGATGACCTAGCAATTTGGTATGCAGAATCAAGGTTTGGAAGGTCTTGTTTTTGGATCAGCTGATAATTGGAATGGTGTTGGGATTTTCTTATGTTTTTTTTTGACAGTGATGGAAAGAAAAACAATCCAGCTGTGGTTGTCACAGGTGACAATGGACAAATACAATATGATCATCTAAATGATGGTGCTAATTAAGTTTTGTTGCCAGAGGGACTTTCATAACAAACCATATCCTGTCTGGGCAAAGATTGCATATTAGAAAACCCTGACGGTGATGATCAATAATGGCCTTCTACCAGATAAAGATGTTTGTGAATTTTGTGCTTAAGTAGAAAACGTGGTAATCCCTGTACAAATGTGTTTTAGAATATCTGCAGCAACAGGTAGTCTTGCAGATGATCATTTCTTTTCTTTTGAGGGGAGAAGGCAAGGCAATTGGGGTTAAGTGACTTACCCAAAGTCACACAACTAGTAGTGTCAAGTGTCTGAGGTTAAATTTGAATTCAGGTCCTCCTGACTCTAGGAGCCACCTAGCTGCCCCATGATCATATTCTTTTCTGACTTTCCAACTGACAGTCTGGAAAAGAAACACCTACACATGATTAAAACAATTTCCTGAAAAGGACAAAGAAAAGTATCAGGAAAAGTTTGAGCATTTTCAACAATAACTGGATAAAAAAGGAGACCTTCCAGAAGGACCACTTTGATGTTTAAGGGCTGAAGAAATCTTCAAGAGTGTAAACAATCATGAGTTAAGACAAATTTTTGAGGGGGAAAATCACATCCATCTTGAAATCAATCTACTATACTTTGTATAGTATTTCAATCTTTGTAAAATACTTTCCTTACAACAAACCTGTGAGGTAATTTGTATGATTATTATAATATTTTCTTTGTGTATGTATGGGTTTTTTTTTTTTTTTGCCTTTGGGTCTACAGTAGGTACATTTCCTCTTATTTCCTAATCCCTTACAAGCTGGCTTCTGATCTCATCATTCCACTGAAATTGTTCTGTCCAAAGTCATCAATGTTCTCTTAATTGCCAAATCCAATGTCCTTTTCTCAAATTTCATTCATCTTGATCTCTCTGCAGCCTTTGACACTGTTGATCACTCTTTCCTCCTAGATATTTTCAGGTTCAGGACACCCTTCTCTCCTGTTTCTCTTTTTCTGTCCTCTTTTCTGGGTCATACCCTCTGACCTAGGTAGCCCTCAGGGTCCTGTCCTGGGCCCTTTTTTTGCCTCCCTCTATACTTTGCTTGGTGATCTCATCAGCTCTCTCTTGATTACTATCTTTATGCTGATAAATCTCAAATCTGTCTACTCTGCCCTAACATCTTTGCTGATTGCCCATCTTGCATTTCCATCTGCCTTTCAGTAGACATCTCAAACTTAACATGTACAAAATAGAATTAACCATCTTTCCACCTAAACTCTCCCCAGCTCCTACCTTCCTTATTACTGTAGAGGACAATATTATCCTTGCAGTCCCTCAAGCTTGCAACCTAAGAGCCATCCTGGACTCCTCAGTATCTCTCATTCCCCCCCACCCCTCCAATTTGTTCTCAATGGTTGTGAATTTCACCTTTGCATTGTCTCTCAAACATTCACCCTTCTCTCTTACACTGTCAGCCCTCTGGTACAGGCCCTTATCACCTCATGCCTAGACTATTGCAATAGTTTGCTGATGGGTGTGTCTGCCTCAATCTCTCCCCAAATCTATCTTTACCTTCCAAAATCATTTTCCTAAAGCACAAATCTAACCATGTAAGCCCTGCCACCCTCCTCACCCTCCAGTGGCTTCCTGTTGCCTCCAGGATTAAATACAAGATCCTCTGATGTTTCAAAGCCCTCTATAGCCCATCTTCCTCCTGCTTTTTCAGTCTTCTTATGCTTTGTTCCCTACCATGTATTCTTAAATCCAGGGGCATTCTCTTTGTGCTGTTCCATGAACTTGATACTCCATTACTTATCCTTGGGCATTTTCTCTGACTGTGCCCTATCCTAGAAGGCTTATCCAACTCTTGGCTTGTCTTTCTTCCTTCAAGTCCCAACTAAAATCACATCCTCTAATGGAAGTCCCTGACTCTTCTTAATTCTATTGTGGTCCCTCTGTTAAATATTTCCTCTTTATCCCCTATGTAACTTATTAGCACATATTTGTTTCTCTTATTAGATTATTAGCTCCTTGAGGATAAGGACTATCTTGTGCCACTTTTTATAGTCCTAATGTTTAGCATAGCACCTGGTGCTTAATAAATGTTTATTAACTGACTGTACATATGCCTTTTTTTTTTGTTTTTGTTTTTGCTTTTTGGAGGGGGTAAGGCAGGGCAATTGGGGTTAAGTGACTTGCCCAAGGTCATATGGCTAGTAAGTGTTAAAGTGTCTGAGGCTGGATTTGAACTCAGGTCCTCCTGACTCCAGGGCCAGTGTTCAATTCACTGTTCCACCTAGTCGCCCCATATATGACCTTTTTCAGATGCAGTTAGGTGGCTCAGTGTATAGAGTGTCTGGCCTCATTTTTTCACTAAATTCAAATCTGGCCTCAGACATACTAGCTATGTGACCCTGAGAAAGTCACTTAACTCTTGTTGCCTAAGTTTCTTCCTTTGTAAAATGAACAGGAGAAGGAAATGTCAAACCACTCCAATATCTTTGCCTAATAACTTCCTATTTTCATCCTTGTTAGTGCTATTTATCCTTTCTTAGACAATTTTAAGTCCTAATAGGTATATTTTTGAAAAAAAATTGGTGGATAAATCCATTTTTTAACAGGTTTAAAATTAGGTTTGTGGGGAGGCAGAGCCAAGATGGCGGAGTAGAAACAGCACCTCCAAGGCTCTCTTCCCCCAGATTACCTCCAAACTATGTAAAAGGGGACTCTGAACAACTTCTGGAGCCCCTGCACCCAAAGATGAAACAGAGAAGCTAACCTCCTGCTGAGAACAGCCCAGCAGCCCTGCAGGAAGGGCCAGCTCAGTGCTCTGGGAGCCGGCAGTGCAGTGGGCACCACACTGAGAGCTGAGCCCAGGTACCGTGCTTTTAGCCCCAGGGCGGCCGGGCCAACAGCCAGCTGGAGGGACCCCAGAACACCAGCAGGTGTGGCGATTCCAGAATGGTCAACACAGACATACCTAGGACAAAGTGAGAGGTTAGTGCCCTATGGACTTTGGGACCAGTATTTGGGGAACGGGTCAGCTTCCTCCCCTGGGGGCAAGAAGCAAGAGATACCTGAGAAGGTAATCAGGGAAAAGAAATCAAAAGGAACTTATCAAAGTTGACCTATTTACATTCCTACATGGAAAAACAATAACTGTGACTGATGAAACTTTTCTAAGTATGAAAATAATGGAATAAGGGTATATGGTCACATGAATACATATGTCAATGTGTGCATATATGTTTACAGTTATACATGGATAGAGGGCATAGGTTGAATTTGTTGGGAAGGGATGATACCTAAGGGGTGAATTTATGAGGTGAGAGAGGAAAGTGGCAAGAGGAGATGGGGAGAGACAGGCTAGGGTAAACTATCTCATGTAGAAGAAGCAAGGGGAAATGGCTGAGAGGAGGGGAAGAATAGGAAGGCAAAAAGGCAAAACGACATTCTCATTGAATTTGGTTCTGGGAGAGAATGACATACATACTAAATGGGATAGCTCAACCTACAGCAGAATAGGGGGAAGGGGGATGAGAGGAAGGATGATAGATGGGAGGGCATTCTTGGGGGGAGGGGAGGTTGTAAGTACCCACTATAGAAGAGGGACAGGATCAAGTAGGGAATGGACCAGGTGGGGGGTGGGATGGGTGGGAGGGACTTATAAGCAGCCTTGTACAATATATCTATCATGGTAATATTTTGCATAGTTATACATGTACAATACATACTGAATTACTTATCTTCCCAGAGGGAATGTGTGACAAGGGAGGAAGGGAATGGATCTGAAATTCGAGGTCTTAAAATGAAATGTTTCAAATATATATAAATACTATTATCAATACTCTTTTGCATGTAATTGGGAGATAAGATGTACAGGCATTGGGGCACAGAGATTCACCTTGCTCTAATGGAAAAGTCGAAGGGGGTAAGGGAGAAGATATGGGAGAGAGCAGGATGGAGGAAGCCATATCTTGTGGGACTGCTATTCTGGGAGGGTGGATAGGGGAAAAACAGGGAAAAAAATTGTAACTCAAAATCTGGCGGAAATGAATGATGTAAAACAGGAGTTAATAAAGCATTTGTTTAAATGAAAAAAAATAGGTTTGTGTTTTTTTTAATGCTCGGGCTGATCTGACTTAATTATGTCTCATGAAGCTTTCTACAATTTTGTTTTTTCCTCTACTGCTTCTAGCAACTCAATTTTTATAATGTATAATTTTATAGAAAAACTTTTTAAAAAAAGTTTCATTGATGTATGTGGTTTTTTTTTTATTACAAATGTTTATAGATTACCACTGCTCTGTGAGAGGTCTCTTGTAAAAAGAAAACAATTAAGTAAAACTAATAATATTGTGACCTCATCTGAAAGTGCATGCAACATTCCTCATCTGTAGCACCCCCCCACTTCTCTATTTGAAAAAAAAACTAAATTAACAGAATTTTTTCTCTCATTTCTCACACTATTGAAAAAAATAAATTCCTTAACATTTGCACATATAGTCAAACAAAACAAATTTCCTCATTGTATATAAAAATGTCTCGTGTACTCTGAAGTTGTCACCTTTCTAGATTTAGTAGGTTGATAGTTGATAGATTTCGGGAGAGATTTGAGCTGATCAAGGCTGGTTTTGTGATTTCTGGCAACTACAGCCACCTCTAGATTTTGCTAGAGTTCATTTCACAAATAATCACTGATATGCCAAGGGGCTCTGAACCCCAGAAATCCTTCTGATTGGCTATTTATTGTAGAACTCCATTGTCTTGCTCCCCTGTGAAGAAGTGAAGCTCTACCATATAGTATAATCATGTCAGAGCCCCATGTTAACAAGGTCTAGTAGTAGTATCGCTAGGTCAGGATATGCACAAGCTAGTCATTTTTGTAGCATAGTTCTAAATTGCTTTCCAGAATGGCTTCACCAATCAAAGCTTCACCAAAATTGCATTAGTGTGCCTATTATCCTGCAGCCTCTCCAACATTTGATATTTTAAAAATCTACTTTGCCAGAGTTGGTTATGCGATGGAAACGCAGAGTTGCTTTAATTTACCTTTCTCTATTAGTGATTTGGAACATTTTTATATGGCTATTGGTAGTTTGAATTTCTTCCTTTGAAAACTGTTTTGAACCTTAAAAACACTGAAATTGCCATGAAATTTTGGATTTGGAAGGGATCCTTAATCATTTAGTCCCTCCTTCCCTTCATTTTACAGATAAACTGAGATGCAGACAGACCAAATCAATTGTCCCAAATCACATAAATAGTGAATAGGAGAGCCAAATTTCAACCTCAGTCTTCTTACTGAAAATCCAGTGCCCTTTCCACTATGCTATGAGAACTTCCTATTGTAAACAAATTTAGAAGACATAAGACCAATGTTGCAGCTCAATGGAAAGATAGCTGCCTCAGGAAGGTGCCTTTCTTCTTACTGGAGATCTTCACACAAGGATCAGGTTATCAATTGTTGGGAATGTTATTGAGAGGATTGTGGTAGAGGTATGCATCATACTAGATGGACTTTCAGGTCCCTTTGTTTCTGAGATGCTGCGATTCTGTGACATGCTAATTGTTTTTAAGTATCTCAAAGGCTTACATTTAAAGGGAGGATTAGACTTGTTCTGCTTAGCCCAAGGATAAGTAACTAAGAGTTATTGTTAGATGATCCAGAAAGGCAGCTTTTAAGTGAAATGGACTGCCTTAGTAAATAGTGCATCACCCCATGCTACAGGTGTTCAAGCAGAGGTTTTCATGATGACTTCTTTGGAATGTTACTGAAGGGGCTCTTGGTGAGTCATAGATTAGACCTTCTAAGGTTTAATACAAGTTTAAAATTCTGTGATATTGACATAACTCAATGCAAAAAGACAAATGGCATGGAACTCAGTGTCTGTTTATTGGGTTTTCAAATAAAGTTATGAAAATGTCTTAAATTCCTGTTTCTAAATTAAGCAAAAATGTTTCTATCTATGTTCTACATCACCCTGGAAGTTTGGTTAAAAGAGGCAAACAGACTAGGTGATATCTAAATTCATATTGTTTTATTCCCTTAAAGCTAGCAGATACATCATCATGGAGCCAGAAGAAAGCTTCTGACTGATAAAGGAATGACAAACCTTTTTACGTTTTAGGACAATGCCAATTCAAGGTGTCTGTGTCCCTCAGGTTTATGGTCTCTATTTGTGTTTAATCATAGCATGAGAAAGGAAATTTCTTGATTGAATAAATAGTAAATAAAATAAGACAACTGAGAAAGTGTCAGTTGAAATTACGTTCCCAGGATATCTGGGTTTCCCCTATAGCATATGTCCATAGGATACCAAGATAAGAAAAGTCCCACTATTCAATATCTGGTTCTATGCGTCCTGTTCTTTGGTGGTTACAAATAGGAAGATTGCTCCCGGTCAGTCTTATTTGGTCTTAAAGTTGCTGACATGGGAAAAGACATTTTTAGAGCAAAGCAAAGTATGTTTGGCTAATTAGTTCAGACTCTGGCCCTTATTGGGATTCAAATGATCTTAAATGATCATCATGTATCTTAGCAAATCTCAAGTGACCAATTTCAAGTTACTGGGTTTATAGTTTATACAATATGTTTAGTTCCCTGTGTAGTCACTTGCAAGAAGTCCCAGATTATTTACCACATTTTCCCATGCATGCATATTACTTCATTGTGCTAATAACCCTGTAAGGGACATGGCAACTTATTGGTTCCATGTCAAGGCTGACAATATGGAGAGGAAATTATAGTTGGTTGGAGTGCTTAGGACAGGTTTCATGGCAAGGCTTGTCTAGAACTGTGCCTTGAAAGATAGCTGGGAGTTGGACAAGTACACATCAGAGGAAGAAATTCCAGATGTTCACTTGGGGTGTGGGATAGTACTACGTGAAGTCAGTCAATCAACAAATATTTATTAAGTGCTTACTATGTACCAGGCACTGTGCTAAGTTTGGGGGATAGAAGTAGAGGCAAAAGATAATTCCTGCCCTCAAGGAGTTCATAATTTTAGGGGTGTGGGGGAGGGGCAATAAGCAAATATGTACAAACAAACTATATGCAGAATAAATAGGGAATAATTAATAGAATAAGGCACTAGAATTAAGAGAGGTTAGGGAAGGCTTCCTGTAGAAAAAGAGATTTTAGTTGCAACTTAAAGGAAGCTGGGAAGCCAATAGGTAGAGATGAGGAGAGAGAGGATTCCAGGGAGCACTATCAGAGAAAATGCCCAAAGATGAGTGCCTTTTTTATGGAATAACAAGGAGATCAGTGTCACTGGGTCTAAAGAGTACATGGCAGGGAGTAAGGTATAAGAAGACTGGAAAGGTAGAAAGGGGCTGAGTAAAGAAGTGCTTTCAATGTCAAATAAATGATTTTGTATTAGATTTTGAAGCAAAAATAACCACTGGGATTTAATGACTAGAGGGGTGACATGATTGGACCTGTGCTTTACAAAAATCACTTTGGAGGGACAGGGTAGTTTGGAGTGGGGAGAGACTTGAGCCAAATACAAACACCAGCAGACAAATACAGTAGTCTAGGCATGAAATGATAAGGGACTGTACCAGAGTGTCAGAAGAGAGAAGGGGGAGCATTTGAGGTATGTTGCAATGGCAAAATCAATAAATCCTGACAACATATTGGACACAGGGGGCGAGAGATAGTAAGTAGTTGAAGATGACACCAGGTTTAAGTCTAAGGAACTGAGAGGATGTTGTCATCCGCTAGAATAATAGGGGTGGTAGGAGCTAGGGAGGGCTTAAAGTGAAAGTTTATGAGTTCAGTTTTGGACATGCTAAGTTTAAGATGTGTACTGGCTCTACAATTTGAGGTGTCTTGAAAAGGAGTTGGATATGCAAGATTGGAGGTCAGCAGAGAGGTTAGGACAGGATAGGTAGATATGAAAATCATTGGAACAGGGATAGTAATTAAATCCATGGGAGCTGATAAGATCACCAAGTGAAGTATTATAGAGGGAGAGGAGAAGAAGGCCTAGGACAGGACCCTGAGGGGTCTAGGATCAGGGGGCATGATCTGTATGAGGATCTAGCAAAGGAGACTAAGAAGAAGCAGTCAGATAGGTAGGAAGGGAACCGAGAGTGGGGTGTCTTAAAATCCTAGAAAGGAAAATATCCAGGAGAAGAGAGGGATCAACAGTATCAAAGCCTTCAGAAGGGTCAAGGAGAATGAGGATTGAGAAAAGGCCGCTGCATTTGGTAATTGGAAACATACATCAAATGATTTACCTACTTAAAGTATTACATGTTAGAAACCTTATAAAACTGCAAACGTTTAGGTGCTGTTATTTTTAGAAGATATAGTTACTGAGCTGCTACTTAGACTATTTTTGCCTCTACCTGGTCAAAGCTGTGACTCAACATTTTAGATTTTGTCAGGCAAATCTCACAATCTAGAATGGCAATTTACAGAGCACAGGCCCAATCATCCCACAGAGAACATCCCTGAAAACCTTTTGAGTTCTTTTCCCCTGGAGGTAGGACCTGTTAAATAAATCCAGGTATAATTGTAAGTCTGATAATTGAGTTATGTTGAGTGATGTTGCTTTCTATTTTCTCTTGCAGAAAATATGGCATTGTAAGTGCCTCAGAACTCTAAGAGAAAAACTGATCCTTATAGAACTGTCACCAGTCTTTTCTCTCCAGACATTTCTTTTCCTCATGCCGAAGCAAATTGCTGTCAAGAATCATAAATGCGTTTAAGAAAGCAACTAGGTATCAGCAAGAAAAAAGGGAGAAAGAAAAAAGAATAAAATAAACCATTTAATAAGCATTTTCTAAGTATACTATGGGCCAGGCACTGGAGACCCAAAAGGTAAAAATGAAAGAGTTCCTGATCTCAGGGAACTTGCATTTTGTAGGGAGAGACAATGTATATGTACATGAAGTCATAGAAAAATGTAAGAAGATAGGCAAAGTGCAGTTTGGGGGTGAAGGACCCTAGAAGCAGGGGAGTTAGGAGAGGTTCCCTTAGGAAAGTGGCACTTGAGCTAAGTTTTTAAGGAAACAAGAGGTAGAGGTGAGTACACGACAGGTATGGAGAGCAGGCAGTACAAAGACTCTGAGAAGGAAGATGGAATGTTATGTGCAGGGAAAAATGAAAAGGCAAGTTTAACTGGCCTGTAGAATGTGGGAAGGGGAATAACATAAGAAAATTAGGAAGGTAGGTTGGGCATATGGGAGAGTTATATTTGATCCTGGAAGAAAGCAAAAAAAAAAGTAAAGTAAAGTAAAACAAAATTAAAAAATACAAAAGAACAAACAGAAAAGTATACACATAGCCCCAAAGCCAAAGCTGTTATTAGGAACACAAAGACATCAACATCTTCTCTACTCTGTTGTTGTTCTTTCCTGAGATAGTTTTGAATTTCTATATATTTGATGTATGTTATGTAATGATGGATTATTAGAACTGGCAGTGCCTTTAGAGATTATTTATTTCTTGTCCTCATTTTATTAAGGGGAAACTGAGATATAGAATGATTTACCCTTGATTCTGTGTATCAGCAAGCACCCTAGTATACTCAGGATGGCTGGTAGCACAGGTTCTTTGATCTGCTTTTCTAGAGGAAAGCAACTCAAAAGGGGTTAACAATCTCACTTTAATCAAACAGATATCATTTGCCTAGCTCAGGGGAAAAAGTTAGCACTCTGAACTGCAGAGAAAATACAAACAGAAGTTACAAACCTGCAATAAAAGTACAGACAGGGAAAATAACACAATTCAACAGACCAACAGACAGGACTTCTAGCTATCTGACCATCACATACCTACATAGTGACCAGAGACAGAAGCACCAACATCTGGATTTTCAAAGCCAGCTCAACAGCTACCCAGAGTCTCATCTGGCCAAATCACATAACTCTTTCCATAAGTGAGCCCCAAATAAAAATCTCACATCAGACATATATACGTATGTATATAGCCTGTTTCAGGATCGGAAGACATCACAACCTTCATGATCTAATTACAAAGAAAAAAAAGTGTGTTGGAAAGCAAACTTCCCCTAGGCAAACTTCTCTTGTTGGGCTCCAAGTGAACTCCATTAAGGGGCAGGGAAGACCTTCAGATTCCCTTACCATTACACCCTGAAGCAAGGTAATTGTAAACCCAGTTCTGAGTCCATGTCTCCTGGCTCTCAAGTCAGCACTTTTCAAAGTAATACACTGGACTTTCAGAGGATTTGTCTTCCTGTAGCGCTTGGGTTTAATGTTAATTTTCTCTACTTGTGATTTTTTTTCTTTTTAGAAGGAGAGAACCTGCTGGTTGTTACAATCTGGACCTTTGAGGAGTTGCCAATATCTGTTGGACATTCGAGGGTCTGAGTGCTCAGTTTTGTAGTTTTAGAAAGTCAGCTTTATCAGTTCATCTGTGGATGATCAGGTTCTCAGGAAATGATTTATAGTTACCAAACTCAGATGTGTGATAATTAAATTATCCCAAGAAACCCATTGGGACCAAAACTAGTGCTAGGCAAGGCAAGTTAGCCCAAGTCAGGCACATATTAGATGCTTAATAAATGTTTGTTGACTGACTGACTATTCCTGACAGGGTATAGTCCTGACTGAATAGGTCTTCATGAGAACAAAGGTCAAAATTCTTGATGAATGTCAAATTAGAGCAAAGGAAGCTTGATGTTCTCCAAGAATATTTTTTGAAAAGTTGGGGCTGCTGGATTTTCCACACTAAAATCATATATCTGACTAAAGCACCAGTATCAATTATCTAGAATTAGAATCCTTTCTATCTTGATAGCAATGGAGATGCAATCATAAATCACTAACTCTATAAATCTCCCTTTTCCTATGTACCTTTTTTATTTAGACCTTTTCTAGTTTTCATCATCAATCACTAGAATCTTCAGTGTTATAACTGGTGTGACTTTCTTAGAAATTTTAGGAAGACACTTTAGGCTTTTTAACAACACTTTTAAGACTACTTCTGGGGAAAGTGCCATTTTCTCTATTTGTTATCTTTTGTCATCATTATATTTGATAGAATGTAAGCTCCTTGAGGGAAGACTTATTATTTGGTTTTTGTATGCCCTGCATCCATATAGTTCCTGTCACAGAGTGGGTAACTAATAAATGCTGACTAATTGATAGTAGTCAGAGTGACTTTTGCTGACCTGGTCCCATTCTAGGAGTAAGCCCTACCTAGATGCTACTGTTTTCAGTGCAATGAATACAGTCCTTTGCTAGGTTAGCTCTAGGCTACTACAAGCAAAACATTGAGTAATTTTAACTCACTTTAACACTCAAATGAAGACCATTTTTTTTACCTTTATCATCTTAAAACTAGAAATAAGACTGTTGTCCAGGCAGACATAGCCCCAGCCTTTTAACAGCTGGGAATTATAGGCATAGCCACAGAGTGGCTGGCTTATATGTTCCTTATCAATAAAATGAAGGGGTTCAAATGGATGTTCTTCAAAGTATTTTCAAGGATTAAACTTATTCCGAAATATGTCTGAGGAAAGTTGTGGCCTGAAATAATCATCTCAATTTCTTCATCTTCATGGATAATTCAGGCATCCAGAAAATCCCTCAAGGTATTTTCACAACACTTCATGAGGTATCTTAGAAACCTCAAAACATTGTGATAAGTTCCCAACAGGAAAATCTGGCAGGTATATTCCTCTTTTTAATGTGGGTAGACTCAATACCAAAATGATGCTGAATAACGATTCTGCTTTTATTTTTCCAATAGAAATATGTCCCTTCCATTTAAAATAAAGTTGAGTTATTATTATTTTCCTTAGAAATAGTACAGATTTTCCTTTGCTAAAGTCAATGTTGGGCACATAGTCCTTTTATACAGCTCTATCCAGTTCTTATTCTTGTGTTGTTATCAATTCCTAGAGTGTGTGCTTGTATCCACTTCCCTCTCTATCTCCCTCCTCTCCCTCACTCCCCAAGTGAAATTTTACTTAAAGAGAAATATTTTTGGTGTCAGGATCTGAGTTCAAGTCCCATCTCATATATTTACCAGTTGTGTGATTTCAAAAAAATCATTTTAACCTCTCTGTGCCTTATAATAATAGCACATAGCTCAGAGGGCTGTTGTGAACATAATGTATAATGTGTCAGAGTCAGGATTTGAATACATGTAATTTGACTTCCATTCCAGTATTCCTTCCATTACGCTATGTAAGTACAATGGAAGAAGCAGTTAGAAGCCTCAGTATCCTCCCATCTCCCTGGTCACACAGCCACTACCCAGGCACAGATAGATACTCATCACTTTTTTACTTTACCATTCCAATAGTCTTATGATTAATCTTCTTGCTTCAGGGCTTTACTCTCTGCAGTCCATCTTCCACTCAGCTGTCAAAATGATCTTCCCAAAATGTAGATCTGTTCACATCACCCCTCCTCCTTGCCCGCTCCTCAATTAATCTTAATGACTCAATTACCTCTGGGAATCTCATTTGACTTTTGAAGTCATTCACAACCTAGTCCCTTCTACCTTTCTGGTATTTTTTTTTTTTTTGCTTTTTTTTTGGAGGGCAATTGGGGTTAAGTAACTTGCCCAAGGTCATGCGGTTAGGTTTTTGTTTGTGTGTGTTAAGTGTCTGAGGCTGGATCCAAACTCAGGTCCTTCTGACTCCAGGGCTGGCGCTCTACTCAATGCACCACCTAGCTGCCCCCGAATTAGTCCCATTTTTAAAGGTGAAGAAATTGATTCTGAGAGAGATTAAGTGACTTACCTAGGGTCACAAAACTAGTAAATTAAGGGTAAGACTTGAACTTGGGTCTTCCTGATTTCTTTTCTCCCACTTGCACTGTGTAGGTATTTTATGAACACAGTTGTTGGTCTACTGTTTTCCTATTGGAATCTGAGCTCCTTGACAATAGGAATGAGGCTTTTGCCTTTCATTGTATCCCTAGAGCTTAGCACAGCATCTGATAGTAAACTCTTAATAAATGCTTCTTGATTGACTGACTGATAGATAGTAGTTTGAAAACCAAATAGATTCACACAAAGCTGCCAATACAAAAGGGATCTCTTGCTAAGACATAAATATGAGGGAAAGATGGGAGAAGCAAAGGAAAGGAAGAATGTCAAAAGGAAGTAAAGCAGAAAAAGAATTTAAGATCCAGTCCTATAGCCCCTTACTTTTCAATAATCTTTGCATTAGCTGTAATCAGAGTCCATAAAAACCCTCTCTGTTGCCTCCTCCTGGTATGGTGAAGATGTGTACTCTCAGGACCTGGCCCATGGAGCATGTGTTTTGCTAGGTTTTACTTGGTTGGCAGAGATTTACATGTGGTTTTGATGAAAGGAGTCATGCTACCTGAGGACCATCCTAGCTGAGGCCAATGAACTTCTTTATCCATTTGGCTACAGGGCAACAATGATGCTTATGGCCTTAACTTCTGAGGACTATCTTCTAAGTCAGGGCCTATGGATTCCTCAGAATCATGTTTTTAAATGCGTAAAATAAAATACAGAGGATTTCAAAGAAAACCAATTATATTGAAATATTATACACACACACACACACACATACACACACACACACACACACACACACACACACACACACATATATATATGAAATGTTTCTATATCTTAGGTTAAGAATCCCTGTTTCAAGTCATATAAGGGCTGTGATCTGATGAGTTGAGGTAGTATTCACACTGCCAAATCCTTGAGCATTGACAAAAGAAAAGTAGTGAAGTACTGTAACTAAGGTAAAAACATACAGGGTATATATATTTAGCTTTAATAGTCTAAAACTGCATTGAGACTTTTGGGACACCCTGCATGTACATGTTGTCTTGGTCCTGCTTCCAACAACCTCAAATTCTGACAGTGTCCAGGAAAGGGACACATGGTTCTGTGCTGGTCTTTTTTTTTTTTTTTGCAAATATGCTTCAAGTTTTCTTCTGAGCTCTAAAGAAATTTACAGACCAGTGAAGGGGATCAAGCCAAAGATCAGTTTGAATTTCATCATGTACCAGATGTGGCTGTTGAGTTGATTGTACTTCATTGTTTCCCTCTCTCTTGAGAATGTTTTGCCAGGTGCAGCAATTTTTAAGAAAAACACCATGCAGTTTTGTTGGTTTATTTCTCTCTATTTTTTCTACTCCGTGGATTCTGGACTATTAAAAGAGTATCTAATCAATAGAGAAATTCAGAGAGATTCCATTTCTCTCCCCCTTCAAATTTTCCCATGTAATTAAATAGATAATAATCAATCAATAAACATTTAATAGGCACCTCTTATGTGCCTACAATGTTTGGTAGTGAAGACACAAAGACAATAGGGAAACATCCCCAGCCCTAGAAGATCATGCAGCTATTGGCCACCTGAGTTACTTTGGACAAGTATCTTAGCCTTTCAGGGTAAATTAGCTATAAAAATGAAAGGGTTGAATTAGTTTATCTTCTGGCTTTATGATTCTATGGACACAGCAAACCCAAGACATTAAAAAGTCCACATCACCATAAAAAAGTGATAAGTAGGGAGGGAGGTGATGAGGAGGTGAGTGTCAATTAACTTGCTATGAAATGCAGAAGAACTTTTTGCTGACCTAGCATGTTCTGTTGCCTGTCAGGTAGTAAAAGTCAGCTGGAAGTTAGTATTGATCTCAGTCCAAATGATCTCCTGGGTTGAAAATCCAATAGATAATTCCTCTTTTTAATCTATGAAGAGGCAATGCCAAAAATGTTGTCAGATAACAGTATTGTTTTTATTTATTCCAATAGAAATAGGTTTCTTTCTACTAGAATAAGACACTTTTAATGCATGCATTTCCTCTAATGCCCTTGGAGGTTGAAGTAAATAACCCAAGCTTTCAAGTCAAATGAACTGATAGCAGCTTGTAGATAGAAGGACCTAGAATGATCAGATCTCAGAGTGAGAATGGATTCTACACATTGTATATGAATGTGTATATACACAAGATATGTATAAACAGACATATGCTATACATTACGCCTGGAGTTAGCAAGATATGAATTCAAATTTAGCTTCAGATACTTACTAGTTATATGGGCAAGTCACTTAACCTCTGTTTGCCTCAATTTCCTCTTCTACAAAAGGAGGATAATAATAGTATTTACCTCCTAGGGTTGTTGTAAGGATCAGATGAAATAATAATTGTAAAGCATTTAGCACAATTCCTGACACATAGTAAGCACTCTATAAATGTTGGTTATCATCATGATGACAATTAATATGTACACACACACACACACACACACACACACACACATATATACATATATATATTCAGTTCAGTCATTTTTCAATTGTGTCTGATTCTCTGTTACTCTATTTGGAGTTTTCTTGGCATGGATACTAGAGTGTCCATCTCCAGCTCATTTTATAGATGAGGAAACTGAGGCAAATGAGGATAAATGACTTGTCCAATGTCACATAGCTACTAAGTGTCTAAGGCCAGATATGAATTCAGGGAGATGAATTTTCTTGACTCTAGGCTTGGCACTCTATTTACCATACCGCCTAGCTGCCCACATATCTGTTTGCATTAATGTAAATATATACATGTGCTTATATAAATGAATATATGTACATTATGTAAGTATGTTTATGTACATTATATAAATGAATATATGTACATTCACTTTTGCTGCAGCTGTAGAAATTGCAACATAATTTGAACCCTCAGTCTAGTTTCCTGAGAGTACAAGTCTAGACTTGTTAAAGAGGGATGGATTGCTGACTGCTACATGAAGCAAGCTCTGTCTTCTCATAAATGACAGACACAAGTTCAGTCACATCAGATCAATAGCAATTTCACATTTCAGACCAGGAATTGCTCAGATTTTCTCATTGACTTGGCAGAATGCAGAAAGCCATTCTATCTGCCATTAATACCACTAGCTCATGACCAAGCATGGGGCCTGAGGGTCAAATCCCTTCTCTGGGAACACTGAACTAACATCAACCAGAGAAAATGTGAGGGTTCCATTCAATAAAACTAAATTGTTCCTATACCTCTTTATGGTAAGCTATAGATTTCCAGCAAGTGACCTACACTCAGCTGCAGCACAGAAAACTGAAAATAGCTCAAGTTAGGAAAACAAGCAGGGCTAGGGAGCCTCCATGTACATGCATAAAGCCCCCCTTTAATCATGGCTGATACTTGAGGCTGTTCTAAGTTTGTGTTGGGGAAGCAGTTGAGGAAAGTGTTCTGGGATTTTAAAAGGCGGGGGCGTAAAGCCCAGGAGGTGGTAGAGACACAAGAGGAATTCATGTTTCTACCTGACATTCCTTTCATTTGTTTTTACTCTAAAGTTAATCACGATTTTTTTCCTCTAATGCCTTTTGACACTGAAGTAAATAACCCAAAGCTCTCACTCAAACACAAATGAACTGCCAGCAGCTTGAAGATAGGACAAACTACAATGATCAAATCTCAGAGTGGGAATGAATTCTACATATTGTCTAACCCCACCTACACCCTCTGTCACATCCTTAACAAGAAATCTTCCAGCCTCTTATTGAAGACCTCCAGTGATAGGGAATTAATTACCTTCAGAATTTACTTTTGGAATGTCAATGTTTACTTTTGAATTGTCAGAATTTTTAGGAAGGTTTTTTTTCCTACATTAAGTCTAATTTGTCTCCCCGAGTTCTACCCTTTTGGTAGCAAGCAGAGCTGGTTTAATATCTTTTCTTCAAATACAGGGAATCAGCATAATCCTCTAGAATCAGCATAAATCTTCTCTGGGATAGTCTCTCTTCTTTCAAACAACCTTTGTGTGGTATGGTATACAGAACCCTCACATTCCAGTATGGGTCTACTTCATATTTCTCACAAATGAAACTTCAGTTCCCATCTCCATGCCTTTGCAGATGGTTATCACTCAGACCTGGAATGCTCTCCTTCCATATCTCTATCACATGAATCCATAGCTTCCTTCAGACTTCCTTCAGCCATATACTGTGGAAGACCTATCATTGTATTCCCAGATTCTGGGAAAGTATGGGTAGGAATGTGCTAGAGTTATCTGTTATTTGATTTACATATATATATATATATATATATATATATATATATATATATATTTGTATGTATACATTTTGTCTTCTCTGTTAGATTGTAAGCTCCTTGAGGATGGGTTATTTCAGCCTTGTCTTTGTATCTCTAGTATCTAGCATCTGGTACACAGTAACTATTTGATAAATTATTGTTGATTGATTGATTACTGAAAAAAGTTCAGAATTATACACAGTGCTGCAAATGTAGTCTGACCATGACAAAATGCAGCACCACTTTTAGCTTTATGACCACCACGGTTTTAAATGCCATGTAAGGTCAGTTTATTAGTCTTCCATGTCATAACGGATTCATATTGAGCTTAAGGTCTATTATGTTCCTTGGATTTTTTTCATGTGAACTCGTTTATCCATGCCTCCCCTATCCTGTAGTTATATAGTTTATTTTAAAACCTAATTGAAGGATTTTGCATTTGTATCAACTAAATTTAATCATTATTTCAATTAGTTCATTATTCTAGTCTGCTGTGATCTTTTAAGGACTGGATTCTGTCATCTAATGTGTTAAATATCCTTACCAAGTTTGCATTACTTACAGATTTCATAAGTATGCCATTTTTTGTGTTTACAGAAGTTAATGATAAAAATAACAAATAATGTAGGGTCAATGACAGAGCTCTGGGACATTGCACTCAAGACCACCTGCCATGCTGACATTAATCTAATAATGACTACTTTTTTTGTCTAGTTATTCTGTCAATTCCAAATCCATTTAGTAATGTTGTTCAGTTGTTTTAACTGTGACTGACTCTTCATAACCCCAGTTGGGGTTTTCTTGGCAGAGATACTGGAAGGGTTAGCCATTTCCTTCTCCAGCACATTTTACAGATGAAGGAATGGAAGCAAACAGGGTCAAGCGACTTGTCCAGGGTCACATAACTAGTAAGTTTCTGAGGCCAAATTTGTAGTCTAGTACCCTCACATTCCAGTGCCAGCCTACTTGGTATTCCTCACAGACTCTAGGTCCAGCCCTCTATTCACTGTGTCACCCAGCTGCATCTCCATTTAGCAATATCATCACATAATTCACATCTTTCCATATTGTACAGAAGGATGGCATGAGAAACTTTGTTTAAAAAGTATTGCTAAAATGCCCTTTAATGTGCCTATGGAATTCTCCTGATCTAAAAAGCTGCCAAAATGAGATGAAATTGGTTTGGCAAGACCTATTTCCAATGGAAAGATACCATCTCTTTTAAAAATTTTATCCCGTTTTTGAAATGCTCACAAGCCACTAATTATTATCTTAAATTGCATATGACTGCCCTTAAATTTTTCTTCTTGAATGAATGAATATGGGTTATCATTAGTAACTGATTTGATTTTCTTTGTCAAGAAAGTCAAACCATTCTTTTAAGGGATATTTGGTTTCCGGGGCAAGTTCTGAAGTATGGGAAGGGTATGAAGTGGAGTGGGGGAAGGGTCATCCCCCCCCATGTAACAGTTTTAGAGAGATGAAAATAGGTTAACATAAACATAAACATCAAACGTATATTGGTCAGTGGAGCCTGGAGAGTAAACATTAAGAGAAAAAAACAGCAAACAGTAGCTAGAAGTATTTTAGGGAAGAAACCTTAAAAATGACCTATGACAGTCACAAAAAAAAAAAAGAAAAAGCAGAATGCCTTTAAGCATGGTGGGGAGGGCTGTTGCTTGATGGTGCTAATTTTACTGTAATCCATTAGCTTATAATCATCATCTTTTCTTTTTTTTATTTTTTTAAAGCAATTGGGGTTAAGTTACTTGCTCAAGGTTACACGGCTAGTCATTATTTATGTGTGGGTGCTCATTTTCTGAGGCCGGATTCGATCTCGGGTCATCCCAACTCCGAGGCCAGCATTCTTACTCACTGCGCCACCTAGCCGCCCATATCATCTTTTCTTTAGCTCTCAGGAGATTAAGTTGAGTAATCAGTAACCTCAGAAAACATCCTTGAAATGGTCTCATTTGGGTTCAGATTCTATCTCTATCATTTATTTATCTGTGTGAACTTGGGCAAATTGCTTAATTGCTCTGGGCCAGTTTCTTTATTTGTTAAATGACAAGGTTGGACAAGATGGGTTCTAAGGTCTCTTTTGGTTTTAACTCTGATTTTCTCCTATAACCATGTGCCTATTAACCCTTCCACAGGTCCCCAAGTAAAACTATCATTTCCTCAGCTTAACTATATACCAAGCACTAGGATTACCTAATTAAAATAATACACGCTAAACCATAAATAACTGATCAGATTAATTCTCTGGAAGTGAGAGGAGTGGAATCCCACTAGTTTGGCATTTTAAAGGAACTTCTTACCCAAAAGACTTGCTATTTATTAGACTGCATAAGAAATTGTTTTCTAATTGGATATTTGCTCCATTCCCACGTACCTATTCCAAGGTACATATCTCCCTAAGACAACAAAGACAACAAAACCAAGGATCATCAGTTGTTGTTTTTTTATTTCATTTATGAAAGGTTTTAAAATTCCTTGGAGTAACAATGCTGGAAAAAGCAGAGTCAGGCGATCTGAGGAGACAGATTTGGTAAAAGCAGGTTTCAAAGGGTTCAAAATGAGGATAAGTAGGATCTTATGGACAAAGACTAACATCTTCACCATCTTTTGGCATCTTCATCCTACTCTCATTAATACTTCTCATTAAGCATTGATATTATAATGAGCTCTAAGATATTTATAATAAAGTACTTGTGTATTAATTTAAAAGTCAGCTTTCTTGGGAAAGTCTTGTTAACCTCATTAATTCCAATGGATTTAACTATCTGTCACCCTATGCAAATAACTCCCAGATCTACATATCCAGTCCCAGTTTCTCCCTGGAATTTCAGTCCTAGATCACCAATTGTCTGCTCAATTTTTCAAACTGTGTTCCCCAGAGACATCTTAAGTCAACATGTTTGAAGCAGAACTGATTATCTCTTCTTCTAAACTCTCTCCTCTTCCAAATTTCCTTATTTCTGTTGATGGCACTACCAATTTCTGTAAGTGGCACCACCATCCTTCCAGTTTATCAGGCTGGTAATCTCAGCATTATACTGTACTCCTCACACTCCCTCATTCTGCATGTCTAATCAGTTGCCAAATCTTGCCATTTCTTCCTTTATAACGTCTTTTGCACATGACCCTTTCTCTCCATTCACACAGTTACTATTTCCCTGCTGTATGTTTCTCTCCACTCCAGTCCACCCTATATTCCTCTGCCTCCTCCCCCCTGTCCTCCCCATCCTCCTCCTCCTTCTCCTCTTTCTCCTCCTTCTTATTCACCTCCCTCCCTATTCAACCTGATCCTAACCTATCTTTCCAGCCTCATTTGACTTAACTTCTCCTTCTATGAGCTGTAATCTAGGCAAATTGGCCTATTTGTTGCTTACACATGAATTCCATCATTCATCTTTTTGCCTGCACTAACTATCCCCTATACCTGGAATTCATTTTCTCCTTCCATGAACCAGAGTCCCTCTCTTTTTTTAGGATGCAGCTTTGTCATTGCCTTTTGCATGATGCCTTTACTGATTTCCCCAAACTACTAGGAGATTCACTTCCAAATTAGGTTCTATTTAACTACTCCCTACATATCGACTTTATATTTATGCTATTTATATTTCCATGTGTACTTGTATTTCTCATTAAAGTATAAGCTCCTTGTGAACAGGGAGTTTCATTCCTTGTATTTATATCTCCAACATTCAGCACAGTGACTAAATACATAGTAGGTGATTACTAAATACTTGTAGATTAATTTATTGATTGGAATATAGAGTACACATGGAGGAATAACGTGAAACAAATCTGGAAGGAGAGGTTAGGGCTAAATTATTAAGGAATTTAAGTGCCAACCAGATTGCTTTGCAATTTCTATTCAAGCTGTGGGAGCAACTGAAGCAGCATGAGCAGAGGAATGACATGGCCAGGCTTGTGCTTTAAGAATATTAATTTGGCAACTGTGTGGATGATGGTTTCTCCCCTTTTGGCAAGGGGAGAAAATGAAGTCAAGGATACCAGTTATTAGGAATAAATGTTATTAATAAGGATAAACGTAATGCCCACCATTTGGGGCCAGTTACATTATCATGGTCAGAACCATATCCACATATGTAGAATACAGTATACTGTGTTCACATTTAATTGCTGGATAGGATTCAGAAGAGGATGATCAGGATGGTAGAATGCACAGTCCTTGGTAGAATGTCAGCTCCTTGAGGTCAGGGACTGTTTTACTTTAGTTATACACACACACATACATATATACATACATACACACATATACATATATACATATACACATATTTATCTCCAGTACATTTCATAGTGGCTATACCATAGCAGAAGCTTAATAAATGCTAATTGATTGACTCATTGATAGTGAAAGGCTCTAAACTATGCAAATGAGGAAGTGTTGTAAATAATTTGGGGTATTTAGCTCAGAGAAGGGGAAACAGGTGAAGAAGAGGATAACTGTTTCTAACTTTTTGAAGAATTAGCATATACAAGAGCAATTACATTTATTCTATTTGACTCCAGAGGGCCAAACTAGGAGCAATGAGGGAAATTGCAGGGAAGCCTATTTAGGTCATTTCTCACAATTAATGCTATCCACAAGTGAAATGTACTTATAGTTCCTCCTCACCTGTTGGGAATTTTGCATACAGGATTCTCCAGCCAGGAAGAGATTGGACTGGGTGCTCTCTGAGGTACTTGAAATTAACAGACTCCATGATGTTACTCTTTGAAGACTGACCTACAAACCTGTTGTATTTGAGCCAATTTATATTAGTAGGGAGAGAAAAATGACCTTGGCAAATTATTGGCAAGCCAAGAAGTGTGCAGAAGTAGTTGAATGGGACCTCAGTGTCTTTCTTTCTGACCACTGGTTTTTCATATACTGTGTTTGATACTTTCATTAGACTGGAAGAGTGATTCTGAGTTTTAGACTCCATATAAGTTGCACACTAGAAACAACTAAAGTATAAACTTTGTCCTATCTCAGTAGAAGTGGGCTTTCTGCATTATTGCATTCCCATTGGTTTACCCACAAGTATATAGATGTTTAGACATTCTCTTATATTCTTTTTCCAAATTTATTTCTCTTCCTCACCATCTCTTGGCATCTTCCCCCTACTCTCATCAAGCATTGACATTGTAATGAGCTTTAAGATATTTATAATGAAGCCATTGTGTGTGAATTTAAATTTCAGTCTTCTTGAATTATTTCCAAATTTTCCTGGGAATACTCTACTGGCATTTAAATACTGAGTAATAGCATTTGGAATTTCAGAATGTTTTTTATTGGAGAGGTCTTATCAGCAACCAGGAAATCTCCTGATAAGTCCAATCTTAAGGGCACTTGAGGAAAAAACAACAACAACAAACTACCTGAAAATTGTTACAGCATCTCCTAGCTGGAATCAGTCTGGTTTAGTGATGCCAACCTAATTTAGTTTGTAATAGTCCATAACATTCTGAGACACAATAAAGTTTAATGTGCTTTGGATGCTTGAAGAATTTGGGAAGCTATCAGACTTTCTCCAGGTTTCAGGATGCCTGCTCTTTCATCCCTCTGCTGAGGAAAGTAGCCATCTATCTCCAACTTGGTTTGTAGGCAGATGACTCATTTAGGATAGGAAATGCATGAGGTCTAGAAAGGCTCATAGTCTTTCAAAATGGTAATTTCATTATGCAAATTTAAGGAGGACTAATGACAAGAAAAATATGTCAGGGAACAGAATAATCAATTTACAATGATTCCAACCTTCCAAACAATTTTCCCCCCATGGAAAACAATAACTTGCAGCATTTTGCCTATAGAATGGTTTCTGAGTAATCAATAGAAGTAGACTATATTCAGGTCAATAAGTCTTGATGACACAGCAAATTTAAGTGTGACCCTTACTTCAGTCAACTTCTTAGTAGAAGGAAGATTTTTTTCTTTCTTAACTCAAGTTTGGGAGAGATAATAATAACAACAATAATTAATAATAATATATCACTTTAAAGTTTGCAAAATGCTATGTATTATCTTATTTGTTCCTCACAACAACCCTGGGAAGTAGGTGCTATTATTATTATTCCAGTTTTACAGATAAGGAAACTGAGGCAGATACAGATTAAGCAATTTAACCAGGATCATACATTTAGTAAATATCCAAGACCAGATTTGAACTCAGGACTTTCTGACTCTAAGTCCAGTACAGTACCACTTGCTTCTAGCAGTGAGATAGCTTTCTAAGAAACATTCCCTTTACGAAGGTGTTTTTCCCCCTGCCACTCTTCCAAGTTCCCTCTCCCTTGCCCTATCCTGCCCCTCAGTCCTTCGGTATTGTTTAGAGAACAAGGCTTCTCCTAGTATAGGGTTATTTCAATGTTCTTCCACATTGCCACTTCCATCTCCAGTGTGATGTTCTAGATTTATCTTCAGTGTGAGAAGGATTCACCCAGTCGCTTTAGCTCAACACGAAATATTGTGTCATCCAGTCATAAAGTTGAGCAATGGGAAAAGTCTTAGCAGCCACTGAGTTCAGCTTCCACATGATCAGCATCCACATGAAGCTCTCCACTTGAGGCAGCTGGTGGTGTGGTGGCTAGAGCTCTGGGCCTGAAATCAAAAAGACCCGAGTACCAAACTTACCTCAGATAATTTCTAGCTATATAACCCTGGGAAAACCACTTAACCTTTCCTCAGTTTCCTCAATTGTCAAATAGTGACCCACCTCCTGGGGTTTTTGTGAGGATAAAATGAAACAGCATTTGTAAAGTGCTTAGCACAAGGCCTGACACATAGTAGGGACTATAGTAATGTTTATTTCCTTCTCTTCCCTTTCTCCCTTCCACTGCCAAGGAACTAGACAACTCTAATCATTAGGAATTCCCCTGCCCCCCACTGCCATCATATGTCAATCTGTATCTTCTATCACCCGTCACTCTGTATCTTCTAGCCCTTGGACCTGCTTCGTGGGTCTTCCTTAGTGTTTCTGACAGTAAGAAGGGTAGAAACAGATCATAGACTACTAGAGTAGGAAAAAGACTTCAAGGCTCAACTTCTTTTACAACATTTCTGATAAATGATGGAAAATGTGCTAACCCACTAGGGTAGGTATCTAAGCTTCCCCTCCCTCCACCCCAGAGTCCCTGTTCTTTGTTCTACCTTCTAATATCATAATTAGTAACAAGAGATTAAACATCTCTCACAAGAACTACCACACATTTATTCCAGTTTAATTTATATTTTTTTATTTTGTCTTTATCTTTTGAGCCTTAGCTAATAGCTTTTTGTTTCAAGAGTATAAATAATATCTCACTGTTTAGTCATAGGACAATTAAATTTATTTCTATTAAATTTATATAAAGTGACTCTTAAAAGTCTATGTAATATATCTTAACTCTTCTTAAATAATAAAAATATCTTAACAGGATTTTCAAATAGCACCATTGCACCCTGAAGAAATGAATCTATAGAATGAGAAATAAATTTCATAAAGGAAATGACAGCAAAACAAGGCAAAATATTATGAAATAACTGTAGTTCTTGACTGACTAGAGTGCCCTTGCACTGAGTAAAAAGCTTCATTGGTATTATTATTCAGCAGGGATCTGAGCCAAAGTAAACCTGTTGTTTTGGGACCCATGAGGAAATGTCCCTGCAGTCTTCATGAAGACAGGGAATAGTTTGTAGTGAAGCTGTTGGAATGAATCTGACTTCCACAAGATTATTTCAACTTGTCTTTGAAGATATCAGGAGGAGGAACCTACAGTTTCTCGAGGCAGCTCGTTCCCCCATTTGACATTGTCAGGAAGATTGACCTTCAATCAAGACTAAATCTGTTCTATAATTTTTACTTTTTGTTCCTAGTTCTGCCCTTTGGGTGAAGTAGAATAAATCTAATACCTTTTCTACATGATACCTCTTCAAGTAGTTGAAGAAAGTTATCACATTTTCCCCAAGTCTTTTCTACTCCAGGGTAAATATCCCTATTTCTTTCTATAGTTGTTCATAAAGCATGATTTTGAAGCCCTTTGACAATCTTTTTGCTCTCCTTAGGATGTGTCCCTTCTTATTAATGTCACTTCTAAAATATGGTGTCTCCAAAATGAATGCAATATTTCAAATATGGGCTGGCAAGAGCAGAATTCAGAAAGGTTGTTATTCTCCTTTTCTAAACACTATCACTGGGAGGCCAGCCACCTGATGACAAATTTTTTAAAAATTGTAGCAACATATGAAGCAAAGAACAATCTACAAATGTCCTTGTTGTTGTGTAGTCCCCTAGTGCTTCTGCAATAATGGTATCAGAGTGGTGAGAAAGGGAGAAGAGGGTGTTAGAATCATACTGTTTTTAGACTATTGATAATGTGAATTTGACTGTTGATTCTCTAAATGAGAGATACTTCTCCAATACTTCTCCAACAAACAGAGATATCACTAGAAGAACTGAATTATATAAATCTTGTCATTCTTGTAACTGAAAACAGAAGAATGAAGGAAGTTACAGCTAAATGGAAGAATGACTCGAAGGTAGTTCTTGGAGAGGCACCTGTAAACTGAATAGTACAAAGGCAATAAGAAACATTTGTTTAATGGAATATTTGGTCATTGCGTTGTGACAGTACTAACGATAAATATTTGCCAAAAACAAACCCTTATAACTTATAAGGGTTTGTAATTTTTATGAAGGTCTTTTAAAATATTTTAAAATAGTTAATATTTCACATATCTATCTGTTTGTCTGTCTGACTGTCTATCTGATATATCCTTAGGTGGCTGAGGATGAAGTGGTAGAAAAATTCTACAAAGAATTTGATTTTTGGTTTGGTCAGTCATGCCTTTTTCTTCACGATACCATTTGGGGTTTTCTTGGCAAAGAAACTGGATTGTTTTGCCATTTCTTTCTCCAACTCATTTTTATAGATGAAGAACTGAGGCAAATAGGGTTAAGTGATTTGCCCAGGGTTATACACCTAGTAAATGTCTGAATCCAAATTGAATTTATGAAGATAAGTCTTTGTGACTCTAGGTTCAAAACTCTATCCGCTGCACCACCCAGGTGCCGCAAATAATTTGATAAGACCCTACAAATTAAATCAGTAAACACCCTGAAACTTGGTGTCCTAAATGCAGGGGTGGCAAAAGGTAAGAATGGAGAATACACACATATAATGTCTATATGATACAGATACATGTATATATGATACAGATACCCATATACTCGTGTGTATATGTACATATATGTATATATGCATAAGATGGCATGAGTAAAACCAAAGACTGCCCAGAAGATTCATGTCAGAATAATATTTGCTTTCATTGATTCCTCTTTTTTTTAAACAAATGCTTTATTAACTTCTGTTTTACATCATTCATTTCCGCCAGATTTTGAGTTACAATCATTTTCCCCCGGTTATTCCCCTACCCAACCTCCCAGAATAGCAGTCCCATAAGATATCGCTTCCTCCAATCTGCTCTCTCCCATATCTTCTCCCATACCCCCTTCGACTTTTCCATTAGAGGAAGGTGAATCTTTGTGTCCCAATGCCTGTACATCTTATCTCCCAATTATAAGCAAAAGAGTATTAATAATAGCATTTATATATATTTGAAACATTTAATCTTAAGACCTCGAATTTCAGATCCATTTCCTTCCTCCCTTGTCACCCATTCCCTCTTGGGAGATAAGTAATTCAGTATATGTTGTACATGTCTAGCTATGCAAAACATTATCATAGTAGATATATTGTACAAGGCTGCTTATAATTCCTTCCCACTCATCCCACCCCCCACCTGGTCCATTCCCTACATGATCCTGTCCCTCTTCTATAGTGGGTGCTTCCAACCTCCCCTCCCCCCAAGGATGCCCTCCCATCCATCATCCCTCCTCTCATCCTCCTTCCCCCTATTCTGCTGCAGGTTGAGATATCCCATTTAGTATGTATGTCATTCTCTCCCTGAGCCAAATTCAATGAGAATGTGGATTTGCCTTTTTTTTTCCCTTCCTATTCTCCCCCTCCCTTGCAACCACTTCCCCTTGCTTCTTCTACATGAGATAGTTTACCCTAGCCTGTCTTTCCTCATCTCTTGCCACTTTCCTCTCTCACCTCTTAATTTCATCCCTTGAGTATTCTCCCTTCCCAACAAATTCAACCTATGCCCTCTATCCATATACACACACATTCACATATGTATTCATATGACCACACACCCTTCTTCCATTATTTTCATAGTGAGAAAGATATCATTACTCACAGTTATTGTTTTTCCATATAGGAATGTAAATAGTTCAACTTTGGTAAGTTCCTTTTGATTTCTTTTCCCTGATTACCTTCTCAGGCATCTCTTGCTTCTTGTATCTGGATGTCAAATTTTCTATTCAACTCTGGTTTTTTCTTCAAGAATGCTTGAAAGTCCTCTATTCCACTGAATGACCATATTTTCCCTGAAACAAAACACTCAGTTTTGCTGGGTAGGTGACCCTTGGGTTCATTCCCAGTTCTTTTGCCCTCTGGAATATCATATTCCATGCCCTTCGATCCCTCAGTGTAGAAGCTGCCAGGTCCTGGGCTATTTTGATTGTGTTTCCACAATATTGAAATTGTTTCTTCCTGGCTGCTTGTAGTATTTTCTCCTTGATCTGGGGATTCTGGAACCTGGCCATAATATTCCTGGGAGTTTTCTTTTTGGGATCTTTTTCAGGAGGTGATTGGTGGATTCTTTCAACCTCTATTTCGCCCTCTGGATCTAAAACATCAGGGCAATTTTCCTTGAGAATTTCTTGAAGGGTGATTTCTAGGTTCTTCTTTGATCATGGCTTTCAGGTAGTCCAATAATTTTTAAATTGTGTCTCCTGGATCTATTTTCCAGGTCAGTGGTTTTTCCCATGAGATATTTCACATTGCCTTCTATTCTTTTGTTTGTTTGGATCTGCTTAACAGCATCTTGATTTCTCATAAAGTCATTAGCTTCCATTTGCTCCAGTCTAACTCTAAAGGAATGAATCTCCTCAGTGAACTTTTGAGATTCTTTTTCCATCTGGCAAATTTGACTTTTTAAGGCATTCTTCTCCTCATTGCCCTTTTGGGCCTCCTTTGCCATTTGAGTTAGTCTATTTTTTAAGGAGTTGTTTTCCTCAGTCAGGCTGTTGACCCTCATTTCATACTTTTCCTGCATCCTTCTCATTTCTCTTTCCAATTTTTCCTCCACTTCTCTTATTTGATTGTTAAAGTCCTTCTTAAGGTCCTCTATGGCCTGCAACCCGCTCATGTTTTCCCCTGGGGCTTTTGGAGCAGGACTTCTGAACTCACAGTCCTTTTCCCACTCTATGACCCCAAAATAGGAGTCTAGGGTTGCATTTTTCTGTTTCCTTTGCCACTTGATTACCTGACTTTTGGGCTTGTTGCCACACTATGGCTTTAAGGCCAGATAGAGGAATTTTCGTCCCGAATGTGTGGGGGGCAACTTCTATTTCTGGCAAGCTGTAAACCCACCCACAACTTCCACCCTAGATCACAATCCAGATCCAGGGAGGTTAAAGCAAGAGCGATTACCCCCCCAAGACTGATCGCTGGATCTTCCTACAATTAATTGCAGGCCAGGAGCTGGAGCTGCCTCTGAAAACTACAAAATGGTGTGTCTCCTCAGTGGCTTCTAGCCCCCAGGGGAGGGAGCCGATGCATTCCCCCAAATACAGGTCCCAAAGTCCATAGGACACTAACCTCTTACTTTGTCCTAGGCATGTCTATGTTGATAATTCTGGAGTTGCCAGGGCTGCTGATGTTCTGTGGTTCCTCCAGCCGGCTGCTGGCCCTGCCACCTTGGGGCTAAAACCTCGGCTCAGGTGGACCTGGGCTCTGCTGTGCTCTGCTTCCTGTGCTCTGCGCGTTGCGGGCTGCCTGCTCCCAGACCACTGAGCCGGTCCTTCCTGCAGGGCTGCTGGGCTGTCCTCAGTGGGAGGTTAGCTTCTCTGTGTCATTCTGTGGGTGCTGGGGCTCCAGAAGTTGTTCAGAGTCCCCTTTTACATAGTTTGGGGGGAATCTGGGGGCAGAGTGGCTTGGATGAGCTGTTTCTACTCCGCCATCTTGGCTCTGCCCCGTGATTCCTCTATCTTTTGAAGGATGAAATTATCATTAAAGCAAGTTAATAATAGAAATCAGATCTTGGCGGAGGAGAGAGACAGAGACACAGACACAGACACAGACAGAAACACAAAACAGAGAGACACAGAGAAAGACAGAGACACATGGGAGGTTCCTGTAAAATTACTTCCCCACCTAGTGGGGAACTATCAACACTGTCATGCCTCCAAGTTAGAGTTATGATTTGTTACCTGAACTCATTATTTTTTTTTTCTGTTCAGGTTGGTCTGTAGTATATTCCAGTGATGACATTGCTTCCATTTCTGCCACTATACATGTTCACAGGAATTCTCCACTCCCCTACTTATTCTTCACTGGTTTATTGATTTCCTTTCATGAATATATCTACTTAATATATAGTGCTATTCTGCCCTGCCTTTTACCTATCACTATTTTTGAGTAATATTTCCAATTTCAGAGCCATATCAGAGGGATAAGTATCATCCCCTAAGTCTCAGGGATAGCTGTGCATTTAGGGTTTCCTACTTGCATTAGGATGACTAGCTAGCCCTAATAATGATTTATTTTTTGCGTAGTTCCTTGAAGGCATTTTTATCTTTCCTGTCCCAGAACCTTATACAGTGTCTGATACTCACAGATGCTTATTATATACCCATTAACTTATTGAATGATTGCCCATAGACATTTCAAACATATTATTTTTTTACTTTTTTACTCTTTACTTTTTTTGTCTCCTGAAATTTTCTGTGTATTTGTTGTTATTTCTACTTTATTATAATTACTCTCTAATGTATCTAGCCTAAATTCAAGCATAGATAGTTTCCTTTTTCCTCTTCCTTTTAAATTTAAGGCCTTTTCAAATAGATTTGGAAGACTAGGAAAATGCATTTTTTTTGAAAATATATTTTTATTATCCCTTTTGGGTATGTCCCATGGCTTGCCAAGAACCTATCATGCCTAAATTTTAGACAGGGTCCAGAAATCCCAAGCCTGTTTTCAGAAAGCATATTTTTAATCATTTGTTAACTTCCTAAACTATTCTTTTCTTCTCCAGTCCTTACCTTAACTAGCAACAAAATCATATGGTTTGACAAGTCTTGAGAAGTCCTATCAGTCTATGAGGCATAGCTGACTTCTCTCATGTGATGAAGTATCTGTTAATACCCTCTGAGAGTATAAGATCGCACTTTAAATGTAGCACATATAATATTGGCAACTTTAGAATATATGACTACTACCTACTATATACTCAGAAGGCAATGCAAACTTAATTGAATTGTTGGTGCATCCCTCCGTAAGCTGAATTGGAGAGACAGATTTTCATAAATGATTCAAGCTGAGGATCAGTGTCAGGCTGAAGTAGTTTTTATCAGTCCTCTATCAAGCTTAATGCAGATGTTTGATCATTTATAATGCATCTTAGTATTGTTGAATAAATATCAAGTATGCTTAAACCTTGAGTACTGTCCATCAAAGATAAAAAAAGGAAGCTAGTGGTGGACCTCAAATATTAGCAGTTTCAAAGTCATATAGTCCAACTCCCTCTTTTGGGGGCATGTGGAGTCAAATGATTTGTCCAAGTTTACACAGGCAAAGCTAGGATCAGAACCTAGGTTTTTTACATTTAGTGCCTTTTACACCAGAATGCACTGATTTCTAACCTAAACATTAGTTTCTGACACTATCAGTAGTAAGGGGCAGTTAGGTGGTACAGTGGATAGAGTGCCAGGCCTGGAGTCAGCTAAACTCTGCTTTCTGAGTTCAAATCCAACCTTGGACACTTACTTGTTGTGTGGCACTAGGCAAGTCCCTTAACACTGCTTGCCTCATTTTCTTCATCTGTAAAATGAGGTGGAGAAGAAATGGCAAACCATTTCAGTATCTCTTCCAAGAAAACCCCAAATGGGTTATAAAGAGTTGGACACAACTCAGAATGACTAAACAAATCAATAATAGAATGTCCAGCAAAGTTATTATTATTTCTGTTGTTCCAGACATTATAGATTCAAGATATTCTTTAAAAAGAGAAGTTTCCTTAAGTAAGCAAGAATTCCAGAAACCCTCCTAAGGCATACTGCTTTATTGCTTACGCTCAGTACTGACTCATGTCCCCTGATAACTGAATCCTTTACCAAGTAATTTAATTATGTTCATCACTAGTTCTAAGACCACTCTTTTTCTTGATTTGTTCTGCCCTTTTGGACTCTTGGCCGTGAAAGGAAGTTGGAGATGTCCCCTTTGAGAGTCTTTATTATGTCCTGAAAACAGATTTAGTATTTTTTCAAGCTCCTCTAGCTACAGCTAAGTATGTCCGAAGGCAATGTTTTTGGAACAGTTCCCTTTTAAACTTTAGTAAAAACCTCATTAAAGTTGGACCCCACTCATTCGGAATTTGCATATTTTCAGATAAAGTTGATCAGATTCTTTTCCAGTGAACAGTTCTAAGCCTTTCCTTCTATGAATTTTAAATATCTGTCTTACAAAAAAGTTGACTCCATTCTAAAACCATTAGCCTTTTCAAAGGGAGAGCTTAAGAAATTGATTACTTGTATGTGTCTGTAGATTCACTCATTGATTATAATTTATTAAAGTACTTTTATGTTTTTTTTTTTCCTTTTTGGAGGGGGGAGGGCAGGGCAATTGGGGTTAAGTGACTTGTCTAAGGTCACAGGCTAGTAAGTGTTAAGTATCTGAGGCTGGATTTGAACTCAGGTTGTCCTGACTTGAGCGCTCTATTTACTGTGCCACCCAGCTGCCCCTACTTTTATGTTTATAAGAAGAGCACTAATGGGGGCGGAGCCAAGATGGCGGAGTAGAAACAGCATTTCCAATGTGCTCTGCCCCACACAAATTTCAAACAATGTGAAAGGGGACTACGAACTACTTCTGGAGCCACAGCACCCACAGAACGGTACAGAGAAGCTAACCTCCTGCTGAGGACAGCCCAGGAGCCCTGTAGGGAGCCGCCAGCACAGCGCTCTAAGAGCAGGCAGCACAGCATGCTGGAAACTGACAAGGCAGCATGCAGAGCCGAGCCCAGGTCTGCGGTTTTAGCCCCAGGGCGGCCGGGCCTTCAGCCGACTGGAGGGACCCCAGAACACCAGCAATGGTGGTGATTCCAGAATTATCAGCACAGATATGCCTAGGACAAAGTGAGAGGTTAGTGCCCTATGGACTTTAGGACCAATATTTGGGGAACGCGTGGCTTCCTCCCCTGGGGGCAAAAAGCTGCTGAAGAAACAGCTGCACAGAAGCCATTTTGCAGCATCAGTCGTGGCTCTAGCTCCTGGTCTGCGAACTGTAGGGAGATCCAGAAATCAGTCTGGGGGTTAATCACTCTTGCTTTAAACGGCCTGGATCTGGATTGTGGTCTGGGGGGAAGTTTGGGGTGGGTATCCAACTTGCCAGAGTGGGTGGAGGCTTTACAGAGGCCACCCAACTGGCGGAAGTTGTGAAGACCCCACGTTTGGGCGGAAGCTCCCCTGTCTGGTGGCAGAGTCCTACTGTGGCAACAAGCCCCAAAATCAAGTAATTAAGTGGCAACATGCCTAGGCAAATGAAACAAAATAAACAGAAAGGTTCAACATTGGACTCCTATTTTAGGGGCAAAGAGGCTCAAGCATGGAGGAGGACTGTGAGGTCAGAACTCCTGCACCAAAAGCCCCAAATGAAAATATAAGCTGGCTACAGGCCATAGAGGACCTTAAGAAGCAAATAAGAGAAGTGGGGGGAAATTTGGGAAGAGAAATTAAAAAGATGCAAGAAAAGTATGAAATGACAGTCAACAGCCTGACTGAGGAAAATAACACCTTAAAAAATAGATTAACTCAAATGGCAAAGGAGGCTCAGAAAGGCAATGAGGAGAAGAATGCCTTAAAAAGTCGAATTTGCCAGATGGAAAAAGAACCTCAAAAGCTCACTGAGGAGATTCATTCCTTCAGAGTTAGACTGGAGCAAATGGAAGCTAGTGACTTTATGAGAAATCAAGATACTATTAAACAGATCCAAACAAATGAAAGAATAGAAGGCAATGTGAAATATCTCATGGGAAAAACCATTGACCTGGAAAATAGATGCAGGAGAGATAATTTAAAAATTATTGAACTACCTGAAAGCCATGATAAAAGAAAGAACCTAGAAATCATCCTTAAAGAAATTCTCAAGGAAAATTGCCCTGATGTTTTAGACCCAGTGGGGGAAATAGAGGTTGAAAGAATCCACAGATCACCTCCTAGAAAAGATCCCAAAAAGAAAACTCCTAGGAATATTATAGCCAGGCTCCAGAACTTCCAGATCAAGGAGAAAATACTACAAGCAGCCAGGAAGAAACAATTTCAATATTGTGGAAACACAATCAGACTATCCCTGGTCCTGGCAGCTTCTACACTGAGGGATTGAAGAGCATGGAATATGATATTCCAGAGGACAAAAGAGCTGGGATTGAACCCAAGGGTCACCTACCCAGCAAAACTGAGTATCTTGTTTCAGGGGAAAATATGTTCATTCAGTGGAATAGAGGACTTTCAAGCATTCTTGATGAAAAAACCAGAGTTGAATAGAAAATTTGACATTCAGACACAAGAAGCAAGAGATGCTTGAGAAGGTAATCAGGGAAAAGAAATCAAAAGGAACTTATCAAAGTTGGACTATTTACATTCCTAGATGGAAAAACAATAACTGTGTTTGATGAAACCTTTCTCATTATGAAAATAATTGAAGAAGAGTACATGGCATATGTTCTCAGGCATACATGGATAGAGGGCACAGGTTGAATTTGATGGGAAGGGATGATTCTTTTTTTTTTGGAGGGCAATTGAGGTTGGGTGACTTGCCCGGGGTCACTCGGCTGGGTTTTTGTTTGTGTGTTGGGTGTCTGGGGCTGGATCCGAGCTCAGGTCCTTCTGGCTCCGAGCCTGGTGCTCTGCTCACTGCGCCACCTAGCCACCCCAAGGAAGGGATGATTCTTAAGGGGTGAAGTCAAGAGGTGAGAGAGGAAAGTGGCAAGAGGAGATGGAGAGAGACAGGGTAGGGTAAACTACCTCATGTAGAAGAGGCAAGGGGAAGTAGTTGCAGGGGAGGGGAAGAACAGGAAGGCAAAAAGGCCAAAGCATATTCTCATTGAAGTTGGCTCAAGGAGAGAATCACATACACACCAAATGGAATATCTTACCCTCACTCACTCTCCTGAGTAGGGGAAAGGGGGATGAGAGGGGGCGATGATGGAGGGCAGGGCAATCTGGGGGAGGGGAGGTTGGAAGTACCCACTATCAAAGAGGGACAGGATCAAAGTAGGGAATGGAACAAGTGGGAGGTGAGACGGGTGGGAGGGAAGTATAAGCAGTCTTTTACAATATATCTACTATGGTGATGTTTTGCATAGCTATACATGTACAATACATACTGAATTGCTTATCTTCTCAGAGGGAGTGGGTGACAAGGGAGGAAGGGAATGGATCTGAAAATCGAAGTTTTAAAATTAAATGTTTCATAAGATGTCCAGGTAGTGGGGCTCAGAGATTCACCTTGCCCTAATGGCCAAGTCGAAAGGGATATGGGAGAAGACATGGGAGAGAGCAGATTAGATGAGGGGATATCTAGTGGGACTGCTCTTCTGGGGTGGTGGGTAGGGAAAAATGGGGGAAAATGTAACTCATAATCTGGTGGAAATGAATGATGTAAACCAGAAGTTAATAAAGCATTTGTTTAATTAAAAAAAAAAGAAGAGCACTAATGGCTCTAGGATCCCTCCCCTTCTTGGGAGGCAGCATTGAAATGAGGGCTGGATTTGGAGTGCTAAGATCCAGGTCTAAGTTCAAATCTTACCTTTATTACTTATTAACTATGTGACCTTGGATAAATCAGTTCATTTCCTCAGTTTCACTTTCCTTATATAGAAGATGAAGATATTGGATTAGATGACTCTTCCTCCTCTAAATGGATGATTGTATCATTCCACTAGGACTTTTTGACTTAGGGAAAGGGGTGAAAGGTGAGAATGTTGACTCCATTAGGTGCTACTAAAAAGGATCCCAGGTTTTTATTTATACAAAGATAGGCTTCCTATAAATTATCATCAAAGCAAATAAGGTGGGGCTGCCATTTCCTTTTGCTCACTCTGCCTCAGCTGCCACAGATGTTCATTTAAACTTCATTTCATATGTATTTTAAAAAGTTCAGGAATAGTTAGGAAGATATATTGTTATTTGCCTTAGGTCCTCTCCCATTACTCATTCAGGAAGGGTTTCTGAGGTTCCTAGGACTTGTGTTTATGGTATGCTATTATATGATGTAACTTTTTGAAGACTTTTTTAATCTGATTTGCTCATTAAGTTATTATTATTTATTGTTATACTTTTATTGCTATTATTATATAACTATCTCATTTAGCTTGTTAGGTGCAGAGACAAAGTGGTGTATTGGAAAGATCACAGGACTTAGACTTAAAAGCCTTGGATTTAAGTCTTTGTTTAGACACTACCTATCTGACTGGGAACTGTTTGATCAGTCTTACTGAATTTCTGTTTCCTCATTTATTTTGAGGAAAGTGCTTAAACTATGGCACCCTGCTCTTCCCTATACCTGCCTGACTCAATAATCTTCAGTGGCTCGCTATTACTTATAGGATGAAATTAAAAAAAAAAAAAAACCTCTGGTGTTCAAAGTTCTTCATAACCTGCTCCCTACCCTTATCTTTCTAGTCCTTTTAAACTTTACTCACCCCTACTCTCACATACTCTACTGGACTTCTTTCTGTTCATGAACAAGATGCTCCATCTCTCAACTCAGAGCATTTTCACAGGCTTCTCCCCATGCTTAGAATGCTTTCATTGTTCATTTCTACCTCTTGGCTTCTCTGACTTGTTAAGTCCCAGATAAAATCCACCTTCTATAAAAAACCTTTCCCAGTTCCTCTTAATGCCTTTTCCTCCTATTTACAGCTTGTTGAATATATTTGTTAGTATGTTGTCTCCCTGATAAGAATAGAAATTATCTTTTGCCTTTTTTTTGTATCCCCAGTACTTAGCACAGTGTTTGGCACCTAATGGGTACTTAATAAATATTTATTGATTTCCCATAGAGATGTGAGCTATTACTATTAATTTATGTGTGTATGTATATATAATTTGTTTATAGTGTGTACCACATTTAATAATAACATGATAGCATTTAATTTACATTTTTCCTCTGAAAGTTTTCTTTTATATTAGGAATTTTATGATCTTCAGTAAACAAACATTTCAATACACAAAGATCAAGGAAGCACCTTGCATAAGAAACTGAACTGCTATATATAGTTTTTAGTATATTTTACATTAAAAAAGGTAGCAATAAATTGCTGTATTTTCCTCACTGAATTTTTTGTTCATTTCTGTGTAAATAAAACTCTATATTTTATTAATGCTTTTTTGTTTTTTCTTTTTTGTCACTTCCCAGTTACTCTCCCTTTCCCCTCAATATAATGCCTCTTTTTAAGTAAATGTGTAGTCAAGGGAAAAACAAATAAACAAAAAGAACAATTAACCCATTGACCATGTCTACATGTGTACTCATCACCTATCTGTTAGAAGTTGGACAGCTGGGTGGCGCAGTGAGTAGAGCATAGGCCCTGGAGTCAGAAGGACCTGAGTTCGGATCCGGCCTCAGACACTTAACACACACAAACAAAAACCTAGCTGTGTGACCTTGGGCAAGTTACTTAACCCCAATTGCCCTCCAAAAAGAAAAAAAAAAGAAGTTGGGCAGCAGATTTCATTGTTCATTCCCTGGATTCAAGTAGTCACTCCTTATATAAAAATTCTATAACCATTCAAAATTATTTTACCTTATAAGAGTCATCATTTAAATTGTTTTCTTGGTTTTTGCTAATTTTACTATGTATCAATTCATACAAGTATTTTAATTTCAAATATTCTGTGGCCTAGACTTTTGTCTAGGTCACACTGGCCTTCATTATTACCCCAAATTGTTGAGGCTTCTGTTAAAATACAGTATAAAAAAATCAGACTTAGTTTTTTGAAGAATAAATCATGACAGTATGTTAAAATTATATAATGAAATGCTGACTTCCTTTTGTGAGTCAGATTTTTCATTTTAAAGTATGTATTAGGGATTTATAAAAATGGATGTTATACTAAGTGGCTATTAAGAAATTGATAAAAAACAATGTGTCTCAAAGTTGGGACTTAATGCATTATTAAATTTGACAAAAGGTCCAACTCTTATCCAAGGATAGCAGCTTGTATACAGAGTTATTCAAAATAAGCCACTTTTTGTTAGTGCTGAGCTCATTTAACCTTTGAAAATAAAAGATTTACCTTAAAATGGGAAATCTGCATTTTATTGATATATACTCTCATGGTTGTTGTGAGGGTCAAATGTATATAAATGTGTTTTGCAACTGCAAAGTGCCACATAAATACAAGCTATTATTATCTTCCTGCTGATTCCAAAACCTTAGAAAAGAAATTGGAGCTTGGTAATAGAATGGGAAATGTGGGCTTTAAATGGGAGTTATGCTTTTTTTAAAGGTCCTTTTCTTAAGTGTGGCTATTTCGTTCCAGAATTTTATTGTGTAAAACTTGATAGTGGTTAAAAGGCCTTAAATTGCTCACATAAGTGTTAATAAAATCTCTGTGAAGGAGTTTTACAAAATTATGCATTAGTGGCCAGCAACTCTTTGACTTTCCTCTTCTTGTCAAATTCTTATTTGATGATTCAGTGTTTTCTTTCTATATCAACTCTTCCTTTCCTTAGCATTTAAAAACTTTAAATGTTATTTTGCAAGCTAATTTGAGCACTCACTGTCTGAATTTGGTTCAGAATTATATGTTGCATATATTCTTGAAGTTATTCTAACTTTCACTCACAATAACTTTTGTTCTTTTCATAACTAAAATTTAATTTGTCAGTGTTTTAACCTTGGCTAACAGGATTCTTAAGTGTTTTCCATGCTCATGGTAAAGCCAGAATGTATCAGATATTCATGAGGAATTTCAATAGCCTAAAGGACAAGAACCATTGGTATGTTGTGGCAGACAGAACACCAAATTATGAATGAGAACTGGATTAGCAGAATGAATTGAAGGCTAGGATTGAGAAGATATACTGATTCAAAATGTCCCCAGGAAGTGGAAGTGATAGGTTTTTGGGAAAAAAAAATGTTTTCTCACGAACAAAGAAGATTGCCAGTGAAGTATAGGAGCTGATAGATCCCAACAAACCCCAAAGTCTTTGATAAGAGGTTCGGTTCATCTGAGAACCAGCCAAGCTATGTTTGGAAAGTCCATGACTAAGGATAGGCAACCAAATATTTCATTCTGTTTTCCTCACAGAATCTTATAAACTATCTACTAAAGCTCAGGGAGTTATGACCTGATTAGTGGAGGAAATACACACACTGATGAAATAAATGATGCTCATATGTATTTGTGTGTATGTGCATATAACATTGAACCTATGACTTCATCCATATGGTAAAGTCTCAGGGTTGAAACTCTCTCCGTTCAGTAAATAATTTATGTTATTGTCATATAGAGTTTCTTAAAGCACCAATAGCTTAAGTGTCTTGTCCTTGGCCACATAACTATGTATTTATTTTTTGTCTACTTGTCCCAGGTGCCTAGTAAAATGCCTGAAACTGTAAACACTCAATAAATGCTTATTGAATTGAATTAATTATGGCAGAGATAGGATTTGAAACAGATCCTCCTGACACTGAAATCAGACTGCTATCTTCCCTCCAAAGGTGTCATAGTGCCAGTCATTTTTTTTTTTGCCTTTTTGGAGGGCAATTGGGGTTAAGTAACTTGCCCAAGGTCACATGGCTAGGCTTTTTGTTTGTGTGTGCGTTAGGTGTCTGAGGCCGGATCCGAACTCAGGTCCTTTTGACTCCAGGGCTGATGCTCTACTCACTGTGCCACCTAGCCGCCCCTGTGCCAGTCATTTTTCACAACCCATTCTGGAAGAATATGTTGATCCCATTGTTTCCCTCACCCCTTTCAGTAGTGAGGTACATAAACATTTTGACTAACACTTAAAACCTTTCTCAGGTCTAGTATACACATTTCTTGGCATAAGAGATATAACCATTAGTTTCAATTCGACAATAATTCATGAAGGCCCACCAAGTACCAGAAACAAAACCAGAAATAATCCCTTCCCTGTAACAGAAAGACAGAGACTGAAACATGTCAGAAAATATGGAATGGAGTTTGGGTTGTAGCTCACAAAGAGTTAATCACTGAAGACTTGAATTAAAAATGAGATTAAAGGTCCATTTCTGGGAATCATTAGATTCTTGCTGTGCATGGCTGATTACTTAGATCTCTCTTTGGATAAATCAATCCTTTGAATTTTGAAGAAATGTAGCCTGTTGCTTCTCTCATGTAGTTCAATCTCATCAAACTTCCCATTTTTGGAATGACCCAAGACCATGGAAAATAGATGAACACAACTGGCTAGGGAGAGTCCGGCAATGATTTATAATATCATTAGGACACTGGAGCAATTATCCAATCACCATCGTTTATGTTGCTAGCATGAATGATGGTGGCTACAGAATAAATAATATTGAAATGGCGTTTAATTAATTAGCATTTCCCTCTGCTTGCTTGCAATGATGATTCATAAGTTCTAAATGAATGCGAATAGACAACAATAATAAGCCCTGCCTCAATATCCCAGTTACCATGCCAACTATCTTATTCCTTTTCTGATGTCATTCTTGATTGATTATTTTGGGAACTTTGGTTACCTCATAGGTTCAAGGCAACCTCAGCTTTTTACCATCTTGTTGTTTCTGTTCTTTCCCAAAGGAAATATGAATGTATATTCAGTGTGGATGCTATTTTAATTCAAGCTCTTTTTGTCTGTTATGGCAGTATACTCATCAAAATGATTTCAAATTAGATTCCTAATTATTAATCTAATAGATTCCTCTTTTGCCTGCTGCTGATTTTCATTTGAGAGCAAGCAGAGAGGTTACTGTTTCCTTTGACCACTAGATGGAGCAATTTGTAAAAACATTTGCATCCAGCCTTCAAAATGATTGAAGAATTAATAATGGTGAATTTGATGGGTCTATGTGATAAAGCAATGACTATTTGCCTTTTTTTTTTTTTAAACAAATACTTTATTAACTTCTGTTTTACATCATTCATTTCCGCCAGATTTTGAGTTACAATCATTTACCCCCCATTATTCCCCTACCCAACCTCCCAGAATAGCAGTCCCACAGGATATCGCTTCCTCCAATCTGCTCTCTCCCATACCTTCTCCCATACCCCCATCCACTTTTCCATTAGAGGAAGATGAATCTTTGTGTCCCAATGCCTGCACATCTTATCTCCCAATTATAGGCAAAAGAGTATTAATAATAGTATTTATATATATATTTGAAACATTTAATGTTACGACCTTGAATTTCAGATCCATTTCCTTCCTCCTTGTCACCCATTCCCTCTGGGGAGATAAGTAATTCAGTATATGTTGTACATGTCTAGCTATGCAAAACATTATCATAGTAGATATATTGTGCAAGGCTGCTTATAATTCCCTCCCACTCATCCCACCCCCCACCTGGTCCATTCCCTACATGATCCTGACCCTCTTCTATAGTGGGTACTTCCAACCTCCCCTCACCCCAAGGATGCCCTCCCCTCCCTCATCTCTCCTCTCATCCCCCTTCCCCCTATCCTGCTGCAGGTTGAGATATCCCATTTAGTATGTATGTCATTTTCTACCTGAACCAAATTCAATGTGAATGTGGTTTTGCCTTTTTAGCCTTCCTTATTCTCCCCTCCTTTGCACCCACTTCCCCTACATGAGATAGTTTACCCCACCATGTCTCTCCCCATCTCCTCTTGCCACTTTCCTCTCTCACCTCATAATTTCATCCCTTGAGTACTCTCCCTTCCCAACAAAATCAACCTATGCCCTCTATCCATATATAACTGTAACCATATACACACACATTCACATATGTATTCATATGACCACACCCCCCTTCTTCCATTATTTTCATAGTGGGAAAGATATCATCAGTCACAGATATTGCTTTTCCATATAGGAATGTAAATAGTTCAACTTTGATAAGTTCCTTTTGATTTCTTTTCCCTAATTACCTTCTCCGGCATCTCTTACTTCTTGCGTCTGGATGTCAAATTTTCTTTTCAACTCTGGTTTTTTCCTCAAGAATGCTTGAAAGTCCTCTATTCCACTGAATGACCATATTTTCCCCTGAAACAAAATACTCAGTTTTGCTGGGTAGGTGACCCGTGGGTTCATTCCCAGTTGTTTTGCCCTCTGGAATATCATATTCCATGCCCTTCGATCCCTCAGTGTAGAAGCTGCAGGTCCTGGGCTATTCTGATTGTGTTTCCACAATATTGAAATTGTTTCTTCCTGGCTGCTTGTAGTATTTTCTCCTTGATCTGGGGATTCTGGAGCCTGGCTATAATATTCCTAGGAGTTTTCTTTTTGGGATCTTTTTCAGGAGGTGATCTGTGGATTCTTTCAACCTCTATTTTGCCCTCTGGATCTAAAACATCAGGGCAGTTTCCTTGAGAATTTCTTGAAGGGTGATTTCTAGGTTCTTTCTTTGATCATGGCTTTCAGGTAGTCCAATAATTTTTAAATTGTCTCTCCTGGATCTATTTTCCAGGTCAGTGGTTTTTCCCATGAGATATTTCACATTGCCTTCTATTCTTTCATTTGTTTTGGATCTGCTTAACAGCATCTTGATTTCTCATAAAGTCATTAGCTTCCATTTGCTCAAGTCTAACTCTGAAGGAATGAATCTCCTCAGTGAACTTTTGAGATTCTTTTTCCATCTGGCAAATTCGACTTTTTAAGGCATTCTTCTCCTCATTGCCCTTTTGGGCCTCCTTTGCCATTTGAGCTAGTCTGTTTTTTAAGGTGTTGTTTTCCTCAGTCAGGCTGTTGACCCTCATTTCATACTTTTTCCTGCATCCTTCTCATTTCTCTTTCCAATTTTTCCTCCACTTCTCTTATTTGATTTTTAAAGTCCTTCTTAAGGTCCTCTATGGCCTGCAACCCGCTCATGGTTTCCCCTGGGGCTTTTGGAGCAAGACTTCTGACCTCACAGTCCTTTTCCCGCTCTATGCCCCCAAAATAGGAGTCTAGGGTTGCATTTTTCTGTTTCCTTTGCCTTGGCATGTTGCCACTTAATTGCTTGACTTTTGGGCTTGTTGCCACACTGGCTTTAAGGCCAGCTAGAGGAATTTTCGTCCCGAACGTGTGGGGGGCAACTTCCGTTTCTGGCAAGCTGTAAACCCACCCACAACTTCCACCCTAGATCACAATCTAGATCCAGGGAGGTTAAAGCAAGAGCGATTACCCCCCCAAGACTGATGGCTGGATCTCCCCACGATTTGTAGGCTGGGAGCCGGAAATGCCTCTGAAAACTACACAGTGGCCTGTCTCCTCAGCAGCTTCTAGCCCCCAGGGGAGGGAGCTGACGCATTCCCCAAATACAGGTCCCAAAGTCCATAGGACACTAACCTCTTACTTTGTCCTAGGCATGTCTATGGTGATAATTCTGGAATCTCCACAGTTCCTGGTGTTCTGGGGTTCCTCCAGCCGGCTGCTGGCCCTGCCGCCCTGGGGCTAAAACCTCGGCTCACGTGGACCTGGGCTCGGCTCGGCTCCTGCGCTCTGCGTGCTGCCAGCTCCCAGACCACTGCGCTGGTCCTTCCTGCAGGGCTGCTGGGCTGTCCTCAGCGGGAGGTTAGCTTCTCTTTGTCGTTCTGTGGGTGCTGGGGCTCCAGAAGATTTTCAGAGTCCTTTTTTACATCGTTTGTGGAGAATCTGGGGGCAGAGAGGCTTGGAAGAGCTGTTTCTACTCCGCCATCTTGGCTCCGCCCCCTATTTGCCTTTTTTTGACAACTTTTCAAGTGTGACAGAGATTTTGGGAATGACATATCAGTTTGACAGCCTCCTACCAGTCCATCACACTATCCATTATGACTCTAGTTAAATTTGTATCAGGAATGTGGTTGAATGAGAAGGGGTGACCTTTAACTCAAGAAACCTATGTTACACAGCCCATGATAGCTCACCTGACCTATGAAGCTGCTTTTATCTACTTCAAACACTATGAACTGAATTTTAAAAAATGAATCCTACTATGCATTTTCCAAGTGCATCTTGGAGTGAAAAATCTAATACCTCTACCCTGTATCTATTCTTCTCATTTGTCTATGTATTAGGGAGAACGATGAAGTGTGAGGCAGGAGAGGAGGGTGGGTGTTTGAATGTGACTTTTGTCCTATTTAATAGGAAACTTCAGGGTCCATCATATTTTTTTTTCCATGGAAAATGTAATTTCCTTGGGCATGATTTTGAGTGAGAATTACTGGCATAATTATGATGATAAATAAATGTTTCTAGTAATGAAAGAGGTATACAAAGTTATTGGTTTATCTAAAATAGTTAGACATTAAGCATCTACTATGTACAAAATACTATGTGTTAGGTTTTAGGGATATAAGGAAGAAAACATGATCTTTGATCTCAAGAAACAGTTCAAGAGGGGAAATGACGTATACAAATAACATAAATTTGTTTAACACAAATTAGGGTATGATAAGCACAAAGGAAAAATTCAAGTAGAGTGTTATGATAAAGTCAAAGAGAGAAAGATCATTTTAACCCCGAAGAGGGGCAGAGAAACTTATTTAGGAAATTGAATGTCTGGGAGTTGCAGTGTTACCTAGAGGATGTGGAATTCAGCCGGGAGGAAGCAAAACCTAGATTCATATGGTACTTATGATACTTGCTAGATATGTGACTATGGGCAAACCACTTAACTTCACTCTACTTCAGTTTCTTCATCTGTAAACTGGGAATAATGATGCCTGTATTACCTAATTCACAGGGTTATTATGAAGCTTAAATCAGCCAGATAATGTATGTAAAATGTTTTGCATTCTTCAATGTGTTTTATGTGCCAGTTAAATTCTATATTTTTAGAGGAAGTTCCACCAAGCATTTTCTCAATGACTTTACTTTAAATTTCCATATGATTGAATCCTTCCCAATAGACTATCTATTCAAAAGTCTCAGCAGTTGAGGCATTCATCTGAAATTCATCATGTCTGAGCTGTTTCTGTCGAATAGCTTACAATCTCTTCCATATCTCCATAATTTGACTGCCTTTCTAACTGCCCAGGCTCCTAGAAGATCAGTTTGGAGTGATTGACACAAGAGAAAGATTAAAGCTTTTCTCTTTGAGCTACCCTAACTTGACTCCTTTCTTCTGAAGGCATGATATTGCAGGGTTTTTTTCCTTGTTCCACTTATATTCCCTTTACACTGATTCTATGCACTTCTTTCATCCACATGGGAAGAAATGGAGCCAGGTGGAAAAAAATGTATAACAGAAGAATTGTTGATGCATTACTCATGGACTCAAGTTTAATAGATGAATGATAGACAGTTCTCCAGTTTAAATTGCCAGGCTCTGGTTCCTTTGACTTCTCCTTCCTGGAGATAGTGAAGAAATGATAATGATGATGATGGTGGTGGTGGTGGTGGTGGTGGTGATGATGATGATGGAGATAATTGACATTGATAAAGTGCTTTAGGGTGTGTGTTAAACATCATGGACCAATTTTATTGGTTGTTGATTCCAATCTCTAATAGGAAGTGCTAAGAATGAAGGCATATGTATATGAATTCAATATATTGCTAAAATAATCCTTTCTACTCAGTTCTACACTACCTAATTTATCCCAACATAATTGTGGTAATTTGGCTTCTATTAGAGGGTCTATGTGGCCTGAGAAATATGTCCCATGGAAGTGATTTTCACACAATAGATCAAAGATGGCATATAGTCATTGGACCATTGCAGCTAATCAGGTATATGTGTTCCTGAAGGAGAGGCTCTGTCGAGTATAGTTTGAGGAGCCTGTCCTTCACAGATATGCCATGTTTGGGAGAGCTAGAGAAGGAATGAAAGGCTAGCATAATTTAATAGCTGCCAGAGTTAAGAGTAATGCCTTTTTATGGAGTGGGGACAGGGCCAAAAATCACAACCTTGCCAACGATGGCCTTTTTGATAAATTATAAGTCAATGATAGTAAACTGTGGGCTGAAGTTCTTGCTGTACTTTTTCTACATAAGAAACATAGGATCAATCATCCATTACATTTTGCCTTGGGTTTGAAAAAGCTTTAAAGACACACTGCCTTATGACTCATCATTTTTTCTGTTTATTTGAAAAAAATTTTAAAAAACTTTTTTTGTTTCTATGTAATTATTTTCATTTGGTCTGCCTTATTAGGATATTAGAAAAATTTCTCTGGAATACATATCTATCTATATGATCTATATATTATTGTCACAAGCCTCCCTATATCTATCTGGGATTGTTTGCCAGGGTGGGGGGGAGTGAAATTGTTAGTATGAGTCAAGGTTGGTCTGGTTTATAGGTATTTCTGTTGTGTATCAAAATGCTTGGCAATGTCTGGAATGTGAGGCAAAGAATATGCTAGAGGAAAGGATGGTGGGGTCCTGCATGATAAGATAAACGTAGGGTCTGGCCAGAATTTAGGTTCACTGAATGGAGGGTGTATTAATTCTTTAGTTGCCTTCCATTTCATTTAACAAACAATTATGTATTTACTATATGTAAGGCAGGTTGCTATGTGGCACAGTAGTGAGTGTTGGGCCTAGAATCAGGAAACTCATATTCTTGAGTTCAAATCTGACCTCAGGCTCTTACTAGCTATGTGACCCTAGACACGTCCCTTAACCCTGTTTACTTCAGTTTCCCTATCTGTAAAATGAGATGGAGAAGGAAATGGCAAACCACTCGGGCATCTTTGCCAAGAAAACCCCAAATGAGGTCACAAAGAATTGATCACAACTGAAGAACAAATATGTAAAGTACTACGCTAGGACGGGGGAGGGGGATTTAAAGTCAAACCTTTTCCCTCAAATCCCTTTCCCTCAAATAACTTACATTTTATTGGAGGAGAAAGGGCTCATAATGAATACACAAATGAGCATAATATATGGCAGTCTGAAGAGGGAGAGAATACAGAAAATTTAGAGAATCAGAGATGACTTCGTGAAGGAGATAGCAACCAAGGTGATTCTTGAAGGAAGATTTGGAGCTATAGAGATGAGGAGGGAGGGGTACATAAATACTAAGGATAGTTTATGTGTGGAAAATGATGATTCCAAATTTGGAAAATAGCAAGTCATCTAGTTTGGCTTGAATGTAAAGTGCGTAAATTAACCAATTGGTATGGATTTATTGTTTACTAGGCACTTTGTTTAACCCTAGGGATAAAAAGAAAAAGTCAAAGCAATCCTTATCCTCAAGAAACTTAAATTCTAACAAGGGAGAAAACATTCAGAAATTGGTACATGGCAGAAAAATAAAAACACACGACAGAAAAAAAAACAAAACAAAATTCTCTTCCTGTCTTTGAAACTAGTTCTCTATCTACTACCACAATCAGATTTTCCTGCTTTTTTTTTTTTTTGAGAGGGGAAATCAGGGTAATTGGGGTTAAGTGGCTTGCTCAAGGTCACAGCACTAGTAAGTGTTAAGTGTCTGAGGCCAGATTTGAGCACACGTCCTCCTGACTCCAGAGCCAGTGCTCTATTCACTGTACCACCTAGCCCGCCCCCTCCTGCTTTTCTTAATGCAAGCTAATTGCATTGATGTTTTTGGCTCTCCTATCACACACTGTTGACTCATATTGAATTCAAAGTCCCCAAAACCTCCAGATATTCTTCAGACAAAATCCATTTAGCCATGCTTCTCTTTTCTTTTATTTATGAAGTTGACTGTTTAAACCTATTGTAATTTTAAGGATTTACATTTCTAATCACTATTATCATCACAACTCACATTTATATAGAACTTTAAGTTTTGCTAAGTCCTTTTCTCAAAACAAAACCATAAGATTGACATAGTGAGTATTACTGTATTTAAAAAGAAAAATAAGAGATTGAGAAAGTGAGCTTCACAAAGGTTAAATGATTTGATGAAGGCCACAAGACTGGTAAGTGCTGGAGTCAGCATTTTAGCTCAGGTATCACCTGATTCCAAGTTGAGTGCTCTTTCACTATCAAATTTTATTTTTGTTGCAGTCGGCCCAATATTCTAGCCTGTTGAGATCTTTTTAGATCATAATTCTTTGATTCAGTGTGTTAGCTATTCCTTCTAACTTTGTATCATCTTCAAATTTAATGTGTGTCATCTTTCTTCATCATTAATAAAAATGTTAAGTAGCACAAGGCCAAAGCACATGGCTTTGCTCTTCTACTAGAGACCTCATTCCAAGATGACCTTAAACCATTAGTAGCTCTTCTTGAGTTCACTTTGTTTGCTTATTTCTTAATTAAGTTGAACTGTATATTTGTTGGAATGGGGTGCATACATTGATCTGATTATGTATTTTATATTGTTTTCCCCATATAATTCTTTAAAAATAATTTTATTTATTTTAATCAGCTTAGATTTTTCTTTTCACCTTCCCACCTGGACCCTCACTCCTCCCTTCCACTTCCTTTCCCAAACTGAAAAATAAAACCCATAAAAACATGCATAGTCAATCAGAATAGACTTCCTCATGTTCCCGCCCCCCCCCCCCCAAAAAAAAAGTTTTATTCTGCATTCTGAGTCTTTCACTTCTGTATCAGGAGGGGCATATTTTATCATCAGTCCTCTGGAATTCCAGTTGGTCATAAGCTAGCAGCATAATAGTATATCATAATAGCTATATACCATAACTTGTTTATCCATTCGCCAGTTAATCCTTGTCACCTCAAAAGTTGAATATTTTTGTATGTTCTTCGAGTTTGTCTTGCTTATGAATGATTCTTCCCGTAATTTACCCTCTCTCTAATTACCCTCCTCCCCTTTCCTTCCTATTTTCCTGTTGAGTAAAGTGTATTTTTGCACCCCTCGCTCGCTCGCTCTCTCTCTCTCTCTCTCTCTCTCTCTCTCTCTCTCTGTCTCTCTCTCTCTCTCTCTGTCTCTCTCTTCTTTCTTTTGATGAATTCAGAGGAGAATGAGTCAGGCACTTCCTGCACACCTTCCTTATTTGTATAATGGTTTACTTGTGCACCCTGATTATGTGAGATAATTTTCCTTAACCTTCTTCTACCTCCCTCCTCCAGTATATTCCTCTTTTCTTCTCTTTCAATTCCTTTCTTAAGATCAAGATATAACTGGATCACTTCCTGGCATTGCTAAATTGGTGTCTTTCTATGAATCCTGATGATGATAGGGTTCAGAGAGGACTCATGTATAGTTTCCCCATATTTGAAAGTAAGCAGTTTATTCTTTTTTAGTTCTTTATTATTGTTCATTTATGTTTAGCTTTTTATGATTTTTTTCACTCCTGTGTTTGAATTTCAACATTTGTGTGTAGCTTTAGTCTTTATCAGAAATTCTTGGACGTCTATTTCATTAGAGATCCTTTTTTTTGTTTGTTTTTTCTTGTTTTTACCCTTTAGGATTATACTCAGTTTTGCTGGATAAGCTATTATTGTCTGTAAGCCCACATACTTTGCCTTCTAGAATACTATACTCCAAATTCTCTCCTCCTTCATAACAATGTGCCCTGTGCTCCTGACTGTGGCTCCTTGGTACTTGAATTCTTTATTTCTGGCTTCTTTTTATATTTTTCCCTTTGACCTAGAAACTTTGAATTCTGACTGTAATGTTCCTGGGAGCTTTCTTTTTGGGGCTCCTTCAGGAGATGATTGGTGGATTCTCTTTATTTTCACTTTGCCCTCTGATTCTAAGTGGTCCAGACAGTTTTCTTTTAAGATTCTTTGAAATATCCTGTCTAGGATGTTTTCTTGGTCATGATGTTCAGATAGTCCAATGATTCTTACATGTCTTTTTCTCTTCAATCTGATTCCCAAGATGTTTGTTTTTGCTATGAGGTACCTTGCATCATTTTCTATTTTTTTCTGATCTTCTGACTTTAAATCTGTCTTGCTGCTTCATTAAAGTCCTTGGCTTCTATTTAGTCCATTCTAATTTTCAGAGAGTTTTTTGCTTGGGAAAAGTTTTATACTCATGCCAAACTGTTAGTTCCTTTTCCAATTCTTTCTTCCATAGCTCTCATTTCATTTCCAGGTTTTTCCTCAAGTACTCTCATTCCATTTATTAAAAATAAAACAACTCCCCCCAAAAGCCAAAACTCTTAACACCCCCCCCACAACCCTTGCTTTATCTCTTCCAGGTATTCTAGTTAATTTTGTACCCAACCTTTGTTTTTCTCTTGAGGCATTGCTTGTACATGTTTTAGAGCAATTTCTTTTTATACATTCATGTCTCGAGTGCCCCTGCCAACATAATAGCTCATTCTGGTATGGTTCTTTTTGCTTGTTTGTTTGCCCATTCCTTCAGCCTACTTCCCGTCTTTGGACTTGAGTGTATAGCTTGACTTTACCATGATGGTAAAGGGCTGGGCTGCTCCTGTTGCTGCTTTCTTAGTGAATTGAGTATTGTATCATTCCAGTATGTCATGGAGAGTTTGGAGATCCGCAAAGTCTCAGAACTTCCAGGGCAAAGTCTGGTTGTCGATCATCCTGCTCTGAGAGCTGCAAGTTTTTCATCAGGATTTGGGTCTGAGTATGAGTATATTGTTGGTGGCTTCAGCCCCTATCAGTCATTTGGAAAACTCTTGGTTCAAAGTGGCAGAATTGTAGGCCTCTTTTTGTCTGGATTTCCTTCCCTCATGATTTCTCTGTTGGCTGGGTTAGATGCTGGAAATATTCTGATTCATATTGCTGCTGCTGTTGGTTTTTGAACTTTCTCATTTTTCCATACACTGCTTAGAACCTCCTTACCTGGGAATAGTGCCCCTCCCCCACGGGCAAAAAAACTGCCAGTTCCCTTCCCCCTCTCTCCCTCCACCCCATTATAGGTCTTACTATACTCCAGTATAGATCTTAAAGAGCTCCAGTAAGGTCTGAGACCTCCTTTTGCACTGGTGCAGGGTTTCATGACCTCTCCCTGGGTGTTAGAGTGTAGTGTGTGAGGTATACTCCTGGGTGACCCCATTCCCAGCGTTTTCACCCCCCTCCTGTCTGTCTTTCTGGGTTGGACAAATGGCTAATGACTTTTCAGGATTTTCCCATCAAGATTTGGTGTGGTGCATTTTCTAGACCTGTTTGGAAGAGTTTATGAGAGGAACTCACTGCACTGCTTCCTATAACTCCATTATGTTGGTTCTTTTTGCTGAAATTAAATAAATGATACAATGACAATGCTTGACATATATGTAGATTCAGGCTGGGGTTCTTTGTCCCACAGGTTGCTAGAACTTTTCATGAGTCTATATTCTTTACTCATTACTTCAAAATATGTAAAGCTCATTGTTTTTTTGGGGGGGGAATTTTTATAATAACATACTTTCTATTTATGTACTTGCTGATATTTCACCTTGTCAGATTCCTCACAAATAGTACCAGCTCTTTTTATACTCATGACCTCTTTTCCAGGGTATAGGTTTATTTATAATTGTGTATTAGAGAAGGAATTCCTGCATTGGGTAGGAGGATAGACCATATGACCTTTAAAATACCTTTCAACTGTCAGACTCTGTTAGATGCTTTGTTTACAACAAAGTATGAAATTGAGATTTCCCACAAATCCTTCTTGACAATTCTATAAACCCATCATTTCTATATGTTCTTTCCCTCAAAAAGATAATTCATTTTTTCTGTTCATTTTGAGCCATAAGGAAACATCTGAACCAATAATAAACATTGCATTTGCTACCATTTATATAACTTTTTTTTTTCTTTTTTTTGTTTTTTGGAGGGCATTTGGGGTTAAGTAACTTGCCCAAGGTCACATGGCTAGGTTTTCGTTTGTGTGTGCATTAAGTGTCTGAGGCCGGAACCAAACTCAGGTCCTTCTGACTCCAGGGCTGATGCTCTACTCACTGCGCCACCTAGCCACCCCTATATAATATTTTAAAGTTTGCTAAAAGTAGTTTAAAAAAAAAGTTTGTAAAAAATTTTGCATTTTATTTCATTCTATCCCCACAAAAAGTCTAAGCAGTTGATGTTATTATTATACCACTTTTACAAATAAGTAAACTGAGGCTGAGTCGCATAGCTAGGAAGTGCCTGAGGCAGGATTTTAACCAGTCTTCTCACCTAAAATTCTATCCACTGTGTAACAAAGCTACTATTTATGTGTGGGCTCTGACCACGATTCCTTTTTCTCATAGCAAAGTTCCTGTCTACTTGACTGTGTGATTAATCTGCATAATACAATATTGGGAGAAATGAAGAGCCCAATGATATCGACCCAATGATAACCAATCTACATCCCCCAAAATTAAAAGCACCATTTCCTGACTTTCTGTGCTTTGTATAATCTTAGTAATCTCTCTGCCTATGTGGCCTCCTTGCCATAAATGCCTTTTGTGATTAATTAATCTGATTCAGCTCCACTTCAGTGTGTAAATAATCACCGCTATTATTTATATCTTCCCCCAGCAAAAGCAATGGAAGCATCTAGGCTTAACTCAACCTTTCCTCTATGTCATGCCAAGAAATGTCTGTGGAGAAGAATGTATGTTGGTGGCTTTTCTGGCAGGCACAGACCCTTCCTCCAGCAGGTATAGGGCACCTGCACAGAGAAAAGACGGCTCTTGGAAATATAACTCTACTCAAAGGAGCCGAGAAAGTAAGATCTATTAGCTTTTCAAGCAGGCTGCTCTATTGTAGTGGGAACAGGAGGAAACACACAAAAAAGGGAGATATGATCTTAAACTTGGTATCTATTACTTGAGCTACATATTATAATTTGGAGGTAGGCGCATGGCAGCATCAAGCTCTGGGATTATCAGCAATCTCTGCAGTCAATCAGTGGTTAGCCTTCTACCCTCTTCTTTCTTCTCTGGCTTTATGAGTACCAGGCAGGTTCATTTCTCTATAGTGCATCACACATGATAGGTATCATCATTAGTATTAAACCTTATCATTATTATTGATCATTATTTTATAGAATTGAATTGATTTGAAATAATTGGTCTGCATGGCACTCATATGTTTGCTTGCTCAATACTTGATGGTTTCAGGCCTTTTGTTGTCATTGGTGGTGGTATGGACCAATATGATTTTATTGCTCTTGGGAACACCCTCCATTAGTGCAAATCAGCAATGTTTCTGCCTATTATAGACCTAAGAGTTCCTCTGGGCTTTCACTGACAGTTTAAATGACTTGCCCAGAGTCACACACCCGGTATGTCTTAGAAGTGGAACTTGAATGGAGGCTGTCCTGACTCGAAGGCTGACTCTCTAGCTAAGTCACACTGGCTTTTACCATGTACATAAGATATGCAATAAATATTTATTGATTTGGTTACATTGGAGTTAAACAGCATTCAATCTGATCCATTTATTTGGTACCTATGATGATTTTAATAGAATGGCTAAAGTTTTTGCATGGAAACATGAAAAGTTAAAGTACAGTCCAGAACCAGACCTTAGAAAAGAACCAATCTAATGCTCTCCTTTTGAGGACAAGAGAACAGTCTAAGAGAACTAAAATGATTTGCCCAAGGTTGCCTAGTGAATTAGTGTAAAAGCCAGAAAAAGAACGTAGATTGCTTAAGTTCTAGTTCAGGGGTATTTGTATTTCTAGACTCTGAACACAGCTAGACCTCTGCTAAAGTATCTGCCCATCCCACCCTTACCTGCCCTTAACCCAACAGCAAAACCTCTTTTATTGTACTGTGGAGCTGCCTGTGCCCTCCTGGTTTTACCTGAACTCTTGAAATATGAACTCATTCTATATACTTAGAACCTGGGTTTTTATCGTGTGCCTTTGACATTGTGGTCTACAACAAGTAGCTAACTTTGGGAGACCTCATTTTCCACATCTGACAAATGGAGGTTTCAGACTAGATGTCCTCTCACATCCCTCGCAACTCTATAATTATATGAAAACTGTTCCTGCTTGGTCTGAAATCCCAGATAGTAAAATAATTTTACTTAGTCAGAATTCTACCTCAACACCCAAACACAATGCTTTCTACCATTGTAGAACTGAAATGAATTGATTTGAAATGAATTGCTATACGTGCCTCTCTGACTCAGAGAACACAGATCCAACAAGTGAAGACCAGCATAGGGAAATCTGGAGAAGCACCACAGTAGCAGGTTGTTCATTTGTTCATTGGTTGATAGAGTCTTTGACCACAAGACATGACTATTGGTACTAACTTGTCTAGTATCCACTGAGATAATATATTATGGAAGAAACTGAACTGTGTGAATATAAGTGCAAGTGTATGGAACAATGAAAGAAATATTGAAGTTGGACTTGGAATCACAAGAACTGAGTTTGAATGATGGCTTTGCTTCTTACTAATTGTGTAACCTTGGATGAACCATTTTACTTTTCCAGGTCTCAATTTCCTTATCTTTTAAATGAGAAGTAGCCCAGAAAACTCCTTAGTGCAGTCCATAATCAAATTAAAAGCTTATTGGAAAATACTTTTTTTTTTATTAAAGCAATTGGGGTTAAGTAACTTGCTCAAGGTTACACGGCTAGTCATTATTTATGTGTGGGTGCTCATTTTCTGAGGCCGGATTTGATCTCGGATCATCCCAACTCTGAGGCCGGTGCTCTTACTGCGCCACCTAGCCGCCTCTGGAAAATACTTTTAAAATAAAAATACAATGGAACATCAATAACATCAATTTGTGGTTTTCTAAGGCATTATAGCTTGATACTACAGGAACAGGATAACTTCTAAGCATTTTTCCAGTCCTAGATCCTGTGAACAAACAGTTTCCTTGTAAATGAAGTTGTAATATATAAGGAGGCTGAATATATATGCAAGGATAGTAGTACCCAGCTTTTCCTTGGAAAGGCAATTAAAGGGGATGATGGAATTTACTTCCTTTATGGCCAAAAGATTTGGTAGGTACTTTTGCTAGCTTGTCAGGCAATAACAGAATGTTTGGGGGATGTAGTTATACTTTCTATATCCTGAAAAAATAGGTTTGTCCATGTATGTAAAGAATATTTTGTTATCCTTTTTAGAGTTCAGTTTTTCAGGATCCATGGTGTAATGGAAATGCAAATTTAAAGATCTTCCCTGCCCCTAGCTTAAGTGCACCTGGAGCTTGTGGTGGGAGGCTTCTTTTTCAGGAAAGCCCACACCTTGATACTTTGTGATTGGGCAGTGGGTGAAGGAAGTTGTTACAATCTCTGAGCCAGGAGAAGGCTATATAAACTCTGATGAGAGGCTTTGCTTTGGGGCTCACTTTGAGAAATGTTGTATGATTTGACCAGATGAGACTCTGGGAAGCCGTTGTTGAGAGCCCCCCGGCTTTGAAAACCCAGATGTTGATGCTTCCCTCTCTGGTAACGGACTAGGTATGGGTTTAATGGTCAGTCAGCAGGAAGCCTGTCTGCTGATCTGTTTCTCTGTATTTTTTGTCTGCTCGTAACCTCTGTATTCTCTGAAGTTCAGGGTGCTAACTTTTCCCCCTGAACTAGGTAAATGAAATATTTTTGATTAAAGCAAGATTGTTAACCCATTTTGAGTTGCTTTCTTTAGAAAAGCAGATCTAAGAACCTGTGTTGGCTGCCACCTTGGGTATGCTAGGGTGCTTGCTGCTACACACCCCTACAGGAAGAGTAATTAGGGAACGCTGTAGGAGCTTATTCTCCTATTATAAGCAACTCCTTTGAGAGGACTAGATTAGAATAAAATAAGATTATTAAGCCCTCCAAAGCTGTCCTTCCTGCCTGATCAGATCAAGAGTGAACCTGTTAAACCTGGAGTCCAAAACCTTCAGTGCCTCTTGTGTGTTATTTGAGAAAGTCTACATGTAGCAAAAAGAAATATGAGGATTTCTTTGTCATTATTGTTGTTCAGTCATTCAGTCATGTCCACTTTTCATGACCCCACAGACCATAGTTGGTCCTTCTATTTCTGGTCCACTATTCCTCAAAGTTTTTTCAAGTTCATGTTTGTTGTTTCCATGGCACTATCTTTCTCTGCTGTCCCCTTTTCCTTTTGCATTCAATCTTTCCTAACATCAAAGTTTTTTCCAGTGTTGTTGCAACAGGTCAATTCAAAAAAACAATTTTAAGTGTTTTCCACTCTACTAGGCACTGAGAACAGAAACATAAAAAGAAAATAGTCCTTATTCTCAAAGACCTGGAATTTGCTTTGGGAGGGGGAGTTCTGAGCATGTTAAACTTATTGGTAAAGCTAGAAGTTATAAACAAGGTGGGTCTTCAGCTCTTCAGCAAGCTAAAAGCCTTGAATGAAGGCTGACAATTTTTTTGCAGACAAAAGGACGAGCGTCCAAAAACATACATATAGCATCATAGATGAGGAAAACCATATTATTGATTGTGAAACATGTAGCGTTATAGATGTGAGGGACAATATGATTGGATGGAAATCAGGAATGCTGTGCTAGCAACTACTCCTTATCTCTTATCACTAGGAAATTCTGATTGATTTAGTCTACCTGCAGAGAGATAACACATTTCTTTTAATTGGTCAAGGTGAACTAGTAGTATTGAGATAACAGTTTTCTTTTAATTAAAGTGTTGTCTATGGAGACTGAACTTTTAAACTTAACTCAGAGATGAAGACTGAACTTCTGAACCTATGAACTTCTGAACTTAAAGACAAAAAATGTGACAGTTATAGGTGATACAGAATAGAATGAATTACAAAAATGGAGACAATATCAATTTGATTTTCTCAACATAGGTATATAAATAGGAGATGATGTGAAGAGAGAGAATATTAATAACTGTGGGAAGCAAGGACTCAAGAGAAGTTTTACAGAGGAGGTAATACCTGAACTGAATCTTGGAACCCAGACATAGTAACTATAATGTTAGCTGTTATTTAAATAACACGATGGGGTTTGCAAAGTGCTTTAACTTTATTTTCTTGATAGTTTTTCAAGTATAACTTTGGGCTCTCTAATGCAACTTCTTCATTTCTTAGATAAGGAAACTGAGGCTGGGGGATTTTAACTGACTTGCCCATTGTCACAGAGGTAAAGTAGCTAGAGCCTGGAGTCAGGAAGAATTTAGCTCAAATCTGGTCTCAGACCCTCCCTAACTGTGTAACTCAGGCAAGTCACTTAATCTGTCTTAATTTCCTCATCTGTAAAATGAGAGTAATAGCATATAACTCTCACAGTTGTGAGGATAAAACGAGATGATATTTGTAAAGTAATTTATAAATTTTAAAATGCCATATAATTAGTCAAGGAGTTTACAATCTAATGGGGTATAGCAGCAAGCACCCCACCATTCCCAGGGTGGCTGCCAACACAGGTTCTTAGATCTGCTTTTCTGAAGGAAAGCAACTCAAAATGAGTTAGCAAGCTTAATTTAATCAATCAAACATATATTATTTACCTAGTTTAGGGGAAAAAGGTCAGCACCTGTAGCAGCAAGCACCCCAACATCTCCAGGGTGCCTGCCAACACAGGTTCTTAGATCTGCTTTTCTGAAGGAAAGCAACTCAAAATGAGTTAGCAAGCTTAATTTAATCAATCAAACATATATTATTTACCTAGTTTAGGGGAAAAAGGTCAGCACCTGTAGCAGCAAGCACCCCAACATCTCCAGGGTGCCTGCCAACACAGGTTCTTAGATCTGCTTTTGTAAAGGAAAGCAACTCAAAATGGGTTAACAAGCTTACTTTAATCAAACAAACATATATTACCTAGTTCAGGGGGAAAAGGTCAGCACCCTGAACTTCAGAGTATACAGACAGATCAAACAGACAGGCTTCCAAACTGTCCAACCATTATCAATACCAAAATCACAGTTACCAGAGAGGGAAGCATCAACATCTGGGTTTTCAAAGCTGAGGCTCTCAACAGCTGGCCAGAGTCTCATCTGGTCAAATCACACAACACTTCTCAAAGTGAGCCCCAAAGCAAAGCCTCACATCAGGATTTATATAGCCTTCTCCTGGGTCAGAGAATGTAACCACCCTCTTGACCCACTGCCCAATCACACAGCATCAAGGTGTGGTCCTTCCTGAAAACCAAGCCTCCTACAACAGGTTCCATGTGACCACATTCAGCCTATTAGGGGGAAGAGTATATTTTCAAATTAAAGAAGGTTCTCAGAGTCACTTAAGCCAATCAAAGGGCCTAGGGGCAGGGAAGATCTTCAAATCTGCATTTCCATTACAACACCCCAAACTTCAAAGTATACAGACAGAACTTACAAGACAGAGAAACAAACAGATCAAGCAGACAGGCTTCCAAACTTTTCTACCATTACACATCAATACCAAATCACAGTTACCAGAGAGGGAAGCATCGAAGCATCAACATCTGGGTTTTCAAAGCCGGGGGGGGGGGGCGCTCTCAACAGCTGCCCAGAGTCTCATCTGGTCAAATCACACAACACTTCTCAAAGTGAGCCCCAAAGCAAAGCCTCCCATCAGGGTTTATATAGCCTTCTCCTGGGTCAGAGAATGTAACAACCCTCTTGACCCACTGCCCAATCACACAGCATCTAGGTGTGGGCATTCCTGAAAACCAAGCCTCCTGCCACAGGCTCCATGTAACCACATTCAGCCTATTAGGAGGCAGAGTATATTTTCAAATCAAGGAAGGTTCTCAGAGCCTCTTAAGCCCATCAAAGGGCCTAGGGGCAGGAAGATCTTTAAATTTGCATTTCCATTACATGGGGGAGACAATGCAAACATATATAAAGCAAGCTATATAGAAGAGAAGTAACAAATAATTAATAGAGGGAAAGCATTAGAATCAAGAAGGGCTGGGAAAGACTTCTTATAAAAAATGGGATTTTTATCTGAACTTAAAGGAAGCCAGGGATGTCAATAGTCCAAACAGAGAAAGGACAGCATTCCAGACATGGAGGACAGCCAGAGAAAATGTCTGGAGCCAAGAGATGGAATGTCTTGTTTATATAGTAGCAAGGAGGACAGTATCACTGGATTGAACAATACATGTTGGATCATGAGGTATAAGAAGACTGGAAAAATAGGAATGGGGCTAAGTTATAAAGGGGGATAGCTAGATGGCTCTGTTGGGCCTGGAGTCAGAAAGACCTCAATTCAAATTCAGCCTCAGACATTTGCTAGCTATGTGACCCTGAACGAGTCATTTTATTTCTCTTTGCCTTAATCCAGAGGAGAAGGAAATGGCAAACCACTGCAATATCTTTACAACTAAAAGCCCATTGAAAGCATTGGTGTGCTATGGTTTATGGGTTATGAAAAGTCAGACTGGACTAAACAACAACAAGAAAGATTATGGAATGCTTTGGATGCCAAACAGAACATTTTGTATTTGAACTTGGAGGCCAAGGGGATTGCTATGATTGCTTAGTGTCATTGTTGTTATTGTTATTATTGATTTTAAACTACATTCTTTGATTCCAGGGCTCTTTCCACTATATGACATAGCCAGCTCAATGAGGCAGGTACAATTATTACCCCCATTTTTCACATGAGGAAACTGAGGTTTAGAGGGATTCAGGGATTTGTTCAGAGTCACAAAGGAAGTGTCAGTGATAGGGTTTCAACTCAAGTCTTCCTGACTCTTCTTCTAGCACTGCCTCTCTATAAGTGATAGGAGTGACAGAAAGAGTGGAAGGATGAAAACAACAGAAAAGAACTCCATTAGTTGGGATTTCTGATTCCTTCCCACTAGGGTTATTCCCTCGCCATGCCTAGTTAAGTACTTTTCACAGAGTAGCTATATCAGGAATGGGGAACTTGGGGTCCCAAAGCCCTTTGACTGAATTTAAACTTCAGAGAACAAATATTAATAAACCTGTAAAACTAGGACTCGGTCGAAAGTCTGCACCCAAGGACCTAGAAGGCCACATGTGGCCTTGGGGCTGCAGGTTCCCCACCCCTGAGCTAGATATTAAATGTTATTGACTCACAGTGACCATTATCACCTCTGCCATAGTAATAGTGCTTCCTGAATCATTTTACTATTCTATTATTGATCTGAACCCTGATTTCTTTACTCACCTTTGTGTCTGAGAGTTTATAGAAAATAAACTGTAGTTGCCAGCAGAGCTATAAGGTTTGAACTACTTTCTATCTTGTTTGTAAACTCAGCCTCTCAACCAACCAGAAGGTACATTTGCCTGAACTAGGGTTACCACTCTACTGTTTTGTCAAAGGGGGTCATTATGGATTTTCTTTTTTCTCATCTCCCACATAGATGAAAAGCTATTTTGAATTCAGAAGTACCTCATTTTATAGAATCCTTGCTGTTAGACTCCAAACATATGCAAAACAATTGATGAAAGGAGGCCTTTAAAGAAGTCTGCTGTTCAAGGCCACCTAAAGGGATGTAATCAGTTGATCATTATTTCTATGAGCTCTTTGTTTTAGGTTATTTTTATTTTGTTGATGGATTTTAAAAGGTGTTTTTGAAGAAGAGCAAAGCTAGAGGACATGTTTTACTTGTCATTAATTCTGCAAGAATGCAACCAGTATTATTTACCCATTGTCCCTTTCCTCCTATGAACCTTCTTACCCTACTATTGCAGTGGGGTCTCTGCCCACCCAAAACCTGTTGAGGTTCCATGATGTGTTGTGATGGAACAAAAGAAGTCAGGCTTAGACCACTTCTGATCAAAGTATAGGCATTTATTGAGATTGATGCCTCTCATAAAGCGGGCTAAATTCTTTTTTTTATTATTAATTTATTAGTTTAGTTTCAGTTAATAAGATTCAATTCCATACTTCCTTGATTTTCAAATTTCCTTTACTTCCTTCCCCTCTCCCCCCATGACAGCATATAGTCCAGTATAGGATCTGCAAATACATTCATATTAGACATTATTCCAATTACAACGGCGTATTGTACTAGGTGGGATGAAAGATGGTAAAGAAGAAATAAAAACAATGAAAAGAAAAAGATCATTTAGTTTGCTTCCATCAGGATTCAGGCTCAGTTCTTTCTAGTTATATCTCTGGATGGCACATTTCTCTCTTTCTTGAGTCTTTCGGGATTAACTTATATCACTGCATTGCTGAAAAGAGTCCAGTCTGTCATAGTTGGTCATCACAGATATGGTATGTCTGTGATTGTATACAAATTTTTTTCTGATTCTACTCTTCTCGCTAAGCATCAGTTTTTATAAGTCTCTCCAGGTAATTATGAAATCCGTCACCTCTTCGTTTCTTATAGCACAATAATATTCCATTACATTCATATACCACAACTTGTTTAGCCATTCCCCAATTGATAGGCACCCCTTTAGTTTCCAATTCTTTGCAACCACAAAAAGGGCTGCTATAAATATTTTTGTACATATGGGTCTTTCTCCCACTTCTGTGATCTCTTTGGGATATAACCCTAGAAGTGGTATTGTTGGATCAAAGGGTATGAAATTATTTATAATCCTTTGGGCATAATTCCAGATTGCTCTCCAGAATGGCTGGATAAGTTCACAACTCCACCAGCAATGTATTAGTGTTCCAATTTGTCCACATCCTCTCCAGCATTTGTCACTTTCTTGTTTTGTCATCTTAGCCAATCTGACTGGAGAGATGTGGTATCTCAGAGTTGTTCTGATTTGCATTTCTCTAATTAATAGTGATTTAGAGCATTTCTTCATATGCTTATAGTTATCTTTAATTTCTTTCTCTGAAAACTTCCTATTCATATCCTTTGACCATTTCTCAATTGGGGAATGACTTGTATTCATATAGATTTGGCTCAATTCTCTATAAGTTTTAGAAATGAGTCCTTTATCAGAGACACAAGTTGTAAAAATTCTTTCCCAATTTCCCACCTCCCTCTTGATCTTGGTTACATTGGCTTTGTTTGTACAGAAGCTTTTCAATTTAATGTAATCAAAATTATCCATTTTGCATTTTATAATGCTCTCTAATTCTTGTTTGGTCCTAAAATCTTTCCCTCTCCACAAATCTGTCAGGTAAACTATTCTTTCCTTTCCCAAATTGCTTACAGTATCATCCTTTACACCTAGAGCATGCACCCATTTAGACTTGATTTTGGTATATGGTGTTAGATAATGATCTATGCCCAGTTTCTGCCATACTGTATTCCAGTTTTCCCTACAGTTTTTGTCAAATAGTGAATTCTTATCCCAAAAACTGGTGTCTTTGGGTTTATCGAACAATAGATTACTATATTCATTAACTGCTGGGTCTCCTGTGCCTAATCTATTCCATTGATCCACTACTCTACACCTCTGCCAGTACCAAGCAGTTTTGATGACTGCTGCTGTATAATACAGATTAAGATCTGGCATAGCTAGTCCACCTTCCCTAGCATTTCTTTCATTAATTCCCTTGATATTCTAGACCGTTTGTTTTTCCAAATAAATTTTGTTATTATTTTGTCTAACTCTAAAAAGTAGTTTTTTGGTAAATTGATTGGTAAAGTGGGCTAAATTCTAAGAGGAACCAGTAACTTCAAAGAAAGCAAGATGGATTTTTGTAGGGTAAAGATGCAATTACATAACAAAAATTTGCATAGAATATAGAAATATGATTAATATTAAAAAGGCAGGAGGAGTTTGTTAAGGGATTAAGTAATAGAGGAAGGGTCCCATCAGTGGCTTGGTGGTTAAACATTCTCATCATGCTGTCCTCCAGTTGTTTAGCTATTGTGGTCCTGTCTGGTCAAGACAGATAGTTAAGTATTGTGTTCCTGTCTTGGGCTAGACGGATGATGTGATTGTGATTGAATGCAAGAACACACCTGTTTCTGTGGGAATGGGTCTGGGTAGAGATGGTAGCTGGGTTGCCATCATATGGACACACCTGCTGTTTCTGTGGGAACCAAGAGTTCAGGGACACACCTGTTGTTCCAGTGAGCAGTGAGGCATATATGAAGAAGTTAAGACATTGCAGGGGGCGGGGGAGGGGTAGGTACAATGGGCCTGCTGTTCACTGGGGCCAGACCTATAATGAGGTTAGAAGATTGGGGCTGGGGGCAGCTTTATTAAGATTCCATACCTCAAGTCAACAAATGTTTATTAAGTATCAACTACATTCAGAGTGCTTTACTAGGTGGTAGCAGCCTACAAGGCTTAGGATAAGACATGATACTTGTCTTCATGGGATTTACTATTAAATATTTTCTTATATTTAACTGTCTTACTTATTTGAATTTGGCTTGTATAAATATTTTAACATGGTGACCTAAAGTGTTAGTTCAGTTTTAAGCTACTACAACTTTAGTTTTAGGTGATTTTCAGCTATTAAGGCTTAATCTTCCTTGCCTTAGGATGGGAAGGTTGCTAGTAATGTGTTTCTACAAAGTCAGAAATCCAAACCAGATGGAGGTAGCGTTACTAAAGCTTCTGTGGTAGAATTTCAAGGTTGCTGGACAGAGGTGCCTAGGCTCAAGATAAGTGTGTTATTTCCAATAAACTCCATATTTTCTCAATGGAATATGGAATATCTTCAACTACTATGGCATAACTTGTATTAATTCCAGAATTACAAAGATCTTGGTTTCCTTTTCTGTTTATTGGGAAATTTACCAAATAATAACTACCATTTATATTATATTTTATAATCTGGAAATCATTCAACATTATCTAATTTTATTCTTGGCACAACCTTGTAAGGTATTATTTTCTACATAGGCATCATTGTCCCCATTTTATATGTGAGAAAAATTGAAGTTTAGAGAACTTATACTTGGTTAGAAGGGAAACACCAGAGGCAGATTTCAAGCTCAGGTTGATACTGACTTTCAGTGCAGTGTATAACTCTTCCTACTAGGTCAGATTTCCTCTGAGGTAAGCCTAAAGCAAGCCAGGTTTGGCCACTGGTGTCCAATAGACAAGAAGCAAGTAACAGCTGAGGGTTAATTTTGTGTGTTTCTGCCAAGAGTTAGCTTGGGCTTGTTCCTCAGTGTTGCCAAATTGTCTGCCTTTCTTAGCAGATTATGAGATATTTGAAGTATCTACTCAAGCTGAGGCAAGTTGAGAAGGGTGACTGGGGAGTGCTGTGACTTTTAAACAGCCACGCTCAAAGGTGTCACATGTTATGCCCTAAAAGGCTTTCAGAAAAGAAGGGGAGGGCAGAGTTGAGTCTGGACCAATTGTCTGAGCTAGACCTATTCTCAGGATGTTATAAAGATGGTTAGAAGCAGGTACTAGGGATATAAGAGCCCACTGGCTTTGTAATGAATGTGCCAGGGTTTTCTATTCTAATTTATTGCTGTTTATGTGTGCTCATTTGATTTGAGGTTTGAGGGTTCTTGTCTTTTCCCAATCCATCAAGTAAGCACTTATAAGGCATTCATTCCATGTCAGGAACTATGCTATAGCTGCTGAGTCAAGACAAAAACCAAAGAGATTCTCCCTTTTCAAGAGAACCAACATGGACAAATAAAGTCAATACAAAAAAAAAATACCCATAGTAACCTAAAATGATTTGAGGTCACACCATGAGGTGTGGGAGGAATCAAAAGCCAAGGCCATCAGGAAAAGTCTCATGTAAGAGGTGGCCCTTGAGCTGAGGTAGATATGAGGAGTGTCATCACAGGCATGCAGGAGAGCCTGGGGAAAGGGATGGTGGTGGGAGATGAAATGTGGTGTATGTGGAACAAATAGCAAATAGAACAATTTGTTTGGAAGCTAGAGTATATGAAAAGGAGTAATATATTCTGGATAATAATATTAATAATAATAAATAATGACAATAATAATAAATAATAAATAAATAATAATAATAAATCCTGGATAAAGCTAGATTGTGCAGGGCACTGAATACTAAGGGAAAGGGGGGAACCACTTGAGCAAAAGAGTGGGGTAGTAAGAACTGTATTTTGTTAGCTGTGGGAAGGGTGGATTGGAAAGAGGAAAGCTGTAAGGCAGGGAGAATAGTAAGAAGGTCATTTCTTATGGAATGAACTTTTGTTTCTCTTTTTAAATAAATTTGGTTTTGAGAGACCTTCTAACAATTAGAATTGTCTGAAAATGCAGTAACTGACCTTAAAGATAGTGAGTTCCCCATCACTGTGAGCAATCAAGCCAAGACTTCTTTGTGCATCACATGGGAGGTTGGAAGAGACCTTCTCTCACTGTGCTTCACTGTAATGATTATTTGTTTCAGACCTAAATTTTCCTTACATATGCTTGATTCTAATCTTGGTTTTGGGGATGCAGTTAGGACTCAAAGAATACAAACTCTTTGGATATATGAAACAAAACCATAAGGTGGTTTTATGATTAGAAATAGTAAGTCAGAAAGTTGCAGGGATATAGGTGATAGTGGACTCATAGCCTTTTAATTTTTAACTTTGGGATTGGAGGGGTCTCTGTAATGAAGCCTTATTCATTAGCACATCTCAGATGAGCTCTGCCCATCAAATCATATCTGCTTTCCACTTTGCCTCTGATTGCTGATTCAGAGAAACCAGATGGGTCAGCCAGGTTGGGTACTCACTCTCCTTGCAACAGAAAACAAATCGAAATGTGTGTTCCTTTCATTAGGTAGATGGTATATAGTAATACATCAAGGTCAATGAGCTAAGCTTTATATGCCAGATTTTCTATGATAAGATTAGCTATTCTGTGGTGACCTGGACAAACATAGGACTGCTGCTTTTTTTTTTGTCTTTATTTTTTGGAGGGGGGAAGGCAGGGCAATTGAGGTTAAGTGACTTGCCCAAGGTCACACAACTAGCAAGTGTTAAGTGTCTGAGACAGGATTTGAACTCAGGTTCTTCTGACTCCAGGGCCAGTGCTCTTTCACTGTACCACCTAGCTGCCCCTAGGACTATTTTTTATTTAAAAGAAAAATATGAAGTTCTCCAAACAGCAAACCAAAATATAGTTTCTTGATTGAAAATGTTATGAAAACTTAATTCAGTTATTGACTATGAGATGCATGAAAGTGCTGTTCAGATTTAAAAGTTCAGCTACAACACTATTTAGAACCAGGACTACACCTCTGCTCCAACAAAATAGGGGAGATATATTTAGCAACTGTTAGATTGCAATCACTTTGTCACAGAAAGTTTCATTTTGTGATTGAACAGTCTTCACGGTGCCTAAATAATTAGAAATCACATTTTTATAGCATGTTGGGGTTTGCAAAGCACTTTAATTAAATGGCCTTGTGTTATAGTCAATTAACATTATTATTAATTAATAACTAATTAATTAATAATTAATCCCAAGGCTCATTAATATTATTATTCAAATCCCCATTTTATGGAGGAGTAAAATGGAGCACAGGGAATACCCAGGTACACAATAGCAGATCTCCTACACAAACTTAATCTTTGAGACTGCAAGACTACTCTTTTTTCTACCATACCATGGCACTGTCAGGGAGTTTAGAATTTAGATCGTTTTCTGCTGTTAGGCACCTTGTCAGAAAGAGCCAAAGTAAAGGACACGGCATTGCTAGATGTAATTTAGATAAAACAAAGTTCTTGGCTTCATAGTGCTTATGATCTAGTAGGGGGATAAGATACAAACACACAAGTCCTGATTCAGTGTAACACAATGCTCAGTCAATAAACATTTATTAAATACCTATGGAACAGTTATTGTGTTAAGTGCTAAAAACTATCTAAGACCCTTACCAGGTAATAATAACTAAAAGCTGGCTATTTATATGGCTATCATATACCTATAAAATATTATGTAAATATTTGAATATAGTTATATATTTATGTATTATATATAAATATGTAATATACACATATATGATAAATATATGCAGGTGTAAATACATGTATGTACATGTATGTAGTATATCTATATACACACACACACATATATATATACACACACACACACACTTATATGCATACATAAGGTTTATAAATAGCTTTATAAATATTATACTTTTTCACCCTTACAATAACCCTGGAAAACAGGTGCTATTATGATCTCTATTTTATAAATGAGGAAAATGAGACAAACAAAGGTTAAGTGACTCTCTCAAAGTCACAAAGATAGTAAATGTCTAAGGCAGAATTGCTCAGACAGAATGTCTCAGGTCTTCCTGATTCCAGGTCAGTGCTCTGTCCTATGATACCCACATAATATTATGAGAAGTAGAAAGCTAAACTAGTTTGGCATATCTCTGTGGAGGATTTGTGGTAGGACAAACCCAAGAGTCACAAAAGGTTAGAATGTATGGAGAGGTTGTAGTCTTCACTTTCAGAATGTGATTCAAGATATCCATGCCTAACATTTCATAATAGAAACAGGAACAGATTTCTTCTAATGTATTTACCAGTGATTAAATTATACCAGTCATATTGATGAACAGTAGAAAAAGTATAAGGATCATGGGCTCACAGACGTGGAATAAGTCACCTTGTCCAATGCCCTCATTTTATATAAGCCCCATGAGGAAACAGACCCAGGGAGGTCATGGAAACATAAAGATGGAAGAGTCCTTTGTTTTCTAAGGAACGTGCCAGGGTTTTCTATTTTATTTTATCTCCTTTTGTCTTCTGTGCCTATTTGATTTCATAGGATCATAAATATAGCTCTGGAGGGGCAGTTAGATGGCGCAGTGAATAGAGCACTGGCCCTAGAGTCAGGAGGACCTGAGTGCAAAATCCAGCCTCAGACACATGGCAGATTTACTAGCTATGTGACCTTGGGCAAGTCACTTAACCCCAACTGCCCTGCCTTCCTCCCCTCCAAAAAAACATAGCCATAGAAGGAAACTTAGGTACCATTTAACCCACTTACCTCCTTTTTACAAATATGGAAACTGAGACCCATTTTTGTTAAGGACTTGTTTAAAGTGACAGGGAATTAGTGGAAGAGTCTGATCTTCTGACCCCTTTTCTTACACAGTAGCAGCTCTCAAAAGCATTTTATGACTACCCTACAGTAGATGCTACTAGTTTGGGGGAAAAGAAAATACTTTCTTATAGTACTTTTTTTCTGGTCTTTTTGGAGCATGGAAGGCAGGGCAATTAGGGTCAAGTGCCTTATACAAGGTCACACAGCTAGTAAGTGTGTCAAGTGTCTGAGGCCACATTTGAACTCAGGTCCTGCTGACTCCAGGGCGAGTCTCTATTCACTGCACCATCTAGTTGTCCCTTTTATAGTATTTTCAAAGTAAAATTGCTGGTTTTCTAAGGCTCACTCTTTGGTACAAGAACTTGGCATCACATAGACACAAAATTGGGAAGATCAGGAAGTGAGGGCAACATGTGAACAACATAATGACATATACAGTCATTTTTAGGTGAGAGGACGAACAGGCACCAGAAATAGTCACTGATAACTTCCATAGCCTTGACTCTTCATCACTGTTTAGCAGTAAATTCCTCATCAATCTATCCCTGTACTTTACCAGTCCAGAAGCTGACTAAGATATAGTGAGTATGACAGCAGTATTTAGACAAAAGTGAATTTTCAAGGTCCATATTTGTGTTCGAACGGCTGCTGAACAGAAGGAAGAACTCTGGTGGCAGATGTTCTATCAAAGGTCTATATGGCGGAGCCAAGATGGTGGAGTAGAAACAGCATGTCCAAGGCACTCTCCCCCCAGATTACCTTGAAACTATGTAAAAGGGGACTCTGAACAACTTCTGGAGCACCAGCACCCAAAGAATGACACAGAGAAGCTAACCTCCCACTGAGGACAGCCCAGCAGCCCTGCAGGAAGGACCAGCGCAGCACTCTGGGAGCCAGCAGCTCGCAGGCCACAGGGGGCTGAGCACAGGTCCACCTGAGTCGCAGTTTTAGCCCCAGGGCAGCCAGGCCAGCAGCCGGCTGGAGGGACCCCAGAACACCAGCAGCTGTGTAGATTCCAGAATTATCAACACAGACATGCCTAGGACAAAGTGAGAGGTTAGTGCCCTATGGACTTTGGGACCAGTATTTGGGGAATGTGTCAGCTTCCTCCCCTGGGGGCTAGAAACCACTGAGGAAACACACCATTTTGTAGTTTTCAGAGGCAGCTCCAGCTCCTGGCCTGAGAATTGTAGGGAGATCCAGTGATCAGTCTTGGGGGGTAATCGCTCTTGCTTTAACCTCCCTGGATCTGGATTGTGATCTGGGATGGAGGTTGTGGGTGGGTTTCCAGCTTGCCAGAAATGGAAGTTGTCCCCCCACACATTCGGGACAAAAGTTCACCTGTCTGGCGGCCCACCCATACTATGGCAACAAGCCCAAAAGTCAAGTAATTAAGTGGCAACATGCCAAGGCAAAGGAAACAAATTAAACAGAAAAATGCAACCTTAGACTCCTATTTTGGGGGCAAAGAGGATCAAAGCATAGAACAGGGGGAGGACTGTGAGGTCAGAAATCCTGCTCCAAAAGCCCCAAAGGAAAATATGAGCGGGTTACAGGCAATAGAGGACCTTAAGGAGGACTTTAAAAATCAAATAAGAGAGTGGAGGAAAAATTGGGAAGAGAAATGAGAATGATGCAGGAAAAGTATGAAACGAGGGTCAACAGCCTGACTGAGGAAAACAACACCTTAAAAATAGACTAACTCAAATGGCAAAGGAGGCCCAAAAGGGCAATGAGGAGAAGAATGCCTTAAAAAGTCGAATTTGCCAGAGGGAAAAAGAATCTCAAAAGCTCACTGAGGAGATTTCATTCCTTCAGAGTTAGACTGGAGCAAATGGAAGCTAATGACTTTATGAGAAATCAAGATGCTGTTAAGTAGATCCAAACAAATGAAAGAATAGAAGGCAATGTGAAATATCCCATGGGAAAAACCACTGACCTGGAAAATAGATCCAGGAGAGATAATTTAAAAATTATTGGACTACCTGAAAGCCATGATCAAAGAAAGAACCTAGAAATCACCCTTCAAGAAATTCTCAAGGAAAATTGCCCTGATGTTTTAGACCCAGAGGGTGAAATAGAGGTTGAAAGAATCCACTGATCACCTCCTGAAAAAGATCCCAAAAAGAAAACTCCCAGGAATATTATAGCCAGGTTCCAGAATCCCCAGGTCAAGGAGAAAATACTACAAGCAGCCAGGAAGAAACAATTTCAATATTGTGGAAACACAATCAGAATAGCACAGGACCTGGAAGCTTCTACACTGAGGGATCAAAGGGCATGGGATATGATATTCCAGAGGGCAAAAGAGCTGGGAATGAACCCAAGGGTCACCTACCCAGCAAAACTGAGTATTTTGTTTCAGGGGAAAATATGGTCATTCAGTGGAACAGAGGACTTTCAAGCATTCTTGAGGAAAAAACCAGAGATGAATAGAAAATTGGACATCCAGACACAAGAAGCACGAGATGCCTGAGAAGGTAATCAGGGAAAAGAAATCAAAAGGAACTTATCAAAGTTGAGCTATTTACATTCCTATATAGGAAAACAATAACCATGACTGATGAAACCTTTCTCAGTATGAAAATAATGGAAGAAGGGTGTATGGCCGTATGAATACATATGTGAATGTGTGTACCTATGTTTACAGTTATATATGGATTGAGGGCATAGGTTGAATTTGTTGGGAAGGGAGGATACTCAAGGGATGAAATTATGAGATGAGAGAGGAAAGTGGCAAGAGGAGATGGGGAGAGACAGGGTAGGGTAAACTATCTCATGTAGAAGAAGCAAGAGGAAGTGGCTGCATGGAAGGGGAAGAATAGGAAGACAAAAAGGCAAAACCATATTCTCACTGAATTTGGCTCAGGGAGAGAATGACATACATACTAAATGGGATATCTCAACCTGCAGCAGAATAGGGGGAAGGGGGATGAGAGGGGGGATGATGGATGGGGCGTTGGAAGTACCCACTATAGAAGAGGGACAGGATCAAGTAGGGAATGGACCAGGTTGAGGGTGGGATGAGTGGGAGGGAATTATAAGCATCCTTGTACAATATATCTTCTGTGGTAAAGTTTTGCATAGCTAGACATGTACAACATATACTGAATTACTTATCTTCCCAGAGGGAATGGGTGACAAGGGAGGAAGGGAGTGGTTCTGAAATTCAAAGTCTTAATATTAAATTTTTCAAATATATATATATATAAATACTATTATTAATACTATTTTGCTTGTAATTGAGAGATAAGATGTGCAGGCATTGGGGCACAGAGATTCACCTTCCTCTAATGGAAAAGTCAAAGGGGGTATGGGAGAAGATATGGGAGAGAGCAGATTGGAGGAAGCGATATCTTGTGGGACTGCTATTCTGGGAGGGCGGGTAGGGGAGAAAAGGAGGAAAAAATTGTAACTCAAAATCTGGCGGAAATGAATGATGTAAAACAGAAGTTAATAAAGTCAAGAATGTTGGATTAAATAAAAAAAAAATTTAAAAGGTCTATATAATCTTATTGTCCCCCTGGCTCTTGCAGAGTCTTAATCCTCCTCAGGCACCCAAACGTCACCATTTTCATTGTAAGAACTGAGGGAAAAAGTTCACTGTGCCAAATGTATCTGATGCTAGTTTAGTAAGGAGACTAGACAATGAAAACCCAATCTTCTAAGAATGTTAATTCAATCTTCGTGGTAGACGTACAGAGCATGCACAATATTACCTGATTGTTTCTAATCCAACACATAAAGCCTTGAAGCTTGAAGGTTATAAGTGATTGAGAGGCTTGTACTAAAGGTGTAAACAAAAGGACCAAGTGGACAATATCTTACTCTCTTATATAGTGACTTTTGAGTAAGCAAAATTGTTGTTTATTTCCCTACTTTATTGTTCTATGACCATGAAACCATAGTATTTCTGTTATTCTGGTTTTTATTCTTTCCTCATCCTAGGGGCAGGAGTGTTTTGAGAGGGGAGCACCCAGGAAACCAGTGAAAATGAGATCCATAAAAACCATCCAAGACCCTAACAACAATAAGGATCCCAGAACAGGTTGCAGCAATAGCCAAGTAGAGTCAGGGTCTAGCACCATGACCTGATTGGTTCATCCCAACATGGAATAAACTGTCAGTCCAGATACATTGTCCTGGAAGGAGCTAGGCAAGTTGAACATGGAGTGACTTGTCCATCACTAATGCCTGAAGTTTACTTGAAGAGAAGTAGATGGGCATTCAGAAAAGAGGAAGGGACTCCTAGGGTTTGTATTTTTAAGGTACAAAGATATTTCCTTTGTCCCCATATGGTCCCCACATTTATGTCTCACTAACTCTATGCATTAAATTCAAGTCCATTCTTCCCAGAGACTGAGTTTGTGCAGTAAGGAGAGAGTACTACCTACTTGGGGGATGATTTTATAACTTTCTCCTTGCTATACATTCTAAGTAAATACCCTTTGTAAAAACTGATTCATGTAAATTGGTTGGTTTTGCAGGGGGCATATTGGATGCATTGGACGGGGGTTCATAACTGATAGTATTAGAAGCTACAATTCCATAGAATTATACCTAGAATCCTGAGGGTAAGAGTAGTCAGCTATACTCTGGAGAGCCAACTTGCAGATGCTAGCGGGGGTTGAATGTGCTCAAAGGGTCTGCTACATGAAATGAAGAAAGGAAAATTGAGAGGGCATTCTTTATTTAAAAGGCTGACCTTTTAAACATCTTCTTCCATATTAAAAGCAACATTTGGATTTATTTGTTATTTGACATTAATAAATTATTTTCTACTTTTCATTTGATGCTGCTGACCTCTTGGTTTCCCAACAGAAGGAGTAAAATTAATCCCTAATTTTCTATTCCTTACTTATGACTACAATAAACTTTCCCAGAAATTGAAGGTTACTTGAGGTCAGAGGTCAGACCCATTAACACTCCATCAAATGCCTACTATGAATAAATAATAGATAATAATGATCATCTACTATTACAATGGTTAGAAAAGCTAGACAGTCTTTGCTTTATTTGTATTTCTAATTATGACCCCTGGATAGGTTTTCATGAGGATTACAAAGACTTATCAGAGTCCAGAGAACATGGTTAGTTGCATTTTAATGGTATATTTTGCATATCATTGTTTGTTAAAGGTTTCTTATGTATTTTTAAAAATCCAATTTTCTTACACTATGATCATTTTGCATAGTCTTTCTTTCAGATGGTACACCCAGAGAGTTACCAAATAGAATCCAAGTACTATCAGTTGAAAAGCAATGTTAACTAACTATTGGGTAAAGTGGGAATATGTTTGGGGAAAGGAATCAAGAGAGAAAGTAGGAGGAAAAGAAAGAAAGTAAAAGAAAGGTGAGGAGGGGACTGTTTTTTTAGATTTCACTTAGACCTGGAACTTATTTAGATGAGTTGTGGAAGAAAATCTTTTCAGGTTGTTCAGTAAATAGAACTAAAGGACAAACTAGACTTACCCATTTTTTGCCATCATTCTTTTCAATTGTCAGTCTCCTAGGCATGCACTTTCCCCCAGGTCCTATACAAATCAGAGTACTTTCTCAACACCAGTTATGATAGATAATAATTTTAAAAATCCAGTAAAATAAATCTGAAGACATTTAAATTTAACATTTACAATTAGAATCCAAGCCTTCCCTTCTAGGTAGTTGCCAATCTCCCATGAAGAATGCTCTGGGAGTCAGAAGTTATGACTTGGTTGTTTGCTGGTTTATGTGAGAAGAGAAAAGTGATTCCTATTTGAAAATGGGAATAATGATTCTTCTCTAGCCTACTGAAGTATTGTGAGGGAAGTGCATTGTAAATTATAAAATCTATCAATGAAAGCTATTGTTGTTGTGGTTGTTATTCCATTGCACTATTGAGAAGCTTCTTAGAACATAGGCTTCCAGTAATTAACATACTCTAAATTACACTAAATGGTAATCTGAGGTGTTATTCTGAGATTTTTGTGTATTTGTCTGTCTGTATATGTACATATGTGTATATATGTATACATACACACATTTTTGCAATGTAGAACATCTAGAACCTTCTTTAAGTCAACAAACTATACTTTGAAGGATCTCCAGAATTTGTGGCAAGTCAATCTCAGATAAAGAAAAATCAGAAATCTGAATTTTTATTAGTTCCAAAGATTTTAGATGTTTGATCTTTTGTGCTGGTGATGTTTATAAAACAGTAAAATTATCAACAAAAGGGAAGATATGAAATCTTAAAGTTTGAGGTTACAAAAAAAGAGCTCAATTATTTCACGTGTTGCAATATTTCACATCATCTTTGAATAGGATTATTAAGAGTACATACTAGATGGACCGATAGTTGGTGGATAGATGGATTGTGCATTTATATAAGTTCTTACTATGTGCTAATCAAGTTTCTAGTTTCAAGTTCTAAGGACACAAAAACATGCAAAGATAAGCACTTGTCAACCTCCAATTTCTGGCCTCTAATTTCTGAGTGGCTGAAGGTTAACACAGAAGGCTAAAGATAGAAGAGTCCTGAATCAAATATAAGTTTAATTTCAGTGAGAGAAATGGCTTACAATCAAGAACACATGTTCCAGGGCCCTGCCCCTTGTCGGGGTACCTGTTTTACTGTGGCCAAATCTCAATACTTAAACCAATGATTGTGCAGTGAGCTATAGTCCTGACAATGAGGGGTAACAGCAACAATATGACAAGTTTGATTCATAGCAGGGCTTCATGACCAGAATATGGATATAGCAGGTGCTTGCTTGAGTTCAGAGAACACCTGGTGCTGGTCAAAGCAATAGATGAAACAGTTCTGTGATTTTTCTGTGGCTGAGATAATCCAGAGGGTGGGTGCAAAAGATTGTTATTTTGCCAAGCTCAGGGCACAGCTTCCTTGCAGGGCCTTAACTCTGAAAACAGGGTGTCTCCTAATGTCCGGACACACTGTTTTCAAAGGGCTTACATTCTAATTATATTGAGGTCACAGTTGTAATCCACATCATGTAGTCATTGCTATTATCAAACTTTAATGAATATCAGCTGTGTCCTGGGTACTATGTGAGGCAGTGTGTGTGTGTGTGTGTGTGTGTGTGTGTGTGTGTGTGTGTGTGTGTGTGTGTGTGTGTGTGTGTGTGTGTGTGTGTGTGTGTGTGTGTGTGTGTGTGTGTGTGTGTGTGTGTGTGTAGGCAGGGGAGAGACTCAGTCTAGGACAGGCGTGGGGAACCTGTGTCCTCGAGGCCACATGTGGCGTTCTAGGTCCTTGGGTGTAGCCCTTTCATGGATTCTAAATTTTCTAGAACAGCTCCTTTTATTAAGGAGATTTGTTCTGTGAAGTTTGGATTCAGTCAAGGACCACACTTGAGGACTTAGAGGGCCACATGTGGACTCAAGGCTGCAGGTTCCACACCTCTGGGGAGTTGCTAAATATTTATCAACACACCCCAGGAGGAAGATAAGCATTCTGGAAGGGAGAGATAAGGGAAGAGATGCATTGCATATGTAGATAGTTTGTGTACTTGTAAAGAAGTGGGAAAAAAAAGAGGTGGGGGATGATAGTGATTTTATGATTTGTCTATATCTGCATCTTTTCTTTCCCTGCTAGACTGCAAGTTCTTTTAAGGTCAGGTTCTCTCCTCTTTTCTCTCTCCCTATTAATTCCTTTTGCTCTCATAGATGCAGAATCATCTCTACATAGATGATTCCCATATGTACTTATCCAGGCTTACTTTCTTTCCTGATCACTACCTGTTATATACATATTTAGATATCTTGGAGATCAATGTTCAGGTACCTCATGTTCAAAACTGATATCATCATCTTTCTCCCTATACATACCCTGTCTCCAAACTTCTGTATTCTTCCTTAGGTTATCAATCAATTGATGAACAATGATTAAGTGCCTACTATGTTCTAGGCATTGTAAGTGCTGGAGGCCCTGCTTCCCTAATCATTCATGTTCTAAGCACTGAAAACATCTTTGACTTTTCCTTCCTCTTCATCTCCTCACATCCAATGAGTTGACAATTCCTCACATAGTTCACATTTGTCCACTTCTCTCCACCAAACTCTACCTAATTCAGGTTCTCATTATCCCTTGCCTGGACTATTTCAATGGTTCTCTCCCCGTTTCCTGTCTCTTTCTTCTCCAATAGATTCCTTCACACAGCTACCAAAGACATAAATTTGATGATTCAGAGCTTGGCACAGTGCCTGGCACATAGTAGGCACTTAATATATGCTTATTGAATGACATTACTTCTCAAAATTTTTTAGTCACTCACTACTTAGTTTAGGACAAAAAAGCCTTCCATCTTCTGGCTCCAACCTCTCTGTCTTAGTTTATTTCACATTACTCCTCTATATGTGCTCTACGTTCTGAGCTCTATGACTTATTTCCCAAACTGGAAATTGCCATCTTCCACCTCTGTGCAAACACATAAATCATCCATGCATGTAATGTATCTTTCTTGTTATCTCTGCCTTCTAGAATGTTTATCTTCCTCTAAGAATGTGCTAGTAAAGGTTTAACAACCAACTTTCCAGAAAAAAAGAATTACATACTAATAAACTTTTAAATTTCATATGCATTTTTAAAATCTCACTTTCTTGAGTCTAGATAATCAAAAAAACAATAAATGAAGCTCTGAGCTGTATAATTTTCCAACTTCTGAAGTGTAAATGGTCTCATTGAAAATTTAATAATGGCTTCAGAAATTGGTTGGAACTGCCTATAGCAACTACCAACTTCTCTGACATTCTTTATGTTTCAGTCCTGGTACCACCTTCCTTGTGAAGGTTTTCCTGATCCCATTCCTCACATCACCTCACTCTCCACCCACTCCCAGCTGTAATTGTTCTTTCCTCAGTTATTTCTATAGATCTTTGCCTGTTTTCCCTTTGCCTTCCTTCACTCCTTTTTCTGTAGTATAGTGACCTGTGTTCATATAGTTTGTTCTCAATCGTATCTAAGTTCCTCTAAGGGACTATTTCTTTTTGCTTTTGTTCACTACCACCTAATCCAATACCTTGCCCAGGTAGGTAAAGTGTTTAATAGAGATTTGTTGTTGAATTGAAGGGAGTATGGAGTGGACACAGAGGCAACTATAGTGGAGTGGAGAGAGAGCTGGCCTCAGAGCCAGGACAACCTGGGTTCAAGTGCCATCCCTGATGTGTACTGGCTGTGTGATGCTGGGCAGGTTACTTTACCTCAAAATCTCTAAGACTATGTTGCAGATATGCTGTTTACATGAATTAGTAGAGGGACTTTCCTTATTTGGCTACATCAGTGAAGTCACAGGTCCAATCCCTAGATCTCTCCATATAGAATGGACTAGACCAGGACTCTCTAATTGGTAAGAATAGAAGGGAATTCAAATAGTTACCCAGGATAGTTTGGACTTGGATAAATCATCTTACTAGTAAGTTGGAATTTCTTCAAAGCCAGAAGGGTTGACCTTGGCAGTTACTACATTAAGACCTTATGAATTCTGAAGTGGGGAGCAAGGTTAACCTCTAAATATCCCCTGTGGATTACCAGGCTCAATTGAAATTCTTAGATTCTTACTGGAATGCTAAATGAATGTCCTATAGGAAAAAAAAGTAGACACAGTTTCTTTTCCCTTAAACACTTTGTTTTTCCCATTTCATGGTGTAAGGGGAGAGTCTGTAGAGTTTTATATGAAGTACAACTTCAGGTGTTTTTAGCTAGTATTGATCCAATATACCTTTAGATACTTGTTACTTGCTCTTCGCTATTTTCTTAGGGTCAGCTTGATGTAACAATAGGTATGTGAAGGGAAAAAACAGATAGTCCAGGCAGGATGTTCCAGAATAAACAGTCTGTCTTTATCAACTAAGAGACAGTTGATAGATTTTAATCATTATACTTTTTCCCTCTTCACTTCTCCCCCCTGAAGGGTAAATGAAAATGAGAGGCATGAAGAGAACCAATTGAAATTGAATTGAAAACCAAGCACTCTGTAGGATGTCTCTGACAATAGCCCTTAAAACCTTGAATGCGGAAAGTAGACCTGGAAAAGATGCCAAAATGAATGAGGGATGAGGACACTTGGTAGTGCCACATTTTCTTTTTCTGTACAATAGTCACATTTGAACACTGACTTCTCTCTCCTTTGGGGCAATGTTGTGATGAATATAATGATGAAAAGAAAACCTTTTCAGCTTATTTGTTCTGTGCTATCTGGATAATGTGGCTTATAATTGTATGCCATAAATAGAAAAAGTTAAAGGAATGGATTCTGCTTTTGCGATTTCTAGAAGTTGTCTCTTTTTTTCCAAGTTAAAAAAATCAACTCATACAACACAACTTCTGTGAAAGAATAAGACAAAACCCAGCAGAACAATAGCAATAATGTTTTGGTCTCCTATGCCATTGTTCAAATTGCCTTCCTATCAAGTGTTATTATCCCTGCTTTGTAGATGGAAAAATTATTCTCAGAAGAATACGTGAGCAATGCACATCAGTTTTCCCTTTCATTGATTTCTCTCATGTCAGGTATGACCAAATCTCAAGAAAAAATGCTTCAATTTCCTGCTATCCCTCAAACACTGAGGAAAATTCATTCCTGAATTTCAGAGCTACAAAGGTAAAGCAGTGGACCAGATTCCTTAGGATTGAATAACCTTGGGGAACTCTGGAGAGAATGTGGTGATTGGATTTGAGAGCACTCCCTCTTTTCTTTGTGTCTGTCTGTCTCTTTCTTTCTCTCTCTCTATGTGTATATGTATATATATATATATATATATATATATATATATATATATATATACACACATATACACATAGAGATTAGATGTATATATATATATATATATATATATATACACAAACACTATACATGCATATATTTATATAAACATAATATATTGCATATGTGTGTGTGTGTGTCTCCTTCTACCCTCTCCCCAGTACTTATCTGTTATGAGGACTAAGGATAGCCAAAAATGCTGTACTTGGAGTCAAGAAGACTGAGGTGAAATCTTACTTCTGATCTTTAAAAAGCTGTGTGACCTTAGGCAAGCCATTAGCTACTCTGGGCCCCAATTTTCTTATTGGTAAAGTAGGGCTAATAATAGTACCTATTTCATAGGGTTGTTGTAAGGATCAAGTGAAATTATGAAATTACATATATCTGTATGCAAATATATACATATATACATGCATACATACATATGTTAGCTTTGTAAACCTTGAAAGGTCATATACATGTCAGCTATATATATATATATGCATATATATATATATGCATATATATATAAATTGAGTATTATTAAGTATTATATCCTATAATGGAGCAAGATAAAAATGGATAACCAATATCTCTTCAAGGAGATTGTTTAAAAAGGAAAAGGAAACACTATAGGGAGCCAACTCTATTGTCATGATTTGCTATGACTCAGCTTCTAAAGTTTCCTTCTCTTTCCCTTAAAAGAGCCCAGAGTTGTGGTTCACATAAAAATCTGTGGGGCATTCATACCCTCCCCACTGCTCCCTATAAAAGTGGAGATGCTAGCTGTATCTGCCTCCATATAACTTCCCACTATGAATCTTAGTCCAATCATAGAGGCTCTTCTTGTTTTAATTTTGCTCCCTACCAGGGATGGTTTCTTAATCACCTATGAAATACCTGTATCAGCTTTTTCCTGAACCACTTCAAACTCAACCCTAGATGGATTCCTTCCAAATCTCATCTAATCTACCTTGCTTTGAAGGCCTCTATATTATCCCTATATTCTGTTCAAGCTTAAACTGGCAGATTACTCCATTATACTTTTTGGGAAGGGAAAGGAAAGGAATAAGCATTTATTAAGTGTACCAAATGCCATGAGTGCTTTACAAATATTATCTTATTTGATCCTTACAATGACTTTGTAATGCAGGTGATATTACTATCTCATTTTACAACTAAAGAAATTGAGACACACAGAAGTCTTAATGAATTGTCCTGGATCACACAGCTAGCATTCAAGACTGGTGCTCTATCCATTGACACTTACCTGCCTCTATCTAGCTCACTGCCAATCTTAGAAACATCTGCTAGCCAAGTGACTGTCTTAGACTTCCGCAAAGCAAAGGAAATGATAAATGGGCACACAGTAGCTCCTCAGCTCATATGAGCAGGAGGTCAAATGTTAAAGACATTAAATGGGTGTCAGGAGAAGGTCTTTAAGTGTGGATGGGAATGAAGCTCCAGATTTCCCATTGTCAGCTCTAGACATCCTTGGATGAGACTCAGATTCTGCTGTTCCTTTACGTTAGTTTCTTTCTCCATGGCATCAGGGTCCACTAACTGCTTCACTTGGAGCCTCTTTTTAAGCTGTTTCTGGTAAAATGATGTTCCTCTTGATCCCCTCCCTGGAGGAGAGACAGTAGAGCAAATCCCTCTTGCTTAGGTGAGCCACGCAGTTGGCCTAAAGGGAAGCATTGTAAAAAACTGGGGGGGATAAAAAGAACATGATTGCCATTGGGGCAGGAATGAAGAAGGGAGTTGTCCTTTCTATCTTTGGGTCAAAAAAAGCAGAAAGTTCCGCTAGAATTAGAAGTGACTCTGCATTCATAGATCAGATAACTGGTTTGCACCTGAGATTTCCCTCATGGAGTTCAACTTCCTTTGAGGTGTGATACTGCAAGATAGCTAGCCACTGGTGCTGAGTAAGCGCTCTTACTGGAAGGCTCTAGGAACTTGTCAAAGTGTGAGAGTCTACTGTTACTAGCTAATAAGATTAGCCACTTAAAAAGTAATTGTTCATTCTCTCAGTGGAAAAAAAAATGCTGTTGTTAAATCCTTTAAACAGATACATCTGCTGATCAAATTAAATTACCAAGGTTTTCTGTATTGATTTGCAATGGCGTTTCTGGAGGACACAATCTATAATGTTATTGCATGGACACAGATCAACATGTTGTGTCAATCTTCTGAGTGCAAAGCACTGGGTGCTGGTTTTTTTTTTTTTTTAGCATCAGCAAATCTGCTTTTTTCAACAGTTTCTAAGTTAATCCTCTTCTATAGCACGTGAGTGATCAAGATGAAATTAAAAGACTAACTTATTCTGAGAGTATAAATTTCTAATCTCCTCCACCTTTCCTTTCCAGTTATTTCCCATGGAGCTGAAGCTTTCTATGTCAACATGAAAAGACCACTTTATTTCATGCAAATAAAGGAAGTTATCCTGCTTTTAAAAATATGGTTTTTCAAAGACTCAAATGTACTATTAAATATCAGCAGCAAATGAGTCAAAGTATAACCTGCTTCACAGTAAAGGCCCCAAATAAAGCGATTTTGAAAACCCAAGTCACAAACTCATATTTTTGATAAAATATAGTAGCAAAAGTATATATTAAACAGTATTAAGAAAAGCCCATTGGATAGGTCTTAAGTCAATGGAAAGATATAGAAATGCATTAATAATTGATTTTTCCTTACCATAGCACTATAAATAATAGAATCTACTTGCCGCAGGTTCACTTATAACTTTTTTCCCATGGATCTTGAAACCTGACCTAATGAACTTCCAAAATTCAATATTTCCCACTAACACCATTTCCCCTCTTTATAAAATTTAATCTCTAGAATCTTATGCACCTTTGGAATATTCACTAGGGAGTTTTACTGAGTTCTCTTTCCTTTCTTACTCCTTATTGATTTCTTCTTTTCCAGTCAGGTAACTACATAGCCAGATGTAAAGGTTGCAAGGGAAGATTCACTGGAAATGCTCAGTTTACTGATGGATATACTCCAAACCTATTTTCCTCCCAAATACTCTGAGTATTACCTACTGGTTTATTTTTAAGATAGTATAGCTCATGGACCTACAAAATCATTTTGAATTAGAGGATAATTTTAAGTTCAGGGGGCACGAATTCCCCCTCTACTTATCCATTCTGTGCCTCAGTTTCCTCATTTTGAAACAGGGCCATGCTGTGGGTAAGGGGGTTGACAGAACTAATTAGTCATGACTAGTTAGTCATAACACTTCTTCGAGTCTCCCCATATATGAGACATTTCGTGATTTTACCAGTTGCTATATTTTGTATTTTCTTATGTAGCATTCCCTTCCAGGCTATTTCCACACCAAAGTAAAGACATATAGATTGAATGTTAGGTTTCCATGAGAGATACTGCTATGTCAGTGTGACGGAATTTTGTACATCTGTACTCCTAAAACTATAGTTTACAATCCCCCACTAGCGCATTTTTACCTTTAATAGTCAGTAGATACAATTTGCCTAAAGCAAAGGCATTACTGAGATGTTATAATAAAAACCAATAGCTACAAAACATTTCCCTCATAAACCTGAGCCTCACTCTCCCAAAAATATACACAGTATTAGCAGGAAGACTGAACACATGCATAAACCAATAAAGATACACTCAAACTGGGGACTCTTGTGACTAAGGTAACTCATATTTTGGGCACTGCAGGCCCCTATTGACTTTTCTCTTTCCACTGTATCCTCACACTGTTTCCTCCTAGGTGCAGCATCTAACTCAACTGGGCAGGTCACTCAACTAGGATCCCTGTCTGCTGCCTTTATGCCTCTACTCTCAACTGAGAAGACAAACTCCTTTGCCATAAGTCACACTCCTTAAAACTGTTTCCTTCCTTCATTCTTTTCCATCAGTCTCTGCTAGATATGGCATTTTCTACTGGGTAAACAGCTCCATTGTAGGCTTCATAGTCAATTAAATGAGGAGGAGATTAAAATCTTTTTTCAAAGACTTGGCTTTTCCTCCATAGCTGACTCTCCTCTTTGCTGCCAAGGGTCACATTCCTCAAAACTGCTTTCACTGACTGCTTGGAAGAGTACATCTTTTTTATTTTTAAGGGCATGAAGGGAGTGGGCAGTCTTTCAAAACCAATGACTAGCTACTCTGTAACTCCATCAAGCTTGAGAGGCTAAGTTTCTGGTTCCTCCCCACCCCCCAATTTCTGCCCTTTCCAATTATTTCCTGTGGAGCTGAAGCTTTCTGTGTCATGATGAAAAGTCCACTTAATTTCAATCAAATAAAAGAAGCTTTCCAGTTTTTAAAAATGTGGATTTTTCCCAATCTTAATCTTTAGAATATTACTATCATAATATCTTGTTATCTCTATTATCTACCTCATTCTGTGATTTTATTAACTTGACTGAGGGGACAGAAATTGACCACATTAAGTACTGATCAATTTCCCCCTTCCCCAAACCTACCTGATGTATCCTTGTACAGGTTGTTTCTGCTCAACAGAAGATGAAATTCCTTGAGAATAGGTACTGTTCATTTGGTCTTTGTATCCTCACTTTCTAGCACAGTGCCCAAACATGTAAAGTACTTGATTAATGCTGTAAGGAACGAATAAAAAGTAATTCAGACACATTCACACCATGAATAAGAGGATAAATAAAAGGTAAATTGCTTTTACAGTGTAATTGTAAACAGAAATTTATTGAATCCCCACTATGCATAGGACAGTGTTTAATTTTTACTATTTGACAGATTCTAACCTAAACTTTGTAGCTATCTCTATCGAGGTGCTCTGTATACAACAGGCATTTATTTAGTAAATATTCAGTGAAAAAAATAAGTATTCATAGAGTGAATTAAAGGTTGTCTTACACCTAAGAGTTGTATCAGAGGTAAATTCTGTGAAGATACAGTATTAATTCAATTTTTTGTAAGATACAATGCCTAGGACTATCTCTAGGATGGTGAGTCTAGTTTGGTACTGGGCTAAGCTGGGCTTATTCTGGAGTGAATTAGAATGGACCTTGACTTTACAGGCAATCATGTAACAACTGTTTCTTAAAGCGCCACTGACCCTGGATGTCTGAGATGGGGCTAGATTAGATCCAAATTTATAGGATGAGGAATGATCTTTAGTGCTGGCAAACAAATGCCCTTCAAGTGAGACAAAAGGTTGACCTAAAAAGTTTAATTAATTAAATCAACCAATCAATCAGTCAATTAATTAATTTACTGAATTCATACTTCCCTTGTGTAGAGCTCACTCACTAGTCTAGCAACCTCTTTTCCTTAAGGACTAGGTTGATACAAAATGTAAGGGAGAAGATGTATATCTTTGACCCAGTTATGCTTTGTCCTTTTGTCCTTAATGAAAAGTAACATGAAGTTTCTTTTTTTTTAAATCATCACAAGGCATTATTTGTTGCCTTATTTGATAAAGGAAAATATAGGTTACATAGGATTTAGAGTTTAAAAGAACTCCAGACATATTTTAATTCAAACTCATCATTTTACAGGTGAGAAAATAACTCAGAGAGGATAAATGACTTATTGGAGGCTACAGGTAGTAAATAGTTGAGTCACCCTTGAACCCAAGTTTTTTGACACAAAATCTAGTTTTCTTTCCACGGTAATATATGGCCTCTGGGAGAGAGTACTTTAGGATAGGAATAATAAATCCTGATTTGAGATTAAAAGAAAAAAATAAGTTTTTCACAAGAATATAGCAGACCCAGGTCAAGAGTATAATGGCATGAAATAATATAAAGGTTTTTAGGCCAACTTGCTTTTTTTTCATGAAGATGATAGATCAAAAGCATTTTTTTCCCATAATAACAAAGGTCATTTCTGGCCCTAGAGTATCCTGTGGATTAAGGTTTGATCTAGACATTTCAACTTTCCCTAGTTCTCTGGTCATAGGATCATAAGATCATAGATTTAGAACTAAACTAAGTCTTCCTGGCTCCAAATCCACTGCAAAAGAAAAAATCTGAGACAAGCTAAATAAACTGGTTCCATTTGACATAGTCACTTATGAGAAACTCTGCCAAGTAAGAACCCAGTTACAAGCTTATGACCCCTGCAGTAGTCTCAGAGGCACTGGAGATCGGGAGTTTGAAAATCTTCCCTACCTCTTTATGGGCTTCAAGTGGAACCCAACAGGAGGGGCTTGATTGGAGGGAGGCTTGTTTTTCAGGAAGGCTCAAACCTTTTGTTACTTGGTAATTAGGCAGTGGATCAAGAGGGTTGTAATGTAATCTGAAGAAGGTTACACACACACACACACACACACACACACACACACACACACACACACACACACACACACACACACTTTTTTTGTTTTTATTTTTAATTTATTTTTTAGTTTTCAACATTCATTTCTACAAGATTTTGAGTTACAAATTTTCTCCCTGTCTTTCCCCTACCCCCCACCCCAAGATATCGAGTCTAATTAATACATACCTCTTCCCCCAATCTACTTTCTCTTATATCCTCCACCATCCCCCTCTAACTTTCTAGTAGGGCAAGATGTATTTCTATGCCCCAGTGCCTGTATATCTTATTTCCCAGTTGCATGTAAAAAACAATTTTTTAAAATACTTGTTTTTAAAATTTTGATTTCCAGATTTTTCCCTTCTTCCCTCCTCATCCATGCCCACTGGGTAGATAAGCAATTCAATATAGGTTGTACATGTGTAGTTATGCAAAAGGTTTCCATAGCAGTTATATTTTCTTTGATCATGGCTTTCAGGTAGTCCAATAATTTTTAATTATCTCTCCTGGATCTATTTTCCAGGTCAGTGGTTTTTCCAATGAGGTATTTCATGTTGCTTTCTATTTTTTTCTTTCTTAAAGATTGGTATGGTAGAAAAATAAAGAAATTTGAGTTTGAAAACTGGTTATCACAATTACAAGCTGTGTGAGTTTGGGCAAATGATTTCACTTCTCTTGACTTAATTTGCTCACCTATAATATGACAGTGTTAGAGCAGATGATTCTTAGGGCTTCTTTTAGCTCTAAATCCTGAGATCCGTTATGCCAGAAGAAAGAGAACCAGGAATGTCCTGGAGCCAGCTCTGAGGCCTGATTATTAAATTTTCACTGTGGGCATTTATATTTCAGAAATTAGCAATCACCACAAATCATGGCTTACCTTGCTGTTTTGTTGATAACCTAGACTTAGAAAGTATTAATATGGATTAAACTTTTTTTTCAGCTTAATAGTATTTTTTCCAGTTACATGTAAAAATAATATTTAACATTTATTTTTGTGTGTGTGTGCTTTTTGGAGGTGGGAGGGCAGGGCAATTGGGGTTAAGTGACTTGTCCAAGGTCACATGGCTAGTAAGTGTTAAGTGTCTGAGGTTGGATTTGAACTCAGGTCCTCCTGACTTCAGGGCTGGTGCCCCTTAACATTCATTTTTATAAGATTTTGAATTCCCATTTTTCCTCCCCCCCTCCTTCCCCACCTCTTCCCCAAGATAGCAAATAATTTGATGTGGGTTATACATGAACAATCATATTAAACATATTTCCACATTAGTCATATTATAAAAGAAGAATCAGAACCAAAGGGAAAAACCATGAGAAAGAAAAAAAACAAAAAAGTAAAAAAATATGCTTTGATCTGCATTAAGACTCCATAGTTCTCTCTGGACGTGGATAGCATTTTCCAACATGAGTCTTTTGGAATTGTTTTGGATCATTGCATCATGGAAAAGAGTTAAGTATATCACAGCTGATCATCCTACAATGTTACTGTTGCTGTGTACAGTGTTCTCCTGGTTCTGCTTACTTCACTTAGCATTAGTTCATATAAGTCTTTCCAGATTTCTCTGACATCTACCTGCTTATCATTTCTTAAAAAAATAATAGTATTCCATTATATTCATATACCACAAATTATTCACCCATTCCCTAGTTGATGGACATCCCTTCCATTTCCAATTTTTTGGCACCACAAAAGCAATGTTATAAAAATTTTTGTACTTTTTTGTACTTTTCCTTTTTAATGATCTTTTAAAATTTGAACTTTTCTAATCAATAGTGATTTAGAGCATTTTTTCGTGTGACTATATATAACTTTAACTCCTTCATCTGAAAAATGCCTGTTTATATTCTTTTACCATTTATCAATTAGGAAATAACTTGTATTCTTTATAAATGTGACTCACTTCTTTATATATTTGAGAAATGGTACCTCTGTCAGAAACACTGGCTGTAAAAAATTGTTCCCCAGATTTCTGCTTTCCTTCTAATCTTGGTTGTTTTGGTTTTGTTTTTGTAATATCTTCTTAATTTAATATAATAAAAATTATCCATTTTGCATTTCATAATGTTCTCTTCTCTTATTTGGTCATAAATTCTTTCCTTTTCCATAAATGTGACAGCTAGACTATCCCTTGCTTTCTGATTTTGTTTATGGTATCACACTTTATGTCTAAATCAGGGCTTCTTAAACTTTTTCCACTTGTGACCCATTTTTGCCTTTCAGCAGCATTTGTTGGCTTTACATGGACTGAAGGCATGCACAGTGCAAAATACACATGCTTTGTTTTCAGAACCAAGACTGCAGTGGAGCTGCATGATATTACATGGGTAAGTGCTGCCAGAAACACCTTGGATTCATTATGTGTTTGATTTTTTAATTAATTTTTGGTCGTTTTGTATTCAGAAACCTTTTACTGTTGCAATTTTTTTGTGACCCTCCCCACATCAGGTCATGACCCACAGTTTAAGAAGTGCTGGTCTAAATCATGTACCCATTTCAACCTTATCTTGGTATAGGGTGCAAGATACCTAGTTTCTGCCATACTGAAAGTTTTCCCAGCACTTTTTGTTAAATGGTGAGTTCTTATACCAAAATCTGGAGTCTTTGGGTTTATCAAACAGTTGATAACTGTAGTCATTGACTACTGTCTTGTGAGTCTCTAACCTCTTCCACTCATCCACCACCCTTTTTCTTAGCCAGTACCAAGTAGTTTTGATGATTGTCACTTTATAATATAGTTTTAGCTCTGGTCTGGCTAGGCACTTTCCTTTACATTTTTAAAATTAATTCCCTTGATATTCTTTTCATTTTCTTCTAGCTTCATAAAATAATTTTAAATAGTTTGAATGATATGGCACTAAATAAGTAAATTAATTTAGGTAGAATTACCATTTTTGTTATTACTAATTACCATATATTATTATGTACTTTTGCCCTCCCTTCTTCCCTTCCTTCTATCAGTGGCCCCACTTTCCTTTTCACTTTTTCCTCCTACTTCCCTATAGAATAATAATAAATATTACCATATTTATTATATTACCTTTTCCTGCCCATGAGCAATTGATATTTTTCAAATTGTTGAGATCTGACTTTATTTGTGTAAAAAGTGTTTTGCAATTGTGTGCATATATTTCCGGTGTTTGTCTTGGCAGGTTGACTCCCAAATATTTTATATTATCTACAGTTATTTTAAATGGAATTTCTCTCTCTTGCTGTTGGGTTTTATTGGTAATATATAGAAATGCTGATGGTTTATTTTATCTTTTTTTTTTTTTTTTACCTTTTGGAGGGCAATTGGGGTTAAGTAACTTGCCCAAGGTCACACAGCTAGGTTATTTATTTGTGTGTGCATTAAGTGTCTGAGGCGGGATCTGAACCCAGGTCCTTCTGACTCCAGGGACAACGCTTTACTCACTTTGCCATCTAGCCGCCCCTGTGGGTTTATTTCATAAACTTTGCTAAACTTTTTATATAACTTTGCTAAAGCTGTTAATTATTTCAAGTAGTTTTTTAGTTGATTCTTTAAGTATACCATCATATTATCTGCAAAGAATATTAGTTTTGTTTCTTCATTACCTGTTCTAATTCCTTCAATTTCTTTTTCTTCTCTTATTGCTAAAGCTAACATTTCTTGTTCCACTCCTGATCTTATTGGGAAGGCTTGTCCCTATTATATACCATTGTTGATGGTTTTATATAGACAGTAGCTATCATTTTAAGGAAAACTCCATTTATTCCTAATGTTCTTGTGTTTGTGTGTGTGTGTGTGTGTGTGTGTGTGTGTGTGTGTGTGTGCATGTGTGATTTTTTTTAACAGGCATGGGTGCTATATTTTGTCAAAAGCCTTTTCTGCATCTATTGAAATAATCATATGATTTCTGTTAGTTTTGTTATTGATATGGTTAATTACGCTGATAGTTTTCCTAATTGTAATGGAAATGCAAATTTAAAGATCTTCCCTGCCCCTAGCTTAAGTGCACCTGGAGCCTGTGGTGGGAGGCTTGTTTTTCAGGAAAGCCCACACCTTGATACTTTGTGATTGGGCAGTGGGTGAAGGAAGTTGTTACAATCTCTGAGCCAAGAGAAAGCTATATAAACCCTTATGAGAGGCTTTGCTTTGTGGCTCACTTTGAGAAGTGTTGTATGTTTTGACCAGATGAGACTCTGGGCAGCTGTTGAGGAGCCCTCTGGCTTTGAAAACCCAGATGTTGATGCTTCCCTTTCAGGTAACTGTGATTTGGTATTGATATAATGGGTGGACAGTTTGGAAGCCTGTCTATATATTCTGAAGTTCGGGGTGCTGACCTTTTCCCCCTGAACTAGGTAATATATGTTTGTTTGATTAAAGTAAGCTTGTTAACTGATTTTGAGTTGCTTTCCTTTACAAAAGCAGATCTAAGAACCTGTGATGGCAGCCACTCTGGGGATGCTAGGGTGCTTGAGTTCTGCTCCTGGGACAAAGGGGCACTATCCCAAGGTCGTTGTAGTGGAAGTCAGGAGACTGATCACTGGTTTTCTACACTGTGACCTCAGGTGCTGGCAGCTTGCCCACTGTGCTGACCTAGTCATGCTTGCTGTGCCTGGCTTCCTGGGCTGGCAGTTTGCCTTATGCGTTAGGGCTGGAGGCTTCACAGTGGTCCTGCTATGCCTCTAGCCTGATAAGCCAGGACTGAGGGGCCTTGATTACTTATCTGGCCTGTGGCTAAGAACATCACACTGACTATTCCACAGGGCTGGGATCCCCTTTTACCCAAGTGAGACAGATCTTTCCTGAAGTCCTTCTAAGTTTTCTTGGGCTGGAAAATTGTTCCATTATTTCTTTTTTGAGGTTCTGTTCCTCTAGAATCCATTTTCAGGCTTGCTTTAATATTTCTAAGGGAAACTGAGGAGAATTCAGGCAACTTCCTGGCTTCTCTCTGCCATCTTGGCTCTGCCTCCAGATTAAACCTAAAAGTATGTTGTATTGTACATTTTTTTTTTCTGGGGAGCCTGGTTGTTAAACATTTGCCAGGACACTGCAGTATTGCTCTATAAATATTGCTTGAACTCAGCAGAAGTGCAGTAGAAGACTCAGTTAATGAAGTCATCACCTAACTGAAGGCCTGGTGAATGTAGACTAATAGTAACAATACTAATGATAATATTAATAATAATAAGCATGTATATAGCTGTAACGGTAATGGGAATTTGAAAATTTTCCCTGTCCCTTAATAAACCTTAGGGAATTGAAGACCTTCCCTGCTTTGAAAAATAAACTCTGGCCCCTAATAGGCTGAATGTAATCACATGGAACCTGTGGTAGGAGGAGTTTGCTGAAGGGTGGAGGAGAGCCCACAGGAAGCTGGGAGTCAGAGCAAGCTAGATGGTTGGGAGGAGAGGATGCTTTGGAGGGATAGAGATAAGCTTGTGAGTAAATAGTACTCTTGTGTTGGTTTGTGGGAAGGGTAAAGGATGGTGTGGCTCTCTATTACATTGTGGTGCATTAACTTCTATGTTGCTATGATAGATTCAGTTTCCTAGTGTTGGGGTTTGGCTTTCTGGCATCTGAATAACTATTTTGCTTCTGTCTTCTGTATGAAGAGTGTTATATTTTGTGATCTAGCACCATGCAGTGACTGTGGGTGCTATGAATATTGCGTTGGTGCTACAATAGTATTTTGAGATTTAAAGCATATTTTACATATATTAATTCATTTGAGTCACACAGAACACCTAGAGGGAACCCACAATTTATACTAAGTCTTGAATTTGCTGTACACCCAACTTAAATAAGAAATAGAACTAATAACTTTGGCCCTTGGCAACAGAGCACCCCTAAAAACTTAACCCTAGAAAATAAATGCACAACTCTGCTCCAGAAAGAGATTTAATGGGAACTACCAATCACACGGACTGTTTGGAAGTATACAAATTTAGCAAAATTACAAAGTACCAAGCACAGAGACTTTTAGGAGAAAGTTTGGGTCTGAAAAAAAGGAAAAAAGAAGAAACTGAATGCAGATGAAAAGATGCTTTCCTGTCATTTGTCCTCACAGGGGAAGAGAGCACTAAAGAGACTATACCCAATGGACTTAACTCTTTTTAAACTAGAACCCCCAGGCTGGAGCCCCACTGGTCTGATTGCTGAGTATGTCATGTGGCTGTCTACAGCAAATTTCCTTCAGTCATATTTCAATTTACTTGGTAGAATGGGTGGATGTGAACAATTTGTTCCAACAACTATGAAGGTGGCTGTTGAAAGTGTGGTGGAGAGCTTAGAGCTTGGTCAGACATCGAAGATGCCAAGGTCATCCACTACATCCTGGGCTATTGTCAGTTGTCTTGACTTTTGTCTTGCTGCTGGATTTCGATGACTCAGGCATAGAAAGTGAGGCTGATATCTTTGTGCAACTTTGTCTCAATTAAATGCAATTCATGTGCAAGTCAAGACATCACCCTGGGATGTCATTGGTCCCTTTAAAAAATGAAGGATGAACAACAACAACAAACAACAACTTCACTTTGGGGAAAATTGGGTTCACTCCATAGTATATGACCCACCAAAGCACAATTACTTCCTCTCCATTACAATAAGACCCTAATTCACTACAGAATCCGATGAAGTCAATAGTATTATTTTTAAATTGGATAAAGGAAATTTGGAGATTTCTTACTGAATTTTAAAATTTCATATATAATTTGCATTTATTTACCTGTATGCATGCTTTCCCCTAAAAGAATATAAACACTCAAGAGCAAGGAATCTTTCATTTTTGCTTTTTTATTTCCAGTTGTTGGCACCTAGTAGGTATTTAAAAAATGCTTATTGAATTGAGTTAATCTCTACTCCTTGTAAACCATGAGACATGATTGTACAATATCATTGAATGAAGAAGGCTGCATGAAAGCTAAAAACAAGGTCATATCATTGTGAACCAGCATTTTTAATTCAAGCAGTCTATTTTGATTTAGTCATATGTAAAGAAGATAAATCTAAGTCACTTAATAAGTCCATCCCCTAGGAATATATCTGCTGATTGGAAAAGTTTGAATAACTCATATATCACTGACATTGCCTTTTAAAAACACAGAGGGAATGGGAGCTGATGATACATTTAGTAAAGATGAAGTCATTTGGTAAAAGTAGTGATGGAAATAGGAATATGGGATAAAGTTTTCTGCTTTTGCTGGTTATCCTGAATGCTGAGCACCTGAAGACTGGTGAACAGGATGATTAGCTGTAGAAAGGTTAATTAAGTAGTTATATTATAGTGTCAAAATAGAAAACAATGTGCAGAAACTATCTCCTTGGATATCTAATTCTTCCACCGAGAAAAGACAGCTTGGAGCCCAAGTCTTATTACTTGAAACCAGGGAGTGAGGGGAGAAGGGATGAGAAACAAATTTTCTTAGGATCTTGAATTAAGAAAAAAAAAAAAACATCTTCATGGAACAAAGATTAATTGTACTGTTGTCATGTAGCTGTCTCTGTTGTTTTCTCAAGCTAATTTTATACATTAATCTAAATTTTAGCTAACACCAGAAACTGTGGAATTTTATCAACAATTCTCATAAACTAGGAGACCAAAACATAGATCAGAGAGGGCACTGTTTTCGTTGTTGAAAGTACTATTTGAATTAGTGGCAAAGGAATCTTTATCGTGCTATTCTGAGTGAGCTCTAATTTCATACATGCAGATATTTCCTACCCAATTCAAATTGTGATCCCAACCTTACCATCTTTTCCTATGCAACTGCTGTTCATGTTTGCCAGGTTATATGCTTTTTAGCTCATTCTAATTCCATGACTGGCCTACATCCTTTTCTGGATATAGGTAATTTTGATATGCCTTCTACTACATTTCTTTTTATAGGCAAAACATTGTTGGTAACATGTTGAAGCCTGCGCGTATTCACTGATATACATTTAGCTTGTAATTTTAATTCTTAGGTCTTCGCAAAGTCTTCACGTGTCTTATGGTGGTGTGAAAATGACCCCATATTCTTGAAGAATTTTACAGCAGAGCACAGGCTCAGGAAGGATCTCTAAGTTAGAAGTGCTTTGAATGCTATCTCAGTGATTGCCTGAATTAGTGATTGATTGACTTCATCATCCAGGACCGATCTACCTAAGACTGGAGAAGCTCATCACTAGAAAGATGATGATGGATATTTTAGCCCACTGTCCACAGGAAAGTTTCTTTCCTCAAGGAGTTTGCATTCCAATGAGGAAAACAACATATACATAAATAAGTATACATATATGTGCATCTGAATATGTATATCTGTGCATATACGAGTGTTATATATGTGTAATGAATGTATATGTATGCATATTGAGTCACATATAAGAAAGGCATTAGTTTCTGGGGGGAATCAAGAAAGCCTTCAGGTAGTGGTTGGAACTTCAATCATTTGAAAAGTAACCATTAATTCCAAAATGTGGAGGTAAACAGAGATAATATGGTAGAACTGGGGAATAACCAATGCAGAAACATGGAGATGAAGAGTTGTGTATGTAGGGGAGAGAGAGAGAGAGAGAGAGAGAGAGAGAGAGAGAGAGAGAGAGAGGAGATGATGATGATTGATTTGTCTATATTTCTACAAATATGTCTTTTCTAACTACCACAGTGACACTAACACATTGCAGTTTATAGCTGTCCCCAAAACTGTGATTCTAAGCCATGTTTCCATTTCTTCTATTCTTTCACAATCACCACAGAAGAACAACCTAGTGGTTAGCACCTGAGGGATATAGTAGGTGCATAGTACATAGTAGGAAGTTAAGAAATGGTTGTTGCTTGAAAAGAAGGCACAAGTCTGAGGGCCATTATGCAATTTTCTTTGTTTCATGGATTGATAGGACCAAAAGGTTTTTCACCTAGTGGCCAAACTACTGGTAATGAGTTTCTTTGCTCTTATTTAGCATGGTCCTCCAAAAGCAGAGTTGGTCTATTGCTGATTCTATGGTCATGATAGAATCTTTCAGATCTTGTATTCCTTTGGCATGGACAAGGGTCACCATTACACTATAGTGAAGCTTCATAGTGATGAAACTGAAAGATTGGTCCTTAGAAGACGCTGTCTTGACTTTCTAGTTGCTTTACTCTTTAATCTCTTTGATCAATGAATCCAGAAATCCCTCTTTTAGATAAAAATGGCCATAATATTGCTCTACGTGGGCACTTGACTGTTCTCTGATTATTTTGTAGAGTCAAATATTGCCTAATTACTCAAGTAATTGTTATAGGATAGGTTTCTAGTGCCCTAATACCTTGTATTTTTTCTTGGTTGCCATGATTACTTAGCTGCTATTATCCAAGGAAAACTGAGATAAGGAGGAATTTTTCCAGTACAATGAAATTAATATCTCCTGGTAGCACACTATCTAGAGGAAGTCCTAAACTTTCAATTGTGCAGGTGTTAGCGGTTGTTATTGTTCCATCTTCGCTACTCTATTGATATCATCATGGCTTATAACAAACAGGGCTTACAGGAGAGGGCACTGGCAATTACATTAGTCTTCCCCGAGTTCCTTGAACTCAGAACTGGCTAATGTGACCATTCATCTCCGGTTGACAGCATCAAACTTGGCACTGCTCATAATGGGAGTCAGTGGGTTGTTATCCGTCCATACTTGAAATTGATCCCCATTCATATAGTTCTAAAACTTGTCAGTAAAAGCTCACTTCAAAGCCAAGCACTCCAATGTGAGTATTGGATAATGAATCTCACTGTCACATCCTCAATGGGCAAATGCAGTAGTTTTCAGATGCCCATTACTGCCAAACATTCTAGGCTGCTGTCAGTATTTAATACAAAGGGCTTGTTTGGATCTACATATGCCAGTAAGAGTAGGAGGAAAGTTGCAAGAGGCAGTTGATTAAGTCTCTGAAAGGCTTTGTAATATTGCCAGAGGAATTAGTGCAGATTGTCCTGTTTAACTTTTCTGTTTCCTATTCTTAATTCTATATTCATGAGTAAGATTATTAAGAGGCTTAGTAATACTGGCATATTTCTTCACAGGTTTCTGGTAGTATCTACCTCATTGAAATATTTAACTCTTTAAAGTGTTGTAGTTGTTCTTATTTGCTTATTTGTTTGTTTGCATGTGGCTGGGAGACAACTGCTTTACTCTTTCCCTGATAAAATACTATATAGTGCATGCACTTTGCAGGGATGCTACAGAACTGGTGTTTGTCCATTGAAAGCTTCTGACTGACAACTGCAAGCTGCTCTCCACTTTCCTCATACTCTTCTATCCTTTCTAACTAGAAACAGATCAATAGAATGCAAGTTCCTTGATAGCAGAGACAATTTTAAAAATGTTTATATTCCAGTATCTAACACTATGTGTGACACCTTATAGGTGCCTAAGAAATGCTTATTGAATGGATGTAAATATAAATGATCCAGATGCAACAGCATTTACTCCATGAATCACTGGAAAGTGGTAGATGCCCCATTTACTTTTTTTAAGCCTTGCTGTCAAACTGCTAGAATCTTATTAAGCAGATAAAGGGCATTATTCCCTATCTTTCTTTTCTATGGTGATTTGACAATGTCTGTGGTGCAAGTTCAACCCAGAAAGCTAATGTTTGCCTGACTGACAATTTCAAGAACTTATGACATGGTGAACTGATCACCTTAGTTTTCCTGTTCAATGTCTAGTAGGTTCCACACATCTAGATTTCCCAGTTGTCTTCAGTGTCACTACTGTGGCTGAGGGATGTGGACTGTGGGACTTCATGATGAAATAATTAACTAAAAGTTCCTTTGGATAGTTCCATCTCAAAAAAGGGAAGTTTTGGGGGGCGGCTAGGTAGAGCAGTGAGTAAGAGCACCAGCCCCAGGAGTTGGGAGGACCCTGGATCTGTTCTGCCTCAGATACTTAACACCCACATAAAAATAACTGGCCGTGTAACCTTGAGCAAGTTATTTAACCCCAATTGCTTAAAAAAAGGAAGTTTTTGCAGACTTCTGTCATAGATTCTGATTATAATATAACTAATTTGCATGTGTTGTTCCTAAGCACACCCCATATTCTACTAATGTAGTCATAATGTGCCTGCTTTTGGCCAGCTTTCTCCCTCAGAAAATCCTTCCATGCCTCTTGCCCTGTAAGTTTACTTAAATTAAACCTTTCTAGGTGAGTACATTCCTAAGGTAGAAGACTCAGAACTTTGTAAAAGCCCCGTCTTACTCTATTGGTCTCTGATATGTATCTTCAATGTTTCTGTCTAGTGTCATCAGATGGTTTTTAGTGAGGCTACTTTTCCCACAAGCATTCAGGAGTCTGACAGCTCTTAATTTAGATCACAAAAATCACTTTGGGAGAGAATGCCCTATCCTTGGGTTTTTACGATGTAGATATTCAGACCCTGGTAACTGAGTTCTGGTCTCTCAGACTTCTTGCTCAGGACCTTCAACATCTCTATAATTTTCTGGAGTTCTTCCTCCTCCTTCTCTAGCTCCTCCTTCTCTAGCTCCTCCTTCTCTAGCTCCATCTGGGCCATTTTGGCTCTTGTGAATCTCATCATTTCGAGCATCTTCTGCAGATCCAGGTTCTCTTGTCAAGCTGTTTGTTGTTATGCTCCAGGTCCTCCAACCAAACAGACATTTTGTAAGGTGTCCAGCGACTTCCTCAGCTTCCTGTTCTCCTGCTCCAGACCCCCATTTTCATTCTCCAGGGCTTCAACTTTCTCTGTAACATTTTCATGGATGTCATTTTTTGGGCCAACTCTTCATTCTTTCTAGTTGGTGAAGTTCCTTCTCCGTTGTTTCTACCCATTCTACCTTCTCTTTGATGTGCTTAAAATCCTTGTGCAGCTGCTTTTTTTTTTTCTTCAAATTCAGTCTTATTGAGTTTGCTGCTCTTCTCTGTAATGGTTACATGCAGAGTTTTGTTTTCTCTTTCAGTGTCTTTTACTGGAACCTCATTATTGACCTGAGATCTTTCTCTTAAAGACCAACCTAGCTTTTCTTGTCGAGTGCCCTTTATCTGCCTGTGTTTATCTGCTCTCTTTGTCTCCATGTGACTCTGAAGCTGCTCCTTCTCTCTGATCAGGGTCTCCAGATCCTGGTTGCTCTGTTTCTCTCTTTCAAGCTGAGTTTGTAACTTTTCTTTCTGCTGAATTAGTGGTTCTCCGTTTCAAGCTCCACATATTTTAATGTGTTTTTTTCTGAAATCAGGGAGGCATCACTCAGCTCCTGGATGGTGTTCTGAAGGCTCTGGTTCAATCAATCTAATTCAAACAATCAATCAATTAATCAATCAACAAGCATGTGTCATCTACTGTGCTTAAGCATCCAGTGATTTTATTACTGAGATCTTCCTATTTTAAATCTATTTTAAAACACTGTTTCTTGATGCTACTGGGTAGGTAGGTGACTCAAACCAAATCTTAGATGAATTTTTTTTAATATAGACATAATTTCTTAAGTTTGGATATATTCTGGTGTGGAAGTTCCTTCAACCAATGCAGACTGGCTTCTCATTTACAACTTGTATAGTCATTGAGAGGTTTTTCCCCAGTCACCTTGCATCTCTTTTCCTCTAAATGTTGCCTTGTTGCTCCTTTATATCTCCCATTTCCTGAAATTTGCCTTAGACTTTTGACTACCTGCTGTTGTCAAGTTTTGAATGTTTTGGGGTTTATATCTATAGTTTGTCTTTGACTTTTTATTATAATGGTTATGACTATGACTTATAAACCTGACCCATGGTACTTAATAGTCACATTTCTACTCCACCTCATTGGGCTCTAGTCTCCAGGTTCCAGGTTTACCCTTGACTGGCTTTGGAGCCTATTCTCAGTTCTAACTTCTTATCTTTTACCCAAGCTCTCAGAGTCCTGGTCTCTGAAACTGTGATTCTGCCACCTACTTGCCTGATGTCATAGTGGACAATGCAATTTTATCCTCATGACGCTGCTTTCAATTGCAACCAGATATTCAGTTTAGGTGTTGGGGATAAAATTATTCCTTGATGGCATTTGAAATATAGATGATAAACATTTTAAATTATCAGTTGAAATGGAATAAAAAGGAGCATGTCCAGGTTAAGTGCTTAGAATATAAAACACTATGTAATTTCAAAGACATGATAATATTGTTAATAAATGTTTCATGCTATTTTATTATTCATAAATATCCCTGCAAAAGAACATTTTATAAATTCATGCCTGATATAGACTAAACTATTAGAAATGTGAAAATAATGGAAACCATTGGAAGAATTCTCTGAAATGGTCAATACATTTTTGTAACCATAGCTTCAAGGAAGTCACAGAATGCTGTTAATTATGGATAGTTCATATCTTCATTATGGGCTTACCAGAGAATTATGGCAAGACAACCAATCTCCTACCCACCTTGTGGCTCTAATTGTGCCTTTGCATGTGTAATCTTTGTTAATGAAGATGAAATGAATGTAGAGCACATAAGCTCTCTGTAGCAGCATTAGAGCATTGAGGTTAGAAAATAGGTTTTTTTTAAAAAGGATATTCAATCAAAACAAGAAGTTCTTTGGAACATATGTTGATTTTGTCCCAAGCAATATTATTATTAGTGACTAGATTTAGATACTTTTCACAAATATGTAGTGTTGGAAATATTTTGAATTCATTTTGGCTAAAAATATTAAGCATTTTTAAGTAAATCAGAAGCTAAAAAGTCAGATGAATAAATAATACTGAATCTGATTATTGTCTTTCTCAAAAAGCTGGAGACAGGAACTAAGTGGTGTGGTACATTTTTGTTTCTAAACAAGGCACCTTAAACATGGTAGCTGCTCAAAATACATATTGGTTGATTGATTGTGGGTAAAAATAGGTTGCAGGGAGTGAAAAATTCTCTCTTCTCCCATCCTTTCCTACCATATCCCTTTTTTTGACTCTAGGCTCAGTTCTCAGTTACTTGTGGGTCTGAGCATCTATGCTTAAGGGTCTGGCCACATAGGGGAAGGGACAATGAATAAGGTTTAAGGGGAAGGATGGTAGGCAGAGCATTTCTTACTATTATCACCATAAACAAATATAAATACTTTTGACACATTATTTTCTTTTTAAAGGTTTTAGTATGTACATCAGTGAATCTACACTTTAAGAATCCTTGCAATTATAATTAATAAGTGCCTACCATGTACAGGACTTGGAGAAACAAAGACAAAAAGGAACACAATAAAAGTATTGATTTTTTCTAAGTACAGTATTGGATTAGAGACAATAAGATAGCCAGACAATTTGACAAAAATTTCTAGAGGGAATGGATAGCTTGTTAATTCCATGGGATCTTTTGTTATGAGGACCAATATATACCAAGTTATTCATTTTACTTTCACTATAATCTCCTGGAAAGTTGTTAAGCCTATGACTTGATGAGGATGGGCTGATCTACATGATTAGAAGTAGTTTCTTTACTGGGAGAATGAACAGTCAGATAGATAGGAGGAGAATCAAGTAAGGTAGCATCACAAAATCCTCTTCTAGAGAGAAGAGAGTATGAAGGAGAAGAGTATCAAAATGTCCAAAGTTGCAGAAATGTCAAGAAGAACTAATCAGTCACTAGATATTTATTAATCACCTTCCATGTTCTAGGTACTGGCTAGACACTGGGAATATAAAAACAAAAATGGAACAATCCCCTCCCTCTAGTAGTTCACAATAATCATTTCAAGTATATAGAAGCACATATTTATATTTTGTATATCAAATATATACAAGTTAAATACACGATAATTTTTGTGTGGGAATACATTAAGCATCTGGGGAGATTAGGAAATGTTTCATGTCCAAAATGGAACTAATTGTTTTTCTTCAAGAACTCATGCTCTTTCTGAATTTCCCTCCATATTTCTAGAGTACTACCATTTTCTCAGTCAGCAAGGTTCACATCCATGACTTTAACCTTTCCTCCTTATTCTTCTTCACTCTTTCCCTGTAGTCAATCTGTTATTAATTCCTGTAAGTTATTTATCCACAATATTTATTCCATCCATTCCCTTCCCTCCACTATCATGACTGCCACTTATTTCATGTTTCCATCAACCCTTACTTGAATTACTGAAATGACCTATTTGGTCTCCTTTTCTAAAGTCTCTCCTTACTTCATAGAAACTGTCAAAGTGATTTTCTTGAAGTACAAATTGGACTACAGAACTTCAGTACTCAATAAACTGCACTGGTCTTGAGGGTCAATTATGACCTTCTTTGTTAAGTTTTTGTAATGTTAATGGAATCTGAAGATCTTCCAAGTCCCTTTTTGTAAGCAGGTACTTAGCACCTTGTTTCAAGTTCACACCTTGTTTAAACTATTTAACATAGAAGTAGTTAACAACTTGGGAGGAAGTTGCTGATATAACAGGAAGGGGCAGAGCAAGGAGGAGCTATACTGTATATAAGGAAGAATAGAAGCTGGAGAGACAGAATTTCCTGGTGTAAGCATCATGGAGGCAGGCCAGCTGCTGATGGGGGGGGAGGGGAGAGAGAGAGAGAGAGAGAGAGAATGAATGAGAGAGAATATTTCTCTCTGCAAGCATGTGGAAGCTGGGATGCTACTACTGAAAACTGAACTGAACTGACATAGAACTTGGACTTGTGGTGGCAAGACTTTCAAGGGCCGGTTAGAGCTGCCAACGATTGAGGAAGCATGACTGTGGTGCCCGTATTTTGTACAAATGTTGTGGCTTTGTTAATGTGTATGGATGTTCTTGTGACTGTGAAGTCTTATTTTCCCACGAACAGAGACTGTGAAGGATTTGAGATAGACTGGGCACTGTGAGCTCTAATGTGGAGCAAATATTGTACAGAGAGCTGGACAAGAAACTGGTAGCTGTCTTTGAACTCAGGTGGCAGTTGGTTAGATTTGGGTGGGAGCTGGGACCATGGAATGGGAACCATGGGAGCTGAAAGCCTGCCCTGAGTCAAGATGAAAAGACCTCTCTGTGGGTACTGAGTAGCGACTGATAAAATTGTCTGAGTGTTGACTGGTGAAATAGGAAACTGAGTAGTGACTGATGAAATTGTAATTTACTTGTTAACTAGGGGTGGATGGCTTTTGTATTTTCCACTACCCCTTAAGAGTAGTGACTGAGTAGTGACTGTTAAAGTTGTAACTTAATTGCACCCCATGTGTGGAGAACTTTGACTTTTGTACTTTGTGACCCGTAAGGAGTCAAGCCTCCTCCTTAAGGATGATTGATTGAGTTACTAAATGATCGAGTGACTTAATGAATGTACTTTGATTAAAATTATGTGGCCACTTTGGTGAAAACTATGTGGCCATTTTAGAGATAAGTTGTTGAGTTGTGACATGGTGACTACTATATTTTGGTTTTCTGTGTTAAGCTGTAACATTGTGAATGCTGTACCTTGGTTTTCTGTGAATATTTTGCTCTGATTTGTTATTGAATAAATAGAGAATTTGCTATACTATGTAATCAGAATCTTGAAAGCTGTTCACAGCAGCAGTCCTCTGGAAAGCTGCTCATGCTTGGCTTTACAGTTTTATAACCCTTCACTACCTGACCTCAACCTACCTTTCCATACATATATATTATTCCCCTTTCTGACCTCTCTGGGTAACCTGAACAATCTTCCTGGATGTTCCTCATACATGATACTCCATCTCCCATCCTGCAGCCTATGTACTAACTTGTTCTCAAAAAGTAAGTTATTGACTCTATAGCTCTGGATAGGTGTTTATTGAGAAACCCCAGTTTTAACTGGTTTCAGACAGCACAATATTGTCTTATTTAGAGATCTGTTGACAAGCCACATGTCTCCTCCTTTGAGTCCTGAGTTTCTGGGAAACACTATGGTGTTTTTTTATGTACAAGAAAATGTCCATGAAATAGTTCTTACCTGTTTGAGGAAGCCAAAAATAGTTTATACTTGAGTTTCTTGGAATTTCTAAGTTTCCAAAGTCCTTGTCTCACAGTTGTTGGGTAGCCTTTAACTATGGCCAAAGGCAATCAGAATGAAACTATGCCACATTGTGCTTATAATGGCTAGGAGGGCACATTATAATTTTATTCTATTGGCTGAGTTTTAAGAAGATATCATCAGTTCTAAAGAATAACCTGTTTAGCCATCTTTGTATGGACATTGATTAGACAAAAACAAAACAAAACAGATTACAGTATCTTAGACATGATGCCATTAATTTTACTTAAATAAGGATAAAGGGTGAAAGAAGTGTATGTCTGGCTAAATGGTGGAACAGGAAGGTGATGTTATGCTTTTCTTTTTCCAGGAAAAGTCTAGGCTGATCCTTTTATTCCAGGTGGTTGCCTTTTAATAGTGCATATGTGAAACGGAGTAGAGGAGGTAGGGGGTGGGTTGTGTGTTGGTAGCAGTGAAACATGTGCCTCCCAAACATCATCCTAATGTTGCTCTTGATAGGAGCATTTTCTATGTTTAATTAGGTGATTACTATGTCTGTTCTGTTGTAGCTCTTGTGTCATCAACAATTCAGACAGAGATATAGAAAAGATAATTGGCAAAATGGCTCTATTTTTCTGTATTGTCTGGTTTCCAAGACCTTGAAGGCAAATGATGTTAAATTATTTCCCTGGATTCTTAAGTGTGCCACATATGAATGTCAGATCCCCACCAGCTTTTTGAAGTGATATAACCTTTCCTACTATAGTACTGCTTCCTTAATGACTATCCTTCCTATGTAGGGGTTGTTAGAGATAATAGCCAAGCTATGGTCTTAGAGAGAGAGAGCTAAAACTAAGTATAGACAATGTCACGTGCACCCAAGGAGAGGTCAGTGTACCAAGAAGGAGGGGCCAACAGAAATTCTAACTAAGATTTCCAAATTTGACAATAGGCAAACCTAAGTGAGATTGGGCTTTTTTGATAAGCAGAGAAACCCCAAGTAAAGAAATAATAAATAGATATTTCTTATCAATAATGTGGGGCAGCTATGTGGTACAGTGGCCCAATCTGGAGTCAGGAAGACCTGAGTTCAAATTTGACCTCAGACACTCACTAGTTATATGACTCTGGGCAAGTCACTTAATCCTGTTTCCCATCTGTAAAATAAGTTGGAAAAGGAAATGACAAACCATTCCAGTATCTTTGCCAAGAAAACTCCAAGTGGGGACACAGTGATTAAAAAAACAACAACAACAACAACTGAATAATAACAACAGATGAATAATTTATATATAGTTGCCCAAACTTGTGATTTTTGGGTGAGAATTTTTTTTTTTTTACTATTTCACCTCAGCACTTTTTCTCCAATTTCCTCTTAGAGAATTGCTTGAGGCACTAAAATGTTAAGTGATTTGCCCAGGAATGCAAGGCCAGTATATGTGTAAGGTAGGAAGTGAACTCAGGCATTCTGAACTCTAAGGACAGATTTCCTCATCATAGGTTTAGGGGCAAGACCTGTGCCTGTAATTTTATTGATATAGATATATCTTAGGTAAGGAAACTTCCTTTATCAATGAATGCTGGCGCCTTCTCTACAGTGTTTATTATTAGAGAATTGACTAGAGCTCTGAAATACTAGGTGACTTGTACAGGGTCACAGTCAGAGGCAGGACTTGAACCCAAATTCAAGTTATAAACTTTATAATAAATAAGAATGATTACAATAATAAATAGTAGCTTATGAAGGTTTTGTGGTTTACACAGTACTTTAAACATTTTCTCTCATCTGAACCTCAAAATATCCCCCTGGGATAGATAGCACAAGGGAAGACCTAAGAATAAGTACCAGAGATTACTAGCCAGCAGTGTAGAGGAAAAGGAAAAACAAAAACAAACAAACAAAGTGACTAGTGTCAGACGGCTGCTACCCTGGACTCCAGCTCTGCTACTCATTACTGTGTGACCCTAGGGATGTCACTTTTCCTCTCTGGGTTTCAAATCCCTTATCTATAAAATGAAGATGTTAAATTTTTCTGTCTCACTCCTTGTGACCCCTTTTGGGATTTTCTTAGTAAAGATACTGGAGTGGCTTCCTATTTCCTCCTACAACTCATTTTACATATGAGAGAACTGAAGCAAACAGGGTGAAGTGACTTGCCCAGGGTGACACAGCTAGTAAGTCTATGAGGCCAGATTTGAACTCAGAAAGATGAATCTTCCTGAGTCCCAGCCCAGCACTCTATCCATGGTGCCACCTAGCTACCCCACAAACTAGAGAGTTTCTAATACTCCTTTTACTGTAAATGCCTATCCCTATAGTGGTAGATTTTGAGGCTTTTATTTTACTTTGGAAATAAGGCTTTTATAGTCTAATATCTTTTGATTATATGCATTTTCTTCTAATGTTTACCAAGTCTCCATCAACCAAAAGATGTGGAAATGGAGGAGAACCAGAACATGGAGTGAACCTAATGGCAAGGCCATGCCATATCCTGGCTGTGAATAAAGTGAAAGGCAGAAAATAGTGTAGATCACCCTCACCTTAAAGAATGGAATTACCAGAATTTCCCTATGGAGTTGTGCTTCATTTGAGCTCAATGGGCTGAGTCAGGTACCCAGGGCCTCCCCACCCCCCTTTTGGGCAAAGTTCAAGCATTTGCTGGCTTGTTCACCACTGCTTCTTGGCCAAGCATCCTTCGTAGCTGAGTCCCATTATCCATCACAAATGCCAAATGACCTTCTGTACTAACTTTGGCCTCACCTTTGGGTTTCTTCTTACCTTGAACTTATAAAATCACTTAGCAGTTGCCTTTTGAAGTGGTAAGGAGCTGTTCTGTCATCAACAGAAGAATTTCAAATTTGATCAGCAGGGGAGAAATATCAGTGACCAGCAATAGCTGAGAGTTTGATAGAATGTGATTGTCTTAAAGCAGAGGCCTCCATAGGAACTCTAGGGAGGTGGCCAGGTTGGGAGTAGGGTGGAAAACAGATACTTGGGATATTATTCTTGCCCTTCTATCCATATAGAAACCAGGCACAATCTCTCTCCTTGTGACTTTTTTTTAACCATTTGCAAGACCAAGGTACCAGTTTTAATAAAACTCAAGAACCTCATATTTGAGATTTGAGTAACTATGAGGTTTCCTTTTATCTCTTATCTTCTTGTTGCTAGTACTTCATTCTCTTTCCTACCATAATAGTTTCCCCCATTCCTTAACTCTAGACCCCTAAATACCAAATGAGTACGTGATTTTGAAAATTTATAAAATCATAGAATTTTAGAGATGGAAAGAATCTTAGATATTATGTTCTCTAATGATTTATTTTCCAGATTGTGAAACTGAGGCCCAGAAAATTTAAATGGCTTTTCCAACATTGCACTTATTCCTTCTACATTGTAGGAGTTAAGGGCATAGGTGCCCCCTTCAGCTGGAAAATCTACATACAAAAATTTTGGCCTGCCCTCCATGCTAGAGAAGAAGTCTAAATTATGGTATTAAAATATATGTTGATATTACATAATTCTATCAACATATATTTTATGCATTTCTGAGTTTCTAAACCTTTTCTGTGTTGTTTGCTGGGCTTGGTGTGTCATCTGTGACTTCAACAAAACACTCCAAATTCCCATTTAATTTTTCATGCTGACTTGTGATATATCAAAACCATGATGGGGGATGTTATGATGTGGAAGGGATAACTGTACAAAACATATTATTCACATATCCTGGACTACCCAACTTTCTGGAGTTCCAGGCTAATGTGTTCCCAATACACAATACTGCCTTTTTCTACTTCTTTTGTATTCCTCCTATAGAGCCTAGTATAGGGTTGTTAATTTGACAGGCTTTCAAAAAATGCTTTTAAACAAATTATGTCCCTAAAACATTAAATGACTAAGAGGTTTAGCAAAATATAAAATTAGAATTCTAAAACAAAAATATAAGATTTTTTTTCTCATTTCTTTAAGTGTTGCAACCTTTTAAAGGAGTCAGTTGTAAATTGTTTTTAAAAGAAGTAACCTTTTTCCAGTCTAGTGTTTCCAAAGTTTTCTACCCTGTTTCACCTAAAGAAAATGATTTAATCTAAACAAACCTGAGAGTGTTGATTCTGAGTTCATATTTGTACAGTATACTGTTTTTCAATTTCCACAATGTTTTTCCCCTGGGGCTTTTGGAGCAGGACTTCTGACCTCACAGTCCTCTTCCCGCTCCATGCTTCGACCCTCCTTGCCCCCAAAGTAGGAGTCTAGGGTTGCATTTTTCTGTTTAATTTGTTTCCTTTGCCTTGGCATGTTGCCACTTAATTACTTGACTTTTGGGCTTGTTGCCACAGTATGGCTGGGCTGCCAGAGAGGTGAACTTTTGTCCCAAACGTGTGTGGCAAGATGGAAACCCACCCACGACCTCCACCCCAGATCACAATCCAGATCCAGGGAGGTTAAAGCAAGAGCGATTACCCCCTGCCCAAGACTGATCGCTTGATCTCCCTACAGTTCGCAAGCCAGGAGCTGAAGCTACCTGCAAGCTGTGAGCTGCTGGCTCTCAGAATGCTGCGCTGGTCCTTCCTGCAGGGCTGCTGGGCTGTCCTCAGTGGGAGGTTAGCTTCTCTGTGTCATTCTGTGGGTGCTGGGGCTCCAGAAGTTGTTCAGAGTCCCCTTTTACATAGTTTAGAGGAAATCTGGGGGCAGAGTGGCTTGTTTCTACTCCGCCATCTTGGCTGCACCCCCTCCACAATGTTTTTAAGTCTATCTAATTCTCATGACAATAATATTTAAGCAGAAGTTCTATACTTATTTTATAAACGAGGAAACAGGCTGAGAGGTCATGTGGCTTCCCTGATATCATATGTTAAGCAGGTGGCTTCTGATGGGGTACTTGAAGTCAGGCTTTCTAAATTCACGTTTTTCTATGGCACCATACTGCCTCTGAATATGCTCAAATATTCAAAGATATCTCATATCTCATCAATGTGGATGTTTCTACCACCAATGACACAAAATGAAACCCATTCCTGCCTGTCCTGCCTGAGACTTTTGTCCCACATCCTTGTCTCATATCCTCTCTAAGATTTTCTCAGGGGGTCCCATCAGACACTCGCAGTATCTCTCATTTTCTGCTGATGTCTGCAGTAGAGCACATGGGTTGTTCATTGATTATCCATCATTCATATAACTCAACCAGCTCCTATTCTTTTAAACTCAATTTGTGTGTGTGTGTGTGTGTGTGTGTGTGTGTGTGTTAGCTTTTAATCTGTTTCTTCTTCATAGTTACCTATTTGTAAAGGGTTCTAGCTTGCTCTAAAAACAATGAACCTCTGGGTAAGCTTTGGAAAAGCCTTTGCTATGGAAAATACTAAATTTAAGCTTTTCCTCACATAAGGTCAGTTGGTACAGAAAACACAGTTTCAGTTCATTAAAACTCTCATAATTATGGATTATATATTAACCATCCTCAGAGAGCTTGTGAGACATTATCTAAATGAGAAAAGAGCCAGCAGGCATTTAAAAAACAATACTATCCTCAAGCACCTGATATTTTACTACAATCAGTATTTGGTCTTCTGTTTTTAATTAGTCACTGCTAACTTTACAGTGGCTTGAGGAGGAGAAAATAACCTCTGAGTCAATGGTTCCTAAGCCTACCTAAGAGAACTTTGGGAAAGGTGGCATGAAGAACAGCAGTAATCTGGATTCTGAAACCCAACTAGACCAAAAGGTTGCATCTGGGAGGGGGAGCCAAGATGGCAGAGTAAAAGCAGGTACTTGCTTGAGTTTTCCCCCAAACCCCTCCAAACATCTGTAAAAATGACTCTAAACAAATTCTAGAGCAGCAGAACCCACAAAATGACAGAGTGAAACAAATTTCCAGCCTAAGACAACCTGGAAGGTCAACAAGAAAGGTCTATTACACCAAGCTGGGAGAGGAGCACAGATTAACCCTGGCCCCAACAGTACAGGCCAGGTCAAAGCAGACCTCAGGGGACTGAATCACTGGCAGCTGTGGTGGTTTCCAGACTTCTCTACCCACAATTGCCAAAGACAACTGTAATGGAAATGCAAATTTAAAGATCTTCCCTGCCCCTAGGCCCTTTGATAGGCTTAAGAACCTTCCTTAATTTGAAAATATACTCTGCCTCCTAATAGGCTGAATGTGGTCACATGAAGCCTGTGGTAGGAGGCTTGGTTTTCAGGAATGCCCATGCCTTGATGCTGTGTGATTGGGCAGTGGGTCAAGAAGGTGGTTATATTCTCTGACCCAGGAGAAGGCTATATAAACCCTGATGTGAGGCTTTGCTTTGGGGCTTACTTTGAGAAGTGTTGTGTGATTTGACCAGATGAGACTCTGGCCAGCTGTTGAGAGCCCCAGCTTTAAAAACCCAGATGTTGATGCTTCCCTCTCTGGTAACTGTGATTTGGTATTGATGTAATGGTTGAACAATTTGGAAGCCTGTCTGCTTGATCTGTTTCTCTGTCTTGTAACTTCTGTCTGTATACTCTGAAGTTCGGGGTGCTGACCTTTTTCCCCTGAACTAGGTAAATGATATATGTTTGATTGATTGAAGTAAGCTTGTTAACACATTTTGAGTTGCTTTCCTTTAGAAAAGCAGATCTAAGAACCTGTGTTGGCAGCCACCCTGGGGATGTTGGGGTGCTTGCTGCTACAACAACTTAGAAGGTCAGTAGGAAAAGTCTAGCAGACCTAGGGGAGAGAGGAGTATGGTCTGGCCCCAGCTCCAGGGTGTTGGTGATGGTGGCAGCAGCAGCAACATCGGAGGCAGCAGCAACTGGGACTGTTTCCAGAGTTCCTGGCCCACAGATAGTGTGGGCACTTTTGAAGAGGGACTGGGTTAAAGGAGAGAATAGAATAAATGGGGGGTGGGGTAGGATGGAGGGAAATATGGAAGTGTTTTGTATCACTACACATGTATAACCTATATTGAATTGCTTGTCTTCTCAATGAGAGTGGGTGGAAAGAGAGGAAGGGAAGAGAATGTGAAGCTTAAAGTTTTGAAAATGAATGTTAAATATTGTTTTTGGATGCAACTGGGATATAAGATATATAGGCAATGGGGTATAGAATTCTGTCTTGCCCTACAGGAAAATAGAAGGGGAAGAGGACAAGAGGGGGCAGAGTGATAGAAAGGAGGACAGATTGGGGGAAGGGGCAATCAGAATGCATGTCATTTTGGGGTGGGGAGAGGGGAGAGATGGGGATAAAATTTTGAACTCATTATCTTGTGGAAGTGAATGTTGAAATCTAACAATGGAAATAAGTGAAATTAAAATGAAAATAAATTAATAAAATGTAATCTCTATTTAATAAAAATACACCTACACAATACAGAACTTTGGATGAAAACAGAAAATAATTCAGTAAGAAATCTGCATGTTTACTTAAATATTCATGTCCTATGTAAAGGAACTGTATTGTCCTTAGGTCCTTATGGAGATAAAGGGTTGTTAACTTGAGGGCCATGAACTTTAAAAAAAATATTTTGATAACTAAATTTCAGTAGAATTGGTTTACTCTATAATCTTATATATTTTATTTTATGTATTTAAAATCATTATTCTTAGAAGTCCGTAGATTTCACCAGAGAGCCAAAGAGGGCAATGTCATAAACAAGGTTTAAGAACCCTTGCCGTAGATCTTTGGGTTCATTGTCACCTGGACCTATGTAATGGTGCAGACATCACCAAGGGGAAACTGTGGTTCTGAGGAACAGTAGCAGCAATAGCAGCAAAATCGGAAATAAAAGAAATATAGCAGTCTGCAGAGTTGAGAGGCTTGCAGTGGAAAATTTGAGGGGAGATGAATACTTCAATAGGAAAGTAAACAAGTAGAAATAGCTGCCAGGGAGCTATATTGTCAGCAATACATAACAGGAGAACAATTCTTCTAAGAGTAGCTTCCCTAGAGGATAATGTTGCTGCTGACCAGGAATCAGTCACAAGTGGGAGACTGTTGTTACCCTTCATTCCTTTGGGAGTTTTAAACTGAGTGAAATTTTCTATGCTCTGTGTGTCTCCTAAGGAAGCACTGGGTCATATGCTCTCATTCAAGGCAAAGTGCTTACTTAGATAAAGGTCAGTTTCCTTCATGCTAAGCAGACTGAACTGAATCATGGAAAGATGTGATAGTAAAAGCAGAAGGAAAACAATCATCATTCTTGAATTCTCTGTCAGTTTTGTACTATCATTTCTGTGACTTTTTGCATTCCTTCCTCTTTCTCAGTTTATCTGTCAATAAAATAGAATCTGGGAAAGTTCATCCGATGCATATAGCAAACACTAAAAGAATGTGTTAGAAATGGGCACTGTATTAACATTTTCTAACACCTCACACACAAAAGTGATAGAATAATATTCACAAGGAACTTTGTGTTTGCAAATATTAGAAACAGAATGTAATGTTAAATCTTATCCTAAATCAAAGACTATACATTTTATTCCTTGTTGTAGTTGGCAGATTTTTACAAGTTCAACACTTAAATGCTTATTATACACAAGACACTATTTCCTCAGTGCTGGGGTTACAAAGAGATCAAGAAAACAGTTCATTGTTTGAAGAAGAATTTATATTCTATGAGAGTGGGCATAGAGGGTACGACATATGCATAGAGTTTTCTCACTAAGAAACCTTACACAAGTGAAATGTTAGGTATAGATTAGGTCTGAATCCCAAAATTCTATCCCACTCCCAGATTTTTTCTAATGTTATGCATTTTAACTATAAGGAGGTACAAATCTAGTTAGAAGCAGTTCTAATTATGTATTGTATTTTACCCTATATTGATTTTATCTTTTCTTTAGGAATCATTGTCAAAAAGCTGAATCTTAAGCTCATCACTTTCTGGTCTCACCTTACCATGCTGCTTCCATTTCCACAACTGTCTCTGTCTCTCCTCCCTCTGTATGATAGGTGGAGTTTTGCCTTGTCTTGATGAGAACCAGGGCTCTAAACACTTCCTGGTCATTTTCACATCATGCCACCATCACTCATTTTTGAGGTCACCTTAATTTGTTGTATTCTTCTATTAGATCATAAGTTTCTGAAGACTGGATCTGTTTTGATTGTATTTTTATCCTCAGTGCTTATCACTGTCTGTCTGTCTGTCTCTCTCCATCTATCTCCATCTGTGAAACTGAACACTTGGATAGGAAGTTATTAATATGGACAAAGAAGAGGAGAGATGGACAGGTTTTTCTATTTATGCTTAATAATGTTACCTGACACCTTTGTTTATGTTTACTATAGTACTGTAACAAACCAGTTAGGAGAAACTCTCAGAGTGGGAGGAAAAGAAACAGACCAAGCCACCCCCACTATCTGAGCAGTGGTCTTTAAAGTTGTCAGTGGGGAGGACCAGGAAACTATGTATACATGTCCCATTGGGGCTGTCCTTATATCTCCCAGAGTAGCCGTTCTTCCTCTTGCTCACTGTTACCCAAACCAGTCAGAGATTAAACGCCAATGGCAGGTGGATTTTATGAGTCTTTCCTTCTGTACCAAGGAAGAATCAACATCTGAGAAAGTTAGCAGTTTCCTCAAAAAAGCTTCCTTGAAAGTTAAGGGAAAAAAAAGAATAGTAGAATCAATTATTTTTTGGCCAGCTAAATTATTTGGGAGGGACAGTATGTTTTGGTGGAAAGAGGAATAGATTGGAAGTCAGCAAACCAAGGTTCTAGTCCAGGTTTTACCATTAACAATCTAAATTTGTGCAAGATCCAAACTCTTTGAACCTCAGTTTCCATATTAGTCAAAGAAGAGGACTGAACCAGATAGTCTCTAAGGTTCCTTCTAGTACTTACATTCTTTCATCCAAACAGGTTCATTTAAGGCACCATTAATCCCACTTTTGTTTTAAAAATTGTACTTTGAGGATTCAGCTACGCTAAGGCAGCACAACTGTTTTGAATATTTTATACATTAATATGTGTTGAATAGTCAAATAAAATCTCTGGGCTCCACTGCTTGACTCATTACCAATTTGTCCTGGAACTAAGGCTGCTTGAGAAGTATGACATACAGTACCAGCTCTTGAGAATTTGCTGTCCATTTTTTCTCATGATTTCTAATGAATTTCCCACCTTTCTGTTTGCCTAGTTGGGAATTCTCAATATTATCTCAGAATTTTCTTACAGTAAAAAGTAAATTTACACAGTCATTTTTGGATTTCACATAGCTATATCTTGGGTTTTATCTATGCTACTCATAGGACAAATTACTAAGAGTTCAAAGTTATTGGGACCACTCAACCATTCTTATATCTAGAAGCCTCCATTAAAAGCAAACAAACAACAAAATAAAAAAAGAAAAAACAAAACCCAAACTGACTCATTTAATCTTGAACTTAATTTGGCTATCCTAAGTACTCAGAACTAAAAAAAATCCCAAAAAACAAACCCCCAAATATTTATTTTTAATTTTATTTTTGATTGAGTCTCATTACTTGAGAAATGCAACACATGAGGAAGTTAGATGATTTTCTTGAGGGGCAAAAATAAAATAGTGCAAGAACTCTAAAAGCAGAGATAGCCTTTTGCATTTGTGATAATTCTGTCAGATGCTCTATCATACGCTCATATATTTAGAACTGTTTATTAAGGGGTTAAATCTCAGAGATCTTTCTAGTCTAACACTGCAGTTTTAGAGACAAGAAACCATATTCAAAGAGGGTAACTGACTTGCTTGAGGTCACATAAACATAAGTGGCAAAGCAGGAATTTTAATGTAGGACCTCGGAATTGAAATACAGTATTATAGGGAACAAGGAGCAACCCTTTATGAACATTCTTTGTTTTATGAACTAGATGTATTCCCCAAAATAGAATTCTGCAAATACAAATGTTTATTGTTAGAAATATATCCTTTAAAAAAGAAAAAAAATTCATTTTCTATTTAAAAGAATCCTATAAAATTAATCTTTTATTGATAATGGTCACCCATTACTTGATCTTTCTGATTCTTGTTTACTGTTTCTTTTTGTTTTTTTTTTTTTTAACATTTTAGTTGGTCAAACCTGTACAGTGTTTAGTACAAAGCAAAGATTGGTTAATATTGCTAACTAGCTCCCTTCCCATCCCTATCTGTAGAAATGACTTTATAAGTGGCACAAAGGTCACAGTTTATTTTCTTTGACAAAGAATTGTACTAGAACTGGTTAAATTTCCAATTAATTTGTCATTTTTCTGAAGCTCTCATGAAAGATTAATGTTTAAATAGGAATCTCTGAATATGTTAGATTGAAACTATTACTATAACCCTGTGCCTGTCACAGCTGTTGTATTTTGCATGCTATGATTTATCAGTTTGATGATGAATAGCAAAGAGGGAGGGCTCAGGAGGGAAGGATGTTTTTTAAGTCTTGGCTGAGTCTAACAAGATAGCCAGAGAGGGACAAGGAGATTTCAAGACAATGATCAGAAATTCAGGCTCAGGTAGACAACAGGAAGGGAGGGCTTGGAGCACTTATAAAGGGATGAAGGTGACTTGATGTTTCAAATATGTGAATTAGCTTTTGTTAAGAACCATCCTTTCTATTTTGTAATCCTATTCCCTGTTCTTCATTCTCACATATTCTTCTATTAGTGGCAGATGTGACAGTTTTGAACATATTCTGAATGGTTCAATAAAATATGTGATCATTTTAAAAGTATGTACATAGTAATAAAATAAAAAGTCACATTTGATAAAAAATATTCAATGACATTACAATTGAGGCAATGTGGTTAGAAAGACAAAAGGAAAAGTTGTCCCCATCCTCAAAGAGCTACCATTCTACCTTGGAGGAGGGGAAAATGTAAGAATATAGCATTCAGATAAATAAATAGAGTATACTTTGAGGACAAAGGGCACCCCAACAATTAGAGGGAATTGGAAAAAAAAGCTTCTCATAGGAGATAGTTTGTATCAGTCCTTGAGGGAAGCTAATTAAGGATTATAAGAGTAGGAGGTGAAGAGGGAGTGTTTTCTAGTTTTGGGGAGAGCCTATTTAAAGGTAGAGATGGTAGATGGGTTGTCACCTTTTAGGGAATAGCAATTAATCTCTTTTTGGGATAAAAGTAGGGTTTTTTGCCTGTTTTTGAAGAGAACCAATGATATCAATATCACAGGGTGATGTCTTGACTCAGGCATAAATTGAATTTAAGTGAGCCATAATTGTAGAGTCATCAGCCTCATTCTCTCTTCCAGAGTCATTGAAGTCCAGCAGTAAGACAAAAGTCAAGATGAGCAGTGATAGCCTGGGGTGCAGTGGATAACCTTGTCTTTGATGTCTGACAAAGTTCTCAGCACTCCACAGTGCCTGCTTCAGCCACCTTAATGGGCACTGGAACAATTTTCTCAACTACCCATTCAGCTGGGGGACATCTTCACATGCTTGGAGGTAGACATCCCATTGACTCAACAATGGGTTTCAGGTCTATCAGTTACCCTCAACCTGGGTTAGACAGTCTGCAGAGATGATTTAGCAGGGTGTGGTATTAAGAGTTGAGTGCCAGGTAGAAAACAGATTTGGACAAGTGGCCCTCAAAAGGGGTAGGGTTACATCAACTGTAGATAGTATATGAAGGTAAATAATGAGAAATGAGGACTAGAAAGGTAACCTGGAGTTAGACTGTGAAGGGCTACAAATGACAAGCTGATGAGCTTACATTTTATCCTAGAAGCAAATACAACACTAGTGAAGACTTTTGAATACAGAAAAATATGGTCAGAACTATAGGAAAATTATTTTGGAAGTTGTGTGATGATGTTTCAGAGAGGGTGGATACCTAGGAACAAGGGGTCTCGTTAGAAGGCTATAATTCAGATGATACATGATGAGGGCTCAAATTATGGTCTGTGTGTCTGTGAAAGTGAAGAAAAGGGGGCAGAGATGTAGAGAGGTATGGTAGAGGCAGAATTGATAAGACTGACAATTGATAAGGGAAATGAGAAAGAGGGAAGATTTAAGAATGACTCTGAATTGGTTAACCTGGAATATAGGAACAATTGTTGCACTATTATCAGAAATAGCTAAGCTTGGAAGAAAGATGGGCTTAGAGAGGAAGATAATGAATTTTATTTTACATACAGTTAGCTTGGAATGCCCACTGGATGTCCAGGTGGAGACAGGTAGCTTATGATGGAGACCTGGATTAGTCTTCCCTCTTACATGTGTCTGCTGTGTGACCATGGGCAAGTCATTTTAACTTCTCCTGTCCATGGATCCTACCTGTTGCTGATCCTGAGGCAATTTGGGAGATTATTTGGGTTACCCAGAAAATGAAAAAAAAAGTTCCATTCAAGATAGTAATTTTCAGTCACTTCTTTATTTTACTTCTAGTTGGGAGTTAGAAGATAAGGGGCTAGACGATGTGGAGAGATGTGGTGGAGGCAGGTAGAGAATAGGTTGGCCTTATTCTCCCACCCCATTATTATGGCTTAGTACAGTCTGGGTTGATGGTTATGTGCTGCCTTATATCCAAGATACAGTAAGAACAATTCAGCTATTTTCTCCTTTTTACTGAGTTATTCTATAAACTTTTGAATCTGCAAAAATTTTGATGTTGGCCTCTCATCAAATACAATTTCCCCAAATGATAAAAAAGGACTCAACTCTCCTGTTAGAACTATGGTTATAAATCTAGTCAGTTTGCGTGTGATAAAGTGATTAACTGGCTCACAATAGCTGCATAGATCTCTAGTGATTGCCATAGTCTGCAAGGTAAGCCTATTGCTCATAACTACTGAGCAGTTATCCCCATACATCACCACGTGCAGCCATCAATCCTTTCGAAGGTTAAAAAGGATATTTTTCAAAACTTGGAATGACTGCCTTTCAGATCATCTATGAGAAAGGCAGCATTTCATTAGGTAGCTGGATTACTGAGCTTAAGGCTTTTACAGGCAGAGACAATAGTCATTTTAAGGGTCATGCAGACTGCCTGTTAACCTTCCCCTTCCCTTTAAAACAACATATCCTGTGTAAATAGAGAAGCCATTTTATCTGCTTTACTTCATTTTAATTTCCTGACTTTTCATTAGTGAGAGCCTGTAATTGATCCAGTTCTACCACAAGTTTTAGAATTTTCCTTTCCCTTCCCTCCTCTGGGAGTTAATTCTCTATGTGGAATAGAAATGAAAAGTCTTCATTTGCTTAGCTGCCTCATGGTTATTTCTGGCCATTTTAATATCATCAAATGTTGGCAAGTACTCTCTTGTAAGGGTTTTTCCTCTGTCAAGAAAAAATTATAAAGGCAACTAGGAGAAATGCTTCTTTGTATTCTCTTTCTAAGAGATGGCTTCCTAATGAGGTATTGAAGGGTCCTAGACTCCCCTTTCCAAATAATTATATTTTGAATACCTGGGAATATTCAACTGAGAAAACACTTAGAATGAATGTGAGCCTTGCTGGCATTATAAATAGATGTTTGCCTATGGGTTAAGATCTGAGTCAGGCCAAGAAGTCAGCTTCCATTACAGCATCTTCCCTGCTGTGATTAATACTTTATTAACAATAGCTAACAATTATATATTGTTTTGAATGGACAGACTCATAGTAGACAGACAACTGTTTTTAGAGATAGCAATCTTGGTTCACATTTTGGCTCTAATATATTACTGCCTCTGGAACCGTATGGGTAATATACTTAACCTACCTAACCTCGGGAAACTTTAAAATAATTAGTTGCAGAATGATTTCTGATCTATATTGGTGGAGAATTTCCTCACAGGAAATTCCATATTACAGTGGAATTATAGATTAAGACCAAATATATGCACACACATATATGTGTATATATATATATATATATATATATATATATATATATTCACACATATGTATATATGCCTATATTTATTAGGTTTATCATTTTACTATCTACATTTACTTTATAATTTTTTTGTTTGGTTGGTTTTTTTAGGGCAATTGGGGTTAAGTAACTTGCCCAAGGTCACAGGGCTAGGTTTTTGTATGTAAGTATCTGAGGCCGGATCCGAACTCAGGTCCTTCTGGCTCCAGGGCTGGCTCTCTACTCATTGCACCACCTAGCCGCCCCTACTTTATAGTTTTAATCTAAGTCACTGAATGGTGTCTCTATAAACTCCTTGTTTTTTTTTTTCTTGGGTCTTACTGACAAAGGGAGCATTTGAATTGACCACCCAGGCTATGTTCCCTGAACTAATATATTGATTACAGCAAATGAAGAAGTTTTGAATGCTGTGCATAAGTTCACTTACCTTGGTAGTGTATTTTCCAGGGATGTATACATTGATAAGGGGTTGATGCACTCATTGCCAGAGCTAGCTTAGTGTTTGGGAGGCTCCTAGGGAAGACATGGGAGAGAAGAGGTATTAGACTGAAGGTCTATAGAGCCATCGTGCTGACCTCATTGTTGCCTGTGAAACCTGGACTATCAGCGTCATGTCATTTGCTTTCATTTAAATTGTCTTAGGAAGATTCTGAAGATCACCTGGCAAGATAAGGTACCATACTGCCTTGTCTAGAGACAAACAGGGAGTTTTGGCTGATTGCTGTGGGAGGAACTGTGTTTCCAATTACATGCTGTCATTGTTCAATGAATTTGATTTTACTCCTTTACTTAGCATTATGAGTATATAACTATGCAGTTACTCAATGCTTTTGTAATTGGCTTCATTGAACTGAAGCAGTGAAAGGAAGCATACAACTTTTTCACTTTTCCTAGTGACTGAGGATAACCTGAACTATAGTCTAACTGGATAAATCTACCAAAGATACATCCTTAGGCTTAATGAGATAAGTGCTACTTTCCACAAAAGTGGTAGAGTCAGGGAATAGAAGTGCCAACTTTCTGAGAACCTTTGAGAACATAGTTTTAAGCCCAGAGCTCACTCTGGAGTTGGTTGTAGGTATACATCAGGATCTGTGTGGGACTGATAGTAATGAACTCTCTTGGAATATGATAAATCAGCTATGAAGAATTGACCCAAGGGGTTAAGTGAGCATTAATATATTGTGTATGGGGGGTGTCCTAACTGAGCCACAAAGGGGAAGGGTATAGGTAAAGCTCTTTTGAATAATCATCTTGCCATCTTCAGTGTTCAGAGATGGCATAAGTTGTTTAAAGAAAAGGGAGAGTGATTTCTATTACTGAGGTATAGGTAAAACCAGTCCTGTTGCTTTGGAGAAGATTTAGATGAACAGTAAGAGAGGAGGTGACCTAGGTAAACCATTGGCATGTGGAGAGAGAGAGGCATAATTGTAGCTGTGCGAAGCCTTTCTTCCTTTCCAAGTTTGCTGTGTGTGCTGACCTGCTAGTGACCTGCTGGGAAGGCAGCTGGGTTGCATCGGTGGTATGTGACTGTATTGTCTTCATTTCCACCCAAGTGCTTAGAGCTCAGCTGTGGTTAGTACTAGCCCCACATGGTGGGGGAGAGGTCAGCTCAGGGGGAACCTAAGTATATGATGACAGAATAATTCAGATTCAGCCGTGACTGCATATCTGAGAAAGGACACTGAGACTTGTCCCTAACCCTCTAGGGGTCTGTTTGAGATTGCTCCATATGGTACAACAAGATGCTGCCTTTTATGCCTTTTGTACTAGATCCTTTCTTTAGGGCAGATTTTATTGGAAGGTAGCAGAGAAAAACTGAAGTTATTTGATTATTAAGGGCAGGGATGTGCTGGTAAATGTTTAAAAATTGGCTTTCTGAAAAATATATGCAGGTAATACTTTAAAATTTAATCTGCATTATGAATGTTTTCTCAATCATGTCCTTAAATCTAGATAATCAACATAACAATGAATCAAGCTGATTTCTGAAGTGCAATTTCTCACCCTGAAAAAACAAAAGTTTTTTTCTGTAAGGTCTGAGTTAACTCTAGCTCATCCCTAGATATAGGTATAATGGTAGTGAGGGCATGGGCAAAATGGCACTTAGTGGATAGGAGTGACAAAATTGAGAGGGTAGAGGTGACAAAATTGCCTATTTTGAAATTTTGCCTAGGGATGCATTGCTCTGCATGTGGAAATAAATGACCTGTTTTCTTATGTGGTTCATTTATTACTTGTCTAAAACCTATTTCTTTTGTAACCGAGGGACATACAGGATGTCTTACTCTGAAAAAAAAAAATGCTTGACACTTCTATTAAAGGTCATGGTCAAGTTTGCCATAGCAAAACTGCCAGTTCTTTGATTAGCCAATGAAAGAAGGTAGCATATTTTAGATAAGTGATGTAAAGTGTGATTGATAGGCAGCCTGTCCCTCAGTGACCTAACAAGCTAGCAGAGGCTGGATGTGCCAACAGAGAAAGCATAACACAAAAGCACATGTTTGGGTGAGGGTTGTTTCCTGTTCACTTGTTTTTTTGTTTCTGTTTTTATTTTTTTTAATTTTTATTTTTTTAAACAAATGCTTTATTAACTTCTGTTTTACATCATTCATTTCCACCAGATTTTGAGTTACAATCATTTTCCCCCCATTATTCCCCTACCGAACCTCCCAGAATAGTAATCCCACAAGATATCGCTTCCTCCAATCTGCTCTCTCCCATACCTTCTCCCATACCCCCATCGACTTTTCCATTAGAGGAAGGTGAGTCTTTGCATCCCAATGCCTGCACATCTTATCTCCCTATTACAAGCAAAAGAGTATTAATAATAGTATTTATATATATTTGAAACATTTAATGTTACGACCTCAAATTTCAGATCCATTTCCTTCCTCCCTTGTCTCCCATTCCCTCTTGGGAGATAAGTAATTCAGTATATGTTGAACATGTCTAGCTATGCAAAACATTATCATAGTAGATATATTGTACAAGGCTGCTTATAATTCCCTCCCACTTATCCCACCCCCCACCTGGTCCATTCCCTACATGATCCTGTCCCTCTTCTATAGTGGGTACTTCCAACCTCCCCTCCCCCCAAGGATGCCCTCCCATCCATCATCCCTCCTCCCATCCCCTTCCCCCTATCCTGCTGCAGGTTGAGATATCCCATTTACTATGTATGTCATTTTCTCCCTGAACCAAATTCAGTTTGAATGTGGTTTTGCCTTTTTAGCCTTCCTTATTCTCCCCCTCTTTTGCAACCACTTCGCCTTGCTTCTTCTGCATGGGATAGTTTACACTACCCTGTCTCTCCCCATCTCCTCTTGCCACTTTCCTCTCTCACCTCATAATTTCATCCCTTGAGTATTCTCCCTTCCCAACAAATTCAACTTATGCCCTCTATCCATATATAACTGTAACCATATACACACACATTCACATATGTATTCATATGACCACACACTCTTCTTCCATTATTTTCATAGTGAGAAAGATATCATCAGTCACAGTTATTGCTTTTCCATATAGGAATGTAAATAGTTCAACTTTGATAAGTTCCTTTTGATTTCTTTTCCTGATTACCTTCTCAGGCATCTCTTGCTTCTTGTGTCTGGATGTCAAATTTTCTATTCAATTCTGGTTTTTTCCTCAAGAATGCTTGAAAGTCCTCTATTCCACTGAATGACCATATTTTCCCCCTGAAACAAAATACTCAGTTTTGCTGGGTAGGTGACCCTTGGGTTCATTCCCAGTTCTTTTGCCTTCTGGAATATCATATTCCATGCCCTTTGATCCCTCAGTGTAGAAGCTGCCAGGTCCTGGGCTATTCTGATTGTGTTTCCACAATATTGAAATTGTTCCTTCCTGGCTGCTTGGAGTATTTTCTCCTTGATCTGGGGATTCTGGAACCTGGGTATAATATTCCTGGGAGTTTTCTTTTTGGGATCTTTTTCAGGAGGTGATCAGTGGATTCTTTCAACCTCTATTTTGCCCTCTGGATCTAAAACATCAGGCAGTTTTCCTTGAGAATTTCTTGAAGGGTGATTTCTAGGTTCTTTCCTTGATCATGGCTTTCAGGTAGTCCAATAATTTTTAAATTGTCTCTCCTGGATCTATTCTCCAGGTCAGTGGTTTTTCCCATGAGATATTTCACATTGCCTTCTAATCTTTCATTTCTTTGTATCTGCTTAACAGCATCTTGATTTCTCATAAAGTCATTAGCTTCCATTTGCTCCAGTCTAACTCTGAAGGAATGAATCTCCTCAGTGAACTTCTGAGATTCTTTTTCCATCTGGCAAATTCGACTTTTTAAGGCATTCTTCTCCTCATTGCCCTTTTGGGCCTCCTTTGCCATTTGAGTTAGTCTATTTTTTAAGGTGTTGTTTTTCTCAGTCAGGCTGTTGACCCTCATTTCATACTTTTCCTGCATCCTTCTCATTTCTCTTTCTAATTTTCCTCCACTTCTCTTATTTGATTTTTAAAGTCCTTCTTAAGGTCCTCTATGGCCTGCAACCCACTCATGTTTTCCCCTGGGGCTTTTGGAGCAGGACTTCTGACCTCACAGTCCTTTTCCCGCTCTATGCCCCCAAAATAGGAGTCTAGGGTTGCATTTTTCTGTTTCCTTTGCCTTGGCATGTTGCCACTTAATTGCTTGACTTTTGGGGTTGTTGCCACACTATGGCTTTAAGGCCAGATAGAGGAATTTTCGTCCCGAACGTGTGGGGGGCAACTTCCGTTTCTGGCAAGCTGTAAACCCACCCATGACTTCCACCCTAGATCACAGTCCAGATCCAGGGAGGTTAAAGCAAGAGTGATTACCCCCCAAGACTGATCGCTGGATCTCCCTACAAATTTGCAGGCTGGGAGCAGGAGCTGCCTCTGAAAACTACAAAATGGCGTTTGTCCTCAGCGGCTTCTAGCCCCCAGGGGAGGGAGCTGATGCATTCCCTAATACCAGTCCCAGAGTCCATAGGACACCAACCTCTTACTTTGTCCTGGGCAAGTCTATATTGATAATTCTGGAGTCTCCAGAGCTCCTGGTGTTCTGGGGTTCCTCCAGCTGGCTGCTAGCCCTGCCGCCCTGGGGCTAAAACCTCGGCTCATGCGGACCTGGGCTCGGCTCTGCTCCTGCACTCTGCGCGCTGTACGCTACCAGGTCCCAGACCACTGCGCTGGTCCTTCCTGCAGGGCTGCTGGGCTGTCCTCAGCGGGAGTTTAGCTTCTCTGTGTCGTTTTGTGGGTGCTGGGGCTCCAGAAGTTGTTCAGAGTCCCCTTTTACATCGTTTGGGGGGAATGTGGGGGCAGAGTGGCTTGGATGAGCTGTTTCTACCAAAAAGTGGATTTTATTACCCCAGGACTGTGGGGGTACATGGTCTCCCAAATCAGACAGTCTCCTGTTCACTTTTATTCAATCTATTTTTGTTATTATTTCATATGGCAACTGTATTCGAGTATCAGTAAGCCTTCTCAGATAATTTGGTTTCATTTTGGTTTTCCTTACACCTTTTGGTTAGAATTTTTATCCAATTTTACCTTGAGTGTCATGCATCTATAAATGAATCTTACTATTTGACACAGGAATCCAGTGTAAGAGCCACTGAAGTATTATACTTGGACATAGAATAAATACTGTATGCCTCAACCCAAGTTTATATTCTGACACACAGTAATTTATTACTTACCTTAGTCTGTTGAATAGTTTCCCTCAACTAGAAAATGATGGTTAATATATTTAACTTCTATTTATTTTTTTAATTTTTTAAAAATGAGCTTAATATGTTTGGAGATATACACACACATATATACATATAATTACTTTGCTTTTGTATTCTATTTTTATGAGTGACAAGCAAGGATTTATTTTTTATAAGTAAATTTTAGGAGATATCCCAAAGTCAGTATAGGTTTAGCCCAATCTTCTAATCCTTCCGTATCTACCATATCTCACAATGGAAAATAATATCCGTAATCATAATCTTTTTAAAAAAATTTTAAACAAATGCTTTATTAACTTCTGTTTTACATCATTCATTTCCACCAGATTTTGAGTTATAATCATTTCCCCCCCCCAACCCCCGTTATTCCCCTACCCATCCTCCCAGAATAGCAGTCCCACAAGATATCGTTTCCTCCAATCTGCTCTCTCCCATACCTTATCCCATACCCCCTTCGACTTTTCCATTAGAAGAAGGTGAATCTTTGTGTCCCAATGCCTGCACATCTTATCTCCCAATTACAAGCAAAAGAGTATTAATAATAGTATTTATATGTATTTGAAACATTTAATCTTAAGACCTCGAATTTCAGATCCATTTCCTTCCTCCCTTGTCACCCATTCCCTCTGGGGAGATAAGTAATTCAGTATATGTTGTACTTGTCTAGCTATGCAAAACATTATCATAGTAGATATATTGTACAAGGCTGCTTATAATTCCCTCCCACTCATCCCACCCCCCACCTGGTCCATTCCCTACATGATCCTGTCCCTCTTCTATAGTGGGTACTTCCAACCTCCCTTCCCCCCAAGGATGCCCTCCCATCCATCATCCTTCCTCTCCTCCCCCTTCCCCCTATTCTGCTGTAGGTTGAGATATCCCATTTAGTATGTATGTCATTCTCTCCCTGAACAAAATTCAATGAGAATGTGGTTTTGCCTTTTTGCCTTCCTATTATTCCCCTCCCTTGCAACCACTTCCCCTTGCTTCTTTACCCTAGCCTGTCTCTCCCCATCTTCTCTTTTTTTTTTTTTTTAAAGGGGCTATTGAGAACTTTATTTTTTTTTCATTTTTTTTTAAACAAATACTTTATTAACTTCTGTTTTACATCATTCATTTCCACCAGATTTTGAGTTACAATCATTTTCCCCCCATTATTCCCCTACCAACCTCCCAGAATAGCAGTCCCACAAGATATCGCTTCCTCCAATCTGCTCTCTCCCATACCTTCTCCCATACCCCCATCGACTTTTCCATTAGAGGAAGGTGAATCTTTGTGTCCCAATGCCTGCACATCTTATCTCCCTATTATAGGCAAAAGAGTATTAATAATAGTATTTATATATATTTGAAACATTTAATGTTAAGACCTCGAATTTCAGATCCATTTCTTCCTCCCTTGTCACCCATTCCCTCTGGGGAGATAAGTAATTCAGTATATGTTGTACATGTCTAGCTATGCAAAACATTATCATAGTAGATATATTGTACAAGGCTGCTTATAATTCCCTCCCACTCATCCCACCCCCCACCTGGTCCATTCCCTACATGATCCTGTCCCTCTTCTATAGTGAGTACTTCCAACCTCCCCTCACCCCAAGGATGCCCTCCCATCCATCATCCCTCCTCTCATCCCCCTTCCCCCTATCCTGCTGCAGGTTGAGATATCCCATTTAGTATGTATGTCATTTTCTCCCTGAACCAAATTCAATGTGAATGTGGTTTTGCCTTTTTAGCCTTCCTTATTCTCCCCCTCCTTTGCACCCACTTCCCCTACATGAGATAGTTTACCCTACCATGTCTCTCCCCATCTCCTCTTGCCACTTTCCTCTCTCACCTCATAATTTCATCCCTTGAGTACTCTCCCTTCCCAACAAAATCAACCTATTCCCTCTATCCATATATAACTGTAACCATATACACACACATTCACATATGTATTCATATGACCACACCCCCTTCTTCCATTATTTTCATAGTGAGAAAGATATCATCAGTCACAGATATTGCTTTTCCATATAGGAATGTAAATAGTTCAACTTTGATAAGTTCCTTTTGATTTCTTTTCCCTGATTGCCTTCTCAGGCATCTCTTACTTCTTGTGTCTGGATGTCAAATTTTCTATTCAACTCTGGTTTTTTCCTCAAGAATGCTTGAAAGTCCTCTATTCCACTGAATGACCATATTTTCCCCTGAAACAAAATACTCAGTTTTGCTGGGTAGGTGACCCTTGGGTTCATTCCCAGTTCTTTTGCCCTCTGGAATATCATATTCCATGCCCTTCAATCCCTCAGTGTAGAAGCTGCCAGGTCCTGGGCTATTCTGATTGTGTTTCCACAATATTGAAATTGTTTCTTCCTGGCTGCTTGTAGTATTTTCTCCTTGATCTGGGGATTCTGGAACCTGGCTATAATATTCCTGGGAGTTTTCTTTTTGGGATCTTTTTCAGGAGGTGATCTGTGGATTCTTTCAACCTCTATTTTGCCCTCTGGATCTAAAACATCAGGGCAGTTTTCCTTGAGAATTTCTTGAAGGGTGATTTCTAGGTTCTTTCTTTGATCATGGCTTTCAGGTAGTCCAATAATTTTTAAATTGTCTCTCCTGGATCTATTTTCCAGGTCAGTGGTTTTTCCCATGAGATATTTCACATTGCCTTCTAATCTTTCATTTGTTTGGATCTGCTTAACAGCATCTTGATTTCTCATAAAGTCACTAGCTTCCTTTGCTCCAGTCTAACTCTGAAGGAATGAATCTCCTCAGTGAACTTTTGAGATTCTTTTTCCATCTGGCAAATTCGACTTTTTAAGGCATTCTTCTCCTCAATGCCCTTTTGGGCCTCCTTTGCCATTTGAGCTAGTCTATTTTTTAAGGTGTTGTTTTCCTCAGTCAGGCTGTTGACCCTCATTTCATACTTTTCCTGCATCCTTCTCATTTCTCTTTCCAATTTTTCCTCCACTTCTCTTATTTGATTTTTAAAGTCCTTCTTAAGGTCCTCTATGGCCTGCAACCCGCTCATGTTTTCCCCTGGGGCTTTTGGAGCAGGACTTCTGACCTCACAGTCCTTTTCCTGCTCTATGCCCCCAAAATAGGAGTCTAGGGTTGCATTTTTCTGTTTCCTTTGCCTTGGCATGTTGCCACTTAATTGCTTGACTTTTGGGCTTGTTGCCACACTATGGCTTTAAGGCCAGATAGAGGAATTTTCGTCCCGAACGTGTGGGGGGCAACTTCCGTTTCTGGCAAGCTGTAAACCCACCCACAACTTCCACCCTAGATCACAATCCAGATCCAGGGAGGTTAAAGCAAGAGCGATTACCCCCCAAGACTGATCGCTGGATCTCCCCACAATTTGTAGGCTGGGAGCCGGAAATGCCTCTGAAAACTACACAATGGCGTGTCTCCTCAGCAGCTTCTAGCCCCCAGGGGAGGGAGCTGACGCATTCCCCAAATACAGGTCCCAAAGTCCATAGGACACTAACCTCTTACTTTGTCCTAGGCAAGTCTATGTTGATAATTCTGGCGTCTCCACAGTTCCTGGTGTTCTGGGGTTCCTCCAGCCGGCTGCTGGCCCTGCCGTCCTGGGGCTAAAACCTCAGCTCACGTGGACCTGGGCTCGGCTCCTGCGCTCTGCGCTGCCGCCTCCCAGACCACTGCGCTGGTCCTTCCTGCAGGGTGCTGGGCTGTCCTCAGCGGGAGGTTAGCTTCTCTGTGTCGTTCTGTTTGTGCTGGGGCTCCAGAAGATTTTCAGAGTCCTTTTTTACATAGTTTGTGGAGAATCTGGGGGCAGAGAGGCTTGGACGAGCTGTTTCTACCCCGCCATCTTGGCTCCGCCCCTCTCCCCATCTTCTCTTGCCACTTTCCTCTCTCACCTCATAATTTCAACCCTTGAGTATTCTCCCATCCCAACAAATACAACCTATGTCCTCTATCCATATATAACTGTAACCATATACACACACATTCACAAATGTATTCATATGACCACACACCTGTCTTCCATTGTTTTCATAGTGAGAAAGATATCATCAGTCACAGTTATTGTTTTTCCATATAGGAATGTAAATAGTTCAACTTTGATAATTTCCTTCTGATTTCTTTTCCCAGATTACCTTCTCAGGTATCTCTTGCTTCTTGTGTCTGGATGTCAAATTTTCTATTCAATTCTGTTTTTTTCTTCAAGAATGCTTGAAAGTCCTCTATTCCACTGAATGACCATATTAAACAAAATACTCAGTTTTGCTGGGTAGGTGACCCTTGGGTTCATTCCCAGCTCTTTTGCCCTCTGGAATATCATATTCCATGCCCTTTGATCCCTCAGTGTAGAAGCTGCCAGGTCCTGTGCTATTCTGATTTTGTTTCCACAATATTGAAATTGTTTCTTCCTGGCTGCTTGTAGTATTTTCTCCTTGATCTGGGGATTCTGGAACCTGGCTATAATATTCCTGGGAGTTTTCTTTTTGGGATCTTTTTCAGGAGGTGATTGGTGTATTCTTTCAACCTCTATTTTGCCCTCTGGATCTAAAACATCAGGGCAGTTTTCCTTGAGAATTTCTTGAAGGGTGATTTCTAGGTTCTTTCTTTGATCATGGCTTTCAGGTAGTCCAATAATTTTTAAATTGTCTCTCCTGGATCTATTTTCCAGGTCAGTGGTTTTTCCCATGAGATATTTCACATTGCCTTCTAATCTTTCGTTTGTTTGGATCTACTTAACAGCATCTTGATTTCTCATAAAGTCATTAGCTTCCATTTGCTCCAGTCTAACTCTGAAGGAATGAATCTCCTCAGTGAACTTTTGAGATTCTTTTTTTTTTTTTTAAAAAGCAATTGGGGTTAAGTAACTTGCTCAAGGTTACACGGCTAGTCATTATTTATGCGTGGGTGCTCATTTTCTGAGGCCGGATCTGATCTCGGGTCATCCAAACTCCGAGGCCGGCACTCTTACTCACTGCGCCACCTAGCTGCCCCTTTTAGGGCAATTGGGGTTAAGTAACTTGCCCAAGGTTACACGGCTAGGTTTTTGTTTGTATGGATTAAGTGTCGGAGGCCGGCTCCGAACTCAGGTCCTTCTGATTCCAGGGCCGGCGCTCTATTCACTGCGCCACCTAGCCGCCCAACCTTTGAGATTCTTTTTCCATCTGGCAAATTCGACTTTTTCTTTCTTTCTTTCTTTCTTTCTTTCTTTCTTTCTTTCTTTCTTTCTTTCTTTCTTTCTTTCTTTCTTTCTTTCTTTCTTCTTTTCTTTCTTTCTTTCTTTCTTTCTTTCTTTCTTTCTTTCTTTCTTTCTTTCTTTCTTTCTTTCTTTCTTTCTTTCTTTCTTTCTTTCTTTCTTGTTTTTGGTGGGCAGTTGGGGTTAAATAATTTGCCCAAGGCCACATGGCTAGGTTTTTATTTTTGTATGCATTAAGTGTTTGAGGCCGGATATAAACTCAGGTCCTTCTGACTCCAGGGCTGACGCTCTACTCACTGTGCCACCTAGCCGCCCCCAAATTCGACTTTTTAAGGCATTCTTCTCCTCATTGCCCTTTTGGGCCTCCTTTGCCATTTGAGTTAGTTTATTTTTTAAGGTGTTGTTTTCCTCAATCAGGCTGTTGACCCTCATTTCATACTTTCCCTGCATCCTTCTCATTTCTCTTTCCAATTTTTCCTCCACTTTTCTTATCTGATTTTTAAAGTCCTTCTTAAGTTCCTCTATGGCCTGCAATCTGCTCATGTTTTCCCCTGGGGCTTTTGGAGCAGGACTTCTGACCCCACAGTCCTTTTCCCGCTCTATGCCCCCAAAATAGGAGTCTAGGGTTGCATTTTTCTGTTTCCTTTGCCTTGGCATTTTGCCACTTAATTACTTGACTTTTGGGCTTGTTGCCACAGTATATCTTTTCCGACAGACAGGGGAATTTTCATCCCGAACGTGTCGGAGGGCAATTTCCGTTTCTGGCAAGCTGTAAACCCACCCACAACTTCCTCCCCAGATCACAATCCAGATCCAGGGAGGTTAAAGCAAGAGTGATTATCCCCCAAGAGTGATCACTGGATCTCCCTACAGTTCACAGGCCAGGAGCTGGAGCTGCCTCTGAAAACTACAAAATGGCGTGTCTCCTCAGTGGCTTCTAGCCCCCAGGGGAAGAAGCCGACGCATTCCCCAAATTCTGGTCCCAAATTCCATAGGGCACTAAGCTCTTATTTTGTCCTAGGCATATCTGTGTTGATAATTCTGGAATCGCCACAGCTGCTGGTGTTCTGGGATCTCTCCAGCCGGTTGCTGGCCCTGCCGCCCTGGGGCTAAAACCTCGACTCACAGGGACCTGGGCTCCGCTCGGCTCGGCTCCCCGTGCTCTGCACTCTGTATGCTGCCAGCTCCCAGAGCGCTTTCTCTGGTCCTTCCTGCAAGGCTGCTTGGCTGTCCTCAGAGGGAGGTTAGCTTCTCTGTGTCGTTCTGTGGGTACTGGGGCTCCAGAAGTTGTTCAGAGTCCCCTTTTACATAGTTTGGGGGGAATCTGGGTGCAGAGTGGCTTGGATGAGCAGTTTCTACTCCGCCATCTTGGCTCCGCCCCCCATAATCATAATCTTGACCCATTGTAAGATTCTGAAATGTCTCCTTAATTAGTTAAGATAAAAAGGTATTCATTATAAAATATTTATAATTTAGTGTTTTTAAAAAATCCTTTTGAAATCAGTTAACCATTTGGCAAATCTTTGGTATCAGAACCTATTGAATTAATCAGAGCACTTTAGCATATTTTATTAATGTTGGGATAAGTAAGAGTGCCTGTTCATTTCCTATTATATAGTGTTGTCTTACAGCCAATGAGCTATGTCAGTGTTTAAAATGTTAACAGAGCTAAATGGTCAGTCATTCTCACAGGGGTTGAATTTTCCTTCAAGCCTTTGAATATATATTGACCTGTATGACAGCACAAGACAACACAGTCAGGCACAGCAAAGCCACAGGGAAGAATAACAAACAAGACATTATAGTCCTTAAGCTGAAGGGAAAAACATAGGGAGCATCTCGCAAACCAACTCCTAAAACTCTAACTGAGCAATAGTTGTAAATGGCAGCACCTCTACTAGCTGGAAGAGAATTTTAGGGTAGGGATTGTGGCTTGCTCAGAATTAGAGATTTTCCCTCCTCCAGGCCTCTAGCATCTAACACTATCTATCATATAGAGTAGGCACTCAGTTATTTTTCATTAAACTGATTTTTAAAATTTATATGACTTTTAATCTAGTACCATTACTTTGACCATACAGGGAATAAATCCCTCAGGACAAATGTAAGATATGTTCCACTTAAGAATCCATACACATCTATCAGATATTTGATGCAAAGATTGGATCATAATGTTTGAGATAGTTTGTTTAGACTCACAGAATCTTAGAGTTGTTAAGGTATATATATGATTGAGGATTCCCTTTACTTACATCCCCAACAGCTATTCATTCAATTGTGACTTGCCTAACAGTGATTGCTCTTAGCACTTATTTCCTGAGGGAAAGATGTATGTTACATATCATCCCACTCCCAGGGTTCTCAAGAACATTTAGAGGATTTTAAAGGTCTCTCCACCACCGCTGGCTCAAGTGTCTCGGTTCCATTTAACCATTTAACAATTGATTTTTACAAAGAAATTAATTTTTACAAAGGGATATTTGCTTCAAAGATATATCAATGATAAACATATAAACATTCACCTTCTGAATATTTGGTGACCTAATCTCTGCTGACATTGGGGAGGGGAGGGTATTAAGTTTATCTCAATCTCTGGGGAGGGAAGGGTATTAAGTTCATAGCAGTTCCTAATGCATTTATCCCAACAAGTCCCAAGTTTCAAGCCTGCTGGTTTATTACAGTTTCCTTCTGGAGCTGGTTGTCATATCCATTCTGATATCCTAGCTCTAAGGTCCTCAAGGTTTCAAATCCTGGGTTTCAAATTCCTTGCATATAGAACTGGAAAGGACAAATGAAGCAAATTAAAACCTCGAGACCATTTCATAGATCCACTGGGGTCTAAATGGAAAGAGAAGGTGGTCCTTCACCCAACAAGATTATCACATAATGCTTATATTTTGAGGGAAGAAGGCCTTCACCTATAGATCCCACAGGAAAGAGAGACTGTGCTGTTCTGGTAGTTTTAAAGACACAATTGGTTCAATTTAAGTAGCCAATGAAAAAAGAGATCACTCCCACTGGTGTGGTTTTTACACATTTATTCTGCCTTTCAGTTCTCCTATCCTTTCTTTTGGCATGGGTACCAGTTAAACATAGAATTTCTTCTCCCTGGATCAAGTTCCTAGAATCTTCTACATGGATATAATAATCTTAAGTGATCTGACAATGTGAGAAAGTCCCATTACACTCTCATCACCTTCAGTGAAAACATTCCATGACGCCTTGGAATGATTATGCTGGTTTAGCAAATTTTCCCTTTCATTAAGCTGAAATTTTCCTCTCTCCAACTTTTTACCATGAATCAATAGTCCCAAGTGGTTTGGAAGGGAGTGGTGAGCATGACTTAAATTGGTATTTGTATACCAATTCTTAGGATCCTATTTCCTATTCACAGAATGGAGCTTGGGTATATTCAACTTCTTTGGAAGGAGGAATCTACTTCTGCATGAGGTAGTATTAGCTCAGATCACTGCTCTAGTTTGGCCTGAGCAGTACTAATATAACAAGCCCTGTAAAGGATTTCAGGTAGGACTAAGTTCATTAGCTCTCCTTTGGGTTGGAAGTATGGTTGTTCAGGCAGCCTTATGCTGGGATCATTGCTGTCCCATGGCTGGGTTTGGGTTATGTGAATATGAATGGGGGATATGCTGTGTAAGTACTTCATTTAAAGTATGTGGTTTGAAATGTATGGTACTGCCTGGGCTGATGTAGTTTTTGATTCTACCTGATAAATGAACTTCAAGAGTTGCTGTGACAAACCTGGTCTTACCTTGGTTAAGGCCTAAACAATGTTTCCAAAGGCCAAGAAATAAAATAATAAATTATGGATTCATTCGAATTTAGAACTCCAAGAGACCCAAGAGATTATTTAATTCAATCCCCTCACCCAGATAAAGAAACTTATAGCCATGTAGGTTAAATGATTCTCCATGAGGATAGAAGCTATTTCTTTATTCCTCTATGTTCTTAAATATCTTCTAACATTATTCTCTCTTTCTCTGTCTTTCTGTTTCTGTCTCTCTCTTTCCCTCTTTCCCTCCCTTATTTTCTCCCTCCTTCCCTCTCTCTCCCCCTCCCCCCTTCCCATGCACACACACCTCCACACTCACCCACCACACACACACACACACACACACACACACACACACACACACACACACACACACACCCCAGCCTTAATAAATATTTCTCCTTTAAAGTTCTATTTTAAGTTCTGGATTCTCCATTTTATACCTTCCTTACTCCCACACCTACTGAAAAAAGAAAAAAACAAAACAAAACAAAACCTCAAACCCAAACCATACCAAAACCCCAAACCTGTTAATGTTTGTTTAGTCAAAACAAAATTTTGATGAATATTTCTTGATTGATTGATTATCCAAGATCACATGGGGAATAAATATCAGAGCTGATATTTGAATCTACTATTCTCTAACCTGAAATTCAGTTTCTAAAATCTAGAGTGTGAAAAGACATTAGAGATTATTAAACCTATACCTTTTCTATTCCTCATCACTACTATTTTACATATGTGGACACTGAGACAATGTGGAATGAAATTGTCCTAAGAAACATTGCGAAATTCTGAAAATTTGTGTTTGTGTTTTTTTTTTTAATTTACTCTGCCCTTCAATTCTCTCATCCTTTCTTTTGGCATGGGCACCAGCTCCCATACCCAAGTTACCAGAGTCCTCAAGCTAAGCCTGAGTGTGCCTTTCTACCCAAGCCAACTTTCTTGGAGAGTATCCTATACACTTCTGTCTCCCAGTCTTTGAAACTTACCTGGCTCTGTGTCCTGGTACTCTGGGGTTTTGTTCTTTGCTATTTAATCTATTAGAATGATTTGGGCTAAGGTGGTAATGTCATTTCTCTTCCCAGATAACCTATTTTCATTTTGATGAGTGTTGAAGTCTCTTAATTTAGAAAACTCCTTCTGTGGGTAGCTCAGTCATCTTATAGACCACGCAAAATTTCAACCACATAGCTTTTCTGACACCTCTCAAATCATACTTTCTTTGGTTATAACTGCTCCTTATTTTAACTAACAACATCTATTATCCACTTGTGGAGAGAAAAGTAACAACTTTTGCAAGGTTCCTAATTTCATTTCTCCCTTAAACTGACACAGCTGGAGAGAAGAAAAAGAAATACCTGATGTTCTCTGACTTGTTTCAGAAACATGGAGAGAAGTAGTGTGGGTGATAGGCTGTCAGGAAGTAATAATGGGTAACAGGAGTCAGGAAGAATTGGGTTCAAAATCTTACCTTTCACACATCTTAGTTTCAGGCTCATGGGCAAGCTGTCCCTAGGTAACTCTCTAAGACTATAAAGTACAGAGCAATTGTCTATTCATCAATGATGTGGTTTGTTCTCCAAGAATTCCTGATACAGATAAAGTAAAGGATCTGACTCTTTATTAATTCCCTGCTCATACCCCTCAAAAAAAAAAAGCCAAGTGCTAGAGCTAGCAGACACATTAGAGGCTATTACATCTCCAATGTCTAGTATATAGTAGACACATAATAAATGCTTTTTTATGTAACCCATGTTTCAAGCTTGGAACATTTGCAGAAGGCTCTGCTGATTGGTAGAATAATTATTCAATGTTTCATTCCCCACAAAAGACAGAATTGATGCAAGCTGTTTCCAGAGACATATTCAGTTCCAGACCCTCTTTTAGACCAACTCTAGGGAAGAGAAAGAGCAAGAATCTCTTCTTGATATGTAAAGGAAAGCCATCTCCTCACTATTCCCCTAATTCCCTGCTTACCTCCCTAGAGGATTCTGAGAATTTCTTTTTGGGTGAGATTGGGACCACTCCATTGGCTAAGTAACTTTCCCAGGGTATCAGAACAAGTAAATGTCAAGCATGGGATCTGATCCCAGGTCTTACTTAAGTCTAATCTTCAAAAAATTTAAGTTGAGAATACAAAGCAACTCTACCAAATCATTTAATTTGGTTCATCTTTAAGAACAACAGCGACAAGTAATTTTCTAGAATTTTACAAATGGAGCCAAACATTTCCCTCCTTTCCTTTCTTCAGGTTTATTCTCTGTAAAGTAATGGGACCTACTTTGTGAAATTGAATGGAATTATTTTCATAATCATGCTCAGGGAATAACAAAGATGTTTCTAATTAATTTCCAAATTTTAGATAGTTTACTTTTACAGAAGTCATGTATAAATTTGGTTCTCAAATTTGGATTCCTTTTTCTAGTAATTGATCATGATTATAAGTAATATTTTTTCAGTTCTTATTAAACTTTGAAGCTAGATTTCTACATATTTTTTTCTGATGAGTAAATATAACCAGGGGCTCTTGAGGAATACTAAACAAGGTAAATACAACCAAATTACAACAGAACTCTCTCATCTAAGGAATGAAAACATCTTTATCAAATGGAAAGTGAATACAAGGAAAGGATATAAGAAAAAAGTCAAAAGCAAGTGTTTTCATTCTTTGTTATTGAAGGCTCCTTGTCTACTGAATACCTCCCTCTGAAGTGAAGAACTTCATAAATAGCTTACATGAAAAAGGATAAACCATGAACTACAAGATAACTAAAGCAATTCAAATGCAGTTTAGTTCCCTACAGCATTCATACTCACCTCCACTGTTTAATTCCACTAAATACCTCTGTTTGGCTGCCATCTCAAATAAGATCTCTCTCTCTCTCTTTCTCTCTCTCTGCCTATATATATATACACACATATACATATACATATATATTTAAATTGTTATATCAATGTGAGCTATTATTATTATTGATAAAATCACATGGATAATAGTATTATGTCACTATGGTTTTCTACTTACTTACTCCCTGCTTATATTACTGCTTATGGTTTCTTTCATCAAGGTTATGCTTAAGATTCTGCAAGCTAGGCTTCAGCAATATGAGAACCAAAAATTACCAGAAATTCAGCTTTGTTTTTGAAGAGGCAGAGGAACTAGAGCCAAAGTTGCCACAATTCACTGGGCTAGGGAGAAAGAAAGGGAATTCCAGAAAATAACAAGCAAACAAACCAAACAAACATTGATTTTTGCTTCATTAATCGTTGATTGTGTGGATCACAACAAAATGTGGCAAGTCCTCAAAGAGATGGAAGTACTAGGTCATCTTATTTTTCTCCTAAGGAACCTGTACATGGACCAAGAAGCAACAGTTAGAACCAAACGTGGGACAGCAGATTGGTTTAGGATTGGGAAAGAATTACAACAGATAAGGTTGCCATCTTATTTATTTAGCTTATATGCAGAATAGGTAATGCAAAATACCAGACTGGATCAATCAAAATTCAGAATTGAGGTTGCTGGAAGAAATATCAACAGTCTCAGATATGTAGATGATGCCATGCTGATCTCAGAAAGTGAGGAGGTATTAAGAAGCCTCTTGGTGAAGGTGAGAGAGGAGAGTGTAAAAGGTGGCTTAAAGGCTTAACAACAACAACAAAAACCTAAGATCTTGGCAACTGGTCCCACTTACTGGCAAATAGAGGGAAAAGAATTGTAAGCAGTGTCAGATTTTGTTTTCTTGGGCTCATGGATCACTATAGTTAGCAACTGCAGTCATGAAATTAAAAGATGTTTTCTCCTTAGAACGAAAGTTATGGCAAATCTGGACAACATACTAAAAAGCAGAGACATCTTCTTGCCAACAAAGGTCTGTGTATTCAAAGCTGATTTTTTTCAGTAGCAATGTGTGGCTATGATTGTTGTACTATAAGGAAAGCAGAGACAGTGAAGAAGACTTTTGAGAGTTCCTTGGACAGCAAAGAGAGCAAATCACTCAATAATTAAAGAAATTAATTCAGGTTAATCACTGTGTTAAATTAAAAACCTTTGCGAAGTGTTAAAATGGAAGAAACCCTTCGAAAAGAGGGACTGGGAATGATCCAGAGTTCAATCACAATTTACAAAGATTATAAATGCATTTATTGCCTGAGATGGAGCTTGCAAGCTGGAACAGTGAGACAGTGTCCCCATCTATTCAAAGAGCAGTGGGAAGACATGAGGCATTTATACTCAGGGCAGGGAACACAGGGAATTGAGGAGAAAGCTGGGAATTGGGCAGGTTCTAGAAAGGAATGAGACAGGGAGCCCCATTCCCAAGGGAAGGGAGAGATCCAGGAAACAAGTGAGGAATTCCAGGTATCAGAGATATGGCCTTTTGATACACAAAGAAAAAGGCATTCTTGGTGATAAGTAGTCCTGATAGTTCAGTGCTGGAGCAAATACAGTAAGATAAGGGGATGTCTCCAAAAACCACAAAACAAGATGTGTCCAAGAGCCTCACAATCAATAGTTAGGGGAGTCTCTGAAAGTAAGGATGTCTCTTGAAGGTGCATAAACCACCAAGTGGCTCACACTCTTCTTCAGAGCTGGTATGAGCTTAATTGGCTTCATTGTTTCTGATTTTCTGTATGACCAGCTGAGTTGTTGGTATCTCAAGCAGCCTTGTAGCTTAGCTAATACAGCCAATCCTCAATAACTCTTCTTGGTTGCCTGGAAAATTGTGGGTCTCAAGCAAATCAAGACAGTTAGCATATCTATTTTCACAACTAGAAGGTCAAATACTGAAGATGAAGCTTAAATACTTTGGTCACATAATGAGAAGACTAAACTCTTGATGTTGAGATAGATTGAAGGTAAAAGGAAAAGGGGATGGATGAGGATGAGATGGACAGACAATGCTAGGGAAGCAATGAAAGTGAACTTGGACAGACTTTGAGAGATATTGGAAGTTAGAAGGGCCTTGTGTGTTATGGTCCATAAGGTTATAAAGAGTTGGAGAGGACTCAAAAGCTGAATAACAGCAATGCTTTCCAAAGAGGGCAGGCCTTAGGTGTTGACAGGGTAGGCATTTGTCTATGTGGAAAAACTTGAATTAAAGCAACTCCCTTCTTGCTAACACTTCCCCTACCAGCCTGAGACAATAAAATTAAAAGTCATTTCTCATTCATTTGGGTAAAGTAATTGAAGGTTCCCTATTTGAAAGCAAATATGTTATTTGGGAGGAGTAACATGTTCAATGATTACCAGCATAATGCCTTATTTTAAATAGGTTGATCCAGAGTGAGGGAAGGATTTTGAGGAAAGCAATGCAAAGGCTGTATTTGATGGTCCTAGGTCAGAAGAGCTCCTAGGTGAGGATATTTATATTTGGGAAATGCAAAAAAAAAAAAAAATGAGAAAAGAGAGGGAAGAAAGATAGAAGACTCCTGAAACCAAGATGTACTTATTTTACATTTTGCCAGGGGCAGTCCTAGGTATAAACTTTAAATAATCCTTGGAATGTGTTCAAGAATTCCCCAGTTATAAGTAAAATCTATTTTTTTAAACTAGAGAATAACCTATATGAACTGTCTATAATACAACCTCTTTCTGTTTACTAAATTGATTTTTTTCTTCGTCTTTTTCCTCATGGAAATATTCCCTTTCCCTGGAGTATTAAGGTCCTTGGGCAAGGGCTAGATTTTTTGTTATTACAACTAAGAATTCATTTTAAAAAATGAAACCACAAGGTTTAAAGGATGGAGACAGGGCAATCATCTCAGTTCTATGCAACAAATGTTCTAAGTTGACTAGACACTCCTATTCAAAACAGGAGGGGATCCATAAGCATCCTATATTTATCCTATCCACCTGGAGTAATGAGTGCTTATGAGTTTTGAGATGTGAATGTTTCCTGGATACCAGAAACTAGAACAAGAATGCCATATGTTTATATGCAGGTCACCATGCCAGCAGGTGATAAACTTGGTTAAAGTTACTATTTGATTTGAGGGTCTTTTAATTGAGAAAGAGGTGATTTATCATGTGCTTTTTCTTTTTAAAGAAGGCCTTAAAAGCACAAAAATAGAGTTAAGGTTTAAAAGAATTTTCCGGTGTTGGTCTAAATCATGTTTGTTGACACACAGAGGAGGTGGTACAACATTTTCATGAGATAAAGTGGGTAGCCAGTGAAGGAAGGCCTTTCTGGGATTTTCTTGCTTCTTCACAGTACTGTAGCAGTACACCCTGTAATCTTATTTTGGGGCATTAATCTGGAGAAAATGCAAGAGAATAGACAAAAATCAAGGACATTCCAGATTTCATAGATTTTTCTTTTTCACCAAAGTTCTTCCTTCACATCTTATTTTTAAAAAAAGGGGAAAAGCTCAATAAAAATCTGCAACAGTAACACAAGTTAGTATAGTCATTAGATTAAAATTACCACCTATCTACCTTCCCTTATACTTCATTATTTCAAAATATCCATGATGGCTTTAATTAGGGCACTCACTCCAGTGATGCAGAGAATGACTCATCCATGTCTACATCTTGTGTAATTCTTGACCTCCCTCTCCCCCAGTAAGTCCTTCATAGAGGATCTAAATTTAATTAGAGTCTAATGCATATTAGAAGCCATCTTCTAAACGGGGGTTCTTAACTGTTTTTCTGTTAGGGACCCCTTTGGCAGTCTCATGAAGCTTATAGATCTTTTCTTAGAATAATATTTTAAGTGGCTAATCTAAAATACATAGATCAGTATTCAGAAAACCCAATTATGCTAAAATGCAATTGTCAAAATATGCATATTTTAAGTTAACAGAGCCCAGGTTAAGAAACACTATTCTATTGTGTTTTTTTTTTCAGGAGAAGTTTTTTTTTTGTCTTTATTAATTTGTTTGTTTACTTTTAGTTAACAAAATTCAATTCCATAATTCCTTGAGTTTCAAATTTTCTTTCCCTCCCTCCTCTTTCCCCGCTATGACAGCAAACAATCCAGTATAGGATTTGCAAATACTTTCACATTAGACATTAATCAGGTTACAAAGGCCAATTGTACTAGATGGGATGAAAAATGGTAAAGAGGAAATAAAAACAAACAGTAAAAAGAAAAAGATCAAGTGGTTTGCTTCAATCAGGATTCAAACTCAGTTCTTTGTAGTTATTTCTCTGGATGTAGGCAGACTCCTTCATGAGTCTTTCAGGATTGACTTATATCACGGAATTGCTGAGAAGAGTCCAGTTTGTCATAGTCATCACACATATGCTGTGTCTGTGATTGTATACAAATTTCTCCTGGTTCTACTCTTCTCACTCAGCATCAGTTTGTATAAACCTCTCCAGGTAAATATGAAAACCATCTCCTCTTCATTTCTTATAGCACAGTAGTATTCCATTACATTCATATACCACCACTTGTTCAGCCATTCCCCAATTGATGGGCACCCCCTTAATTTCCAATTCTTTGCCACCACAAGAAGAGCTGCTATGAATATTTTTGTACATATGCGTCTTCCTCCCCCTTCTATGATCTCTTTGGGATATAACCCTAGAAGTAGTATTGCTGGGTCAAAGGGTATGAAATTATTTATAGCCCTTTGGGCATAATTCCAGATTGCTCTCCAGAATGGTTGGATAAGTTCACGTCTCCACCAGAAATGCATTAGTGTTCCAATTTGCGCACATGCTCTCCAGCATTTGTCGTTTTCCTGTTTTGTCATCTTAGCCAGTCTGACTGGTGAGACGTGGTACCTTAGAGTTGTTTTGATTTGCATTTCTCTAATCAATAGTGATTTAGAGCATTTCTTCATATGCTTATAGATATCTTTAATTTCTTTCTCTGAAAACTGCCTGTTCATATCATTTGACCATTTATCAACTGGGGAATGCCTTGTATTCTTATAGATTTGACTCAATTATCTGTATATTTTAGAAATGAGTACTTTATCAGAGACATAGGTTGTAAAAATTCTTTCCCAATTTCCCACCTCCCTCTTGATCTTGGTTACATTGGCTTTGTTTGTACAGAAGCTTTTCAATTTAATGTAATCAAAATTATCCATTTTGTATTTCATAATGTTCTCTAATTCTTGTTTGGTCATAAAGTCTTTCCCTCTCCACAAATCTGACAATTAAACTATTCCTTGTTCTCCCAGATTGCTTACAGTATCATCCTTTATACCTAGATCATGCACCCATTTAGACTTGATTTTGGCATATGGTGTTAGATAATGGTCTGTGCCCAGTTTCTGCTGTACTATATTCCAGTTTTCCCAGCAGTTTTTGTCAAATAATGTGTTCTTCCCCAAAACTGGGGTCTTTGTGTTCATCAAACAACAGATTACTATACTCAGTGATTGCTGAATCTCATGCACCCAATCTATTCCATTGGTCCTACTCTATTCCTCAGCCAGTACCAAGTAGTTCTGATGACTGCTGCTTTATAATACAGATTAAAATCTTGTGTAGCTAGTCCACCTTCCCTAGCGTTTCTTTTCATTAATTCCCTTGATATTCTGGACCGTTTGTTCTTCCAAATTTTTAAGTTAACAGAGCCCAGGTTAAGAAACACTATTCTGTTATATGTTTTAAAAACTTTTTTTAGGCACTAGTTTTAGAGCTTTTAACATTTTTTGGAGTCTTCAGATTCTATAAGTTATCTTCTCCTTTGTTATAAAACAAAGCCATCCTTTCCAATCCCACATTACCTGTGAAGGTTTTAAGTCATGTCTTGTGCATGAGTTATGATCAGTAACATACCAATTCCTATTTGTGCCCCCCTCCCAATCCCTCCAGTGCTCTTTGGGTAACCTTGAATTTTAATTTTTCAGACCTAATGCTATCCCATGATTGGTAGCTATGCAGCATCACTGCAGGAATATTGATGTTAAAAACATAATTTTTAGAATTTGAGAGAGGCTTATGATAGACCATTAAAAACATTATTCAATTTCCAAAATATAAAGCAATCCATTTTCTCCCTCTTAATTCTTCTTCCTGCTTATTATCCATCAACAATATCTGTCCAAAATTGACTAATACAAAGGGCACCTTCTATCCTTTGATTTAAAATATAATCTCAGAGGTAAAGCTGGGGAGGGGGAGAGATGAGAAAATTAGAAGTAATAATTGCTATTATAGCCAATCCACATGCATATGCTTTCTGATTGTATACTGTGCAGTGTAGAGAGTTAGTACTCAATGTTTGTTGAATTTCAGTGAATTGATGCAGTAGGACACAGTGACCTCACCTTTTTCATGCTTATAAAGAACACATTCCATAATATATTTAGGTGGTAGGGGGACATACTTAGTCCCTAATATTAAAAAAATATTATATCTAGTAAACAAGAGGTACTCACATATTTAAACCTGCAAGGACCACAACATTATTCAGTTCAACTATCTCATTTTTACAGATCATAGGATGATAGTTGTAGATATGCAAGGGATATTAAATGCATGTAGTTTGACCCTGTGAGGCCCAGAAAAGGTAAAGGATTTGTGTAAGGTCAGATCATATCTAAGTTAGAATTTGAGCCTAGTTGTTCTTGACTTGAAATCTAGTATTACATATACTACACCATACTGCTTTAAGATATAGATGCTAAATGGCTTCTGAATTTTTACTAGGTACTGACAAAAACTGGAATTGTGCATATATCTATTGCCAGCTCACCAGGGGTTGGAATATTGAATTATCTGCAACTAGTCTGAAGTAAGACCAACTAAGCCAATCAAGGTTAATGACACATTCTTAACTTTGCTAACTTTTCATTCATATAGCAAATCACCATTTTCCTGACTTGGAGCCAGGTACAGGAGTAGTTATTTCCTAAAGTGCCTTTATAATTCAAATCAGATTGACTCAATACAGTTCCCTATATCATAGAATCATAGTTTTAGCTTGGAAGGGACCTTGGAAGTTGTCTAGTCCATCCTCTTCATTTGATAGTTGATGAAACTGAGGTCCATAGAGATTGTGATTTGTCCATTTTCACCTTGGTAGTACATTGCAGAAGTTGGTAATCAAATTTAAGCCCTGTGATTTTCTAGTTCACTGCTCTTTCTGCTGTGCCATGTTACATCAACTCACTGACATTCAGAAAACATCAAGTGCCTATTCTGTAATCTGCATACATAGTCAGAAGGCGCATGTTGAATGGATTGGCTATCACATCAATTATTAGTTCTAATTAAATGTTCTCCTTTCTTCCCCCAGAGCTGAAATCTTTTAATGTATAATTTGATGTAAATATGTCTTCTGTGGCCACTGTCCTGGCTTTTCTTGTTTCCCTTTTTACCTAATGCCCTGATATCTTTATTAAAACAATCCTTGCTATGTGGCCATTCGGAACAATCTACTCAATTGGCAAGGATTGCATGTGTGCTCCCCAGAAAGCTTCTCTGATGAACGATTTGCATTGCTCTGGGCCAAAAATGGTTTATGTCTTCATTACTAACCTCCCACTTATTAGCATACTTAATATGGAGAGTCAATAACAAAGGTGGATTTTCTTTTTTCATAGATAATACTTGCCTAAGCTGAATGCATTCCTATATACCCTCATTATTACAATATGAAAGAATATGATACCCATAGGTCCCACAATAAAATACCAGCAACTTTTTTGTTCATTTGTTTGAAATAATGTATTTGAAGATAATGATAAAATTTACCTGAGTTATTGACTCTCCCACATTGATTTTAAGGACTAGTACATTTTTCAAAGTTTGGTAGCAAACTATATTATTTATACATGATAGTTTAATTTTATTATATGATAATATTTTTATATATATTTTGAATTATGATTATTTTATATGTAAAAAGAAACAATTAGATATTGAACAAGTCCACAGCTTCTGACCCTGAAGAAAAAGAGCCAGGTTTTTGGTTTATAAGCATTTTTCCCCCCAAAACTCACCTTTTTAGCCTGGTCATTATTTTTTAGCATGGAAAAATCCTACTGGTGTTATTAGTTTAAAGATAACACTCAAATACACATGTTCATGTGTGTTAGTGGTGTGATCAAATGTGTAAGGTAAAGTGAATAAAGTGCTGTTCATAGAAAGGCCTGAAAGACCCAGATTTTCTGATAACTACTTTCTTGGGACCCTGGTCAATTTATTTAACCTTTTCATGTCTCGGGGAACTCTAACACTTACTTGCAAAGTTGTAGGAGCATTCTGAATGCATTGGTAAAGGAAGTTCTCACACTAGGAGTTCCCATGCTGACAAAACTCTCAAGTTCAAATCCTGCTTCAGACTCATAAGTTCTGTGCCCCTGAACAATTCACTTACCTTTTCCCAGCTCCAATTTTCTCATTTGCAAAGCAAGGATAACAACAGCATATACCTTACAGGATTGTTGTGAGGATCAAATGAGATCATATATGTAAAGTGCACTGCAAACCTTAAGGTACTACCTTAATATTCGCTATTGTTATTAAGAAAATAATTAAAATTATTATATGAATCTTCAGATGTAAACTGAGTGAATGTGTATGCATATGTGTGTGCCCTTCAACCACAGAAAACATAGCTTCCTATCCTGAATACAGCTATCTATCCTGAATAATTCTCCATATCCTCCAGTAAATCTACCACAGTCAAGTCAACAAGCATTCATTAAGCACTTACCATTTGTCAGGCACTGTGCTAAGTACTGGGGATACAAAGAAAGGCAAAAGACAGTCCTTATCTCCAAGGACTCCAGAAGACAACACCAAAACATCTATGTACAAACAAGATATAGAAAGGATAAATTGGAAATAACCTCAGAGGAAAAGCACTAGCATGAAGGAAGATTGGGAAAAGAGCTTCTTGTAGATGGTGGGATTTTAGCTGAGATTTGAAGGAATCCAGCCAGGTAAGGAAGTAGACAAGGAGGGTTTCCATGTGTGGGGAACAGCCAGCACAAATGTTTAGTCTGCAGATGAAATGTCTTCTGTGAGAGATAGCAAGGAAGCCAGTGACACTGGATTATCTGTGGAAGAGAATGAAAATAATAATAGCCAGCAACTGTAGTGCCAACTATGTTTTAAACATGTTATCCCATTTGGTCTTCATAACAACCATAGGAGACAGGTACTATGTCTATTTTATAATTAAAAAATATTTTATAATTAAAAAAACGGAATCAAATAGAGGTCAAATGGTTTGCCCAAGTTTATATAACTAGTCTCTATCTAAGGACAGGTTTGAACTCAAGTGTTCCTGATGCTAGGAGCAAGAGTTTATCCACTGCATGATCTAGCTGCCCCTAGATGTAAGACATAAAGAAACTGAAAAGGTTAGAAGAGGCCAGGTTAGGAAGAACTTTAAAAGGTAAACAGAAGGTTTTATATTTGATACTGCAGTTCATTGACTAGAGCTGTGACATAGTTAGGTTTTTGGCCCAGGAATATCACTTTGATAGCTGAGGTGAGGATGGACTAGAGTGGGCAGAGACTTGAGGAAAAAAACACCAAGTAGAAGCCTATTGCAATAGCACAGGGGTGAGATGGTGAGAGCCATAGGGGGTCCTCCCAAAAAGTCAGCTGTTTCCTTGTTTTCTTCTGACATTGAGAGGATGCCCGTGGAGCATTTGAGCTTTCTATTTGTTATCTTTCACTCTCAGTGTATTACCAGGCCATGATGACATTCATCCTCCTTCAGTTCATTAAATAATGGAAAGAAAAAAGTGATCTCCTTTTGAATATCACTTGAGAAATCCTGCTTGTCTCCTAAAACTTCTTATGGACATTACCCTTGATGAGTTTGTAGAAAATTTACTTAAAAATGCTGTGTGTTTCTCCTAAAGGAAACAATAGGTTGATAAGGCTCTGTTAATAATCATTTATTGATGGATAATTTAGAGTACACATATAGCTTTATAGGAAAACAGTCAGCATAGGGTTAAATCAGATATTGTGAGACTCTCTCTAAAGGTTAAGTTCCTTTTCAAGTATTAGTGGATAATTTCTCCTTTTTCTTTAACTAAAGGTTAAGTTCCTTTTTACCAGAGGCTGGAAACTATGCTAACCCCTTTAAAAGGGACACTTTTAATTACGAAATGCTACAGCTGTAGAGCAAAGATTTCTAAGGCAATGGCACTGACAAGCTGATAGATACAGGCCCTAATCCCAGAGAATATCAGATTTAATAGTTGTCCCACCCTAGAAACTCTGCATTTAGTAACACCAGGTTATATTCAACATTCATCAGTATGTACCTAGCTTAACCACAAGTGAGATGACCTGCCTTGTTCAAATGAATTATGTTCAAAACAAGTTTCCTAAGACTGATAGAATTTTAAATTCTTTTTTGTTATAAAAATAAGCTTTATAAATCACTCCTTTCTCTGACCTCTGAGGAGTCAGGTAACCTTGTTTGATCAGCAATAGCCCACCTTGCTAATTAAATCATTATGCTCAGAAGTATTGTGCCTCAGACTTTTCTTTTCCAGATATTAACTTAACACTCCTCTCCCCCTACCTTTGGTGTCTTTCCCTCTTTCAGATACATTGTGAATTGATGCATTGATGCCATTACAATGTCACCTATTGAAATGAATCTCCTCTATATACACTTGGTATATTTCAGTTGCTTTTTTCCTGTCTCTGTCCAAATTTGTACCATTTCTATCAATCAATGAATCAACAAACATTTATTAAGCATTCCTTATGTGATAGACACTGTACAAGGCTCTGGGGATACAAATGCAAGAAATAACTCCTGCTTATAAGGAGCTCACACTAAAGGGAAAGACAAGAACTATGCGCGCGCGCGCACACACACACACACACACACACACACACACACAGTCCTGAATTTAAATGTAACCTTAGACATTTTCTAACTGTGTGACCCTGGGCAAGTCACTTAACCTCTGTTTGACTTAATCTACTGGAGAAAGAAATGACAAATCACTCCAGTATCTTTACCAAGAAAACCCTAAGGACAGTATGATCCACAAGGCTACGAAGAGTTGGACACAGCTGAACAACTACAACAACCACAACAACAACATGGGAATAATAATGGCACCTACCTCACAGGGCTGTTGTAAGGATCAAGCAAGTTAACAGATGTCAAGTGTTTTACAAAACTAAGCTATACAGATATTAGCTATTATTTAAAAATTATACAGAATAAATATGAAGAGAATAAATGCAAATACATACTGAGTAGTTAAATACAAGGTAGTTTGGGAGGGAACATTAGCAATTAGGGGATCAGGAAAAACTTCATATAAAAGTAGGTGCTTGAACTAGATTGTGAAGGAAGAGAAGAAATCTGTGAAATAGAAGTGAAGAATGAGTGTATTTCAGGCACAGGAGATGGGCAGTATAAAGACACTGAGATGGAGGGAGGAGTGTCATGTGTGAGGAGAAAAGAGATGGATAGTTTGGCTGAATCACAAAGTGTGTGTGTGTGTGTGTGTGTGTGTGTGTGTGTGTCTATGTCTGTTTGTATTGTTTAATGAAGCTGAAAGATAGGTTGGGACAAGCTTCTAAACAGCTTTTAGAGATAAATAGAGAAGTTTATTTTTATCCTAGAGGTAATAGGGAGCCACTGGAGTTGATTGAATGGGAAGTGACATGGTCAAATTCGTGTTTAACGAAAATTACTTTGGTAGCAGTGTTTCACGGCCTAAAAAGGGGAAAGATTTGAGACAGGGAGATCAATTAGGAGGCTATTGCAATAATCCAAGCAAGAGGTGATGAAGATGTCAGCTTTGTGAGTAGAGAGAAAGGGTTAGATATATGAGAGATATTTTGGATGGAGAAAAAAGGCAAGATTTGACAAATGATTGGAGATGTAGGGTGAAGGATACTAAGAAGTCAAGGATGATGGCAAGGTTAAAATCTAGGAGTCTTGGAAGTGTAGTGGTACCTTTAACAGAAATAATGAAGTTTGGATCAGAGAAATTTTGGAGATGATGAGTTAAGTTTTGGTCATTTTGAGTTTGAGATATCTTTGAAATATCTAGCTTGAAATTTCCAATAGGTATTTGGTGATATGAGAATGAAGTTCAGGTGAGAGATTAGGTCTAGATATAGAAATTTTTGAGCCATCTGTATAGAGATGATAGTTAAATTCAAAGAAGTTGATAAATACATCAAGAAAGAATATAGAGAAGAAATGCCTGATAGGGCATTATATGAATTACAATTCATAAATGGAGATAAAAAGGTAGCCATCAGATAGATATGAGGTGAACTAGGAGGAAATAGTGACACAAAAATTCAAAGAAGAGATAATATTTATAAGACAAGGATCGTCAACAGTGTTAAATGCAGGATATACAGCAAGAAATGTGAAGGCTGAGAAAAGACCACCAGGTTTGTCAATTATGAAATGATTGATAATCTTGGAGAGAGTAAGTTCAGTTGAATAACGCGATCAGAAGCCACATTTGCAAAAGTTTGAGGAGTGAATGAAAGGAGAAAAAATAGAAACACAAGTATTGACAAAATGTTCAATAAACCTTGTTGAGAAAGGCAGGAGAAATAGAGAATAATGGCTTGAGAGCATAATAGGGTCTATTTTTTTAGACTTTATTTTAATTTTGCTTTATGAAATGAAACAAATATTTCCACAGCATGAATAAAAAATGATGATTACACATGAAATTACAAATCTATTATGAACAATTTTCTATTCCTTTTAAATATATAATAACATTATCATATAACTTTCTTTTTAAATATTTTATTCCACTTAGAGATGGCTACCATTAGAAACAAATATGTGTGTGTCCACACACACATATACACATATATGTATATGTACCCATGTGTATATATTGTCAACCTTATAAAAAGTTTGGTTAAAGCAGAAAAACAAATAGTGATATACAGTTATTTCATTTTATTCCCTTAAGCTAGAAAACTTGTATAAGGGGTACAGGAGCTGAGTCCTGACTGGTGAACAAAAGTATGAGAGGGTTTAAATACATTTAGCATCATCCCAATTCAGCATGGCCGTGTCACACGAATTTATGATCCTCATAAATGTTTAATCATTGTATGAGAAAGGAATTTTCTTAATTGAATAAATGGTAAATAAAACAAAACAAGAAAGCTGACAAAGTGTCAATTGAAATTATGATCCACAGGGGCGGCTAGGTGGTGCAGTTAGTAGAGCGTTGGGCCCTGGAGTCAGAAGGACCTGAGTTCAGAGACCCGCCTCAGACACTTAATGCACACACAAATAAAAACCTAGCCGTGTGACCTTGGGCAAGTTACTTAACCCCAATTGCCCTCCAAAAAGCAAAAAAAAAAAAAAAGAAATTATGATCCACAATATCTGTGTTTTCTTCACCATTAACATTCCATAACATGGTATATGTGCAGAAAATATTAAGATAAGAAAAAATCCCGTTACTCAAGCTAATGCCTCAAGTTAAGGGTCTCATCCTTAGGGCCATAAAGTAGGCTTCTTCTGCTTTGTTAACATAAGGCGAGGTATTCTCAGAGAGCAAACTCAAAGCTGGGTCTGTTTGGAGTTTATGATCTCAGAATGCCCATTTTAAATCCTACTCTCAGCTTTATCTGGTTTCTGGATTTCCTGACACAGAAAAAGAGCTTTTTTAAAATGAGGCAAAGCCGTCTGTTTGATTAATTCAGACTTTGGTCAAAACATGTTATTTAATGATTATATATATATATATATATATATATATATATATCTAAAATCATTCTATAGATATTGCTATTCATCAGTTCTCTGGATGCCAATAGTGTCTTCTTTCATATCTCTTTTGTAATTAATTTGGGTGTTTATAATAGTCATAATGACTTTTAATCACTCAAAGTTGTTCTTAAAACAGTATTTCTGTTATTGCACACAATATTCTCTTGGTTCTGCTCATTTAACTCTTCATTATTTCATGCAAGTCTATCCATGTTTTTCTAAAATTAATGAGCTTATCATTTCTTATAGCTCAGTATTTTTGCATCCCAATCACATGTGATGAATTGTTCAACCATTCCCCTATTGATGGGCATCCCTACAATTTTCAGTTTTTTTGCTGCTATAAAGAAAGCTGCTATAAATACTTTAAAACATATAAGTTCTTTTCCTTTTTCCCTAATCATCTTTGGAAATAGACATAGGAGTGATATTGCTGGGTCAATGGGTATAGGTGATTTGATAACTCTTTTGGCATCATTCCGGATTTCTCTCCAAACTCAGTTCACAGTTCCACCAACAGTGGAATTAGTGTCCCAATTTTTCCACATCCCCTCCAACATTTATCACTTTTCCATTCAATCATTTTAGCAAATATGATAAGTGTAAAATGATATCTTAGAGTTGTTTTAATTTACATTTCTCTAACCAATAATGATTTAAAACCTTTTTTCATAAGATTATAAATTGTTTTGATTTCTTCATCAGAAAACTACCTGTTCATATTCTTTGATCATTTATCAATTGGGGAATGCGTCATATTCTTATAGATTTTACAGAGTTCTTTATGTATTTTAGACATGAGACCTTTAGCTGAGAAACTGTCTATAAAATGTTTCGCCCAATTTTCTGATTTCCTTCTGATCTTGGCTGCATTTCTTTTATTTGTATAAAACCTTTTAAATTTAATTTAATCTAAATTATCAATTTTACATTTCACACTGTTATCTCTTATTCATTCATGAATTGTTCACCTACCCATAAGTCTGGTAGGTAACATGTTTCATGTTCAAATTTTTCTTGTATTTTCTCTCTAGGTTACATATCCTCTTTGATCCCATCTTGGTAAATGGCATAAGATATTGGTCCATGCCCAATTTCTGCTAGATTGCCCTCTAGCCTAAGGTCTAGTGAATTTAAAAAAAATAATATTTTTTCCTTATTAAAAAAAATTCCTAACTTCACAAACACCTTATAAAATGTACATTCTATATGCATTGTAGGAAAGAGAGGATTGTAAATGAAAATGCAAGTTTCTATTATGTAGAATTTGCTTTTATTTCAAAGTATTAAATAAATTCAAGATGTAACTTTCAAAGTTTTCTTGCTTTTCTGTGATAACTATTGGCCTTCGTTTATCTCTCATTTTGGTATGAATGGGACCCTATTCCTAATCTGTTCTTCCTTCCTAGCTCACCCTCCTCCCACATCAAAAACAAATAAAAACAATACTAGTTTTTTAAGGCTAGGGAGACTTGGTCATATTGAAAGGAAGGGAACAGTAAATATGGAGAGGTTGAAGTTTTGAATGAGAGAGATTATAATTGAGGGTGCAGTCCTTTGGGAAAGATGTGAGGGGATAGGTTCAAGCCCACATGTAGAGGAATTGACCTTGGCAAGAAGGGTCACTTCAGTTTCAAGAGACTGGAGGGAAAGAGGAGGGAGTAGATGATAGCAAGGGAGTTTGAGATGGAGAGGAAGAAAGAACAATAGGTTCATCTCTAATAGCCTCAATTTTTTTTTCAGCAAAATAAAAGGCAAAGTCTTCAACTGAGATGGGGATGGAGAGGGGAAATGTGGGAGACTTGAGGAGGGAAGAGAAGGTTTGTAATATTTCTATGGAGAGTGAAATACTATCTTTGTCTCTAAGACTCTCTATACCTGGTATAAAATAAGCCATTATTAAATGTTCTCTTTCTTTCTTACTCTATTTTTCTTTCATTTATCTATCATCTATCTGTGTACATATATACATATTGCATGCATACATGTATACTTACACACATACACACAAATTCCATCACCAGTGCAAAAGGATTTATTTATTTATTTACTTTCTTGGAAGTAGTAAATGAAGAGTGTAGATACTTAATGGGTCCAAATGGATTTAATTATTGTGCCACCGCCCTTTGTTAATTCTAAGGACTTCTGAAGTACCTGAGTCTGTACCAGGATGCCTGCATGTAATAAAAGTGACAATCTTACTTCATAAGTCCAGTCCGTATTCTGAGGAATAGTCCCTCATATTCCATAACCTAAAAACAAATTCACAAAACAAATAGATATTGCCTTTTTTCATTTAATTCCTAGTTTTTCTGTGTTCAAATGTTGTATCGTAGTCTTTGTGTCTTGTTCTTTTGTAAATTTATCAAGGGCTTTGATTACAAAATTCCCATTCAGAAAGTACTGAATTAATTTCACTCTCTTTGCTCATTACACTGCATAGCTCCATGTGCTGATGGAAGTTTATTAAATACTATCAGATAGTGATGATGCTTGCCATCTAAAAGCTTACGATGGAAGTAGGAGCCTTGTGTTTTCTCCTGGATATTCTTCTCTAGACATTTCATCTGCTACAACCCAAGTAAAAATAATTAAAAGCTTAAAAAAGCCTTCTTGGGTTAAAATAGAACCTGTAGCTCCCAAGTTCCCATTTCAGAATGCAGTATGTGCTCAGAAGTACATGGTGTTTCGTACCACAAAATGAGCTGATTAGGTGCATGTATCTAAATCTATACCACAAGTAGAATAGATGTTTGCCAAATAATACCACTTTGATGGCGTAAAGCAGACCATCACTCTAAATTCTGTTTTTCCATTAAATTCAATTGAAAATGTCCATACAAGTATTTCTAACCTAAAACATCCTGTGCACAAGTACACAGTTGAAGCAATTTACAAGAAAGCAATGAAAACTTGCATGGATTTATGAGTTTTACCACAGCAAAGTGTATTTGCAATGGCTGGAGTTTTGGACTGAATTGATGAGGTGTATAGGGGAATCTAGACAAGTGACAATGAAAGAGTCAGAAAGCATACATTTTCACTGAAAAAAAAGACCAAAGGCCATGGCTAATGTGAAGGACACAACAGCTACTGTATTAAAGCTTGTGTGTACTTATGTCAAAGCATTAAATAGGAAAAATAATGCCCATTCAGTGTCGGGTGTCTTCCTTGATTTTAACAGAATCATCTATTCTATATTTTCCCTTGGAAGTCATTGTGACTGGTAGAACAATATATACCTGCCATTAGAAATGGTCTCATAGCATAGTTTTCTACTTGGATTTAATGAGACAAAGTGCTTGTGTGCCATAAAGCGGTACCTGCCATGGTGTTAAGTAGTATTAATTGAACACAAGACTAAAGTGCCACGGACTACCACATTAAAACACTTTACTTCAGTAATAGGTATGGAAGGTACTTTTGAAGCAAGACAGCTTAGAAAACCATGTGACTTTCTGAGTCAGAAGGGATTATCTATTTCCTTTGTTGCCCTCTTTTTATAGATGAGAAAACTGATGTTCAGGGTAATCAAGTGTTTTTGCCTAAGTTCTGATTTGAGCAAATTATTAGCAGATTTGGGACTAGAATCTAGTTCTCCTTATTCTTGATTTGCTCAGATTTCTATTGTGCCAACCTGCTTCTAAATGATAGTGAATTGACCCTGTTGATAATAATTCTGTTCTTTGACTTTATTTGCACATTTAATTTCTGGAATACTCTTAAGGCTTTATTTTTGCTCTTCTAAATGGCATTAGAGGGGTGAAGTGCTATTGAAATAAGTCATGAAAACAAACTCATTTCAGATGTTCAAATAGTTTACAAAAGCATTGTATTTTATTAATTCCTCAATGTTGGAATAGTATATATTCTCTCTTTCTTTGTATTTGTATGCTATTTTTTACAGTATTATGATCTCTATGAATTTGATATTTTGCCCTTTCTACATTATTTCTCAGTACTTATATCCTAGGAAATGATTAGTTTTTTGTAAAGATATCACATGATGCTGAAAAAGAAGAATATTTGAATATTTTAAGGCATCTCATGCCTTCCTCCTCCAAATCTTTTCTAGACTATTATCCCCAGTTTTTTCAAACAATCCTCATATGTCATAGACTCAATACCCTTCACTTTGCTGTTTGCCATCCTCTGGGAATTCTATCACTGATTTATGTCCTCTCTAAATTGTGTTTTCTATAACCAAACACTACACTTTAGATATGATAAATCCAGTGCAGAGAACATTATTCCAGGAATCTATCCCTCCTTAACTGAGTCCAAGCTTATATTAGCTTTTTGGCTGTCATTTTATATTGCTTACTCGTATTGTGTTTACAACTCATTAAAAATCTGTTTTTACACAAACTGCTCTCTAGTCATATCTTCCTCATCTTGAGCTTGTGAATTTGATTTTTTAACACAATATTATACATTTATCTAAATTAAATTTCATATTGTTAGAGACAAACCGATGTTTTAGCCTGTCAAAATCCTTTTGGTTCTTGATTCTTTTATCAAATATATTAACTATCCTTCCTTGCTTTGTGTCATCTACCAATTTGATAAGGATGTCATCGTACCTTTGTCCAAAACATTTCCAAAAATATTAAATAACACAGGTCAAGAATGGGATCCATTGGAGATGTTGCCAAGTTGATATCAAAATATTAGCAGTTATTCTTTCACTTCAAGCATTTAGCCAGTCCCCAATCCATCAAATTGTACGATCAATCATAATATTTTTCCATCTTTTCCACAAGATCAACTATTTTTCTATTTTTTTTACAAAATGTATTATAACATTTTCTTGACCTATCAATTTAAATATGTTGTCTAAAAACAAAATAGGTTTAGTCTGTAATGATTCATTCTTGATAAAATGAGGGTGTTTTTTTGTGAAGATCACTTCTTTTTCTTGCTATTCTCCAAACACCTCTTTAATAATCCGTTCTATAGTTTTGCCGGGAGTTGAAGCCAAACCCATTGGCCAAGAATTTACTGACTCTCTTCTTTTCCCTTTTTTAAAGACAAGGCACTATTTTTCCTTCAAGCTAGTGTTCTTTCATCTGTTTTCTAAGATCTTTCAGCTATCACTGGCAGTGGCTCAGCTATCTCATCTGTAAAGTATTTTATTCTTCTTTTCAGTAACTGAGGATGTAGTTTTTCTAGTTCAGGTGATTAATTTCATCAAGGGTACATAGACATTCTCTTAAAATCTCCTTATTTGTCTTGGGAAGCAGTTTGGGTATCAGCTAATGAAGCTATTTATTTTTCTTTTCTTTCTTCCTTTCTTCTTCCTTCCTTCCTCCCTCCCTCCCTCCCTTCCTTCCTTCCTTCTTTCCTTCTTTCCTTCCTTCCTTCCTTCCTTCCTTCCTTCCTTCCTTCCTTCCTTCCTTTCTTCAAAAGACATTTTCCTTAGCAGAAAATAATGGAAACAAATTAAAAATTGAGCATGTCTATATTTTCTTAGCTTTCAGCAGTCATAGTCATGTCAATTCCAGGCAGTGGTTCTCTCATTTTTTGAGCCATTATCTCTCTTCCAATACAGCTACACACACACACACACACACACACACACACACACACACACACACACACACACACTTTATTTTCCAGAACTTTCCTTGTCAACCAAAATTCATTCTGAGCTTTTAAAATTGCTGACCCTCTTAATATAGGACCTTGCCATACTTTTTTATTTATCTTCTATTTCCTGGCCTTACTTTCATTTTCTGTATATATATTTTAAATTATGTTGGCAAATTCTCAATGTATCTACATTGATCTATTGAAAAAGCTCTTATTTTCCCTCTTTATATCAAAATAGTTTCCTTTTGTACCTTCAGATTTTAATCCTTGACATTGCCCTATTAATCCTGGACTTATTTCCCCTTTAGAATTATAGTCAATAGAATAATCCAACAAGCATTAATTATTTACTATTTGCCAGACACTGTGCAAGGTGTTGTGACTACAAAGACAAAAACAAGACAATCCTTGCTTCAGAATGCTTGCTTACATTTTAATGGAAGACACAGCATGGACATATATAGGTATATTTAAGATACATACAAATCAAATTCAAAGTAAGCTTGGGGGGAAAGACAGGTGAGGGAGTTCTGGAAGGAGAGGAGGACCAGGAGAGACCTTAGGCGGAGGGTATTATCTGAGTTGATTTTTGAAGGAAACCAATAATTCCAGTAGGCCAAGGGTTCTTAATCTGGGTTGTATCCATGGACAGATCTAAGCGGGTCCATGGGAGCAATGCATAGAACAATGGACCTGGAGTTAGTAAGACCTAAATTCAAATCCAGTCTCAGACACTGTAAAGGCAAAGACAAGAAGCTTTCCAGAGTACTGCTGCTGTGAACGGCTTCAAGTTTCTGATTATATAGTATAGTGTACTCTCTATTTATTCAACAGTAAATTAAAGCAAAACATTCACAGAAACCAAAGTACAACATTCACAATGTTAAGGCATAACAACTTATCACTAAAATGGCCACATAATTTTCACCAAAGTGGTCACATAGTTTTAAGCAAAAGATAGCATTCAAGCCTCCTTAATTGACACAAAGTACAATCATTCAGTAACACAAATCATCAGTATAGTCCCAGGACCTCTGCAAACATCAGCAAGACCCTCCTCTAGGACTTCTGTAAACATACAACAAGAAAATCCTCTTTCAGGGCTTCTAAACCAGCAGTAAGGTCCCAGGGCTTCTGTAACAACAGCAACTATCAGCAGACGAATCTGACAAAGTAATATCAAAATAGACAGATAAAGTACTGGCACCGCAGCCATGCTTCCTCCTGGTTCTCTCTTCTCATTTCTCAGTTCTTCTTAACTCTCTTCTTAGTTCTTCTCAGTTCTCAGTTCAGTTCCCAAATTTCAGTTCTCAGTTCTCTCACCATAAGTTCTGTCCTCAATTCTTCTCTCCAGCCTGGGCCTCTCCTTATCATTAGCTCCTCCCTGCCCTACCCCTTCTTGTTGCATCAGCAAGTTCCTCCCACTGTGGGATTCACACATTCTGTTTATTTTTTTTTAAACAAAGTCTTGATATAATTAAGTGGAAAACTGAACTTGAAACAAGGGGCTAACTAAGTACTTGTGTGCTTGCCATTACAAGGGGCAGAGAAGATCTTCAAATCCCTATTACCATTATAAGAACTCACTATTTGTGTGACTCTGAATGAATCATTATCTCTATCTTCTGTTTCCTTATCTGTAAAATGTGGGTGATAAAAACACTAATCTACCAGGATTGTTACAAAGATAAAGTGAGAATATATTTGCAAAGTGTTTTGTATACCTTAAAGCACTATATAAATTATATATTATTATTATTGATTTATAATTAAAATTTGATATTTCACTAACCTGAAACTAAAATTTAGAATTTACTTCAATTATGGATGAAAACAAGATATTCTTAGGCCTATTTGTTGTTGTTCAGTCATTTTTTAAGCATGTGTGACTCTTCTTAATTTCGTTTGGGCTTTTCTGAACTGAGAACTGAGAAGAACTGAGAAGTGAGAAGAGAGAACTGGGAGGAAGCATGGCTGTGGTACCCGTTCTTTGTCTTTCTATTTTGATACTACTTTGTCAGATTCGTCTGCTGATAGAGGAAGTTGCTGTTGTTACAGAAGCCCTGGGACCTTAGAAGCCCTGAAAGAGGATTTTCTTGTTGTACTGGAGTGGTTTGTCATTTCATTTTCCAGCTCATTTTATAAATGAGAGACCTGAGGCAAATAGGGTTAAGTGACTAGCCAAGGGTTTCATAGTTATAAGTGTCTGAGACTAGATTTGAACTCATGAAGATGAGTCTTCCTGACTCCAGGCCTGTTACTCTATCCACTGTACCACCTAGCTGTTCCTCACTTGGTAAGGTGGTCCATTAAATTAAAAAGAAAAGTTTAACAAACTTTGTAGTAGGTGTAAGTATAGATGGAGAGTATATTGTGTTTAGGTCCAGTCTGTTCAAGAACATGGACTTGGCAAATGGAGTATTGTGAGTGAGGAATAGCAAATAGACCAGTATGGCTGGATACTAGAGAGAGTAGAGAGAACAGCTAGGCTGTAAAGAGCAAGTCATTTAGCTTTTGAAGTCACATTTTCTTCTTGCCAATCAAATATCCTTCCCATAAATCTTTTTTTTTTTTTTTAAAGCAATTGGGGTTAAGTAACTTGCTCAAGGTTACATGGCTAGTCATTATTTATGCATGGGTGCTCATTTTCTGAGGCCGGATCTGATCTCGGGTCATCCAAACTCCGAGGCGGGCGCTCTTACTCACTGCACCACCTAGCTGCCCCTTTAGGGCAATTGGGGTTAAGTAACTTGCCCAAGGTTACACGGCTAGGTTTTTGTTTTGTATGGATTAAGTGTCGGAGGCCGGCTCTGAACTCAGGTCCTTCTGATTCCAGGGCTGGCGCTCTATTCACTGCGCCACCTAGCCGCCCCTCCCTAAATCTTTTTAAATGTGTTCTCCCCAACTCTAGGTTGTATATCACCTTGTACCTAGATTACTTCTCTTTCTCTGTCACAAACTCTTAGAGATGGTGGTCACTCCCTTTCCTCACAAAAGGTTGCCATCATTCCCATTCCAGATAATACTATCACCCAGTTAGGGAGAAACAGATCCAAAAATATAATTTCTTCTTATTGGTTCATTCACCTTTTGAAGGATGAAATTATCATTAAGGTGAATTAAGAAGTTATTAGCTGCTCTGCTTTTGGCAGAGAATGAGAGAGAGCTCCAGCAGATGTCTGTATAATTGAAGTCCCCAGCAAGGCTACAACATTACTCTGTGCCAGACTCATAATCTGTTTCCTCAACTACTCATCTATTTCCTCTTTCCATCCAAGTGGTCTTGCTACATTCTGTGCTCAAGGTCAGTAGCTTTGATGCAAGGAGGTCATCTAGATTTATTTTCTGTTTCTTTCTTTTAACATTTTATTCATTATTGCATTCTTTCATTGATCTTTGTCTTTCTTTTTTTCACCATCACCTATTTTATAAAAAAAACCTCTTCATCTTCTATTCCAAAACATTGATTCCCTTTTTGAACTATTTAACAGGCTTAATTTTACTTTTTCTGGGTATATTTTATTCTTTTTAGTCACCCTGGGTTTTTTTTTTAGCAGTTATTACATTAACAATACCTTTTCTTGGAAATTTTTCCTCACATCTCATAATTCTTATTCATTGCATTATTAGGATTTTTGGTTAGTTTACTTATTTGTGCAGTCTTTTCTGGTTTTCTTGTGGGATTTTCCTTGGTAGGATTTCTTTTCCTCCTTTTCTGTCTTTTGTGTGTGTGTGTGTGTGTGTGTGTGTGTGTGTGTGTGTGTGTGTGTGTGTGTGTGTGTGTGTATTGCTGTTTTGAGGTGATGAAGGAGAGCCAAGTCATGACTGCTCATTCAGTTATATTTTCAGTGTGCCATAGAGTGGTGGTCCTGGAGTCAGGAAGATGACTTCAAATCTAGCTGCAGATTCTTACTACCTGTGTGACCCTGGCAAATCACTTAATCTGTCTGTCCCAGTTCCCTCAACTGTGAAATGGGGATAATAACACCTACCTCCCAAGATTGTTGTGAGGATAAAATGTGGAAATATTTTAAGTGCTTCACAAATTATAAGGTGCTATATAAATATTTTCATTGTTGTTTTTGTTTTGGAGATAAGAAAATTGAAGCTCAGAATCTGGATCTTGTTGACCCAAATGCCGTGTGTTTTCCTACTTTATAATAAAGTTTCCAGAGAAAATATTTTTTAAAAAAAGCTTGAAAAGGATGGGAATCAGCTAGAGGAATCAGAAAAGAATTCCTAGAAGAGGGGATCCTTGAGCTGGGACATGAAGGAAGAGAAAGATTTCAAAAACAGGATGTGGATGTAAGGAATGCATGCTGGTCAAGGGAAATGGCTAAGGGAGATGGTGGTGGCACGCTTCCCAAACTTTTCCAATGGTAGCAGGACCTCAAAGTTCTAATGCAGGGAACCTTTCTTTAATGCTTCTTCCTGTAATTCAGACTTTAATGTACTATTTTCATCACATTCTTACAATTATTGATTTTTTTAGTCGAACTAATTTTTAAAAATATCTACAATCTAATAAAATCTAGACCCTTTCCTGTTTGAATGGTGAAACTTTTTTTAAAGACTCCCTCACATAATAGATAGAGCATGGGCCCTATCATCATGAATGAGTTCAAATATTGATTTAACTCCTAGCTGTGTGACCCTCACAAATCACTTAAACTCTGTCCACTTCAGTTTCCTTAGCTTAAAATAGAAATACTAATAGCCCTTGCCTCTCTTGGGGTTGTTGTGATGATCAAATGAAATAATATTTGTAAAGTTTTTAGAGCAGTACCTGTAAATGTTCCTTCCTTCCTTTTCTCTTCCCCTCCCTCTTCCTTTCCTTCCTTCCTTCCTTCCTTCCTTCCTTCCTTCCTTTCTTCCTTCCTTCCTTCCTTCCTTCCTTCCTTCCTTCCTTCCTTCCTTCCTTCCTTCCTTCCTTCCTTCCTTCCTTCCTTCCTTCCTTCTTTCCTACCAAAAACTTAAGGAACTTTATCTGACAGAGAACCTTGGTGCTATATATCTCTATCCTCTCAAATGGAAATAGAAAGAGTGACATTCTTACTAGCATTAAAAGCAAGAAAAATGTCATGTAGCCTCCAATACTATCTAGTGGAGATGGTATCCCGATGAGCTGACAAGCACTATTCCAGCTCATTCAGAGTGGTTGCAATAAATAATGTGTATATATGATTCATAATATATTAATATCTATATCATCTCTATTAAATCTAGCTCTATCCCTATAATAGCAGGGTACCTCAAGCTAGCAGGACTTGATTACTCTGTTCTTTAAGATCATTTACTGCTCTTTATCCAAACAGTATTTCAACATTTAATGATTCCATGATCTTATCAATGATACAGACTGCAACCCATACACATCCTCTCATCCTGTACAATTCTCGTTCCTATCCTCCCATAAATTCTCCATAGAAAATCTTCCCAATATGCTGGAAAGTCCTCCAAGGTCATTTAATATTCTGTAGGTACCAGTGCAACACTTGTTTTTCCTTGCCCTTTTTAAATGAGTGAAATACAGTTCTTCCAAATAAGTTCTCTGTAGAATTTCTTTTGCAAGGCTCATAGGACTGATTGCATATCTGAAGCAGACAGTGGAGTTCATGTAGCCTAATGCTTTGCCTCCCCTTTTCTTCTTTTTTAGAGAAGTGATTTATCAGAAGTCTCAGAGGTAGAATAAGAGAATCTTTGCTGGGGGATATTAATGTGTTCATGAATTCAGTTTTTAAAAAATGTTTTAAGTGTATTTCAATACAAATAGCTTCCTTTGTAGTCTTATTTTTAAAACATTTAGAATCATTAGTGTGAGAAAGAACATACTGACTTTAACTAGATTCTCAAAGGGGTCCATGGCAAACACAAAAAATTAAGAACTCCTACCCTAGGGGGAGCTAGGTGGTGCAGTGAATAGAGTACCGGCCCTGGAGTCAGGAGGACCTGAGTTCAAATATGACTTCAGACACTTAATACTGACTAGACATGTGACCTTGGGCAAGTCACTTAACCCCAATTGACCTGCCTTCCCCCTTCTAAAAAACAAAACAAACAAACAAATAAACAAAAACAAGAACCTCTATTCTAGGTATTACCACTGTATTCACTAAAGGGAAAGAGCTACCTATATAAAGTTACTGATAGTTAGACAAAGATTACTCTTCATGGAAGGAGGTAACCCTCTGTATGGAAGCATAATTAGAAGATAACATGTTCTAGGAATGATAAAAATAGGAACAGAAACAACTCAAAATATATCTAAAATTTTCTGATCTAAAATTAATTGATAGAGAGCTGACCTCAGAGCCAGGAAAACCTTAGTTCAAATTTTGCCTTTGACACATCTGGCTCTGCAACCCTGAACAAGTCACTTACCCTCTCAGTATCTGAGACAACTTTCTAAAATTATAAGTTGTGGGGTAGTTGACTCCTTGAGTTGTTAAAGATATTGATTCGGGGCGGCTAGGTGGCGCAGTGAGTAGAGTGTCGGACCTGGAGTCAGAAGGACCTGAGTTCGGATCCGGCTTCAGACACTTAATGCCCACACAAATAAAAACCTAGCTGCGTGAACTGGGGCAAGTTAGTTAACCCCAATTGCCCTCCAAAAGGTAAAAAAAAAAAAAAAGATATCGATTGATTTTATTTACATTTTCAGCTACTGCCCTTGTTTTTCCCATACATACATTTCATAACATATTCATGAACCTTTACATAAGCCATTTCCCTGCTAGAATGTTCTGACTCCTCATTTTTATTTCATAGAATCCCTAGTTTCTTCTAATGCTCAGTTCAGGTGCCATCTTGTACATGAGGTATGTCCTGATTATCCAGAAATTAATTAGTATCTATACTATTATATATCTATATCTATATATATGTGCACACATACATACATTTATTTGTGCACATGTTTTTCCTCCAATAAACTTTAAAGTTCTTGAAGGCAGGGAGTAATTTGATTTTGCCCTTGAATCCCCTTTGCCCTGCACAGTATAACATAAGCACTTAATAAAAGCTTATTGAAGAAATTCATGGATGGATAGGTAAATGAATAAACAGATGAATTAATATATCTTAATATAATCTTTTTTGAAGAAATTTCTTTATTTCCAATTTATTCATTCTGATTTTTTCTTTTGATTTTTAATTCTGTTTATTTTTTCCTTCTCTCTCTTCTATGATTACATCAGCTAATTATTTACCTATTTTTTGTCTCTTAAAATTGTTCTTTATTTTGTTAATATTTTTTAAAAATTAAGTTTTATGTCACTTTTAATTTTCAAAATATCCTTTTTTGCATTTCTTGTATTTGTCTATTTGGGAGTTTGATCATATTTTATCATTAGTACTCTTTTTATTTCATTACCATTAGTGTTTAGGGATGTAAACTTGCCTTTGAGGTATGATTTAGATGCGTACTAAAACATATTGGATGAATTATCATTGCTATTATGTTTAATATAATTTATCATTGTTACTCTGATTTCATCATTGACTTGATCAATAAATTGTATGTCATTCCATAGTCTCCATTTAGCTCTGCATATTTGCTCATATTTCTTTTTATTACCAGTTTTATTGTGCTAGGATATATAAAATATATGTTGGAGGTTTCTGATTTTATGCATTATATCTATCAATAATGTACATAGTAGCCAATAAACCTAACACAATCTTGCATTATTTGGAGACAGTGTCCAAAATGAGACAGGTATTGCCACTGTATTATGTTTTGGTCAGACCATGTAGAGGAATGTGTTCAGTTGCGTGCTCTACATTTGAGGAAGAGTATGGACAAATTGTAAGAAAAGTGAGCGGCATGTAGAGATGGTTGGAAATTGTGTTATTGATATAAGATGTTGGAATGTTTGCCCTAGAGAAGAAAACCCTTAGAGGACTCTGTGTGTACATACCAGGACTCTTTTCCCTTAATCCTTTATTCTGTTCCTCTATGGGGACCTTATCCTCTCTCATCTATCTAAGAAGTCTTAGCCTCTCTCCTGAGCTCCACTACTCCTCTTGAACATCTTGAATTAGGTGACCTAGAGCAGAGGTATCAAATACACATTGGCCATGTCAAAGTCCACAGCACTTCCTAGTGTGCCAGATTAAAGTGTGATTGGGAAATATCTCACAAAATAAACAAAAAATAATGGAACATAGATAATATTAGTATGTTGTTTTATAAATCAATATATGGCCTCCAGGGATCTTTACATATAGTTTAGTGGCCTTCTTTCTTTTTTTTTTTTTTTTGCTTTTTGGAGGGCAATTGGGGTTAAGTAACTTGCCCAAGGTCACACAGCTAAGTTTTTGTTTGTTTGTGCATTAAGTGTCTGAGGATGGAACTGAGCTCAGGTCCTTCTGACTCCAGGGCCAGTGCTCTACTCACTGTGCCACCTAGCCGCCCCAGTGGCATTATTTCTATTTCAGTTTTACACCACTGTCTTAGTGAGATCTCAGATTCAGCAAGTCAAAAGAGGTAGGTAGGTGACATAGTGGATAGAAGTTTGGATCTGGAATCAGGAAGACCTGAGGTCAAGTCCAGCCTCAGACAAATTCCTTGGTGTGTGAATCTGAGAAAGTCACTTGACCTCTTCCAGCCTCAGTTTCCTCAGCTATGAAATGGGTAAAACAATAGCTACTAATTCCCAGAGTAATTGAGAAGATAAGATGAGATAATATTTACGAAGTGATTTGTAAACCTTAGAGTATTATGTAAATGCTAGCTATTATGTTTATGGTTATCTTAAAAACAGAACAAATTAAACAAATGCTTTATTAACTTCTGGTTTACATTATTCATTTCCACCAGATTATGAGTTACATTTTCCCCCATTTATTCCCTACCCACCACTCCAGAATATCAGTCCCACTAGATATCCCCTCATCCAATCTTCTCTCTCCCATATCTTCTCCCATATCCCCTTCGACTTTGCCATTAGGGCAAGGAGAATCTCTGAGCCCCAATGCCTGGACATCTTATGAAACATTTAATTTTAAAACTTTGATTTTCAGTCCATTTCCTTCCTCCCTAGTCACCCACTCCCTCTGAGAAGATAAGCAATTCAGTATGTGATGTACATGTATAGCTATGCAAAACATTGCCATAGTAGATACATTGTAAAAGACTGCTTATATTTCCCTCCCACCCGTCTCACCTCCCACCTGGTCCCATTCCCTACTTTGATCCTGTCCCTCTTTGATAGTGGGTACTTCCAACCTCACCTCCCCCCAGAATGCCCTCCCCTCCATCATCGCCCCTCTTATCCCCCTTTCCCCTACTCAGGAGAGTGAGTTAGGGTAAGATATTCCATTTAGTGTGTATGTGATTCTCTCCTTGAGCCAACTTCAATGAGAATATGGTTTTGCCTTTTTGCCTTCCTGTTCTTCCCCTCCCCTGCAACTACTTCCCCTTGCCTCTTCTACATGAGATAGTTTACCCTACCCTGTCTCTCCCCATCTCCTCTTGCCACTTTCCTCTCTCACCTCTTGACTTCACCCCTTAAGAATCATCCCTTCCGGGGCGGCTAGGTGGCGCAGTGAATAGAGCGCCGGCCCTGGAATCAGAAGGACCTGAGTTCGGAGCCGGCCTCCGACACTTAATCCGCACAAACAAAAAACCTAGCCGTGTAACCTTGGGCAAGTTACTTAACCCCAATTGCCTTAAAGGGGCGGCTAGGTGGTGCAATGAGTAAGAGCGCCGGCCTCGGAGTTTGGATGACCCGAGATCAGATCCGGCCTCAGAAAATGAGCACCCACGCATAAATCAAATGACTAGCCGTGTAACCTTGAGCAAGTTACTTAACCCCAATTGCTTTAAAAAAAAAAAAAAAAGAATCATCCCTTCCTTGGGGCGGCTAGGTGGTGCAGCGAGCAGAGCACTGGCTGCGGAGCCAGAAGGACCTGAGCTCAGATCCAGCCCCAGACACCCAACAGACAAACAAAAACCCAGTCGAGTGACCCCGGGCAAGTCACCCAAACCCAATTGCCCTCCAAAAAAAAAAAAGAATCATCCCTTCCCATCAAATTCAACCTGTGCCCTCTATCCATGTATACCTGTGAACATATGCCATGTACCCTTCTTCAATTATTTTCATAATGAGAAAGGTTTCATCAAACACAGTTGTTGTTTTTCCATGTAGGAATGTAAATAGTCCAACTTTGATAAGTTCCTTTTGATTTCTTTTCCTTGATTACCTTCTCAAGCATCTCTTGCTTCTTGTGTCTGGATGTCAAATTTTCTATTTAACTCTGGTTTTTTCATCAAGAATGCTTGAAAGTCCTCTATTTCACTTAATGACCATATTTTCCCCTGAAACAAGATACTCAGTTTTGCTGGGTAGGTGACCCTTGGCTTCAATCCCAGCTCTTTTTCCCTCTGGAATATCATATCCCATGCTCTTCGATCCTTCAGTGTAGAAGCTTGCAGGTCCTGGGCTATTCTGATTGTGTTTCCACAGTATTGAAATTGTTTCTTCCTGGATGCTTGTAGTATTTTCTCCTTGATCTGGGAGTTCTGGAGCCTGGCCATAATATTCCTAGGAGTTTTCTTTTTGGGATCTTTTTCATGAGGCGATTAGTGGATTCTTTCAACCTCTATTTCCCCCACTGGGTCTAAAACATCAGGGCAATTTTCCTTGAGAATTTCTTTAAGGATGATTTCTAGGTTCTTTCTTTGATCATGGCTTTCAGGTAGTCCAATAATTTTTAAATTATCTCTCCTGGATCTATTTTCCAGGTCAATGGTTTTTCCCATGGGATATTTCACATTGCCTTCTATTCTTTCATTTTTTTGGATCTCTTTAATAGTATCTTGATTTCTCATAAAGTCACTAGCTTCCATTTACTCCAGTCTAACTCTGAAGGAATGAATCTCCTCAGTGAGCTTTCGAGATTCTTTTTCCATCTGGCAAATTTGACTTTTTAAGGCATTCTTCTCCTCATTGCCTTTCTGAGCCTCTTTTGCCATTTGAGTTACTCTATTTTTTAAGGTGTTATTTTCCTCAGTCAGGCTGTTGACTGTCATTTCATACTTTTCTTGCATCTTTTTCATTTCTCTTCCCAAATTTTTCCCCACTTCTCTTATCTGCTTCTTAATGTCCTCTATGGCCTGTAGCCAGCTTGTATTTTCATTTGGGGCTTTTGGTGCAGGAGTTCTGACCTCACAGTCCTCCTCCATGCTTTGAGCCTCTTTGCCCCTAAAATAGGAGTCCAATGTTGAACTTTTCTGTTTATTTTGTTTCGTTTGCCTAGGCATATTGCCACTTAATTACTTGATTTTTGGGCTTGTTGCCACAGTAGGACTCTGCCTCGAGACAGGGGAGCTTCCACCCAAACGTGGGGTCTTCACAACTTCTGCCAGTTGTGTGGCCTCTGTAAAGCCTCCACCCACTCTGGCAAGTTGGATACCCACCCCAAACTTCCCCCCCAGACCACAATCCAGATCCAGGCAGTTTAAAGCAAAAGCGATTAACCCCCAGACTGATTGCTGCATCTCCCTACAATTCGCTGACCAGGAGCTAGAGCCACTACTGAAACCACAAAATGGCTTCTGTGCAGCTGTTTCTTCAGTAGCTTTTTGCCCCCAGGGGAGGAAGCCACAAGTTCCCCAAATACTGGTCCCAAAGTCCATAGGGCACTAACCTCTCACATTGTCCTAGGCATATCTGTGCTGATAATTCTGGAATCGCCACAATTGCTGGTGTTCTGGGGTCCCTCCAGCCTGCTGAAGGCCTGGCCACCCTGGGGCTAAAACCGAGGACCTGGGCTCCGCTCTCTGAGCCGAGCTGTCAGTTCCCAGCATGCTGTGCTGCCTGCTCTCAGAGCCTTGTGCTGCCTGCTCTCAGAGTGCTGTGCTGGCTGCTCCCTGCAGGGCTGCTGGGCTGTCCTCAGCAGGAGGTTACCTTTTCTGTGCTGTTCTGTGGGTGCTGCGGCTCCAGAAGTTGTTCGGAGTCCCCTTTCACATTGTTTGAAATTTGTGTGGGGCAGAGCACATTGGAAATGCTGTTTCTTCTCTGCCATCTTGACTCTGCCCCCTAGAATTCTTTCTTAATCAGGGAAGTGTACAGCAAAGGAGAACTATATATAGTAATATCACCAATATTGATGCAAAATATTTAAAACATATTGGCAGAGTACAGCAATATTTTCACCAATCATTTATTCTGACTAATTTGTATTTATGCCATAAATTCAAAGATGATTTAACATTTAGCAAAAATAATAAATAATATTCAAGCCAACCACAAACATTTATTAAACATTAGTACATGTAAAGCTCTAGCACCAATTATAGAAAGGCAAAAAAGAAACCTGCCTTCCATGGGCTTCCATTTCTACTCAGGGAATACAACATTTTCACAAATAAATGCAGCACCATGGTAGGGACTGGCACTCTGAGAAGAGGGGCCAAGACTTCCTGTAACCACAAGCACTGTGCCTTCCATTTCCTGTTAGATCTAGTGTGTTTCATGAGGGAAACAGTCAAGGGGCCAGAGATCTTTGATCAGCTCTGGACATCTTCCCCCTGCCCCAAAGTGATGACTTTCATCTGTGTCAAAACAAGGCTTCCTCCTGCTAGCCCATTCTCCCAACTGGGATGTGAAGAACATCTGCTGCAAAAAGAAACAAAATACCCTTTGACTTTTGTACTTCAGTCTTCTGCTAGGTCTTTCCTTTGAGGGAAGAGGATGAGGAAAGTTGGTGGGGAATGGAAGTTCTTTCTCTTGCTGTGCATTTTCAACCTTTAAATCCTACTATACCTTTTCCTACCTAGTCTTCAACATTCAGAGGGCAGAGAAGTAGTGAAGAAGGTTTCCCATTTGACCATCTGATTGTGTCCCTCCTGTCTCATGCTGCACTTGTCTCCAGCACAATCTCTGGCTTCCTTTGGGAAGAATGGTACTCTTTGTCCAGAAATCAATATTCTTAATCCTGGCTTTACCTTTCACGTCCTAGTGATCCTGAATTCCTGTTAATCATCTTACAAACCCTATTCCCCACTTGATTCTTTATTTCCATCCTCCTCAACTCTTCCACTGAAGTTTAACCAAACACCACCCAGCCCATCCACTGTGTCCTCTGGAACATCTGTTCCATAGGCAACATGCTTCCTTCATTTTTTCCCATTTTCACTTCTTCTGTTCACTAGTTATTACTGAAATCTGGGTTCCCCAAGATGACACAACCTCCATGACCACACTTTCTAGTACTGGCTACATCTTCACTCATTTTTCTCAGCTCAATAGCTGTAAAGGGAGATCTAGAATGGTACTTGCTCCCTTTTGCCACTTCTAGGTTCTCCTACCTATATTACTCATTAATCTCTCTTCTTTTGAGGTTTATGCTATTCATAACTACTACCCGATAAAAAAAAAAAACCTAGTAATTGTTGTCTACTGACCTCCAGATTCTTCCCCTTCCTTCCTCATTGAGCTTAGTAATTGGCTTACAATTTTCCTCTCCTCCCCAACTCCTGCTCTTATGCTGGAGACCACAACATACATATTGCTTCTCTCTCAATCTGCCTAATTACCCAGTTCTGCAACCTACTCACTTCCCATGATATGGCTCTCTACCTTATCTCAGCAACAGAGATGATCATACTCTTGATATTACCACCATCCACAACTTACTATCTACATATTCAACAATTCTGAAATTCCCTTCTCTGACCATAATCTTTTGACTTTTTACCACTTCCTCTGCTTTCTCTTACAAAACCATACTCTTCATCCACACTATGATTTCCAGTTCCTTGACCCTTCAATTCTTTTTCAGACATTTCCCTTGCACTAGCTATTCTATCTTCTTTTTCTCACTTTGACCCCTTAGTTAACCAATTCAACCTCATACAGTCTTCCTATATTGAATTCCTAGCCTTTTTTTTATCATGTTCCTAATTATAACTTGCCAAGACTCAACTTTGGATCACTCCTACCATTAGCCACCTTTGCTGCTACACACATACTACTGAATGAAGATGGAGAAAATGAAACAATTACCCTAAATGGGGTTCACTACAAATTTGTTGAATAATTTCAACTGGGACATCACTGCTGCTAGGTAATCCTATTATACCTACCAATTCACTATCCCACTCTCCATAGCAGCTCTTTCCAACCTTTTCAACCCTTCTATGAACCCCTCTACTCCTATGCTTTCAGCTGAGGAACTTGCTTCATATTTTATGGGAAAAAATGAGGCCATTCACATCAAGCTCTTTCTTCTTCATCTCTTAGCATTGATATGCCTCTGACTATATCTCTTCCTTTACTCTTGTTTCACATTAAGAAGTGGCTTTCTGCCTTATCAAGGCTCACCACTCTACCTGTTTAGGCAATCCCATTCCATCCTGTCTGTTCCAATAGATTGCTCCTTCTTTCACATACACACACACACACACACACACACACACACACACACACACACACACACCCTTTCATTTATTTTCTATCTTTATTTATTTGATTATTTCCTACTACCTACAAATATTCCCATTTCTCCCTCATGTTGAGAAAATCCTCACTTGATCCCCCCATCCCTGATAAATATCTTCATATGTCTCTTCTGTCCTTTGTAGCTAAACACAAAAAGGCCATCTATAATAGGTACCTCCACTTTCTCTCATCTCACTATCTTCTTAGCTCTTTAAAATTCAACTTCCAACCTTATCTTTACAATGAAACTTCTCTCTCCAAAGTTACCAATATTCTCTTAATTGCCAAAACCAATGACCCTTTGTTACATCCTTCGAGGCTTCTGATCATCTTCTCCTCCTTGATACTCTCTTTCTTTAGGTTTTCTGGATACTATTCCCTCCTGGTTATCCTCCTACCTGTCCATTCTTTTTTTAATTCTTCTTTGCTAGGTCCTCATCCAAATCATCCCCTCTAACCATAGGTGTGCCACAGGGGTCTATCCTGTCTCTTCTGTCTCAACCATTATTAGATGTATGCCTTTTTTCTTGTTTGTCCTAATAATCATTTCATTATATCTAAATTTATCAATTAAAAAGGAAGAAAAGAACAAGAGTTCATGAAACTGCTTTCTAAGAGAACTGCAGAGGACTTGATGACAGCATTAATAATTGAAACTACTTGCTGGAGCTCTATGGAACTATAGAAGGCTGAGTAGGGATAACTGACTGATGATGTCTGCTAGGATCCTGGAAGAGCTTCAGAATAAATGACAGGTGCCATGGATTGAAAAATTCTGGGTGCTGTACTAGGTGCCATATACTAAGGAGTTATGAGAAGCATAGTTCCTGGGAAAGTTGCCCAGTACAAAACACATCCTATGGGTATTCAGAAAAGAGCCACTTTTTGGTGAATGCTGGAATTTTCAAGGAGTTCTGATAGGATTTCTATTTGCTTTCTTTGAACAGTAAATAGATATATGCACAAATAGAGTTATGTCAAAAATGTGCTTGCAACTGAAGTAACAAGAATAACTAATATCAACATATAGATTGAAAGCTTTGAAAAGTACTTTAAACTATATTATCTCATTTGATATTCACAATAGCCCTATGAAGTAGGTGGTACTATTGTCCCCATTTTTCAGATGAGGGAACTGAAGCTAAGAGATGAAGTCTTTTGCCCATGATCATACAACTGGTTTTTGAGGCAAGATTTCAAATCGGGTCTTCCAAATTTCAAGTTCAGTGCTTTATTCACTGTACCTCAAATCATTTAATGGTTTATTATAGTGAGGTTTCTAGATTTTCTATTTAAGGACAATTAGCCAAGGAGGTGAGAATACAAAAGGTTTGCACTAGTAGGTCAGCAAAATTGGGAAATTAGGTCAGGTACCTGAGACTTAGAGGTAGCTAGATGGTTCAGTGTCTAGATCACTGGGTCTGGAATCAGGAAGACTTGAGTTCAAATCAGGCCTCAGACCCTGAGCAAACTGCTAAACCTGTTTGTGTTAATCCACTGGATAAGAAAATGGCAAACCATTCCAATATCTTTGCCAAGAAAACCCCATGAACATTATAGATGTGCTACAGTCCATGGAGTTAGGAACTGGTGGACACTGCTGAACAACAACCTGAGACTCATTCTTGAAAAATTCATGCTAGCATTCAGCAATCATCATTACTTTTCTAAATCTTTACATGTATGTTTAATTATAACCTCTAGAATTTTGTCGGCTATAAAAGCCAAACTCACAGGCTCATAATTTGACAATGTTAATAGACAAAGCACGATTTTGCAGCCCTTACAATGCTTTGCTTTGAACTGATAGGGACAAAAACAAATTAGCTAAGAAGACCCTGAAACCCAAGGCTAAGTGGATAGTAAAAGAATATGCCCATCTGCCCATCCCTCCCAGTTCTTTCTAGCATTTCTCACCTCCTTCATCAAACATTTCTTGGTTAAATTAGCTTTCTTTGAAATCCTATAGCATTTATTTTCTATGCCACACAACTTGACACTTGATAATATGCCTTTTATTCTATAGTTTCTTCTTGAGAAATTCTGTTTTCCTTATCATATTAAAAGCTATGTAAGGGCAAAATCCCTGTCTTATACTTCCCTTGTATCTCCCATAGCACCAGGCTAGCTCAATTCTGGTATATTCTAACTGATCAATAAATACTTGTTTGATTGATTAATAGAGGCACTGCATTCACATACACAAAATATGCTGTTTGTTGTATATGACATTCACCTTGAATTGTTTTGGTCAATAATGGTGACAAATGTTACATAAATATTCACATGTTCTTGGTCTGTCCTGACACAACCAGTGGTTGACTGGAGTGTACTTTATGGCCTTGGAAGAGAGCATTGTTTTTGGTGCTGGCTCTCAAACCTTTTGCCAGTACCTAATTCCTACAGTAAAAACTTTTGAAATAATTTTAAATTATATCTCAATAAATAAAATGTTTGCCTTTGAGCAATTTAGAATTTCTTACTATGATTTTATATTTACAATCTTATTTGGTTTTGAATTATAGAATAATAATAGAAGCATCCAAATGGCAAATAAAGCCAAAGAAATTAGTATAAATGGACCAGAGCCTATACGAGGAATGATGTGTATAATAAAAGATATAATTGAGGATGAATATCATCATGCATAGAAAAGAAAGTGGGCTGGTCATATAAGGATGAGAGAGGATGATTAGCTAACCCAAATATCATACTGATACCTCCTAGACATTAAAGAAATAAAAAGCAGATTTTCCTCATGCTGAGTAGATCTTATGTGAAGAATTATGGAAAGAATTTCATAGGACAAGAAAATTAAAAAGGGTGTGCTTTGTATCTGGGACAATCCCTCAAAAAAGCAGAGTACTAATCCTACTACTGATGGTAACATAAGCCTTAAAAACTACAACAACCATCTTGTAATACAGATTTAATTTATTTTGAATGTAATACTATTGGAACAAATTATTTGATGAGTAGCCGGTAATTGTTCATCAATGAATATTTTGTATGTAATACATGGTCCAGAATCCCTAAACTATGTGTTTGTATGGGTTGAATCCAACATTCACTTTTTGTCTCATTTTGTCACCTCTCTGAATTTACTCTGGGAAAATCTCTTACAACAATTCATTTGTAGGTTTCCAAAGATGTGAGTAACAGGATCTCTAGTTCATTTATAGGTCTCCATTGATGAAAATTGGGATCCACTCAAGGTAACAGTGATGTCAGATGTAAGATAGTCTTCCTTTTGCTTCGAATACTAGGTCTCCCTTACTTAAATCCAATTCACCTGCATATTATGGCATCACCTCCCTGATGTCATGGTCCTCTTTGAGAATGGAGGACAAGCAACAACAACATAAAATACGTAGGCACCTATAAAATATAGAAAACACACAAGGTATTTACTCACAGCAGCCCAAAGACAATCAACACAATTCTTCTCTCTCCAGTTCATTCCATCTTCCACAGAATATTCCATACCCACCGGCTCTCCCTAAAATCATAATTTGTCCCTATGGTTTCACCTTCACCTAAAAGTGGGACACATTTTGGAGTTTTGGGATAGGAAACTTCCTAGCAACTGGACCTACACTGTCCAGATAAATAATGGTAACCACAAAGATAAAAGCCTAGGCCTTCTATTTCCTCCTGTTATATCTTTAATCCTGTAATATATTTTTTAGCTGTGCCAGACATATAGGAGATGCTCTTCTCTTCAAGAAGCACTGTACTTGGAAATTCTCATTCATTCTCAGAACTACTGAGGCAACCCCCAAAGCTGAAACTACCTACAAAGTCTTTTATCTTTGTCCAGGATAGATTTAAGTGTTATTATGCTGTCTAGGAAATCCCTCTTTCTTTAAGTAGGTACTAGGAGTTTAGGGACATTATATGGACTCCTCTCACACACCATATAGTAAAGAAGGGGCACAAAATATAGCCAATGGCGTGAGGGATACTGGAGGTCAAGAAACTTAAAACTTGAAAAAATGAAATAGTATCTCTTACTCGTTTCAGTTCCATCATTTGATGGTCAATACTTCTCTAAATGAATGATTGTGGATTAACTGTGTATCCACATCAGGGAGAGAAAAAGGAAACCTACACATGAGACTTATGGAACTAAAGGAGATTTAATAAAGATTTTTTTATAGTCAGTTAGAGATAGGTATGGAATAGAATAGAATAGCCTTTCAAATCTACATCCAGATGGTACAGCAGTTCCCAGACTGAGATGCTAGAGTAGAAACAAACATGATTTTTCCAGCTTTCCTCTTTTGTATAGAAAGTCTCATTTCTGATTTGTGTTAAAGATATTCCTCTTTTATTTTGAAGGGGAATTGTGATTCAAAGAGGGTGCTTAGATAGTCTGCTATCTATCTGTAAAGTTTGCTATCTATCCTTCCATATCTTGCCTTGGGACCTTAGAATACAGCAATTGATTGAGAAGGACATGAGCCTGGGACTTGTTTTGTTTATTTAAATTGTTTTATTTATTTTAGTTTTCGACATTCATTCCCACAAGATTTTGAGTTCCAAATTTTCTCCCCATCTCTCCCTTACCCATGTACTCCAAGATGGCAAGCATACTGATTACCCCTTCCCCCAGTCTTGCCTCTCTTCTACCCTTCACTTCCCCCTTTCTGCCTTTCCCCTTACTTCCTTGTAGGGCAAAATTGATTTCTATACCCTGCTTGGATCTGGGTCAAAGTCTTGGGTAGTGGTCCTGGGGTGAGGAGGAGAACTAGTGTGGCAGAGCTTGTGCTGCATATCTTGTTTCCCAGTTGCATGTAAAAACAATTTTTAATATTGCTTTTTAAAACTTTGACTTCCAGATTCTCTCCCTTCTTCACTCCTTACCCACCCCCATGGAGAAGACAAGACAATACAGCTTATACATGTGTAGTATGCAGAACATTTCCATAGTAGTCATATTGTGAAAGACTATATTTCCCTCCAGGACTATTTATCCTATACCTCATTTATTCTATTTTCTTCTTTGACCCTGTTGCTTTTCAAAAGTGCTTGATTCTGATTATCCCCTCCCCCAATCTGCCCTCCCTTCTATCCTCTCCCGTTCTTATATTCTTCTTCCCTATTTTTCCTGTAGGGTAAGATACCCAATTGAATGTATATGTTGTTCTTTCCTTAAGTCAAATCCAATGAAAGTAATGTTGCTCATTCCCTTTTTTTTTTTTTTTTTTTAAAGCAATTGGGGTTAAGTAACTTGCTCAAGGTTACACGGCTAGTCATTTTTTGATTTATGCGTGGGTGCTCATTTTCTGAGGCCAGATCTGATCTCGGGTCATCCAAACTCCGAGGCCGGTGCTCTTACTCACTGCGCCACCTAGCCGCCCCTTTAGGGTAATTGGGGTTAAGTAACTTGCCCAAGGTTACACGGCTAGGTTTTTGTTTGTGCGGATTAAGTGTCGGAGGCCGGCTCCGAACTCAGGTCCTTCTGATTCCAGGGCCGGCGCTCTATTCACTGCGCCACCTAGCCGCCCCTGCTCATTCCCTTTTAACCCCTTGCTCTTCCCCTCCATTGTAACAGCTTTTTCTTGCCTTTTTTTACATGAGATAATTTACCCTATTCTACCTCTCCCTTTCTCTTATTCCCAATATATTCCTCTCTCACATCTTATTATATTTTTCAAATATCATCCCTTCATATTCAACTGATCCTGTGCCCTCGGTCTATGTATACATATACTCACATATAGACATATCTACATACATACATATACACCACACACATATACATATACATATACATATACGTATACATATACATACACACATTTTCCCTTCAACTATCCTAATGCTGAAAAAGTCTCATGAGTTACAAATATCGTTCCATGAAGGAATGCAAACAGATCAGCTTTAATAAGTTCCTAATAAGTTAGGAACTTATTAAATGACCTTCTCATAAGGTCATTCTCTTTCCTCTTTACCTTTTCATGCTTCTCTTGATTCTTGTATTTGAAAGTCAAATTTTCTGTTCAGCTCTGGTCTTTTCATCAAGAATGCTTGAAAGTGGGGCGGCCAGGTGGCGCAGTGAGTAGAGCATTGGCCCTGGAGTCAGAAGGACCTGAGTTCAGATCCAGTCTCAGACACTTAATGCACACACAAACAAAAACCTAGCCGTGTGACCTGCCCTCCAAAAAAAAAAAAAAAAAAAAAAAAAAAAAAAAGAATGCTTGAAAGTCCTCTGTTTCATTTAATGACCAGTTTCTCCCAAAGTATTATATTCAGTTTTGCTGCATAGGTGATTCTTGGTTTTAATCCTAGCTCCTTTGACCTCCAGAATATCATCTAACAAGCCCTTCAATTCCCTTAATGTAGAAGCTGCTAGATCTTTTGTTATCCTGATTGTGTTTCCATAATACTTAAATTGTTTCTTCCTGATTGCTTTTGATATTTTCTCCTTAACATGGGAACTCAGAGATTTGACTATAATATTCCCAGGGGTTTTCTTTTTGGGATCTTTTTCAAGAGGCAATTGGTGGATTCTTTCAATTTCTATTTTACCCTCTGGTTCTAGAATATCAGGGCAGTTTGCCTTGATAATTTCTTGAAAGTCTAGGTTCTTTTTTGATCATGGCTTTCAAGTAGTCCAATAATTATCTCTCCTGGATCTATTTTCCAGGTCAGTGGTTTTTCCAATGAGATATTTTGCATTTTCTTCCTATTTTTTCATTACTTTGGAACCATTTTATATTATCTTGATTTCTCATAAGGTCATTAGCTTCCATTTGCTCCATTCTAGTTTTGAAGGAATTATTTTCTTTAGTGAGCTTTTGGACTTCCTTTTTCATTTGGCAAATTTTGCTTTTCAAGGCATTCTTCTCCTTATTGAATTTTTGGACCTCTTTTGCCATATGGATTAGTCTATTTTTAAGTTGTTATTTTTATCAGTTTTTGGGGGTCTCCTTTAGCAAATTGTTGACTAATTTTTCATGATTTTCTTGTATCACTCTCATTTCTCTTCCCAATTTTTCCTCTGTTTCTCTTACTTGATTTTCTTTTTTCCTCTTTTTGGAGGGGGGAAGGCAGGGCAATTGGGGTTAAGTGACTTGTTCAAAGTTACACAGTTAATACATGTTAAGTGTCTGAGGTCAGATTTGAACTGAGGTACTTCTGAGTCCACTATTCACTGGGCCACCTACATGTTCCACTTACTTGATTTTCTTTCTTTCTCTCTTTCTTTCTCTCTTTCTTTCTTTCTTTCTTTCTTTCTTTCTTTCTTTCTTTCTTTCTTTCTTTCTTTCTTTCTTTCTTTCTTTCTCTCTCTCTCTCTCTCTCTCTCTCTCTCTCTCTCTCTCTCTCTCTCTCTCTCTCTCTTTCTTTCTTTTCTTTCTTTCGCAATTGGGGTTAAGTAACTTGCTCAAGGTTATACGGCCAGTCATTATTTATGTGTGGGTGCTCATTTTCTGAGGCCAGATCTGATCCCGGGTCCTTCCAACTCTGGGGCCAGAGCTCTTACTCACTGTGCCACCTAGCCACCCCATCCACTTACTTGATTTTCAAAATACTTCTTGAGGTCCTCCATGGCCTTTGACCAATTCATATTTTTCTTGGAGCATTTTGTACAGGAGTTTTGACTTTGTAGAGTTCTGGTTCTATGCTTTGATCTTCTTTGTCACCAAAGAACAATTCTGTAGTCTGATTTCTCTTCCTCTGTTTGCTCATTTGCCAGTCAATTATTTGACTTTTCAGCTCTTTGCTATGGTAGAATTCTCCTTCCAGAGTGGAGAGTGCTATGTCCCAAATTTATGGGGTTTTGTGTAGTGGTTGTTTGAGCTATGTCTAGGTACCTTCCTCAGAACTGTGAGGAGGATTCCCTCTCCATAGCTAGCACAAGCTCTGCCACACCGACTCTCCTCCTCACCCCAGGACCACCACCCAAGACCAAGACCCAGATCCAAGCAGGGTAAAGCAAGAGAATCCTCCAGACATTCCAAGAGATTCCTGCATTTGCCCTCCAATCATCAGTTTTATTTCCCCCCACTATCATAGATCTATAGGGCCTGGAGCTCTGGAAGGAGCTCTACTGCTGCTGCCTCCACTACCTCTGCTGCCCTGGGGGCAGAGGCTGAACTGTGCTCTTCTCTCACCCAAGTCCAACATAGATTCCCCCACTGACCTTTTACTTTCTCTTTGGTGTTTATGGGTTGAGACATCTGCCACAGATGCCAGTGATTCAATTTTGAATTTTGCCAGTTTGTGTCAGTGTGGTCCACATGGGACTGTACTCCACTCCCATCCCAGTGTGATAGACTTTTTATTTAGGTTTGCCTGGCTGACTTCAACTGGAGATATATTTCACTCTGTCATTTTGTGGGTTCTGTAGCTCTAAAATTTATTTTAGAGTCATTTTTATAGATATTGGAAGTGGTTGCGGTACAAGATCAAGCAAGTTCCTGCTTTTCCCCCTCAGCCTGGAATCTGTTACCAAACCTTGAGCAAATCAAGGAATATTAAGGGATGTGTGTGTGTGTGTGTGTGTGTGTGTGTGTGTGTGTGTGTGTGTGTGAAGGGTTCTATTTATGATGACAAAAGCAACTATTGGCAGACCGCTATGGACTCTAGTTTCTGGACTTCTGGAGACTTTTCTGAACTTTGGTTGTTCTTTTGAATGCAGACTTTTTCTTTTCTGATATCCATTTATCTAAGATCAAGTAAGAATATACCCAGTAGAGAGAGAAATTGATGCATGAGGATTGAATGTGAAGGGGGGCAGCTGGTGGCAGGTAGCAAATCACTGACACTTCTACTGCTGCTAATTCTCTCCCCTTTCAATCTCCCACCAGGAGGCTTACAGTATTTTTTTTTCTCTTCATTTACAAGCCACTAGGGAAATATAGAGATTTTGGCTGTTAGTACCTTTGTATGAATATTCATTTCTAACTTAGAAGCCGATTAAAAGTCTTTTTCATCACCACACAGTAAGATGACAGGAAATAGTTACAGGATAATTGTATATCATCTGAAGTGGGGAGGGAATGCATCTATGTGAGCAAATTTACCAGGCTCACCTTGACATGGGTTGATGACACCAGGCATAATATGACCCTTTTTTCATATCCAACCTTATTAGAATTTTTCTCCCTTTACACAATCCATAAACCAGGACATTGGCTTTCTTGTTCTTCTCACAGTTGACACTCCATCTCCAACTTTTCATCCCTTTTCTTTTTTTTAAACAAATGCTTTATTAACTTCTGTTTTACATCATTGATTTCCGCCAGATTTTGAGTTACAAACATTCCCCCCCTGTTTTTCCCCTACCCACCCTCCCAGAATAGCAGTCCTACAAGATATCACTTCCTCCATCCTGCTCTCTCCCATATCTTCTCCCATACCCCCTTCAACTTTTCCATTAGAGGAAGGTGAATCTTTTTGTCCCAATGCCTGCACATCTTATCTCCCAATGACAAGCAAAAGAGTATTAATAATAATAATAATAATAATAATAATATATATATATATATATATATATATTTGAAACATTTAATCTTAAGACCTTGAATTTCAGATCCATTTCCTTCCTCCCTTGTCACCCATTCCCTCTGGGGAGATAAGTAATTCAGTATATGTTGTACGTGTCTAGTTATGCAAAACATTATCATAGTAGATATATTGTATAAGGCTGTTTATAATTCCCTCCCCCTCATCCCACCCCCCACCTGGTCCATTGCCTACTTGATCCTGTCCCTCTTCTATAGTGGGTACTTCCAACCTCCCCTTCCCCCAAGGATGCCCTCCCATCCATCATCCCTCCTCTCATCCCACTTCCCCCTATTCTGCTGTAGGTTGAGATGTCCCACCAAGTATGTATGTCATTCTCTCCCTGAACAAAATTCAATGAGAATGTGGTTTTGCCTTTTTGCCTTCCTATTCTTCCCCTCCCTTGCAACCACTTCCCCTTGCTTCTTCTACATGAGATAGTTTACCCTACCCTGTCTCTCCCCATCTCCTCTTGCCACTTTCCTCTCTCACCTCATAATTTCACCCCTTAAGTATCATCCCTTCCCAACAAATTCAACCTATGCCCTCTATCCATATATAACTGTAACCATATATGCACACATTCACATATGTATTCATATGGTCATACACCCTTCTTCCATTATTTTCATAGTGAGAAAGATTTTATCAGTCACAGTTATTGTTTTTCCATATAGGAATGTAAATAGTTCAACTATGATAAGTTCCTTTTTATTTCTTTTCCCTGATTACCTTCTCAGGCATCTCTTGCTTCTTGTGTCTGGATGTCAGATTTTCTATTCAATTCTGGTTTTTTCCTCAAGAATGCTTGAAAGTCCTCTATTCCACTGAATGACCATATTTTCCCCTGAAACAAAATACTCAGTTTTTCTGGGTAAGTGACCCTTGGGTTCATTTCCAGCTCTTTTGCCCTCTGGGATATCATATTCCATGCCCTTCAATCCCTCAGTGTAGAAGCTGCCAGGTCCTGGGCTATTCTGATTGTGTTTCCACAATATTGAAATTGTTTCTTCCTGGCTGCTTGTAGTATTTTCTCCTTGATCTGGGGATTCTGGAACCTGGCTATAATATTCCTGAGAGTTTTCTTTTTGGGATCTTTTTCAGGAGGTGATTGGTGAATTCTTTCAACCTCTATTTTGCCCTCTGGATCTAAAACATCAGGGCAGTTTCCCTTGAGAATTTCTTGAAGGGTGATTTCTAGGTTCTTTCTTTGATCATGGTTTTCTAGTAATCCAATAATTTTTTAATTGTCTCTCCTGAATCTGTTTTCCAGATCAGTGGTTTTTCCCATGAGATATTTCACATTGCCTTCTATTCTTTCATTTGTTTGGATCTGCTTAACAGCATCTTGATTTCTCATAAAGTCATTAGCTTCCATTTGCTCCAGTCTAACTCTGAAGGAATGCATCTCCTCAGTGATCTTTTGAGATTCTTTTTCCATCTGGCAAATTCTACTTTTTAAGGCATTCTTCTCCTCATTGCCCTTTTGGGCCTCCTTTGCCATTTGAGTTAGTCTATTTTTTAAGGTGTTGTTTTCCTCAGTCAGGCTGTTGACCCTCATTTCATACTTTTCCTGCATCCTTCTTATTTCTCTTCCCAATTTTTCCTCCACTTCTCTTATTTGATTTTTAAAGTCCTTCTTAAGGTCCTCTATGGCCTGCAATCTGCTCATGTTTTCCCCTGGGGCTTTTTGACCAGGATTTCTCACCTCACAATCCTCACCCTGTTCTATGCTTCGATCCTCTTTGCCCCCAAAGTAGGAGTCTAGGGTTGCATTTTTCTGTTTAATTTGTTTCCTTTGCCTTGGCATGTTGCCACTTAATTACTTGACTTTTGGGTTTGTTGCCACACTATGGCTTTGCTGCCAGATAGGGGAATTTTCATCCCGAACGTGTGGGGGGTGGCAACTTCCATTTCTGGCAAGCTGGAAACCCACCCACAACGTCCACCCCAAATCACAGTCCAGATCCAGGGAGGTTAAAGCAAGAGCAATTACCCCCCAAGACTGATCACTGGATCTCCCTACAGTTCACAGGCCGGGAGCTGGAGCTGCCTCTCAAAACTACAAAATGGCGTGTCTCCTCAGCAGCTTCTAGTCCCCAGGGGAGGAAGCTGATGCATTCCCCAAATACTGGTCCCAAATTCCATAGGGCACTAACCTCTCACTTTGTCCTAGGCATGTCTATGTTGATAATTCTGGAATCTCCACAGCTGCTGGTGTTCTGGGGTCCCTCCAGCCAGCTGCTGGCCCTGTCGCCCTGGGGCTAAAACCACAACTCCTCAGACGTGGGCTCAGCTCCCCACGCTCTGCACACTGCACTGCTGACTCCCAGACCGCTGAACTGGTCCTTCTTGCAGGGCTGCTGGGCTGTCCTAAGAGGGAGGTTAGCTTCTCTGTGTTGTTCTGTGGGTGCTGGGGCTCCAGAAGTTGTTCAGAGTCCCCTTTTACATAGTTTGGAGGTAATCTGGGGGCAGAGTGGCTTGGAAGGGCTGTTTCTAGTCTGCCATCTTGGCTCCGCCCAACTTCATCCCTTTTCAGTGTCTGTTTCCTGTGCTCAAAATTAACTTCTTACTCACCTCTGCCTCCTGGCTTCTCTGTTTTCCTTCAAGCCTCACCAGCTGAAATCCTCTCTGTTAAAGAGGTTTTTCTAGGTCTTGTCCAGTACTATTAGTTCCTTTTCATTTTAATTATTTCCCTCTGGCCCAGAAATTTCTTTGTCTCTGGATCAACAAATGTGTATTTACTTTGTGAATTTCATTAGGTTTCTATCAGTATTATGTTGTAGAGGGTATTCTAGTTGAGGGACATGTTGGACTAGATGACCTCTGAAGTCACTGCCAACCCTGAGATACTATGAGTAAATAGTTGGCTAAAGTAATGTGAATGTATATCTCAGAGATAAATGTATTATTAATAATAACAGTGGACATTTGTTTAACATTTTAAGCTTAGAAAATCACCATTTACATTGTTTTAACTCATCCTCACATCAGCCCTGGGAAGTTAAGAATACCTACTTAGAAACTAAGGAGGAGAAATTCAGTGACTTGCCTAAGGTCACATAGCTATTAAATATTAAAGGCTGGATTTCAAATAAAGTCCTGATTCTAGGCCCAGCACATGTGTGTATAAACACACACACACACATATATGCATATATATGTATATATATGTGTATATATATATATATATTTGAATTATTGAAAGAACTTCATAGGACAAGAAAGTGAAAAAGGGTGTGATTTGTATATACATGTGTGTATATATATTCACACAATGTATGTATGTGTATGTGGTATGTATGTACATATATAATATATAATATACACACATATACATATATATTTATAATTTTTCTCCAATTGCATGTTAAAAACAATTTTAAACATTTTTAAAAAGTTTTTAATTCCAAATTCTATCCCTCCCTCTTGCCACTATTCCACTCTTAATGTCTTTTTTTGTGTTAGAGGTTTTGTGCATGACATCTTGGCATAGTAAAACCTAGTCTCTAGATAGATTATGTACCTTTACTCAAAGACAGACCCCTCAAGATTTATTACATATAAAATGCTTATTTGATACTATGGCAGCCAAGATTAGTAATGTGAACCAACACAGCTGTGTCAGGTATAGGAAGTTTAAGGGATTGCTGTGTGGGTCCATTACCTGCCTTAGCACTGCTGGGTTTATCTCATTGCCAAGAATCAGAGAAAAATGATGACTCAGAAGGGAATGGCACAAATACAGCAGAAGTAAAGAGAAATGGGCAAAGAAATGGAAAGTTCTTTTCTTTCCTCATTCCTTTAACACCAACTCTTTTGAACTTAGTTAATAAGCATTTATTGTGTCCTCTATGTACAAGGAATTGTGCTAAATGTTGGGAATAAAAAGAGCCTTGGAGAAACTCACATTCTAATAGGGGAGACAAGATGTAAATAGTTAGGCATATGAAAAATCTGTTTAATGTAAATGAAAGATAATCCAAAGGGAAGACACTGGGGGTGGAGGTGAGAGAAGGATGGGAGCAGACCAAGAGAGCCTTCCTTTCTAATCCTAGGATTAGAACTGAGACAGTGAAGCCCAGGTAATCAGGCGGCAGAAACTAGGAGGGGGAACATTCTAGGCATGGAAAATAGCCAGTGAAAAGGACCATGGTCAGAAGATGGGTTATTGTAGCCAAAGAATGGCAAGAAGACCAGTGTTGATTAATCAAAGAGTAGATAGAAGGGAGTGAGATAAAAGCAAATGGAAGGGTAAGAAAGAGCTAAGTTGTTGAGGAGCTTTAAATGCCTAATGGAGAATTTGAAATTTGGTCCTGGACTCAGTAGGGAGTGGGGGCGGCTAGGTGGCGCAGTGAATAGAGCGTCAGCCCTGAAGTCAGAAGGACCTGAGTTCGGATCAGGCCTCAGACACTTAATGCACACACAAACAAAAACCTAGCCGTGTGACCTTGGGCAAGTTACTTAACCCCAATTTCCCTCCAAAAAAAAAAAAGATTTTATTGAGTGGGGAGAGAGGTGGTATGGTCAGATCATAACAGCAGCTGGACTGAGCAACTTTTTCAAGTTTTTCAAGACTTTTAGGAAATGTTCCTTATTCCTGATCTTCCCACCCTCTTTCTCTGGAAACAAAGTCCTTTTCTCTTTGTCTCCATGGCCTAGCCACCTTCTCAAAAAGATTATGTTAGTATGAGAAAAACTAGAAACCTAGGTAGAAAGGTGAAAGTGCCTAGAGAATGTGTTTTTAAAGAGTTATGAGGGCAATTTCTTGTACTCCCCCTGAATTCTCATTTCCCTCACAAATTAGGAAATATTTGACGTGGTAGAGCCACCTCCCCATCTAGAATTTGACTATTTATTGACTTTTTGATGTCTTCATCATAATTTTTTATGACTCAAACTAATTGTGCATCTATCTCAGTTGTAATTTTCATCTAGTACCCTATAATATTTTAGTTAACTTACGCAATGTAATCATTATTAACAAACTGGAAATTCCTCCTAATGGGTTCACAGTGTTTAAGAAGCCCTACATAGCATGATGTAGATTAGTGTAATCAAGTTGTATGAAAGGTTTCCAGTTCAGTTAGAGCTCACCCAGTGGTTGTGGAATGCTAATTATTGACCAATCAGTCAAGAAGCAATTATTAAGTGCTTAATATGGGATATGCATCGGAAATGCAAATACAGAAGTGATATAGTCCATACTATTGAGGACTTAACAATCTCCTAGGGGGTAGAATATGTTCATAGGTGAGTACATAGATGTTATTATTGATAATAATGATTTTATGCCAAAAAACTCTAATGTGGGGTGAAGTGAGGAAACGAAAAATGTCCCTTGAAAGATGTATTGCTTGCTCCTTGAAGGGAGCTTCTAAGAGGCAGAGTTCAGGTTCCAGAGTCTTCTAGGCATGAGGCCTGTGCAAAGTCATGTAGGTCAGTGACAGAACAGCCTATATAGGCTGGAATGTAGTGCTCATAAAGAGGATTAGCCCAAAAAGATAAATCAGAGCTGGATTTTGGATGGTTAACACCCCAAACAAAATAATTCACATTTTATCAAATAGTCAGTAGGGAGTTACTGAAGCTTCTTGAGTAGTGAAATGACAAGGTTAGAAATTTGCTTTAGGAATATATGTTTGGTAGCTTGGTGGAGAATGGACTGGAAAAGAGAGAAGCTAGATACATGGAGACCAATCAGGAAACACTTAGTGCAGATTAGTGGTGAGGAGGGCCTGAATTAGAGTAGTAGTCATGTGAATGTCGAAAAGGGGAAGGCTATGAGAGATAAAAGACTTGACAACTGACTGGAGATGGAGGTCTGAGTGAGATTGAAGAGTTGAGGATGACTCCTAATTTGTGAATATGGATCACTAGAAAAATGGTGTTGGCTTCCAAAAATAGGGAAGTTGGTAGGAAGTGAGTTTAGGAAGAAGGATGATTTTTGTTTACTACCTGTTGATTTTAAGAGACTCTTGAGACATTCAGGTGGATATGTTCACTGGGATTATTGAAAAAAAAATAGTTTGGAGCTCAGGTGAGAAATGAGGTCAAGATACGTAGATTTTGGAATTATCTGCATAGACATAAAAGTTGAATAGTGAAAGTGAATTAACTCACTATGAGAATGACGGTAGGGAGAAAAGAGAAGAAGGCCCCAGCTAGAACTCTGGCATATAGTCACACGTGGGGGTAGTGCATGGATGATGATCCTGCAAAGAGGGTCAGCCAGCCAGACAGAAAAAGAACTATAACAGCGTAAGTCACCAAACCAGGAAGGAGAGAAGGAGCCCATGGTTAACACTCTCAAATGCTTCTGTGAAGTAGAAAGAGAACTCAAAAAAAAGGTCATTAGCTTAGATTTAGCAAAAAAAAAGAGATATTGTTGGTAACATTTACTCTGTGTAGATCTTGTATTTTACCTAGTTATTTACAAGGCTGTCTTCCCCTTTAGAATGAGAGTTCCCACTTGGTGCTTAACATTGTGCCTGGCATGTTGTAAGTGCTTTATAAATGGTTTTTGGCTGACTGACTGATGTTTGACTAATTGACATTGGAAAGAGCAGCTTCATTTGAGTGTTTTGGACAGAGGGCAGATAGAAATGGGTTGAGAAGTGAGTAGGAGGTAAGAAAGGTAAAGAAATTAATTTAGGCAGTCTTTTTTTCCTGGAGTTTAACAGATAAATGATGGTAGCTTAAAGTGATAGTCAGATCAAATGAATATTTTTTTTTTTAAGAACAAGGGGATCTCTGGGCATATTTGTAGATAACAGTAAAGGAGCTAGTGTAAAAGTTAAACGTTGAGAAAGAGCCCAGAAACTCTCTTGAGCTCAGGATTTCTGATCTGTAGTACCCATTTATAATTGTGCACAATGGTCCAGGTCATAGTTTTCTGAAAATTGGTAGTGAGATTGGCTCATCAGTGGCCCCTGTACTTTGAGCCTAGATGAGATAGGGAGATAAAATACAAAAAAAATAGGGATAGAGGGGATGATCAAAGGAAAGATCCAATATAACATTGGTTGGAGAGCAGGAAGAGGAGATCAAAGGCACAATTATAGAGTTGGCCTTGTAAAAGAAGAGGGCCAGTTCTTCCTTTGAGACTGGAGAGAGAAAGGTAAAAGAATCAGGTATGCCCTTGAGGTGATTGGAAGGATGTAGTTGAGGAAGATAAGTAGCTCTTGATTGATGATTTAAATTTTTTCAGTGAAGTATGAGATGAGGTCCTTTGCTGAGAGCAGGAGAGGAGAGGGTGGTACAGGTTTCTTGAAAAGAGAAGAGGTTCAACAGAGCCCTTGTTGGGAGTGAGAGTCAATCAGGAAAGAATAAAATAATTGGTGCACAGCAGTTAGAGCCCTGTCGAGTTTGGATAACATAATTTTTTAGAGAATGTAGTTAGGATGCTTATGTAATTTCTTCCACTGGTATGCTGTAGCACTCGAGCCAGAAATGGAGAAGGTAGACAGTGGAAATAATCCAAGGCTGAAGCTTGGAAATAGATGAGATCTGATAGGACATGTGGACAAATGATTAAAGGAAGAGGACAAGGTTGACCTGAGTAACTAAAGTCTTAAGATTTTAAAAACTGGAATTAGAAACCAGTCACATTTATATAATATTTTACATTTTTGTAAGAACTTTATGTGTATTATCTCATTTGATCCTCAGACAAACTCTGTCAAATTGTCTGAGTATTCCCCATTTATGGATATGGGTGGTTCAGTGGATCTGATCCATTTGATCTGATTCATTTGATCTTCCTAAACTCACTTCCTACCAACTTCCCTATTTCTTTGGAAGCCAACACCATTTTTCTAGTGATCCATATTCACAAATTAGTGGATTCACAAATCAGTGGATTCCCCATTTATAGATATGGGTAGTTCAGTGCCTCCGTTTCCTCATCTATAAAATGAGCTGGAGAAGGAAATGAAAAAGTACTTTAATGTCTTTGCCAAGAGAATGTCAAATGGGGTCACAAAGAGTTGGATGACTTAAATGATTGAACAACAAAAAATTTATAGATGTGGGAACAGGCTCACATAGGTTAAGTGATTGGACTGGTATCAAATAGCTAGTAAGCATCAAAGCCAAAATTTAGAAACAGGTCTTCTTACTTCCCATTACTCTATAGGTTTTTTTTCCCCCAAGTCATTTAAAAAAAGGTTTTTTTATTCTGAACTGAAAAACATCAAATAGAATGGGTATTTGCATAAATAGTAGAACAAAAAGAGAGAATTTTTCTCAAAACTGCAGGCCCCTATTATGCAAAGCTTGAGTTTCTTTTATAGGATATAATAGGATCAGCGTATAACTTTCAAAACTGTGCTGCTTCTTTGGGTTTCTTTCTGTTTTATTTTTTTCTCCATGAGGGAAATGGTACTCTCTTTAGGGGCTTGAGATTTTGAAGAGAGAAAGGTGAAATGAAATCAGAAAACGTGGACTAAGTAAGTAGGGAGTTGAATCACTACAGATTGCAAGGAGGGCAGAGGATAGTTGTAGGGAGGATGAAACCCAAGGAGGGCAGAAGGAAGGGAGGTTATGGTATGATAGAACAATTTCAACATGGTGGACTAAGGTGGTAGAGTATTTGTGGATGATGTTAAGATCAGTCAAAGGTAAGATCATTCCTGTGGTTGTCATTGTTGGCAATGAACTCTGCCATTCGGATAATGGGATGACCCCAACACAATTATGGTATACTAAACTTCCTATTGGGAATAATCGCAGTTTTTGCTTCTCTTTGACTCTCATGATAAGGAAAATGATTGGAAGAGTCCTAATTACCTTATTAAAACTCTGCTTTAATGTGAGTTGCATCAATTTCAGGATGTCTGTTCTAAAGAGAGGCATATGTTAAAGGATTTAAGTGACTTTTTTTTTCTTTTTTGGCGGGGAGGGATTAGGGTGGGGTCTGGACCTGAGATTTTGTTGGTATAAAGGATTCTTGATGAAGAAATTCTGTCAATCTTCCTACAATCATAGGGTGTTGTCTGGAGCAGTGAGAGGTTAAGTGAACTTGTTGAGGGTTATACAGTTAGTATATATCTGAGGCAGGAACTATACCCAGGCCTTCTTGACCTCCAAGCCTACTCCCTATCCATTATTTCATGCTAAGGCCCCAACTTAATAATTAGGGACATTTACATAATGTTTGTTAGGTTTGCAAAACATGCAGTATATATTTTCTCCCTTGATATACAAAATAACCCTGTGAGGAAACCACTATGTATGTTATCCCCATTTACAGAAGAGTATACCAAGGAAAAGAGAAATTACATAGTTTGCCTATGATTGCACAGTAACAAAGGCAGGTCTCTCGACTGTTCAGTGATTTTACTGTTTCAGTGATTATGAAAAGTTGCCTATTAATATTACTCATTTGGCCTTCCCCTAAATGACATAGAGATATTTAGTGCTACTTTTTTTCTGTCTTAACATCTTAAAATAGGTAGAGGAAGTACAATGTGAGGCCTTCTCTGAATATAATGTCTTGCTTATTTCCTTTTTAAACCTTGGGCTCCAGCACCCATCTCTGTACCTTTGTACTCACTATCCTCCATGACTAGAATATTCTCTTTCCTTACTTCTGGCTCTAGATGTCATGGTTTCCTACAAGACTCAGCTAAGGTACTACCAAGATGTCAAGATGGTGTTCCCTCTTTCCCCAACAAGTTACCTTTTAACTGTTCTATATGTGTTTTATATATGCCAGTATATATGAATGTTGGTTCTCCTATAAGTACCTTGGAGAGTTTTTTGGATTTTCTTTACTTTCTTTTTAACTCCAGAGCCTAGAAAAAAAGTAGGTGCTTAATAAAAGCACTCTGATTGATTCACTGACTCGCCAACTAGAGCCAATCTGACTCTCACAAAGTCTAAGTGGTACTTTGCTTTTATAATTCTCATTAGCACTTAGATTCCAGAACCAGTGTGGTTATAGTTCTACTATAATTTGCTTCACTTGAGGCTGCATCTGAAGTATTTCATTCAGTTCTTGGAGCCACACCTTGGGAAAGATATTGCCAAGCTTCAGAGCGTCCAGAAGAGGCTAACAAAAATGGTCCTGCTGCTGGAGACCTTTCCTGATATTTCTAGTTTCTAGGGCTTCCCACTTTCATATTACACCCACCTACTCTGTATATATCTTCTATGCAAAGTTATTTCCACATTGCCTCTCCCATTGCAAAGTGTCCTCCTTAAAGGAATGCAGGCAGAGGTTTTTGTCTTTCTCTGTATTTCCAATGTTTGGTGCAGTGACAAGAGTATAAAATATGTTTACTTAGTACAGTACCTGGCACATAGTAGTTGCTTAATAAATGTTTATATATTGATTAATAAAAGCTTGTTGACTAGTCAATTGACAGTTTTTTGAGTGTATGACCTATAAAGATCAGTTGAAGGAACTTGGAATGTTTAGTTTGGAGAAAAGAAGGCTTGGGGTAACATGACAGCTATCTTTATGTATTAGAAAGGCTGTTGTTGGGGAGACATATTAACCATGTTCTGGTCAGTTCTAGAGGAAATAACTAGTCTTTTTTTTTTTTTTGCTTTTTTGGAGGGAGGAAGGCAGGGCAATTAGGGTTAAGTGACTTGCCCAAGGTCACATGGCTAGTAAGTGTTAAGTGTTTGAGGCCAGATTTGAACTCAGGTCCTCCTAACTCCAGGGCCCATACTCAATTTACTGTGCCACCTAGCCACCCCAGATATGACTAATCTTAGTGGGTGGAAGTTAAAAAGACAAATAATTAGACTTGATACCAAGAATAATTTCTTGAGTTGATTATTTATTCATTTTAAGATTCTTTGTTGAAACAGTTTTGATTTCCAAATCCTCTCCCTCCCTCCCATTCCTCCCCTACCCATTGAAAAAGCAAGCCATATGATATCAATTATAAATGTGAAATCATACAAAATGCATTTCTATATTAGCTGTATTATGAAAAAATAATAAAAAGCAAGAAAAAATAAGGAAAAGGTAAAAGTTATACTTCAATGTGTGCTCAGCCTTCCATCAGTTCTCTCTGTGGAGGTGGATCAATGCCCAAATTCTAAGTGAGTTGGCCCATGAGATCCCAATAGCTACTGAGGTCCTAGCCAAATGCATCTGAACACTGCTAGACTACTTTGCTATTTCTTTAGGTTTCATATCCTGGCCCAAAAGGACACATAGGGACCAGTAGTTCTGAGCTCTGCTCCCACTCTTTTCACACTCTCAGAGCCCTTATGAGAATAATTTCTCAACAATGAAAGTTATAAAATGGAATACCTTGATTAGTGGTATGTTCCCCTTCACTAAAGGTCTTTGAGCAAAGACTGGACGATCGATTTTCAAGAAGGGCTAATGGGGACTCTTCTTCAGGAGAAGGTTCCTTTACAACGCAGAAATTCTTTGACTCTGTGTATTATAGTAATTTGGGTGTTATAAGTACAGCTCATAATTTCCTACTAGCTTATTAATTCCTTTTAGATAGACAGCATGTAATACTAATCTGTATCCTCTTCATTTCTAGTTTAGGAAGAGAGCAGTTGCCCAGTGTTTGTTGAATGAAGATATAATAACATTTTAAAGAGGAAGTCACAGAACTTTATAGTTGTATATAATATATTGAGGGATCACAGCATAGGTGGAAAAGTTAAAATAATGGGCTTATGAGTCAAAGAAGATATAGTCTAGAAAATATAAAATTTATAGAATTCTCTCATGTTTTGTAAGTAGTCTCTGGTCTCACTTTCTCAGATTTAAGCCTATGTATGTCACCTTTGAAGTTTCTATGGGTACACTGAGAGGTTTGAGTACCTCTTCTTTAATACCATCAGCTTAATCCTCTATTCCAGGTAAGTTAACCCCTCCCCTGACTAGTGTCCTAGTTCTATTTAATAAATTAACATAAATTAGCTTTTTGGAAAGGGATATTTACTTTAAAGATATAGCAAGATTAAAAACATAAATGTTTTCCCCAAATAGGTTAGAGATATAGTCTGCCCAATGCTACTTTAGTTTCTAGAGAGAATGTGCTCAGACTTAATTTATTTAAAACTGGTCCCATCAAAATCATGTCAAATGAGGCATGACAGCCAGAAGAATCCTACTTTCAGCTTCCTGTTAGACTGGGTTCCAAAAGTTACTCTCCTTGCTCCTTGGGGGCATAGCTGCTGGGCTGGCCACAAAACCTGGCAAGGATTCAACTCCTGGAATCTTGATCTCCTGGAGGTTCACTCTCCTGATTTTTCAAAGCTCACATTAAGTGAGCATCCAGATGATCTCCATCTGAAATCAAAGGACAAACACTGAGGCAAAGGACTGAGGCCTACTTTTCTAGTGTCACCTAGTCCCATAAAAGAGAAGGCTCAAGGTCTCACCCCTTTATAGCATTATTTCTCACTAGATGTCACCAGGGACATAGTCAAAAAAAGAGCAGAGATTCATCAAGAGAGAACAACCAAGGATAATGGCCAAGACTCTGGTCAGCCAGTGCCTTCTGAAGGCACATCCCATTTCTGGCTACCAAGCCAATCGAAATGGCTTTTTCTAACCATATGGCTGGTAGATATCAACTAGTTACAGAATACCTACAGGTGCTCCAAAGTCTGTCCAAGATACTCACCTTACAAATATGACTTTCCTGGAAGCAGACTACCAGCCTCTTCCATGTGGGAACTTACATCACCAGTACTCTGCACATGTTTCACTTCTCAATTATATATGGAAATCTAGTTAATTTTCACACATACTGGTTCTCAAGAATGTGTCATGAAGGGCCATATTAGATTGGTATTTGGGGGTGGATTTCTCTTTCTAATCTGATTTACCTTTGTGCACAGGTGGTTTCTTTTTTGGGGGGGGGTAATATACCTTTATGTATATGTGAGAAATAGGCCTCCACTAAGTATAGGTAAACACTTAAACTCCTAAAGCTGAGGTCAGGCATTAAAAGAGTTTTTGGGACCTTTGCCATTAATGTGGTACCTTTTTAAATACAACTGATAGGCTAAAGGAAGCTGGGTCAACATACAAGTAATTCAAGTTAATTGTTGGCAGCCATCCAGTAAACTAAAGCACTACAGGCAGTCTGATTAATTAAAGTTCCACATTCTACTTTCCATATATAATTGATATAATTTATTTGGATGATTTACACAATATGCCATTTGATATGGTGCAGTCCAGGGCCATAATCCTTCTTGGGATAAACTTCTGAATTAGATACACTACAGGGTATAGGACACTGAGGGGGATGGGGTGTTTGTATGTGCATACATATGTGCGTGTGTGTGTGTATGTGTGTGTGTGTGTGTGTGTGTTGTGTGGTAAAGACAACAGGCAGTTCCATCTTGACTTAATATTTTAGGTAGAGTTTTTGTAGGCAGTTGTGGATTACATTGAGTATAAAGAATTCTTATAGCAAATTCTTACAACAAAAATCACTTCTGGGCACTTGCAGCTGATAATAAAAAGTACAGAATTGACTAGCAATATAAAAACATAGAAGGATTCATTTATTTTTCAGCAAGGTTTGAAGACCTACTTAGATAAAAACAATAACCACAATTTTATAACATGGAAAGATCATTATTAATATATCTGGGATTTGAACAAACACAGTGGATTTTTGGTGACTATCTTTCCTTCCCTTTAAGCTCTTTAATAGTTCATAATCCCTGCCACAAACTGACCTTTGCTTAGCAAATTGGATGAATGCCCTTGTTAGGGCCTTGGAATCAAAGCAATATTGAAGCTAAAGCAAACTCAAAGATTGGTCACATGTCTGTCAAGATAACAACAACTATTCTTACTTATCCTTTGTTTTCAGAGAAGACCCATGACATCACAGAGTCATGCCGTGACTTTCCAGTGAATTGGATTTAAGTGAGGAGGGTTGTACAAAGTCATCAGCCTCTTTCCCCCAGAGCTACTGAAGTCCAGTGGCAAGACAAAGGTCAATATGACTGAGATGGCTCCAGATGCAGTGGATGACCATGGCACCTTCAATGTTTGACCAAGCTCTAAGCACCCCACCATGCCTGCTTCAGTTGTGTTTGTGCCCCTCAGAATGAATTGGTCTTATCTGTCAAATCCTCCAGGGGACATCTTCCCATGCTAGAGGTAGACAACCCCCTAAATCTTCTATGTGTCTGAAGCTTGTATGTTACTTTCAACTTGGTTTAGCCTGTGTGCTGAGAGGATTTTGTAGGGTGTGACCACTGTACATGCTACAGTTTCTTGGAGCCACAGAGGATAGTTAGGTGATAGGTAGACACCAAAAGTAGATGAACAACCCTGAAAAGGACTCAGCAAGCCCTCCCACCAGAGATGCTAGTGCTCCTTGAAGAACCCAGCAACAACAACAACCAGAAATCTGGAAATTACCACTTTCCCTAGCATTTTTTATGAGTCCAAATCAGAATAAATATTTAAAGCCACCAAGAGATGTTTCTATTAAAAATCCATTTCAGGTTAATTTATTTTAGGGGAATATTTTCATGGCTTTGTTCATTAAAAAAAATTTGTTGACATTACAAGCAATTCAATTGTATTGACAGAGGTACTAGAAGGTAAATTTTGAGAAGGCCAGGAGTCAATTTCATAGCAGGATTGTAGAATCTGAGAATTGAAAAGGAACTCAGACTATTTAATTCCACCCATATTGGAAAGTAGTCCCTATTATAATGTTTCTGGTAAGTAATTCTCCAGGCTTGTCATGAATACCTCCAGTGAGAGGGACCTCTTTACTTCTTGAGCAGCCCATTCCAGTTTAGAATAGCTCTAATTACTAGGAAGTTTTTTTTTTTTTTCCTAATGTGGGGGCAGAGATTAATGGTTCCTGTCTTTTCCCTCTCATGACTTGAAGGACTCCATTTTTAAACCAACATTCACTTCCCCTGTATTTAGGTTTACTTACAGCCTAATCTGCTTGAAAGGTTTAAGGTTACCATGATAAGATTTTAATGCTTATATTTTAGTCTTGCAATAGAATGTTAATATATAAGAACATAATGGTAAAATGTAGCTTTGCAAGCAGATTGGGAAAGGGATAAATTCAAACACTGGAATGTTAAGATAACTTGCTCAATTTACACTGAAATGAGTCCTAATTTAAAGAGGGAGTCACTTGTGCCAAGAGAAGGAAAATACAGGGTCCTCTCCTCTCTAACTCCACGCTAACGTCAAGACTAGATTTGTCTCTTTGCAATTACCATCCATTATTCCTGATTTTGCAGTCTGGAGCCAAACAATAATTCTAATTCCCTTTCCCCTCTTCTTCCCCCAGTAGCCCTTCAAATACTTATACATGTAATCATGTACTTATGAATGTCCCCTCCTTAAGACTGAGTGTCCCCAGTTCCTTCAACTTATTTTCACATGATGCACCTTCAGGGTGGCACCATCCTGGTTGCACTCCTCTGGTTAGTTTCCATATTGCCAAGTGTACATCCTGAACTGTAGTTCTTAGGGTTGAACATTTTACTCCATCATTTTTTCCAGTGGAACCATGACCTTCCTTTTCCTCTGAGCTCTATCAATGCAGTCCAAGATCAAATTACCTTTCTTTTGCTATCACAGCACGTTGCTAAATCATATTTAGTGTGCGAAAATGCTAAGACCTCTAAAACCTTTTTAGTAAAACTGTTATTTAGTCATATTTTTCTCCTCTTGTATTATGGAGTTGATTTTCTTTTGGACAATTAAAGACTTTACTTTTACTTGGTACTTAAATAAAATAAATAAACCTATGATTTCATCAATTAGGAATTTTCTCTGAAAATGCAGATTGAAATTCATCCAACTTGCCCATTCTATGGAACTCTTAGCCATGTTCTCCTCTAAGCCAAAGGGGTTAAAGGCTTTTTTGTTGTATGAAAACGAACCAGACCTACCTCTGACCACATGCCCTCTCTCTGTCATTAAGGAAAGGTCAATGTCTTCCATCCTTCCCAAAGCAATGACTTCCAACTGTGCTAGAACAAGGCAACTTCTCTCTCCTGCTGTTGGTCAGTCTGAGTGGGATGTGGAGAACTGTGGGTGCAAAGTCAATGTCAGGCCTTCCATCTTCTGTGGTGTCTATCCCTTGAGGGAAGAGGAAAAGGAAAATTGGTGTGGAAAACTACTTTCATCTTCAGATGTCCCCTATTCTCCCTAATCTCTGGTCTTTGAAGGGAAGAGTAGTGAAGCAGGCCTCCTGTCTGACCATTCCATCTGACTGTGTGCCTACTCTTGTCTCCAACATGATATCCAGCCTCATTTGGGAGAAGGAGCAACAACTTCTACTCCATGATGAATACTCTCGCGTCTGGTTATATCCTGCACATTCCAGTGATCCTGATCCACTGTAAGCTGTTATTTAAACACCATTTTCCATTTCCTACCACTTAATTCCTTATTTCTCTTTCTCTTAACCCTCCCACCCCAAAGTTCCAACTAAAATCTACCTACACCTTCTTCTGGAATACCTGTTCCATAGGCAACAGACTTCCCTTCATCCTAAATTGTTCTCTTGCTCTTTTATCTTCTAGATATTACTGAAACCTGGCTCCTCCTGATGATACAGCCTCCTTGGTCACCCTTTCTAGTACTGGCTATACCTTTATTATCCTCCTTGACTCTCTGGTCAAGGTAGGGGAGTTGGAATTTGCTTTGTTCTCCATTGCCTCGTGCAGGTTCTCCTAGCTATCACTCAATAACCTCTCATCTTTTGAAGTTCATGCAATTCATATCTACTACCCAATCAAAATCTTGATAGCTGTTATCTATAGACTTCCAGGTTATCTGTAGACTTCTCTTTCTTCCTCAATGAATCTGGTACATGGTTCAAAATTTTTCTCTCCCCTTCAGCTCCTGCCATCATATTAGGGGATGTACATACATATGTACACAAAATATATACATATACATATATATACACAAATATACACATATATACATACATATATACATACATACATATATACATACATACATATATATGTGTATGTATATATATATATGTATATGTATATATACACTAATTGTCTCTTAGGCACCTTGACTATTCAAATCCTCAACATACTGCTTTCCCATGACTTACTTCTCTACCCCATATCAGTCACACTCAAAGATGGTCATAACCTTGATTTTGGCATCACCCAAAAATGTACCACCTCCATAAGAATTCTTAAATCTCCTTATCCAACCATAATCTATTGGCTTTTCATTTCTTCCTCTGCTTTCCCATACCAAATCTTACTCTTACTCTTTGTCCACATTATTCCCAGTCTCTTGATCCCTTAATTCTTTCCCAGGCTATCTCTCCTGTACTAACCACTATTTCCTTTTCTATCCATCTTGACCCTTCAGTGAACTAATTAAGCTCTATCTAGTCTTCCTCTCATGAACCTTCATCACCTTTATCATTTCACTGATTGTGTCCTACCAGGCCTCAGCCTTGTATCACTCCCACCAAGCCCTGCCTTCACTCCTACATATGTACAACTGAATGAAGATGGACAAAATCTCAAAACCATTCTGACTGGAGATCCACTACAAATTTATGCTACCCAGCCTCAGCTGGGTCTCACTGCTGCTAGGCAATCCAACCATACCTCCCTAATCAAATCACTATCCCATTCTTCATAGAAGCCCTTCCTAACTTTTTCAACCCTCCTTGCATCTTTCATTGATTCCCCCTTCCCCTGCCTTCTCATCTGAGAGCCTTTCCTTATATTTTGCAGAAAAAACATTGAGGCTATTTGTTGTGAGCTCTCTCTTCTCCCTTCTTTCATACTCATATCACTTACATGCCTTTTCCCACTATTTCTCCATCATCTCTGTCTCATATGATGATGTGGCTTTACTCTTTACCAAGGCTAACCACCCAACCTTTAAAAACAATCTCATTTCATCCTATTTGTTCCAAAAGATTGTCCTTTCTTTCACCCTTACTATATCATTGATTTTCAAACTCTCTTTGCCTCCTGGTTCATTCTCTATTGCCTATAAACTTGCCCATGTCTACCCCTTCCTCCCTCCTACCCCCGACCCAAAAAACAAAACAAACAAAAAACCTGAAACACCTTCACTTGATCCTCACATATTTATCATTCTATGTCTTTTTTTCTTTGTGGTTAGACTCCTCAAGAAAGATGTCTACAATAGATATTATGATATGAAACACACAGAGAAGTTCAAATCACCAGACCAAGATTAACTATATTCAAGGACATTGAAAAACAGCCGTAACAATAATTAATCAACATGATTAAGTCATTCACTTCCATGATCATGCTATTTTTCTACTGAGACAGATTCATTTAATCTCCATTGCTTAATGAGTAAAGTAAAATTTTGATTTGCATTCAAGGATGCCTACATTCTGGATCTAATCTACCCATCCAGAATGATTTTGTACTTATCATTTTCATCAGTTTTCAAGTATTCTTGATTCTTCCTCTGCTATTAGTTTATTATTTTTGCTTTTAATTCATTAACTCTAATTTAGGGCTTCGGATCTTTTTGCCTAAGCTAGCGTAATAAGCTGTACTTTGTTCTTTGTTCATGTTCTCCTTGGTCTAGTTTATCTATCATACAGATGCTAGAATAATCTCAATGTACAAATGTTCCAAACAAATCTAGAAGCATAAGACAAAATAACAACCACAAACTCCTACCTAGATTTGTATTCTTGGCCACTAAATCAACATGATTACTTGAAAATTCAGCCTCCTTTCCTTTGCCCATAACATGTTTCTGGTAAATTTTTTTCAAATTATTCCTGTCACCCTATAAAAACACCCTGTGCAATCTATGCACTTGCCTATTCTGACATTATCTCTTCTACTTAAAGGACTCTACAATTTAAGAAAGATGAATTTTTAAGCATAACAGTCTCTTCTGGTAATTTCCCATGGAATGTGCCTCACAATCAATCAGAAATTAAATTCATTTTGGATGATATTTTTGTGATCTCATATCTTTCTGTCCCTGCCCGTAGCTACCTAGGCTGAGAAAATGTTTCTTTAATAAAGGACCAGAGACATCATACCAAGTAGCCTAGATTCCACTTTGTAGTCCAGTTAAAGGCTTGACCTTTCTGTCTGTCTGTCTTTTGAAGGCAGCAGGAAATTTTCATTATTATGTACCAGTGTCCTGTGCAGCTTTCTGGGGAGTCCTGGCATTCAAATAGTGACACCTAGACCTCTCACTACTCATTTATTTGCCAGGTCAGAACCATTGTTAGGTGAAGCTCTGATCAGATCTCAGTAGGATTTTATTAATTTGCTTCTGGAAGTCTACAACCTGAGCGTGAAACAACTTCAGAGAAAGGAAGTCAGTATGATACAAGTTTCTTTGTCTAGCAACATTAAAAAGATAAACTTCAAGAGATAACCCCCTCAGAGAACTTTTGTGGGAAATTACATTTTTAATATTTGGACATGCAGTCAAATTCCAGAAGTGAAAAATAATAGTGACCAAAGGAGACCAATTCAACGCTGTTTTAGAAGGATGAAGCAGTGTTAATTGGACTTTTGAATAGTTATTTTGATGAAGGATACAGTGCAATGTGACTGTCTCTTTGCTCTATGATTCTGTTTGAATAAAGAAGAAATGTATTTATAACAATGTGGTTTTTATGCTCTAGTTTTAATATGGCTAAAGAAAAAATGTTTATCCAATTGTAAATACTAATATATTAACTCCTCAAGCACTCATGGTGTCCTAAATGCAGCAGACTTCATCTTTCTTTGAGAATATTTTGGTGGGTGGGAGCAATAGAAAAGGAACCTGAACTAAGAGAGTGGCATAAAGTCACCACTCTGCTTCAAGAGGTGAAGGTAACAGAGAGGGATCATGAGGATGATATTTCATTGAAATAAAATATTTAGTTGTTTATTCTAATAGATTTTAGAAATTCTCTGGCAAAACAGGTTTTTTCTCATTCTACCCTTTTTAGTACCTTCCATTGCTAAGCATGGCTTTTGGTTTTACATTTTTAAAATATCAATGAAAAGATTGTGGTTGAAGGGGCAGCTAGGTAGTACAGTGAATAGAGCACTGGCCCTGGAGTCAGGAGGACCTGAGTTCAAATCCCGCCTCAGTCACTTAACACAAAAACTAGCCGTGTGACCTTGGGTAGATCACTTAACACCAACTGCCCTGCAAAAAACAAATTTGTGGTTGCAATGGAAGTCCATATAATTCTTTCTTTTCCATCCATATTCTGGACCAGTCACTTAGTCCCCCTTTGAGAGCTCAGCTCAATCCTTTTTATTTTCCACATTTAAGTTGTTGCTCAATATTCAATTACTATATTCACAGAGCAAATCTGTAGTTTGAAGTTTGGATTCAGTCAAAGGGCCGCACTTGAGGACCTAGGGAGCCACATGTGACCTGCAGGCCTCAGGTTCCCTACTCCTGAACTGTAGGCCTTAAAGTAGAGAGAGGACATGGATTAATGCAGAGGAGTGTAGAGGGCATTTTAGGGAGGAAGATCTCATTGACAAAACTATGGAGATGGGAATTAACATGGTATCTGTATGTATATGTGTGAGTGCATGCATGTTCACATGTATGTATGAGATGTATGTATGTGCAGGAGAGAGAGAGAGAGAGAGAGAGAGAGAGAGAGAGAGAGAGAGAGAGAGAGAGAGAGAGAAGAGGAGGGGAGGTATAGTAAGAAGATTGGAGAGGAAGTCCTCTAGTCCAGTCACTTTACTTTCTAGATGAAGATATCAGGATACCAAGACCCAGAGAAGTTGTAACTTTCTCATTATTACACTGGTTATAAATGATAGTCAAGATTTGCAATGCACTTCTAACTTAGTTTCCTAGAGGGGGAATTATTCAGGGACCAGTACGTTATTTTGAATAGGCAAATGAACAAAGACAAGGTATGATTTCTGCTCTGTCGTGAGGAAGAACGATATAGCTGCTTATTTATCTGTCTTTTTTTCCGGTATCTTTGGATCATTCAAGTCATGATAGCTCCTGAGAGACCTGAATGTGAATAGTAGAGCCATGATGGCAGGCAAACCAGCACTTCCACAGGTTTGCTTCATTAATCTATAATCATGCTGTTCAGGCCACCTCCAGGAAGTCAATTCACAATGCTTTCAGACTTTTTTGTGTAGAGGAGGATTAGAGGGGGATTATGGCAGGTGTTGTTCACAGAACACTGAGCCTTGCCTTGGAATACAAACCGGAACCTTGGGGGCTTTGTTAGGTTATTCAGTGTTAAATTGTTGGTAGAAGGAGTGACTATCTCTCTCTATATATCTGTACACACACACACACACACACACACACACACAATTTTCCCCACTCTTGGTTTTTGGCTTTGCAATCTGCTGCTCTGTTTATCCGCCAGCTGCTTGGCTCAGTGCTCCATTAATCTCCCAGCTGCTGTGGCTCTGGTGTCTTATATATCACTTGAAGCAGGTAAGCAGGAGCAGAGGAATTGGTGCCCTGTGCAGTTTCTGGTCATAGAAGATAGTTTATAGAAATAATTTGACATGAAATCCATGAAGCTCATTTGCTCTGCCCATAATTAGAACAAGGTAATTTAAAAATAATAATAATAGCTCCATTTAAATAACACTTTCTGGCTAAAGAGTGCTCTACATATGTTATCTTAGTTGGCCATACAATAATTGACATTTCTATAGAGCTCAGCACACTTTACCCTTACAACAATGCTGTGAGGTAAATAATTTAAGTGGGTGTAGAATTGTAGGCACTCATAAAAGAAAGGACTCTTGGAGGTGATTTAGTAATCTCTGATGACTGTTGTACTCTATCCTCATCCTTCTTGACCCTTTCAGCTCTGACATTCTTCTTCCCTTCCCAAATAGTGTCCTGATGACATTACTTTCTCACCCTTCGATTTCCTTTACTGAATCATCATCCATGTCACAGCCCCTGACTGAAGGTATATCCTACAACATTTTTTTCTGGGGCCTTCTTCTCTTCTCTGTCTACACTCTCTTTATTTGGTGACCATATCAGCTCCTATGGATTAAATTATCTCTCTGCAGATCCCCAGATCTACAGGGTGTCCCTAAAGTCTGAACACATAGGAAATCTCATTAACTATGCATATTTTCAAGAAATGAAATGAATGAAATTTTCAACGACATTTTATTTAATTAGCATAAATTTTAGCCATGACAATTTCATATGGAATAAAAGCTTTCATTAACTCTTGGGGACTATTTTCCATATTAATGAGATTAATTTAATTTAATTAATTAGTGAAATTTCCTATGTGTCTCCTATGCCTTCCTATGAAATCTCATTCAGGCTAGTTAAATAAAATGTTGAAAATTTCATTCATTTCATTTCTTGAAAATATACATAGTTAATAAGATTTCCTCTGTGTCCAGACTTCAGGGACACCCTGTAAATACCCTGCCTCAGTCTTTCCTGAATGCCAGGTACACATCACCAACTGCCAGCAGGACATTTCTTTTTTTTTTTCTTATATATTTAGTATTTTATTTTTCCCCAGTTACATGTAAAACTTTTTTTGAACATTTGTTTTTAAAACTTTGGGTTCCAAATTTTCTTTTCCTCCCCATTCCCCATGGCTCCCCCCCCCACCACCACTGAGAAGGCAAACAATTCTATATAGGCTATACATGTGTAGTTATGGGAAACATTTCCATAATAGTCATGTTGTGAAAGAAAACAGATGTAAAAAAACCCAAAACGAAACCAACAACTCAGGAAAGATAATGAAAGTTTAAAAAAAGAAAGAAAAAAGAAAAGGTATGCTTCATTCTGTATCCAGACACCATCAGTTCTTTGGGGCTGGATAGAATTTTCATCACAAGTCCTTCTGAGTTGTCTTGGATTGTTGTATTGCTGAGAACAGCTAAATCCTTCACAGGTAATCATCTTACAATATTGTTGTTCCTTTGCACACAGTACATTTCACTTTGCATCAGCCCATATAAGGCTTTTCAGGTTTTTCTGAGAGCATCCTAGTCATCATTTCTTATAGTACAATAGTATTACATCATAATCACATACCTCAATTTGTTCATTCATTCCTCAGTTGATGGGTATCTCCTCAATTTCTAACTCTTTGTTCCGAGAAAAGGGTTGCTATAAATATTTTTGTACAAATAGGTCCCTTTACTTTTTATTTTTATCTCTTTTGGGTAGACATCTAGTGGTGGTATTGATAGGTCAAAGGGTATGCTAATAAAAATAACCCTTTGAACATAGTTTCAAATTTCTCTACAGAATTGTTGGATCAGTTCACAACGCCAACAGTGCATTAATGTCTCATTTTCCCCACATCCCCTTCAACATTTGTCTACATTTTCTGTCCTTTTAGCCAATCTATTGGTATATTGCAATACCTTAGAACTGTTTTAATTTGCTAGCAGAGCATTTCAAACTGGATGTTCTATAGCTATCTAAAACTTAACATGTTCAAAACAAATCTTAATAGCTCCCTCCCCCCAGTTTGTCCCTTTTCCAAACTTCTCTATTATCATGGAAGGTATCACCATCCTTTCAGTTTTCTTGTTTTGCAATCTTGGGATTATATTTAATCCCTTATTCTCTCTCACCTCATATATCCATTTAATTGTCAAATCTGGCACATCTCTGCCTCCACAATGTCTGCCATGTCAGTCCCCTTTGTTATACTTTACACTTACATAGACACCTTCCTTATTTAGGGCTTCATCACCTTTAACCTGTTCCAGATCCAGAAGTGAGCACATGTATACAAGATCTCCATGAACATATATATATATATATATTTTCCCCCCTAAATGACTGCATTATAGTGAGAAGGCAGAGAATTCTATAAATCTCCAGGCTGGGAGAGAGAGATAATGCCAATGGCCTACTCCCCTATTGGTTCACAGTGGAGCCATATTCTAATTGGTTTTCTTGCTTCAAGTCTCTCCCCACACCAAATCATGCTTTTCATAGCTATCAGCATGATTTTTCTAAAGTAAAGAAAAATATGACCATACTGCTTTCCTGCATAGTCAACTCAAAGAAATCATTATCATCTTTAGAATGCTTCTTGATGTTAGAACAAGCTGGGTTGGTCAATTTTTATTATTTGTAAGGTATATGCTATAAGTTGGTTTGGATATAAATATGACTTGTAATAACATATAATGGGAAATAATGTTAGAGAAAAAAAACAACAACATGTTGGGATAACTTTACTAGAGTTAACTTCCAAAGCCTTAAAAGGCACATTGTTAATATTTTTAAAGGGATCTTGTCTCTCCAAGTAGATGGTAAGGGCAGGGCTTGTCTCTTCTACTTCTTTTGGAACCCTGTGGCACTATGTCAGGCACATAGTATGTATTTGTTAGATAACTGCCTTTTTTGGCAAGACAATTGGGGTTAAGTGACTTGCCCAGGGTCACACAGCTAGTAAGTGTTAAGTGTCTGAGCTTGCATTTGAGCTCAAGTACTCCAAACTCTTGGGCTGGTACTCTATCCACTGTGACACTTAACAACCCCAACAATTGCCAATTTATGAAGTTTTTCAGCATCCTCTCTCCTTACATTTCTGAACTCTATAGCTTATTAGCAAGCAAAAGAAATAGTGTCTGATGTAGCTTTACCAATTATAGGATCATATTACTGATAGGTATTCACAGGTCATCATGTAGTTTTTCTCCTAGAATGATTCTGTCAGTAATGATTCTGCACGCATAGAATGGTGGCATACCTTTGGCCTGAGGTGTTAATTTCTGAAGGCATTAAAGGAACCATTCTGAGGTCTTTTGGACCAGAAGTTAACTTTGTCTTAAAACTTCCTGTTTTAGTTCAATTCAATTCAATTCACAGATACAATTAAATTCAACTAAAATCAATGAATACATATTAATTAATTAATATTATTTAATTAATTAAAATACATTAATAAATATTAAAAGACTACTGTATGCCAGAGATTACCTTAGGTGCTAGAGCTGAAAAGACAAAAAACAAAACTAAAGAGTCTCTATCTGGGAAGTCACTGGAAGAAAGGAGTGGAATACAACAAGTGCATCTTAAAGTAAAATACTAAAATATAGAGTAGGCAGTGAGGGAGAAAGGGGAGAAATCAGACAAAATGATTTTTTTAAACAAATGCTTTATTAACTTCTGTTTTACATCATTCATTTCCGCCAGATTTTGAGTTACAATCATTCCCCCCGCCCCGTTGTTCCCCTACCCACCCTCCCAGAATAGCAGTCCTGCAAGATATCGCTTCCTCCAATCTGCTCTCTCCCATACCTTCTCCCATACCCCCTTCGACTTTTCCATTAGAGGAAGGTGAATCTTTGTGTCCCAATGCCTGCACATCTTATCTCCCAATTACAAGCAAAGGAGTATTAATAATGTTATTTGTATATATTTGAAACATTTAATGTTAAGACCTCGAATTTCAGATCCATTTCTTTCCTCCCTTGTCACCCATTCCCTCTTGGGAGATAAGTAATTCAGTATATGTTGTACATGTATAGCTATGCAAAACATTATCATAGTAGATATATTGTACAAGGCTGCTTATAATTCCCGCCCACTCATCCCACCCCCCACCTGGTCCATTCCCTACATGATCCTGTACCTCTTCTATAGTGGGTACTTCCAACCTCCCCTCCCCCCAAGGATGCCCTCCCATCCATCATCCCACCTCTCATCCCCCTTCCCCCTATTCTGCTATAGGTTGAGATATCCCATTTAGTATGTATGTCATTCTCTCACTGAACCAAATTCAATGAGAATGTGGTTTTGCCTTGTTCCCTTCCTATTCTCCCCCTCCTTTGCAACCACTTCCCCTTGCTTCTTCTACATGAGATAGTTTACCCTACCCTGTCTCTCCCCATCTCCTCCTGCCACTTTCCTCTCTCACCTTATAATTTCATCCCTTGAGTATTCTCCCATCCCAACAAATTCAACCTATGCCCTCTATCCATATATAACTGTAACTATATACACACACACATTCACATATGTATTCATAGGACCACACACCCTTCTTCCATTATTTTCATAGTGAGAAAGATATCATCAGTCACAGTTATTGATTTTCCATATAGGAATGTAAATAGTTCAACTTTGATAAGTTCCTTTTGATTTCTTTTCCCTGATTACCTTCTCAGGCATCTCTTGCTTCTTGTGTCTGGATGTCAAATTTTCTATTCAATTCTGGTTTTTTCCTCAAGAATGCTTGGAAGTCCTCTATTCCACTGAATGACCATATTTTCCCCTGAAACAAAATACTCAGTTTTGTTGGGTAGGTGACCCTTGGGTCCCAGTCCCAACTCTTTTGCCCTCTGGAATATCATATTCCATGCCCTTCGATCCCTCAGTGTAGAAGCTGCCAGGTCCTGGGCTATTCTGATTGTGTTTCCACAGTATTGAAATTGTTTCTTCCTGGCTGCTTGAAGTATTTTCTCCTTGATCTGGGGATTCTGGAACCTGGCTATAATATTCCTGGGAGTTTTCTTTTTGGGATCGTTTTCAGGAGGTGATCAGTGGATTCTTTGAACCTCTATTTTGCCCTCTGGATCTAAAACATCAGGGCAATTTTCCTTGAGAATTTCTTGAAGGGTGTTTTCTAGGTTCTTTCCTTGATCATGGCTTTCAGGTAGTCCAATAATTTTTAAATTGTCTCTCCTGGATCTATTTTCCAGGTCAGTGGTTTTTCCCATGAGATATTTCACATTGCCTTCTAATCTTTCATTTGTTTGGATCTGCTTAACAGCATCTTGATTTCTCATAAAGTCATTAGCTTCCATTTGCTCCAGTCTAACTCTGAAGGAATGAATCTCCTCAGTGAACTTTTGAGATTCTTTTTCCATCTGGCAAATTCGACTTTTTAAGGCATTCTTCTCCTCATTGCCCTTTTGGGCCTCCTTTGCCATTTGAGTTAGTCTATTTTTTAAGGTGTTGTTTTCCTCAATCAGGCTGTTGACCCTCATTTCATACTTTTCCTGCATCCTTCTCATTTCTCTTTCCAGTTTTTCATCCACTTCTCTTATTTGATTTTTAAAGTCCTTCTTAAGGTCCTCTATGTCCTGCAACCTGCTCATGTTTTCCCCTGGTGCTTTTGGAGCAGGACTTCTGACCTCACAGTCCTTTTCCCGCTCTATGCCCCCAAAATAGGAGTCTAGGGTTGCATTTTTCTGTTTCCTTTGCCTTGGCATGTTGCCACTTAATTACTTGACTTTTGGGCTTGTTGCCACCGTATGGCCTGGTGCCAGACAGGAACTTTTGCCCCAAACGTGTGAGGGGGCCAGCTTCCATTTCTGGCAAGCTGTAAACCCACCCACAACTTCCACCCCAGATCACAATCCAGATCCAGGGAGGTTAAAGCAAGAGAGATTACCCCCCAAGACTGATCGCTGGATCTCCCTACAGTTCGCAGGCCAGGAGCTGGAGCTGCCTCTGAAAACTACAAAATGGCGTGTCTCTGCAGCGGCTTCTAGGCCCCAGGGGAAGAAGCTGATGCATTCCCCAAATACTGGTCCCAAAGTCCATAGAGCACTAACCTCTTACTTTGTCCTAGGCATGTCTATGTTGATAATTCTGGAGTCGCCACAGCTGCTGGTGTTCTGGGGTCTCTCCTCCTGGCTGCTGGCCCTGCCGGCCTGAGGCTAAAACCTTGGCTCACAGGGACCTGGGCTCTGCTTGGCTCGGCTCAGTTCTCCGCGCTCTGCGTGCTGCTGGTTCCCAGAGCACTGCACTGGTCCTTCTTGCAGGGCTGCTGGGCTGTCCTCACCGGGAGTTAGCTTCTCTGTCGCGTTCTGTGGGTGCTGGGGCTCCAAAAGTTGTTCAGAGTCCCCTTTTACATAGTTTGGGGGGAATCTGGGGGCAGAGTGGCTTGGATGAGCTGTTTCTACTCTGCCATCTTGGCTCCACCACCAGACAAAATTATTTTAAAGTTGAGGATAGTTCTTGTCTAGGTTAGCTTTCCTTTGACTTTTCTGGCATAAATTCCAAAACTTGGTGTAACCTTGTGAACTTTAGTAATGTTATAGCTCCTTGGTAATTCAGAAGTGGCATCAGGAGGGGGAATCCATGCCACTGAAATGAGTGGATGTGTACATTTGGCTTGAGGCATCAAAATAATGGTTCCGTTCTTTTCTTTTTCTCTCTCTCTTTTTTTTTGGGTAGCAAATGTTATAATGAAAAATGATGGGATGTTTTAAGACCCCTGAAAGATGTTGTTTTCTTGGGTTTTAGGAGTGGGAATAAGATGACTGGGATTCTATTTTTAATACCTTTCAGACTCCTTCTGCATCATGGGAAATTGTGATTTTCAGGTTCTCAAGGGAATAACAGTACTAGGAACCTGCTGTTCCAGGCCCCTTCAAAGATTAAAATGTTTATATTAGCCTGCATGCTGCTGCCCTGAACTCCTCAAATGAAAAATACTCAGAAGACACTTTTGTTAGTTATTTCAATATAGAGGGAAATATTTCTCTCTACGGGGTATTTTAAATATCCCTTTTTGTGGGTGTTAATGGTACACAGTAATGTCTTCCAGCAAAATAAAAATAAAGCTTCTAATCTCTGCTTTACAAACCTGTGGTATGACTATGTCCTCCTATAGGCAAAATGGCAAAGAAGCAAGTATTCCCACAAAATTATACAGGTGTCTCACTTAATGGAGTTTCAAAAGGCTGCTTTTAAAACACACAGGAGTTTGTTAGAGAGATCAAGTAGCAAACACTTTTAATGGCAAAGATATATTGTTATTTTTCAGTAGAGAGATTCATCTAGCAAACAATTTATGAAACTTGCTGACTTGAAAAAGACTTCTATCTATTTTAACCACCGTAAATAGTTACATGTCACTATACTTATTGCTCAGTTAAGAAAGGAAGAAGACTTTAAAACCAGTCATAATTTAAAAATAAAATTATTTCTAATGCTCATGAAAGGTACTGGAATAAATATCCCAGAGACTTATGTGTTGTATAATGAAGAAGATTAAACTGTTACCTGTCCCATAAAGCCATATCCTATTCTTTAGATACTATAATAGTACTGTCTTTGACTCTCTTCAAGTCTCATTTACTTAAATTGTCTGTAGAAATAGCATAATGATTATCTTGATAAGGCATGTGTACATACCTTGGGACCCAGAAGTTGATTAATTTCTAATGAATTCATTAGGTTTAAGGAAAGGTTTCTGATCAATGAGAAGGGGAAACCACAACTCTATCAATACTTTTAATGCTTGGAAAGTCTTGTTTACTTTTTAAAACAGAGTGAGCTCTTCCAAGGTAAGAAAAATGGTTGTCTTTTATGAAAAGGATTTGCACATTATTTGAGACCATGGAGGAATTAGACAATACATCTGCAGCTTTCTCACAATATGCAAGACTTATAACCTGAACCCAAGAAGCTAAGAAGAAAAAAACAAGTTGAAAGCACTCACTGAAAATATCCTAGCAAGGATGGCAACAATATCATTACCATCAGACATTCTACTAATGAGTTTATGTTTAATCTACTTGGTTAGATCTCCTTTCCATTAGGCTGGGGTCTATTGTGGTTCTTTGTCTGGCCTAGTGCAAACCCAGTTATAGGATAAACAGTAGAAATACTGTTGAACATCCAAGAGCAATCCTGGCACTACACAGGGGTCCCCAACATGGGAATGCAGATGTCTTCCTTGGAAGCTGGGTATAGGGAAGGGATAGTTCTGAGCAGATAGGTGTCATAAAGGTTTCATATCTTTGTATAGAAATCCTGGCCCCCCTGCTATCAGAAATCCTTCTTCCTCATTTTTACATGAGGGCAGGTGGTATATTCACTATTGTGACCTTTATATTTTTTCACACACTTATTTGCCCTCAGATCCCATAGCTTGATGTTCCTAGACATTATCTGGTGCCATCAGGTGCTGCTCATCTTGTAGGAACTAAACAGATATCACAGTTGAGTCATGGAAGAAGCAGGCAGCTTTCAGCCCTGGCCTTTATGACTTTGGTGACACAGATCAATAGTGAAGACCTTCCCCTGGGTGGCAAACTGTTGTGCCAGTATATCCCTATTGATCCCAAGTGTCTGCTGATGACCAGTCACTGAATTGGTTACTATGTCCCTTCTGGCCAAGCCCATACTGAAACAGTTATTAGACTGGCAGTTTAGGCTCCATGCACAAGACCAGGCAGTAGAGATCTTAAAACTATAAAGCAGGCTGGTTTCCTGGTCTGCTGTTGCTTAACAAGGAGGCAGGAAGTAAACTGACACAGTCTAGAGTCTCTGCAATGCTCATGAGACAGAGCAAAACATGGGAATCTGGATGAGTCAGCAACCCAGTATACAGAATTTGCCTTGTGATTGGTAAATCAGAGGTTGTCATACATGTCCACAGTGAGAGCCTTGGTTCCTAAACAACTAGGTTGATGATGCCTTACTTGCAGCCTCCATGCTCCACATCATTAAATGTGATACTCTCTCCAAGGCAGTGTCAGCCACTATAAGTTTAAAGTGATCAGTTCCAACAATAGAAGAATCAGGGCTCTGAATTTCCACTTTCTTTCTCTGCATGCAGTTTATACATAACTCATGAAATATTTGGCAATAATAGGTAGAATGGACCAAGGATGATGGATTCAATCCAATTCTGTTTGTTCTTTCTTTCTTTCTCTTTCTCTCTCCCTTCCTTCCTTCCTCCCTTCCTTCTTCCCTCTCTTCCTTCCTCCCTTCCTTCCCTCCTTCATTCCTTTACATATTCTTTTCCTCTAAAAGCTTCAATCTTTTTTTCTCTCTCTCCTTGTGCTGGATGATCTCCCTTGTGAGGGTGTTTCAATTGTTATGACCAGGAAGCAAGCAGAAATAATGGTTCTGTTAGTGATCAAAATAAAATCCTGGTGGTTCTGTCACTGAAGACCTTGTGATTGAACTGGAAGCTGATGAAAAGGCTCTGGTATTACTGTCAAAACTTTGAGGACTATGAGATGTCTCTGCTCTATATATTTCATTAGAACTATGCCTTCTGTTCCAGTGACAGGCACTGCTGCTGGTAACTGCATCTCCCATATTTCTCCCTGCTGTATGAGGCTCTCTTCTTCCTTTTAGTCATGTTATCCTGGCCAAGTCTCAATTTCTTCATCTGTAAAATGAGGTGAAACCTCACAGAGCTGTTCTGAGGATCAAATGATGCAGCCTGCTTCACCACTCCTGACATGAGTTCCCCTGCCAGTCCAATGCTGAAATCTCCCCCATGAGCTCCCACTCCATCCTCCACAGGATGGGACTTTCTGGGTTTCCCTCTCTTTCCTGTAGCATAAACACAATATTTACAGCACCTATGGTGGTTATGCATATGCTGGCATAATTCTGAATCACAAAAATATAACAGGCTTTCCCCATGGAAGACAGAACCAAAACGCTTATTAAAATTCCAAATCCAACATCAGAAAGCCAAATCCATCATAACAACAAAATTAGCTATACACAATAACAATGCAGGGGGCACCACCATCCCCAAGCCTTCCACCTGCTAGGGTTTTCGTTCCAGTGAACACTCATAGCTTTTGCCTGCTTCCTCTCTCTCCCTCAGCTCTAACTGCTCTGACTAACTTCTTCCAGCTCTCCTCCACCCTGTGATGGTAAGGGAATTTGAAGATCTTCCCTGTCCATTAATGGGTGTCACTTGGAGCCCAACAAGAGAAGCTTACTTAGGAGAAGCTTGCTTTTCAGGAAGACCCACACCTTTTGTTACTTTGTAATTAGGCAGTGGGTCACACAGGCTCATTTATGGGAAGAGTTGTGTGATTTGGCCAGATGAGACTCTGGGTAGCCAGCTTTGAAAACCCAGATGTTGGTACTTCTTTTTCTGGTGCATGTATGTAACGCTCAGACAGCTAGAAGTCCTGTCTGTTGGTCTATTGAATTGTGTTATTATCTCTGTCAGTATTTTTGTCTGCTTGTAATTTCTGTTTGTATTTTCTGAAGTTCAGGATGCTGACTTTTACCTGTGAACTAACTGAATGATATATATGTTTGATTAAAGTAAGATTGTTAGCCCTTTTTGAGTTGCTTTCCTTTAGAAAAGCAGATCAAAGAACCTGTGCTAGCAGCCATCCTGGGTATGCTAGGGTGCTTGATGTTACATACCCTTCCTACTCCACCTGTTCTGCAAGCTCCTCCCACCACAGACTCATGTGACTCAAGCAGGTCACATGGTTCTATTAATAGGTAGGAAAGATCTTCCCATTAAGCAACAATACACTCCCCCAACCTCCTCTCCCTTCATTCTCCTTCCATCCCAGGCCTGAGAGGGGGTGGTACAAAAGAGGAGTCAGACCTGAGACAATGTCAGTGGACTTGAGAAACTGGGCTTATTGGCTCCCACAAACTCACCTGGGTTTCATACATAGTGTTTCCTGCATATCCCCAGAATCTGTAGCAATCATTTTTAGCAGAAATTAACATCTTAGAGATGTTAATTGAAAACCATACCAGTAACTTCTGATTCAAGAGCTCATTTATTAAGGTTATGGGAGAGAATTCGCTAGAGTAGGAGCTGGACCTCTGTGCCTGAGTAAGTGGTAAAACAGTAACCCTTCATTCTGTTAGACTAAGAGTAAATCAATTCTCTGCGAGCCAAAGAGAGTTGAGACATTCTCTGGTGTTGAGTGGAACACATAAACACTGAGATGAGGGTTGGAACTACCAGCACTGGGTTATCATCACTGAATAAAGTCAAACACTTGATGAGCAGCACTTCTCAGTGACTAAATGACTGTATGACTAAATGATTGAGATAACTATAGTAGTCTTTGGTATCCAACATGGCAATGACCAAAATAGATGTATCCATGAATGATGCTTGGGAGAGGGGAACAACACTTCCCTATCCAAATGAAAATGAGCAATTTTGAGTGAATTGTTGTAGGGCAAATCTTAGACATGTACCAGATTGTGTAACATTATTAGTCTAAATGTACTTGGAGAAAGATGGAAAGAGGCTTACCCAATGAAAAGCTCATTAGTCACTCTTTCTACCACTCTCATTCTTTTTCTCATGTCTAACAATTATCATGCTTTGGGAATTCATCAACTCATCTAACTACTAGATTTTCCTTCATTGTTTTTAGGGGTATAACAGAAGAACTGATTTCTGATGAATTGTAACCATTTCTAAAAGGTTTTCCCTCCAAGCATTTAATTATCTTTAAACCTTTCCCCTTGACTCCCTCTAAGTTCAAGAAGTCAGCTCAGCAAATATTAAGCACCCATATTTACCAAAATTGGGATAAGTGTTATGTGGAATGTGAAAGAATTAGGCACGAATGGTTAGTGGTGTTAAGGACTATACATCAAGTTGAGAGTAGAAGTCTTCAAATACGGTAGAGAAATGATATATAATCAAGCATAGTCAAGAGAAGTGATTCTATTCTAGGATGAAAGAAACCAGTGAGGGTTGGGGTTTTAAAAGTCAGGTATCATAGAGATTGCAGTGGAAGATGGGTAGGTTTGGGATTTATTGTGGATGCCTGGACACTGGTTAGTCATTAGGTGAGCTACAGGAGGGTGACCTTCTAATATAGTCCTGTTTGTGCATCTCACAGAGACTTGTTTGTTTCTTACCAGGGCTAGGTCACTGAAGCACACATGCTCCCTGTGTTATCCAATACAGTCAGACTGGCTAGCACATGGACCCTTAACTTCCACAGTAGGTTTTCTTCTTTAGTGAATTGCTCTGCCCTTCTTACTTCTGAACTTTATCCTGTTTGGCTAGTTCTCCAACACACAAAAACCATTGGGAATTTTATTTCTATTTTTCAGATACTTATAATCACCCCATGATTCAACTGAACTCTGTTTGAAAATTTAATAAACTTGGCAAGAAGCTGCAAAAATGTATTCGAAAGAGCATTGGACTTTACCTCAGGAGAACCACATTTGGTATCCTAACTCTTAAAGCAGAATTGGCATCATGGACTAGTGGATAGAATGCTGGGGCTAGCATGAAGAAAACCTGAGTTTATATCCATCCTTAGACATTTAATAGTAAGGTGGCCAGACCAAATGTGGTCAAATTTGTTTTGTGAACACTGACCATGAATTTAAATCTAGTTTTAGTCACTTTCTACGTTGTGTGACATGGATAGGTCACTTAACCTCTGTTTGTCTCAGTTTCCTTAACTGCAAAATTAGGATAATAATAGCACCTAACTCCCAAGGTTGTTATGAGGATCAAATGAGATAATATTTGTAGAGTGCCAAGCATAGTGCTTAGCATACCGTAGAGTAAATGCCTAATTTCCTTTTTTCCTCCTTCCTTAATAGCTGAGTAAGCTTGGAGAAATCAATTAATCTCTCTGAGCTTCAGTTTTTTTTCATCCATAAAATGGAGAAAATCTGAGTACAATGTGCTTCATAGGATGAGAGAATCCCAGAACCCCAGAGTTGGAAAGGATACTAGTGACTGTCTAATTCTGCCCATAAATGAAAACAGAATCATAGAATCAAAGAATCTGGGGCTGGAAAGACACTGCCATGGCCGTCTGATCCAACCCCCACACTAAGGAATTTGTACTATACCATGCTCTAAAGTAGTCATCTGGCTTCTCCTTGAAGACCTCTGAGAAGGAGGAACCCACCACCCCTCAAAGCAAGCTGTTCTCTTTTGGTTATCCTCTAATTGTTGACAGTTAGATGTCAAACCAAAATTATCCTTTAACCAAATTTTGCTGACTTCTTGTTCTGCCAAGTCATCATATATTTGAATATAGCTATGATCATTCCTCTCCTCCATCTATCTGAGTCTTCTCTTCTTTACTCTTAGCTTTTGCATTAGTTCTTTAAATGTCTCTTACATATCCCTGTTTGCCTATCTCAGGATGCTCAGGATATATTATCATTGCTCTCTGTAATGCGTGATGCCAAATCTCATCGTAGTCCACTATGTATGTTCTGACCAGGGCAGAATGCAATGGGACTATTATGTTGTCCTTCCTGGTTCTCTCTCTCTCTTTTTTAACAATTGTTTTTCTTTAATTTATTTATTTGTTTGTTTGTTTATTTGTTTATTTGTTTTTGCTTTTTGGAGAGGGGAAGGTAGGGCAGTTGGGGTTAAGTGACTTGCTCAAGGTCACATGGCTAGTTTTGTGTTAAGTGTCTGGGGTCAAACTTGATCTCAGGTCCTCCTGACTCCAGGGCCAGTGCTCTATTCACTGCACCACCTAGCCGTCCCAGTTCTTGGCTCTCTTAATACAGTGCCTTATAGAAATACAAATCATACAAGTCTCTCTCTCTTTTCTCTCTCTCCCTTTTTCTGTGTGTGTGTGTGTATACACATAGTTTGTATTTATGATTTGTTTTAACCAGACCTATAATTCCATTAGCACAGAGAACTCTCAGAGAAGAAACTGCCTCTACCAAAGCAAACTGACACTTGCTCTGACACTTAGAGTCTTGGAGAATTGCCTGGGGTCCTACATGTTTAAATGACTTGGCCAAGATCATATAACCAGGATGTGGGAAAGGTGGGATTTGAACCCAAGCCTTCCTTACTATGAGGTCAGCTCTCTATCCACTATGCCATGCTTCCTCTATGTATTGAGTTTATAACCCTTTAAAATACCCAGTTCTTTTAGGGAAAAGTTGCTGTCTAGGCATACCTCCCCCAATTTGTGCGTGTGAAGTAATTTTTTTAAACTAAGTATAAGGCTTGAAATTTATTCCTATGAAATTGCATCTTATTAAATTCAGCCCAGTGTTCCAGCTGGTCAAAATATTAGAACCCTAACTCTGTCATTAAGAATGTTAGCAATTCCTCCCCATCTTATGTTATCTGATAATTTGACAGCTATGCTATCTTTGTTTGACTTTACCAGTCATTGACAATAATGTTAAAAAGCTCTAAGCACAGATCCCTGGGGTACTCCACTGGAGGCATCTTTCAAAGTTGATGTTGGACCATTAATGCTAAACTTTGGGTCTAACCACTCGGTTTTGAGGAAGGAGCTTTGTCAAACTTCAAGTTTTTTTTAATCAATTATTTTGATATCATATTCTGATATCCTCATTAATAAGGAAAATAGGGAACAACATTTACTGAATTTCGAGGCTGACAGCAACATTCACTGAATTTCAAGAATGACACTTACAGACCACAAGTAGTCCTTTTGCAGGTGTTACTGATTTGTTGGTTACTTCTTTCAACAAAGGTATTTTGACTTCTAACAATGCCCAGGAGACTGTTAGGTGCTATGGGCGACAAAGATCAGTAAGATGTCATCACTACCCTCAGGTTACTTATATTTTAGTAGGGAAGAAAGACATCTACAAAAAGAACAAAAAATGCAAGGCAAAAATGTGGAAGTGCAATAAGAGAGGCACAGATAAGATTCCATGTTAGTTTAAAGGGGATATTGCTTGCATTTGTGAAATCAGGGAAGATTTCATGGAGGGACCAACAGTTCAGCTAATTTCTGAAGGATGAGTAGGAATTAGACAAATGCATGCTTTAATTATTGTACCCTGCACAGTTGTATATCCACCTTGTAGGAGAATGATCATTTGATAATCATTCTTCTCTTTCATAAACACGTTTTTTGCATCATATAGAACATAATTGAAAATAATTTTTATGGTCAATCAAGATAAAATCCATCCCTTCCCCTCTATCTACTAGATCAGCTCTTCTGTCATCAGATGATATTAGTTTTGTGCACAGGCCTTATTTCTTACAAGCTGTGAAAAAAGTTGTATGTGTTCAGGATCTTTGTCTGACAGTCTATAACCCACCACCCTTTCCTGCTGTAGATTAAATTTCTCTATTCTCTTTGATGCCAGTTTTCCTCTGAAAGCTCAAAACACTTTTTTTTTGCTAGTATACCATGATAAGGAGTAAAGATGCAGTTCTAAATTTCACAAGTTTCAATAACACTTTGTCTATTTTCAGAAGAGTTGTGGGAAACCCTAACAAGAGCAGTGGGCTTTATTATTTCATGTGATTTTGAAAGGATGCTCATCCTACACTCACCCTGATCCCAATCAGGGAGCTGTGTGGACTGGAGACCTTTTTTACATTATGAGCTACTTGAAAGCAGGGGCTGTTTTTTTGCCTCTTTTTGTTTCCACACAATTAGCCCAGTGCTTGGCACATAGTAGATGCTTCCTAAATGTTAATTGATAAGTTAATTGATAATATCCCCCAAAGAGGTATACTTATGGTAATAGCTTGGAAAATTTCCCAAATTTATCCCTCCACGGAAGCTCATTAGTTGACTTAAGGTCATGCATTTAGGTTGAGAAGATTTTTTATGCCTCTTCTGTCTTTAGCCTTCATTTCCAAGCTCTAAGCAGGCAGTATGGGAAAATGGAAAGAGAGCAGGTTCTGGAGTCAGAGCACTGAGGTTCAAATCCTACTTTTGACACTTACTACCTCTGTGATTTTAGACAATCTGCCATTTATTAAGTGCCCATCATAGGCCTGGTGTTGTGCTAGGCACTGGTGGATATAAAGAATAGGCAACTCCTGGCCTCCAGGAGCTAACTTCCTTTCAAAGGAGAAATATAATAAATTAATACATAAATATAATTAATACATATTAATTAATTAGTTATAACATTAATGGGAGTCAAAGATCTTCCCATCCATTAATAGGCCTCATGGCAGAGCTTAAGAGAAACTTAATTGGGGGAGGCTTGTTTTTCAGGAAGGCCCACATCTTTTGTTACTTTGTAAGTAGGCAGTGGATTGTGATACCCTCTGGCTCTGAAAAAAATGGTATATACTCTGAGGTGAGATTTTGCTTTGGGGCTCACTCATTGGAAGAAGTTCTTATGATTTGGCCAGGTGAGACTCTGGGTAACCATTAAGAAGCTTCTGGATTTTAAAACCCAGATATTGGTGCTTCTTCCTCTGGTAAGAGCATGTATAGCTTTGGTCAGGCAGCTAAGAAGCCCTGCCTGTTGTTTTGTGTTATTTTCTCTGTCTGTATTTTTTCTGCTTGTAATTTCTGTTTGTATTTTCTCTGAAATTCAGGATGCTGACTTTCCCCCCTGAACTAAATGAATGTAATTAAAGAAGATTGTTGATCCCTTTAATAGCTATCGTTCCTAGTAAAACAGATCTAAAAACCTGTGCTAGCAGCCATCCTGGGTATGCCAGTGTGTCTGCCACTGCATTAATATGAATATATTAACAAATTAATACAAAGTAATTAAATGCAAAGTAATTATAGAAGGATAACATTGGACAGGGAGAAATTAAGAAAGCCTTCATATAAAAGGTGATGCTTCAGTTGAATCCTGAAAGAGGATTACATGAGGCAGAGGTGAGGAGGGGGTGAATTTCAGGGATAAGGGACAATAGGCCACTCTACCTCCTTAGATCTAAATGTTCTTACCTAGAAAGTGAGTGGAATGGATTAGATGACTTGGAGGTTGTTTCCAATTCTAGATCTATTATCTAATGATGCCAGTGAAAACTGGGTTGTACATACAGAGAGTATGTAAATATGCCAATTGAACAGAATCATCCTCTTCCCCAAATAGAATATTTCCTCCCTCCCTGACCCCATAAAAGTTTCTATTTGTCACTACACATTTTTCTTGTATGAGTCATTAACCAGGAAATTGGAAGTGTATGGAGTATTCAGGGAGGACTAGAACATATGGTATGAAGACTTGCTGAGTCTTTTTAGGGCTACTCATCCACCTTTGGTTTCTACCTCTCACCCAACTCTCACCTGGGGCTCCAGGAAACTACTATGTACAGTAGCCACACTGTTAAAATCATCTTGGCAGAAAGGCCAAGTTGGGAGTAAATTACAGGCATCAAACATGTGAGGTAGGGGGGTGTCTCTCTTCCCACCATGCCCCAAGCATTTGAAGACTTGCCCTGGCAGAAGACCAATTTATTCCAAAAGCCACAAAGGCAGCTAAAGCAGCCACTGTGGAACACTTAGAGTGTGGGCAGACATCAAAGATGCTAAGGTAATCTACTGCATCCTGGTCCATCACCAGTCATCTTGACTATTGTCTTGCCAGGGGATTTCAATGACTAGAAAAGAGGGTGATGTCAATGACTTCCTTTCACTCTGCCTCACTTAAATTCAATTCACATGCAAGTCAAACTGGAGAAGTATTAACATCAACAGCCAAGAAATTTGTAATTGTTCTGTCACAAATATCTCTGTTTCTTCCTAAATTCCACATATCAGTAGTGTCAAACTCAAAAAGAAACATGGCCCTAAGGCGGCATATAGACTTAGAAATCACAAATTAACATTATCTACATTTTATTGTATTTTTATTTTTGTTAAATACTTTCTGATGGCAGCACTCAAGAGCTTTGCTGAAGGCAGGCCAGTTCAACACTTATGCCCCATACAATCTACTGATAAAAAGAAAGCTTCACTGAAAATAAGAATCTAAACCAGTTTGTAACAAATGATAAAATTTAGAACTGAATCCTATAATGCTTGCGTGATTCAAGAAAATGCTTTCTTTGTTTTTATGTACATGAACAGGATGGACAGAATCAATAAATGGTAAGGAGACTGAGATGTCTTGTAATGCTAATGACTTTAAGTACTACAGAATTTTTCTAATATTTCTATAATCCTGGATATTAGCTTATTTTTATCTCCTTTCTTCCTTTATTCCTAGCAAATTAAAGGGCAATGGAAGAACAGATCAGCCTTTTCTTTGTAAGGAAAATAAATGAAGCTATGTGTTTTCCTCATAGAAATGAATTGAAAGGATGATTGCCCAACCCAGATTTAACCCATGGACTTATGGTTATATAGTTGGAAAGAAGATTTTAAGTGTATTCTTCTACTTCAATGTTTTCATTCCTTTCCACCCAATCAAATCTGCAAGTTATAGGAAAGGTGGTTAGTACTTTCTTAGATTTAGACAAATGAACCAAGAGAATTTATGATATATAAATTGCTTGTACTTACAACAGAAATAGGTACTGTCTAAACAAGTGCTTATTCTTAAAAAGAGACTTTTGCACCATTTAGTTCTATAAGCTAAGAGTCTAGAAAAAAATGCCTTTACAAACTTTAGAAGTCAGACTTCTTGAGTGACTGTATGCAAAAACTGTACATCAACTGGTGGCCATTTTTTGGATAGTGAGTCTCTACAAATTGGGTAGATTAAGCCTTGTATGAACATAGTACATTACTAGATCTATACTTGAAGAATTTCCAATTTGATAAAATGTATTAGAAGTTTTTATTGCTGGTATAAGCTTCAAGAACACAGAGTTATTTTCACATGTTGATGAAGTATTGAAAAGTCACTTTAGGGGGTGTCTAGGTGGTGCAGTGAATAGAACACTGACCCTGGAGTCAGGAGGACCTGGTTTCAAATATAGCCTGAGACACTTAACACTTACTAGCCATGTGACCTTGGGCAAGTCAGTTAACTCCAATTGCCCAGCCTTCCTCCCTTCAAAAAAAAAAGTGACTTTAGTAAAGAATAATTTTCTAGAACTATCATATTTTTACAAAGGATACTTTGAGTGTGAGGTTCTTTGATTTACTTTTGTTTTAGACAGCACAATTTGTTGGTTAAGGAACAAGAGTAAAGGTAGTAGGAATATATTGCATATTTTGAATACTCTATTTTGATGGAATCGGACTTCTTCCATTTAACATCAATTAAGCTATTATACAATTTACATAATTCAAAATTATACAATTAATTATAACTATAACTATATTATATACAATTATATTAGGTTATGCTATAACCTATTTATTGTATTATATATATATATATATATATATAATTTTTTTTTTACTTATATAAATAATTATACAGGGTGTCCCAAAAGCTTTCATAGCTTACAACTGCACTAAGACTTTTGGGACACCCCTGGATACCTTGAAAACAGGGCAGGCAATCTTCTAACTGACCTCTAGGCACTGTTTCTGACTGTCCAGAATCCTCTAACATGCCTTGGCTTCTTTCTCACCCTGACACATCCTTCTTTTCCCCAGTCTTATTGTCCCCTCTTCCCATTGGTGAGTTATTCATAGAACCTCAACTTTGAGAAATGGCCCAGGTCAACCCTCCTGCATTCCTTTCCTGATTCTATTTAGGACTCTCTAGATATTGCCACCATTTTCCTACATCCATACTTTCACTAACATCTCCTCCCACTCAATACCCTGTTGTTCAACTCTCTTTTATGTGTTGTCTTCTCCTGTTAGCCTGTTAAGATTTATGTTCTTTTTTTTTTTTTTTTTGCTTTTTTTTTGGAGGGCAATTGGGGTTAAGTAACTTGCCCAAGGTCACACGGCTAGGTTTTTGTTTGTGTGTGCGTTGTATCTGAGGCCGGATCCGAACTCAGGTCCTTCTGACTCCAGGGCCGACACTCTACTCACTGTGCTACCTAGCCGCCCCAGCCTGTTAAGATTTAAATCCCTCCAGTGAAGGGACTGTCTTTCTGTTAACATTTGTAATTACAGTCTAGTTTCTAGAACACAGTATGTGCTTAATAAGTGCTTGTTAATTTGACCTGTTGACTTATGGGCCAATGTTGCCTCTTGGATGCATTTTTAACAAGTCCACTATTTAACAGGAAACAACACACTTTTGCTTATTGCTTCAAAAATGCACTATTCCTTTAAATGACTTTACTGACTTAAAGAACAAGAGATGGTGACAGTTTTTCCTAAAAGCTTACCTTGTTTTGCCTTTCCTTCTCTGATTCTATGAGACCTTCTTAGTCTACTTATCTTTCAGGTAAATACTTAGCTCTTTTCCTTACACATCTATCACAGAGGTTGTTGAGTGGGTCTTTTTGTAATGTACTTACTCTGGGTCTGTGCTTCTTTCCTTTTGTATTTGTGTATATATTTGCCTTTCTTTGTTTTCATCTTTTTTCACTCCACTCTGCATCCCTTGTCTTGTTATAATAAAGAACCAAAAATACATATTTTATCACTAGTTATTTGTTGATTTAATAGTGATCAGTCTGGTATCCATTGCCTGAAGGCCAAGAGTGTTACATTTTGCCAGTTTCGCCCTAGAAACTCTGTTTCCCCTAAGTGGGTTTGGGCTCCATCCCCCACGGATATTATTTTACTGTGCCATTATTTTCTCATTGACTTTCCTACTTTTTTGTTGTTTTTGTTCAGTCTTCAGTTGACTCTTCATGATTCCATTTGGGTTTTCTTGGCAAGGATATTATAGTTGTTTGCCATTTCCTTTTCCAGCCCATTTTGCAGATGATGAAACTGAGCAAACAGGGTTAAGTGAGTTGCCCAAGGTCACATATCTAGTAAGTGTTCCTGAGTTCTGACGTGGAACTCTAACTACCATACCACCTTGTTGCCCAAACCTGCTCTTACATCTTGGTTTCATTTATCACTAATAGTTGGATTAGGTTTTACTCCCAGCATTCCTTGGAAGTTTTTTTTAACTTTAAACTAGAGTCTGCTTCCTTATAGCTTTGAATATGTAACTTGTGGTTATTTAGGGCTATTTAGAGCAAAAATAAACCTTATTACACATGATAGGCCCTCAAACACTGAAAGAACACTACAAGGAGCATCATAGAGAAGTGGAAAAAACCATTGAATTTGTAGTGAGAGGTTCTGGGTTCGAGTTTTGGCTTTGCTGCTTATTAACCATGACTTTGGCAAAATGCCATCATTTCCCCGTGTCTCAGTTTCCTCATGCATAAAATTATGGGCCTGGACAAGCCGATTTCTAAACTTCCAAACTATAAATAAATGAATATTTCTTAAGTATGCATTATGTACCAGAAGGGCACTATGCTAAACTGGGGATACTAATAAAAAAAAAGACTGTTTTTGCCTTCAAAGTTTGTAATCTAATGAGGGAAAGACAATACACAAAAGGAAGCTTAAAAGGGAAGGGGAAGTTACAGAGGGTACCAGGTGACAGTAGAGTTGAAACCAACAGAGCAGCTGGTGACAAATGAAAAGATGGCTGGGATTTTGATCCCTCTATAAAGGGATGTTATGGGAGGAGATTTTTTGCTTTCCTTGCTCTTCAACCGTGCAGTTAGAAAGGCAGAAGCAACCAAGGGTGCTGATGATTTATGAACCGAAAACTGAAGCAAATATCTATGATGATGATTTTCCCTGCTGATGAGTTTATCCTGGGCAGGGTAGGAGGAAGATGATGATGGAGTGAAACCAAGCAAGTAAGTTGATGGTAAAAATAAAACAAAACAAAACAACAACCCTATTTTATATTTTGGTAATGCTTTTAATAAATGATGGCATTTAGAATTGAACACAAAGGCCTAGATTAAATGAACTAGCACAGAAGAAAGCCAAATGTTCACACCCCTTATTCTGGACTTTATGGCTCTCTCAATGCTGCATAATATTGTATTAGCTTTTCTGGCTATTCTTGATTCATATTGACATTTCAGTCCACTAAAATCTGCAGATCTTTTCCATACGAACAGTTGTCTAACTATGCTTCCCATATCCTGCAGCTGTTCAGTTCACTTTTGAGCCCAGATAAAGGAGTTAATACTTTTCTCTATTCAATTTCATCTTACTAAGCCTGCCCTATTACTATAGCCCGGGAACTAGATTGTGCAGTAGAAAGAGGCTGGGCCTGGAGTCAGGAGGACTCATCTTCCTGAGTTCAAATCTGGCCTTAGACACTTACTAGTTGAGTGACCCTGGGAAAGTCACCTAACCCTATTTGCTTTGGTTTTTCATCTTTAAGATGAGTCAGAGAAGGAAATGGCAAACCACTCCAGTATTTTTGTCAAGAAATCATTTCCCTGTGCCTCAGTTTCCTTGTGTATAAAATTATGAGCCTGGATTAGATGATTTCTAAGCTTCCAAACTATAAATAAACGAGCCCCAAATGGGGGCTCAAAGAGTCAGACATAAGTAAAAAACAACATATCACCAGAGCCTGCTCGTGTTTGTTGAGAGATCTAATTTCTCATTAAAATGTTATTTATACTTCCCAGGGTTGTGCCAACTTCAAAACTGATGTATATTTCATCTTTGCCTTCATTTAAAATGGTGCTAAAAACATTGATCAGTACAGGGCCAAAGAGATATCATTATAAAAATATGGGGTCAGATCACATCTTCAGTATTATGTTGAATATTGGATGTCATATCTTGATGCAGGACAGATCAAAGTCTTGGAGGTTTTTTTGTCAGTGATCTATAGATAATAAGGTAGACATGTAGAACAAAGAAATGAAGTAGAGTTCAATTCATTATTATTCCACCTGGATTTTGTTGCTGGTCTTGGCTTGCCTTTTCTCTTCTATTTCTGTGCAAAATCTGTAGTATCACATGGGGGCTGAGCAAACCATGCATCCTCAAACACAGAAAGTCATTGGCAACTGTAGCAGCAAGCATCCTAGCATACCCGTGATGCTTGCTAGCACAGGTTCTTAGATCTGCTTTTCTAAAGGAAAGCAACTCAAAATGGGTTAACAATCTTACTTTAATTAATCAAATATATATCATTTACCTAGTTCAGGGGAAAAAAGTCAGCATCCTGAACTTCAGAGAATACAAACAGAAGTTACGAGCAGCCAGAGAAACAGATCAGCAGATACAGCTTTCAGCTGTCTGACCATTACATCCATACGTAGTTAGTTACCAGAGAGGGAAGCACCAACATCTGGGTTTTCAAAGCTGGGGGGCTCAATGGCTTCCTAGAGTCTCATCTGACCAAATCATACAACTCTTCCCAAAGTAAGCCCCAAAGCAAAACCTCACATCAGGGTATATATAGGCTTCTCCTGGCTCAAAGAATGTCACAACCCTTTTGACCCACAAAGTAACAAGGTGTGGGCATTCCTGAAAAAACAAGGTTCCCTCATATTCCATTTGACCATATTCAGCCTATTGAGGGCAGAGTATATTTTCAAATCAGGGAAGGTTCTCAGAATCCCTTAAGCCTATCAAAGGGCCAAGAGACAGGACAGATCTTCAGATTCCCATTCCTATAACAGCAACTTGTTCCAAAGTCACAGATAGGGATTTTTATGGGATGTTAGAAGCCATCAAGTATACTCCCTTCATTTTACATAGGCAAAAATGGAGGCACAGAGAGTTCAAAGGCTTTGTCAAATGTCCTATAGCTATTAAATAAGGCAGGATTTAAAGTCATTTCTTCCTGATTCTACACCCAGTGGTATGTTTGTGATCAGGAATTGATGGAAATTAGGGGGAATTTTCTGTATTTAAAACATGCAGGAACCATATTGGAGTCAAGATGGTGAAATAGAGGCACTAACCCAGATAAGCCCCCCCAACATTCCCCTCCAGACAACTTTAAAATAATGCCTCAAATAGAATTCTTGAGTGGCAGAGCCAATAAAAGGTGAGAGTGAAACATTTTCCCAACCTAAGACATCTTAGGAGGTCAGCAGGAAAAGTCTATGACATTGGGGTGGGGATTATCCTGAAGTACATGCAGAAACAGCACCTGCAGTAGACTGGGGAAGTGACTGTAATAGTGGTGGCAGCAGCTTTGGAAGCTCTCAGTCCAGAGATGATAAGTAAGTTCGACAACTGGTGAGAAAGAGATTGCAGTGGAGACTTTACCACTGGATTCAGGGCCAGGTGTTTGATAACTTTATTGCCCGTATAGCAATTCTGGGTTGCACTCAGTGGAAAGGTGTGTTTATGGTCAGTCACAAGGGAATAGGGAATACCACTCTGGAAGCACCAAAAATTTCCCAACCCCCAGAAATACCTTTGAATATAGCAGCTTAAAAAACTCAAAGCTTGGGAGAGTGCCTTCACCCCCTCAGGTGAGCAGAGCCCAACTTCAACATTAAATTCAAAGTCAAGAAATAGGCTGGAAAAATGAACAAATAACAAAAGAACTTAATCACAAAAAACCTACTACAGTGGCAGGGAGGACCAAGATCCAAACTCAGAAAAAGACGATGTCAAAACTTCTATAAGTAAAGCCTCAACGAAAAATATTAATTGGACACATGCCCAACAAGAATTCCTGACATAGTTAAAGAAAGAGATGAGTGGTAGAAGAAAAGGTGGGAAAAGAAATGAGAGTGATGCAAAAAAAAATATGAAGAATTAAAGGAGACTTCTGGGACAGAAGCCAAGGTGGCAAAGTAAAGGAAGCACTCGGGTGACCTCTCCTAACATTCCCTACCAAACAACTTAAAATTAACACATCAATTTCTGGAGTGTCAAAGGTGACAAAAGATAAGGGTGAGACATATCCCCAGCCCAAGATAACTTAGGATGTTTGAAGGAGAGATCTGTTCCACAGAAGTAGAAGTTGGCCAGAGCCCACATTTGGAAGGATTCATGATAAAATTTGCTATCCATATCCAGAATGAGAGAACTAATGAAATCTGAGTGCAATTGAAATATAATTTTCTCACTTTTTTTGTTTTTACTGAAACATGTCTAATATATAAATAGATTTTGCTTAATTTTGAATGTATGTGTATCATATTGCTTGCTTTCTCAGTGGGTGAAGGAGAGGCTATAAGGATGAAGAGATATTATGATACAAAAAATTTAAAAGAAAAAAATAAATTATAAAAAATATAGGGAATTAGTATAGAAATAGTGTTACTGGTGACTAGGATGAAAGAGGCTTAAAGGCAGATTAAATCCCTGGAAGCTTCAATTAGCTAAATTCTGTGCCCCACAAAAGCTTTCTAGAGGCTAAAACTCTCCTTTAGAGGGAAATATTGTACAGGGTTAAGATTCTAGGAATTGATGGAGTTCTTGTCTTATGAAAAGAAAAGAGATGAGAGACTTTTTTTTTTTGCTAATGTTTTAATCAATATTTTTTCAGCAATATTTGTACTGGAGTTGTTGCTCCATAACCCTTTTCCCCTCCATTTTATCTCTCCACAGATTTGTATTAGGATACTATTTGCTTTATTTTGGTTAGTAGAATAGTTGCTTTATTTTTTAAAAATAGCATGCATTTTGCAGTTAAATGTCCTTTGAATATTTGGTAGAATTCACTTGAAAATCCATCTGGGCTTTGCTTTTTTTTTCAATTGCCCTTTGAGAATAAATGAATCAGTTATAACTCATTCTATATCTTTATTTTTGGAGATCTGATTATTTAAATTCCTTTTTTCTTATTCTGATAAACTAAGAATTGTTGTAAACATTTATTAAGTATATTCATCATAATATTGTTAGGCATATCATCAAGGGGGAAAATAATTTCTAGTAGCTTCCTTCATTTCCTTTTAATCTATTTTGAATTTTCCTTTTTCATATATTTGTTTTATGTAGTTTCCTTTTTAAAAATCAAATTAGCTGGAGGGTGGAACCAAGATAGTAGAGTGAGTCAGAAACCTCCTGTATTATCGCCATTCACCTCCAAACAACTTTAAAATAAGACCTTGAAATTGATTCTGGAGCAACAGAACCAACAAAAGGATGGGGTGAAACGATCTTCCAATCTAAGACAAATTAGATTGACAGGAAGGGTCTGTCTCACTCAGGTAAAGATGGAGTGCAGTCCTGGGCAGGTGGAAACTAGGAAAGCCAGCAGAAGGCTTTGTCTCAGCAAGTCAGTGGCCCCACAACAGTAAGCCAAATCCTGTAGCCTCTGGCACAGAGGTCAGTGGCAAGGCCCCAAGTGGAAGCTAATGACTTCATGAGATATAAAGAATCAAACAAAATAAAAAAGAATGAAAACAAATAAAAGAAAATGTGAGATTTCTCATTGGAAAAATAACCAACCTAGAAAATAGATCCAGGACAGATAATTTAAGAATTATTGAACTACAAGAAAGTCTGTATCCAAAAAGAAAAGAAAAGAAAAGAGGCTGGACATAATATTTCAAGAAATTATTATGGAAAACTGTCTTGATATCCTAGAACCAGAGAGTAAAATAGAAAGTGGGAGAATCTATGGATTATCTCCTGAAAGAGATCCCAAAATAAGAACTTTTAGGAAAAACTCCCAGGAATAGCTGCATTTTAGAGCTCCCAGGTCAAGGAGAAAATGCTATAAGCAGCCAGAAAGAAACAATTAAAATATCATGGAGCCACAATCAGGATGACATAGGATTTAGCAACTTCTACATTACAGGACTAGAAGACTTAGAATACTATATTTTGGAGGGCAAAAGAGCTAGGATTACAACCAAGAATCATTTACCTAGCAAAGCTGAATGAAATCCTTCTAAATATATAGAGGGATACAAAAAGTGGAGGACAGGGTGGAGGAGGGACTTTTAGAGCAGTCAGTAGGTTGGGATTTGGGAGGGTGGGGGTAGAGATGATATGACAGTATACTTTTACAATCAACTAAAAAACTAGTTGAAATAATTAACAACTTTAGCAAAGTAGCAGAATATAAAAGAAACCCAAATCATTCATTGGCATTTCTATATATTGCCAACAAAGTCTAGTGGCAAGAAATAGGAAGAGAAAGTCCATTTAAAATAACTGTAGATATTATAAAATATTTTGGAGTCTACGGGCCAAGACAAACCCAGGAAGAGTATAAATATAATTACAAAACATTTTTCACAGAAATAAAGTCAGATCTAAACAATTCAAACAAATATAAATAGCTCATGAGTAGATCAAGCTAATATAACACAAATGAGAATTCTACCTAAATTAGTTTACTTATTCAATATTATACCAATAAAACTACCAAAAATATTTTATAGAGCAAGAAAAAGTAGTAACAAAATTCATCTGGTAGAAGAGGTCAAGAAAGGTAACTACCAAAGGTCTTATGATGAAAAATGCCATCCACATTTAGAGGAAGAACTGATGGAGCCTGATTACAAATTGAGACATATTATTTTTTACTTTACTTTTTTCATAGCTTCTTTTTTACTTTGACCTGTATCTTTCATGGCACGATTAATATAGAATATGTTTTATGTGATTGAACATGTATAATTTATATTGAATGCTTACCATTTCAGAGAGGGAGTATGAAGGAGGAAAGGAGAAAATTTGGAACTCAATATTTAAAAAAAAAACAATGTCAAAATTGTCTTTATATATAATTGTGAAAAATAAAATATTATTAAGAAAGAAAATCAAGGGAATTATTGAAAAATATGTAGAAGGTGGGATATCATTACCAGATCCCAAATTTATTATAGTTATCAAAACAATTATATTGTAATAATCAAAATAAACTGCTGTTGGATTAGTGAAATCAATTAGGTACACAATACATAGTAGTAAATGACATTAGAGATCTAATGTTTGATAAACCCAAAGACCCAAGCTTTTGGGACAAGGATTATTTGACAAAAGATGGAAAACTGGAAAACAATATGGTAGAAACTAGATATAGCCAACTTCTTACACTGTATGCCAAGATAAGTTTAAAATGGGTACATGATTTAGAAATAAAAGGTGATACCATAATAAATTAAGGAAGGAATAGTTTACCTGTAATAACTCTAGAGCAGGGAAAAATTTATGACTGAACAAGAAACATATAAAATGGATAATTTTGATTATGTTAAATTAAAAAGGTCTTGCACAAACAAACACAGTAGAACCAAGATTAGAAGGAAAGTAGAAATCTGGGAAAATTATGTCTTATAACAACTGTCTCTGATAAAAGCCTCATTTCTCATATACATACATACCTACATATGTGTATATATATGTGTGTGTGTGTGTGTGTGTGTGTGTGTGTGTGTATGTATATATAGGCAAATTTGTAAAAATACAAGTTATTCCTTAATTGACAAATGTTCAATGGATATGAAGAGGTAGCTTGAAGATGAAGGAACTAAAGCTCTCTATTGTCATATGAGAAAATGCTCTAAATCACTATTGATCAGAAAAATGCAAATTAAAAGAACTCTGAGGTTCTACCTCACACTTATCAGATTGGCTAATATGATAGAAAAATAAAATGATAAATTTTAGAGGGCATGTGGGAAAATTGGGACCTTAATGCTCTCTTGGTGGAGTTGTGAACTGATCTGGACAGTATTTTGGAGCTATGCCCAAAGGCCTATAAAACTGTGCATACCTTTTGATCCAACAATACATTATTAGATCTGTAACCGAAGGAGTTCTAAAAAAAATAGGGAAAGGACCCATTTGTACACAAATATTTATAGCCATTCTAGAAATTGAGTGGATCCATTGAGGAGGGGCTGAATAAATTGTGGTATATGATTGTAATGAAATATTACTGTATTATAAGAAATGATGAAAAAACTCATTGCTGCATAATGATCAACTATCAATAACTTAGCTATTCTCAGCAATGGAATGGTCCAAGAAAATTCCACAGAAATCATAATAAAAAATGCTATCTACCTTCAGAAAAATAACTGATGGAATTTGAATGCAGATCAAAGCATGCTATTTTTCAATTCCTTTTCGTTGGTGAGGTGGGCTCTCTTTGCTTTCACAACATGACTAATATGGAAATATGTTTTGTAAGATTTCATATGGATACCTCTATCAAATTGCTTACTTTCTCAGGGAAGGGGAAGGGGAGGGAGAGAGAGAAATTGGAGGTCAAAATTTTTAAAAAGTGTCAAAAATGTTTTTTACATGTAATTGGGGTAAATAAAATATTATTTAAACAATAATTTTAAAGAAAAAATCAAATTCACTTATTATTTCTGAGTATTAATTAAAACTATTTAAATTAAAACTAATTTATTAACTAAAAGTATTGAACTATTTTATTAATTCAACCATTATTGATTTTGTTTTTCTTGTCTCTGATTTTCAAAATTTCTATTTGGTTTATTGCTTTATTCATTTTTCAATTTTATGCCATTTATTGCTCTATTCTTTTTTTCTTTTATTGATAAAATAATTTAGAGTTATAATTTTTCCCTAAACACTTGTTTTTCTTCATCCCTCAACTTTTCATATACTTTTATAGTTTTTTAGTAATTCAAAGAAATATTGTTTCTATCACTTGCTTTTGACCCTTCTTTGGGATTATTTTTTTTAATCACCATAAAAGTTTGTATCCTTTCTTCAAATGCCCTTTAAAGATTGCAGTTTTAATATGTTATGATCCATAAAGTATAGCTTTATTACTTCCATTTTAAAATTTTGTTCATGGAGTTTTTATGCCTTCAAACATTGCTAATTTTGGTGGGCATATGGGTCAGATGAAGCTGAAAAATATTTGTTCCTTTCTATCCTAGTTTAGTGATTACCAGATGGCAATGACATTTAATTTTTCTATGTTCATATTCAGGTTTTAAATTTTCTCATTTTTCTCTTTGTTAGATTTGTCTAAGGCTGAAAGAGATACACTGAAGCACTTATAATGATAATTTTTATTTTAATTTCTCCCTTTAACTCAATTAACTTTTTCTTTAAAAATTCAGATGCTGTTTTTAGCTGCTGGTGTTGATATTATTTCATTATCTATGATGTTTTTAAACATAATGATGTTTCATTGCTTATATATTAACCATATTTATTTTTATGGTTGCCTTGTTCTAGATCATGATTGCCAAATTCACTTTTTATGTATATGACATTTAAATAATTTGGATTTAGTTTCTCATTTTAAGTCTCTGTGAATTTTTGTGTTTATATATAGTTATGTTTCACATATATTTCATATTTATCCTACATAATTTTTGTGTTTCACATATATGTTTCTGCTTTCTAATATACCCTGTTAGCCCTCTCTATAGTTGAATTCCATACACTTAAATTTATGGTTATTATTATTAATTTTGTTTTATCTCCATTACATCGTCTTATAAGTATTCCTTTCTTTGCCCTGAACCCCTATCTTTTCAAACAAAAGAATGAAGTGAATAAACATAGACATGGGATCAACACTATTAGTGGATATTTGGTGTGTTCTGATTATAATTATTTGCCTTTACTTTCCTCACCCAGCCCACACAAAGATCACTAATTCTTAGATTCCTTGCTCTTCATTTAATCTTTTTATTTTCATCCCTTCATAATTTCAGTTTCTTAGAATAGCTATTCTGTCTTTGACTTTTTTCTTAGACCTTTCTCTGACTTCCTGAATTTACTGTCTTTCTTCTAAAAATTCTTTGCTTGTGTGTGTTCATAAAATCCCAGTTCTGATAAAAGAAAAAGGTTCATAAGATTCTTGTTATCCCATCCTGAACTCCATGTCCCTATATTCTTTTTTCTTGTACCTCTCAATCTTAAAAGTAGTAAGAATAATAAATTCATTTTCTCTTTCTCCTGCTTCTCTGACTCATCCTATTCATTCTCTTCAATTTTTCTCCTCTTCCTCTTTTTCCTCCTCTCTTCTCCCATTTACTCCTCCTGCTCTTCTTGCTCCTCCTTATTCTTATTCTCCTTCACCTTTTTTCTTCTTTTCTCTCCACCTCCCCTCTCATTTTTTTTCTTTATTACCTCTGGGACATAAGTTGTTTTTTTTCTCCCCCATATTAGAATATGTGCATTTGGTCATCATCTATATCTTTATGATTTACTTTTAATAGTATAAACAGATTTACTTTTCTGGGTGTCTCTTAATCCCCATGATTATATCCCAAGGATTCTATGTAGCTCTATTTGTCCTCTATTTTATTAAATACTCCCTCTGACCACATTTCCTTTGTTGTGGGATGATTTATACTTGGTTATAAGATTTTTTTTTGCCTTTGGTTTATTGTATCTCAGCTTTCCCCTTCCTTTATGGTAATTTCAGCATACTTCTTTTTTTGGTGATTATTATTGTGATTTTTTGGGCAGCTAGTTGGAACAGAGGATTGAGTGCTGGACCCGGAATTAGGTAGACTTGAATTCAAATCTGGACTCAGACATCTACTAGTGACCCTAGGCAAGTCGATTAACCTTGTTTGCCTCAGTTTCTTTTTCTGTAAGATGAGTTGGAGAAGAAAATGACAAACCATTTCAGTATCTTTGTCAAGAAAACCCCAAATAGGGTCAGGAAGAGTCAGATATGACTGAAACAATTGAACAGCAGTAGCAGCAATGACAACAATTGTGATTCATTAGGATTTGAACTCTTAGCTGCTTGCAGTATTTTTTCTGTGATCTGGAAACTGGATGTTGATCATGACATTCCTCGGTGTTTACCACTTGGATATTCTTTTAGAATGTGATAGATGGATTCTTTCTATTGTTGTTTCACCCTCTGTCTCTAAAAGCTCAGGAAAAGTTTTTATTTTTATTTTGCAATCATGTAAAACCTTTCCATATTAGTCATTTTGCACAAGAGGACTCAAATAAAAGAAAAGAAAAGAAAAGAAAGAAAGAAAGAAAGAAAGAAAGAAAGAAAGAAAGAAAGAAAGTGAAAAATAACATGCTTCAGTTTGTCTTCAATCAATATCAGTTATTTCTCTGGATAGTATGCTTCATCATTAGTCATTGGGGTTGTCTTTGATCATTGCATTGCTGAGAATAGCTTAATCATTCACAGTTCTTCATTGAGCAATATTTCAGCAAAGTTTCTTAAAAGTATATTTTCTTGAAGTATGACATACTTGTTGGTTTAGTTATTTTATTCATGGAATACAATGATTCCTAAATTCTTTCTCCTTGGCCCATTAATTCAAGTAGGACACAGGAATATTTTATTTTAACCCACAACTTCTGGCTATCTTCTTACTTGATAACAGGACCAGAGGTACACTTTGGGATATCTACACCACCTGCCCCACTGTTTTAGTAAAATTCTGGCCATTTTTCTTTTCACTTTCTACTGAATTGTCATATTCTCACCAACCTCATTGATGTTTTCATGTCCTTTGCCTGATTTCCCTTGAATGTGCTTCAGGTTCTGAAAACATAATCCAATTAGCTGTCATTGATCTTGGAAGGTATGTGTAAGTAGACAACAAGGTTTTCTTTATTTTTTTTTTTTTGCAACAGTATTCAGTACTGAAAATATCCCATAATTTCTCTCTCTCTCTCTCTCACGCACGCACGCACGCACGCACGCACGCACGCACGCACACACACACACACACAGAGTGGAACTTTCTGAACCAAAGTGTCCCTCCTTGGCCATTAATCACCTGTATATATTATTTCATCTTCTTAGAATAGAAGCTTTTTGAGGACAGTGACTGTCTTTGATTTTTTTTTTATTTGTATCTTCTGAAGTTAGCTCATAATAAGTGATGAGTAAATTTGTTAGTCAGTTATTCAGAGGACATAATAAAGTCAGTTTATCCTTAGAACATTTGCAATAAATATGTCAAAATTTTCATAAGATGTTCTTCCCAATGATAACAAGCTCTCTTGCAACTCTAAATCAATAATGTTATAGTATAGTGGAGCTACTGCATTTGGACTCTATGATCCAAACCTAAGAAAAATGGTATTAAATAAAACAAAAATGAGAATAACTTCTATACTAGATTAAATATGCACAAATGAGGTTCATCTTAAAGCTGATATAATTTTGGGGGTATTGAGGTATTGAATCAGACAATATTTGAAAAAAGGAGATGATACTAAAGAAGTAGGTTCAGCTAAGTGGTACGGTGGAGAGACTCTGTTTGCCTCAGCTTCATTTACGTTTCATTGTTAAATGAACCAGGGAAGAGATGACAAACCATTCCAGTATCTTTATCAAAAAACTAAATGAAACAAAACTCAAATGTGGTCACAAAGAGTTGGACATGACTGGAACAACTGAACAACAATAACTGAAAGAATGGGAAATATTGTGGATTTAGAGGTAAAAGAGGGAGATTGAGTAAGTACTTTTAATGGCTAGGAAGTCCCATATCTTCTTCTATCCTAGGAGTAAGATCATTTTTGGATAGCTCTAATCCTTAGGGAACACCCCCCTCCTTACATCAAATCTAATATAATTTTGCAACTTCAACTTACTATTTCTAGTACAACTCATCTACAATGATTTAGAAACAAAAGAATTCTATCCCTCTCCAAAAACCAAGAGTTATACCTGTTAGGAATTGAAGACACAATGAAAACAAAAGTTCACTGGAGTCATAATTCAAGTGTCTTTTTAAAATTGAAAGATAAGTGAACTCAGTTCTGCTGACTCAATTTGCCCTTGCTAGTGGCTAGATATGACTGAATCCTTTTTTTGTGCTTAAAGGTAAGGGTGGAAAGATGGGTTTTGATGGGAGTTAGGTTGACTTTTTCAAGTAGAGTCACTAGGAGTGTAAATTAAGTACTGATTGCTTTGATTCTTCTCCCACTGTGCTTTGAGTAACTATTCCCAGTGTGTTATTCTCTAGTGTTAATATAGGAGATACTGGAAACCAAGCAGTGACAGGCCAGAGGAAACCCATCTTCCAGTGCATAAGAAATCCATTCAGACACGGTCCCTGCAATGTGGTTTGCTTGGGCTTAATGTACTTTAAAGATGAGACTATCCTTAGCAGCTGGAAACTAGACTTCACATAGAGAAGGCTTGTGTCAAAAACCGCTCAGAGATTTCAAACTCCCTTGTAGATCTTGACAATTGATTTTTGTTATCATGTCTTGCCAAGTCCCTTATTTAATAGGAATCATTTTATAATAGCAAGAAAGAAGTTACAAGTCATATACAATGTCTCTTTTGCATGTGTGTCATGTAAAAATAGATATAACCAAAGTACTTGGAATTTTCAGGGCTGTCTTTCCTTAAGACATTTCACAGTGTTTAAAGTCTGTGAGTGGATATCTGATCCAACTGTTTCATTTTATAGGTGTGGAAACTGATGCCCAAAGAGTTTAAGTAAACTTGCCCAATGGTCACATGGGTACTATCAGAAGTGAAATTTGAATCTAAGCTCTTCCTCTGAATTTACTGTTTTTTTTTTTTCTATTGCATGTTGATCATTGAATATAGCATAATAACAGAAACTAGGCAGGAGAGGCTTATAGTGGCTAGACAGATCGTCTAGGGGTTAAAGAGAAGGTGGGTTAAGTCCTGTCTCTGATACGTATTATATGTGTCCTGAGTATGTCAACCACTTAACGAACTGGGAAAATTTCTAAGACTCTAAGCTACATAACAGTTGCTGATCTACATTGGGAAATCTCCTTCTGTACCAGGAAATCCCTACACCACTGAAATCTCCAGTCTAGGCCAAAAAGTGGGTGGTGCAGAAGAAGAAACTAGGCAGACCTGGAAGTATTGGTTTTTATTCTCTACTCCTCTGTAGATTCTTAGGGGTGACTCTGAAGAATTTCACAGCTTCTCTGTCTCCAATTTACTCACTAAATTAATGGCCATAATATTGTTTTCTTCTGTAGAAGCAGCAGATGGACAGGAGGAGTGACATGGACCTTGAATTCCACACGTGTGAATTTGAAATCACATATATTGAATTCCTTCCATGCCTTCTACATTCCATAAAACTGTAGTACCATATGTTGTGTAGCTACATAATATGAGATCCTGTTTATAGTAACAAGAAAATGTAAGGTATTTAATTTTGTATTTTGTAGAAAGAATATCTAGGAAAGTGTTTGCTTCCATTTTTTTTAGCAATACAACATCTTGGTAGCCTTTTCCTTACTTATCATACTTTCATAGCACAATCATGTGGAATATTTATTGAAGACCCATGCTCTATTAGTATTGTTTGAAGAATAAAATATAGCAAAATATCATTCTGGGGGAAGATTTTTCTAATGATAATAATGTCACATTGACAGTGACATCATTTATTTTACTTGCTACTGTTGAAACATGGTAATCTTTATGTGTGTGCATGGTGTATATGTGTGTTGTCATTTTCCTTCTCACTTTCCATTTTAGAATACTAAAGATACTACTGCTGTTCTTAAAGGGGCAACTGTGACATACAACCACAAAAGAGATCTCTAGATACCTTGTCTATGGAAACTAGTGCCAGATGTTCTTATCCACACTGTATTCACTCTTGACTCTCATTTGAACTGAGACATCTGGCACTGGGTAAACGTTACCACTGGCTTTATTGCTCCCTGAACTTCCCTTTCTTTTACACGATTGGTTTCACCCTTGGATGAAAAGAAATTTACTTAGATACTAAAGTCACCTTTCATTTAAATTTGCCCACCTGATTTGTCTATTTGCTAGCATCCCTAAATAGCAGAAATCATGGGATGATTACAACAGAGGCCTGACATAATTAAAGTATGAATCGTCTATCTCCCACCCAAATTTTGTTACCCTGTTTTGGGTCAATAGTCTTATACAACTTGTCAGAAGGTTTTGAAACTGTAAACAAATGTCAACTGATTTGTCTGAGAGAATTAATTTAGCTTTCACGTCTTTGAAGTTTCTTTGATGAGTTATACATTTGACTTTTTTTATTTTTATTTATTTTTTAAAGCAATTGGGGTTAAGTAACTTGCTCAAGGTTACACGGCTAGTCATTATTTATGTGTGGATGCTCATTTTCTGAGGCCGGATCCGATCTCGGGTCATCCCAACTCCGAGGCCGGCGCTCTTACTCACTGCGCCACCTAGCTGCCCCTTGACTTTTGATGTTCTTGGAATACAGGACATAGAAATGTCAAGTTAACATAAAAAAGTCCAGTTAAGCTTTCGGGCTACATACCATAGGATCAAAATTCAGATCTAGAAGGTACTTTAGAGGTCAATGAGTCCAGTGACCCTGTTAGCAGATGAGAAACTGAAACATAGAAAGGTTAAGTGACTTTTCACAAAGGTAGTAACTCTATGAGGTAGAATTTGAACTCAGGTCTTCCTAGTTTCAAGACTAGGTGTCTATCCAGAGCACCATTGCCACCATAGTGTCACGAATAAAGCTCACCAAAAATGCCTCGGGGATATAATTGAAGCAGTTTGTTAGAAAATGTATCATAAAACCACTAAGTTTTGGAGTGTCACTTGGGGAAGTGGTGACATATAGAAAACCAGATGGAAGACCATACCTAGAATTTTCATTCTGTGTACCTTGAAGTTCTTGTCCCTTTTCAGGGGGTTGTTTGATATTCCCAAGGATTGAGTGCAAAACTGATTCTCACTGTCTTTAGGACCAACAGAAGATCTTTCAGGTTTTTGACTCATCTACAAAAGGGGTATTATGTAATACTCGCCACCACCTCCTCCTTGCTGGGAATTCTAAAATAGCAACACATAAGAGCGGGTGGTAAAATTGTCTAACAGTTAACAGTGAGGCGAGGTTGCTTTACATTCTTTTCTGTGGTGGCAATTTATTTTGGGAGAGAAGTTATAATTGACATTTTCTCCACAATAAGCCTATATTCTAGCTGAATTTAACTCCCTCTTTTCATGCCAAACAAATCTTGTGTTTTCATGAAATGATGCTGAATTCTCCCTGGGGTGAGAACACATATGCAGATAAGCAACTTGTCCTCTGGCAGACCTCTGTTTTGGTGGAGTGGCCGGAAGAACTTGCCAAACCTCACTGTTCAAACGTGTCCCTATCACATTAGTCACTTGTTTATGTCAGATGCTCTGAGTAAACACCTGGAATTTCACCAAAGAGTTAAAAGTGTTCCATTTTTAACTTTCTCCCTACTAATTAATTTATTTATGTGGTGGGAATCAGGTTAATTTAGGAACAGAACCAACTGTTTTCTTCTTCATTGGGAAGAGGAGATATTAATGATAACAATAATAGCTATAATGACTAGCATTTATAGAGTGTTTTAATTTTTGCAAAGTGTTTTCACATTTATTATTCAATCTGACCTTGATAACAACCCTGTATGGTAGGTAGAATTATTATCTCCATTTTTTTGGATGCGGAAACTGATGCATAGTAAGGAAGTTTTTGAAATGGGATTTGAAATCAGATCTTCTTGAATCCAAATTCTGATATTCACTGCACTGCCCTCCTGACTCTGTGAATATTTGATCTATGTCAACACAAAATTCAAACTCTCAAAGTTGTATGATTAATGGGATGAAAAATCCATTTGGTTAATATTTCATGCTAGAAGTTTAATGAATTGATTTGGTATGACTTGAGCTCTATAATTCCTTACTAAAAAGAAGGGGAGGTAACTCTTAATGACTGAAATGCACTAACAAAAAATTAAATGACTAATAAAATCACTAACAGAAAAATTCTATTTTATACAGGGGAAAATTACGTTAAAAATGTCAACTCCAAAAGATTAAAAGATTAAAAAAAAGAATGTTACACATAACTGGCTAAGAATAATACTTGCTAGATGATTAATTTAAAATTAATTTAAGTAAATTTTATGAAATGATCAGAGCAAGATTTGAAGAATATGAACACTTAAGTATTTAGTTACTATAAATTAGATACATTCTAGTCATATTTCTGAAGAAGAAAAGAGCCAAGATGTATTCAGGAAGGGAAAAAAAAAAACAAAGCAACAACAAAAACCTTCTTCTTTCTAAGGAAACAATAGAACATAGGCTTCACATTGGAAAGTACAAAATTTGGTGCATAACTAACAAAAATTTAATTGTTTAATCTAATCTGCTCACTTACAAATAGTTAGTACTACTGAATGAAACAACTCTACTTTTCATCAGACTCTTAAGAGTCTGGCTTACCCTGAATATTTCTTGACATATCTTGAGATTATTCAGGTTTGTCTGTAGTTCCAAGTCCCCTAAGGCATCTTTACCAGGTATTAACAATAATGATGTTGATGATAGCAATATTTGCTCTTTGTATATTGCTTTATAATTTATAAAGCCCTTTATATCCATTGCTTAATTTTATCCTCATGATAATTCTGTAGGGTAGGTAATTTAGTGTGGTGGAACAGAAGAAGCTAGTATTTAGAGTCAGTATCAAAGTTTGAATCTGGGCTCCATGTGACCTTGTATCCCACTTTCTTTATCTATAATATAAAGCTTTCATTAAATGGTCTCTTAGGTGCCCTATAACTCTAAAATCTATAAGCCATTATCCTCATTTTATAGATTAAGAAACTGTGACTCAGAGGAGCCTGAGAACTTCTGTAGATTCTGTTATTCCACAAAACTCTGTAAAAAGAAACTCTCCTATTACTGCTTTCCTCTATTGAGGAAAGATCTTATGGTTCATTCTCTGCATCTTTCTCAGAATTCTTGTATATTTTACCTTTCATGGACAGAAATTTAAAGACAAAACACATTGTTACTAAGTTCTATATTTGCCAGAGTGATTTCCCCATTGAGTATTCTTTTCCCAGCCAGGAAAAAGCTTTGATTCCTGACTGCCATTCAACCTTAGTCCTTTGCTCTTTAAAAATGGAATTTATGATAGTCCAGTTTGGACTGGATATTTACTTTCATGCATTAAATGCTTTCTGTTAGCAATAAGTTCAAGTTTTAGAAGTTTTTTTTTTTTTAATTTCTACTTTCTAAAGATTGCTGTTGTTGTTCAGTATTGTCCAATTCTTTGTGACCCCTTGGACCCTATTTTCCATGGGGAAAAGATGGCAAAGATACTGGAGTGACTTCTCATTTCCTTCTTCAGTGGATTAAGGCAAACAGAAGCTAAATGACTTGCCTAGCATAATACATCTAGATTTCCAGGACTCTATTCTCTGAGTCATCTAGTTGTCTCTAAAGGTACAATCCCACTTTTCCTTAAGAAATGTCATTATAGGGGCGGCTAGGTGGTGCAGTGAATAGAGCGCCGGCCCTGGAATCAGAAGGACCTGAGTTCGGAGCCAGCCTCCGACACCTAGGAGCCAGCCTCCGACACCTAATCCGCACAAACAAAAACCTAGCCGTGTAACCTTGGGCAAGTTACTTAACCCCAATTGCCCTAAAGGGGCGGCTAGGTGGCGCAGTGAGTAAGAGCGCAGGCCTCGGAGTTGGGATGACCCGAGATCGGATCCGGCCTCAGAAAATGAGCACCCACGCATAAATCAAATGACTAGCCGTGTAACCTTGAGCAAGTTACTTAACCCCAATTGCTTTAAAAAAAAAAAAAGAAATGTCATTATAAAAATGTCTTATGGCCTTTTGTCAACACTATCCCAACTTCTACCCACCCTGTTCTAAGTTGAAATCAGATTTCTAAAAAATAAAAAGAACTAAATAAACAGTAACTGCATCTGACAGTGTATACCACATTCTGTCTTGGGAGGTGTTTTTGATGTTCTGTCATTTTAGTTGTGTCTGACTGGGATTTTCTTGGCAGAGATACTGTAATTGTTTGCCATTTCCTTCTGCAGATCATTTTACAGATGAGCAAACTGAGGTAAATAGGGTTAAATGACTTGCCCAGGGTCATACAGCTAGTAAGTGTTTGAGGTCAGATTTGAACTCAGCTCTTCCTGACTAGGAATGGTTCTCTATCTGCTGTAACACCCAGCTGTCCCAGAAGCACCACACATCTTTGCTGTGAGGAGGGAGGTACATCATATCCTTAGATACCACATATTTACATGGAAAATGGAAAGTTTTCTAAACATGTATAAAGTTCATGCACTACTTCAGTCATTCATCAAATATCTATTGAGTGCTTACTAGGTCTAATTTCTTTGTACAGAATGACCTTTCTTAGATTCTTTATAACTGTCACCTAAACCACCTTTACTCATGTGGCATTGATTTAGAGAAGGTGATCTTTCTTTTACTTCTGTAACTGTCTTATATCTCTATGTCATCAGGTCCCTGACTTGACAACATGAACTTCTATCAGAATGTGAGCTCTGTGAGGATGGGTATTGTTTTGTTGTTGTTTTGTTTTGTGTTGCTTTTTTATGATAAGCATTGTGATTGGCATCTATGATGCACTTGATAAGTGCTTTTAATGATTGACATATTCTGCATGAATGTGTGTGTGTGCATGTGTGTGCGTGTGTGTGTGTGCGTGTGTGTGTGTGTGTGTGTGTACTCAGAGGAACTATCTAAGCTGTAAAATGAAGAGGTGAGAGATTTTTAATTCATAGTGTAGTATTTTTACTATAACATTTTAATCAGGAACGTGGAACACATTATTGGACTCCTTTTCTTTTAGACAAAGCATAGGAATCAAATTGCCCACGCCATGAAATCTTTTGTTGCATTTATGATTCTCCTATTTCAGAAAGGCCTTTTATGTGTGCATAATGAAGAATGCACAGGTTAGAAAAGAAGAAAGTAAAGAAAGACAACTCATGCACTAACCATCTGTTGTCAACAAATAGCTCAACTTACTATAAGGACAACAGAACTTATTTCCTTCATTGTGCTCTGGGGAAAAAAATGTGATCACACTAAATTGCTGCTTTAGCAGAATCATTCTTTTCTGTAACTTCTAGACAGTTGTTACTATAACAGTGCTTTAAAGAAACATTATAACTATCAAAAATGATATTTTGTTGTTTAGCCATTTTTCAGTCATGTATGACACTTTGTGACCCCATTTAGGGTTCTCTTGGCAAAGATACCAGAGTGGCTTGCCATTTCCTTCCATATATATATATATATATTTATATTTATATAAATTTTTATAATATAATATAATATAATATAATATAATATAATATAATATAATATAATATAATATATATCTTTCCTTCTACCTATAAAAACCAGCTCATATTACAGATGAAGAAAACAGATGCAAACAGGGGTAAGTGATTTACCCAGGGTCACCCAACCAATAAGTGTCTGAGGCCAAATTTAAACTCAAGACTCATTTTCCTAATTCTAGACTTGGTACTTTATCCACTGTTCCACCTAATACCCTGAAATCAATAATCTGTAGTCTGTGTTTAGGTATAATCACTTAAAGAACAAAGGAATCAATTAAATCCCACTGAATCCTGCTAGGTGAATAGGGATTTGCATTATTCTATACGATGTGAGAAACACTTTAATTGAAAGGTGTTTTAAAGAGTATTCTTTTGTTGTTTCTCATAGGATGGGATAGAGTTTATTTAGAGCTAGAAGGAAACCTTAGAATTTATCCACTCTTCTGTCCTCATTTAACAGGGGAGGAAACTGACATGCAACAATTGCAATTAAGCAATTTATCAAAGGCCTCATAGTTAGTCTGTACTCCACATATCAATGGACCATGTTATGATAATATTTTAATCAATGATATTTCCATCAAATTATTGCAGAAAATTAATTTGAAGAAATTCAGCAAACATTCATATATTTCATAAAGAAATATAAGTGAATATTTCTGGAATTAAAAAAATTCCAACAACTTATTCTTCAGGGCCATGAGGTTTTTTTTTTTTTTACCTGACATGATTTCTTAAAGATAGTATTACTCCTGAGTGTATATCTCATGAATTAACATAACTTACAAGCAGTGAGGAGATACCAACACAACAGTGCCTACATGTCACCTGTCAGCACACACCAAGATTGAGAAATAGGTTATGCTTATTAAAAAAAAAATAAGTGTTGGCTTGGAGTTTTAAATGCTGTGGACATCACATAGACCTAGGTTCTCTGACAACACCCTCAGTCAAATCATGCATCTCATATGATAATACTCATCCATCCTCTGACAAGAGTACAAACGATTGATTCCTCCCAGGTCCAAGAATCAATAGGGATTTTTAAAAAAAATGACTCTTCATCCCAGTGGTTGAGTTAGTGACTGCCACAACAATTCTAGTTTATGATATTGACTAGGAAGGAGAAGGGACAAGTGACAAAAAAACTAGCCCGAGGGTTAACAGGCCAGATGACTGATTATGGAAGAGTTTTTATGTCATAAAGTTTTCCAATTTGTCAAATTTTCGGGCCTTTCTGTAGAGAGAAAAAAAAACCCTTTCGTTCCCTAGAGTTATTGTATCACAGAATAGGTACAAATCACAACTATTGTCTCTCTTTTATTATAGTGCCAATTCTATGCCCATGTTTTCCAATGGGATTGTTAGTTAGCCTATTTTTAACACATATATTTCTTTTACAAATGTTCTAAAAGTACCATGAACTTAGAGTCATTTAACTTTGATAATAGTACATCTTGGAAGACTGCAACTCCATATTCACATTTTCTTAAGTCTTCTTTTGAAAAGAATAATTGTTAAGGATACAGAATGAAAATAATTGTTTAATTGCATAAGAGAATTTTAACTCAGTGAAAAATATTCAACTACTTTGTTATCATCCTGGGAATTCTTTTAATTACATATAACAAGCATTGGGTTATTTGCTTCTCTTCTTCTCTTATAAAAAGCAAACAAACTGTGAATCTCTCCCCTCACTCCCAAAGTTGATACTTGCCATTATTATTCAGTTTATCTATGTCCATATATACCTATATTTATAGCTATATCTATATTTATATCCTTCATATAGCTATATTTATACATAACAGTACATATTATATAATATATTGAGCTAAAATATATTTTCCTTCACTGAAAATATATTTTATGTGATCCTAGTTCTATTACATATCAACTATTGTTTTTTGCAAATATTTGTTCCATTTCTTTCAAAAGTCAATTGGATAATGGCACAGAAGATCATCATGGAATAGTCATGTATCTTTATGAAGGAGCAGAAACCTGACTGTAAAAGGAACATCTCATGGGGACTCTTTGTATACAGTGTTCTTTCAGATTCTGCATCAGGAATGACAGGTGAACACGGCATCATTTTGTTTGGTCTATATTCTATTAATATTTTTATAACAGATAAGTTTGGCCTTAGTAGGAGCAACTCATGTTGTAGGTAGCCAAATTAACCAAATAATCAGATAATGGACATTCTTCTTAAGGGGAGGAGGGTGAAAGGGCCCCCAGAGAAATCTTGCCACCACCTTTATGAAGTCTTGGCTCTAATTCTTTCCATGATTACTGGATGTCTACCTGGACTAACTTAGACAAACTTCTGAGGATTTCAAACTATCAATGACTATAATACATGTCTCAGGGATATGTTAGTAAGTAGTGTGACCTCAAAATCAGTATCGAATACCCAAACAGTAACTACTTAACATTAAATTCTTGCATGTTTCAAAAAGAGAGAGTTATGCATAAAAAGAGATAAGGTTTATATAGACTTTAAAATTAGGAAAGCAATTTATACACATTTATATCATCTGATCCTTAAAAAAAAAAAAACAAACTTGTTAAACTAGTGCTATCATTATTGCCCCATGTTATAGATAAAGAAACTGAGCTTCAGAGAGTTTAATGTTAGATGAACATTAAACATCTGAGGTGGGATTTGAACCCAAGTTTTCCTGAATCCACATCCAGCATTCTGGCTGCTCTGCTAGCCAGACTCTCATAGTACTCAGATTGATTTCTGCAATTATTCCCTGCAATTGTACAATTATAGGATCATAGATTTAGAGTTGGAAGGAACCATGGAGTCCATCTAGTACAACTCTTGTATTTTTCAGATGAGGAAAATGAGGCCCATGGGAATTAATTTACTTGCCAAGGGTCACACAGCTAGAAAATGTATAAGTCAAGATTTGAATACTTGTCTTCTTGACTCAAAGAGTTCAGTGCTCTCTCCATTAGCATTCACAAGTCCAAGAATTGTATCAGTTTTCAGTTATATTTAAGAGATAACCCTGATAGTCATCCTTGAATACAAAGCAACAAGAAATCTGTCTATACATAAGCATAAAATGATGAGAACACTTTTTTTCTGAAGGGACACATCTGTCTGCCAGTCAGTCAACCACCACTGATTAAGCACTTATTATATACCAGAAACTGTGCTGTGCAGTGGTGATATTTTAAAGACAAGCAAAAATGCCATCTCTAACCTCCAGAAGTACACTTTCTTGTCCTGTGGGAGAGAACATGCAAACTACTATATATGCACAAAATATACAGGAGGTAATCTGAGAGGAAAGGCATCAACATTGGGGCCTGGGAGAAGGATGGAGAGGAAAAGCTTCTTGCAGAAGGTGCTATTTAACCTGAGTCTTGAAGCCAGGAGGCAACAAAACAACTTAAGGGTCTCGAGTCCAATTTTTGTTAAACCAAGTCAATAACAACTTATTAAGTACCTATTATGTGCCAGACTAAGCAATAAGCCAGGTGGATGTCAGCCAAGTGGAATTGTATTATATATCGAATGGGTTAACTCCCAAATAGTGATGCTTGCCTATGGTTTTATCAGATATCATAGAATATAAACTGCTTGAGAGCATGTATGTTTTAACTTCAGTCAATGTCTAGCACAGTGACTGATTCAAAATGGGCATTTAGCAAATGATTTTTGAATCAATTCTTCAGAGCTAAAAGTTTAAAATAATGAGAAAATGTAGTTCTTTAAATTTGTCATCATACTCAGAGAAAGCTGTGCTTTTGCTTTTTGTTTATGTCTAGTTTTAAGAATGTAGGAAACCACATGTAGAGGTTAAGTGACCTGCCCAAAGTCACATAAAAAGATCAATTGAGAAGCCTCACTCTGAACAGAATGAACTTTGAATCCTGTTTTCATGTCAATGAGCTCTCATGCCCTGAAATTATGAGTGATGATTTTGGCTAAATGTAGTTCAGAGGACAGAACAATTGAGAAAAAAAGTAGCTCAAGATTTGTCAATTGTCACTAACTGAAGACCCAAGCAACTTATTGCTACAATGGATTAAGGATTGGGGAATCCAGGTAGTTTCCTATAAAGAACCAATCAGTCAATCAATCAGCAACTGTTTATTGAAGAGTTTATATGTCAGACAGTGTGCTGGGTGCTAGGTCACAAAGGAAAAAAATAGAAAAAGTCTCTGAAATTAATGTCAGTCAATTAGAATTAGTAATAATGCTAATTCTAATGACAGTAATAAGAATATCATTAGTATTTATATTGAGCTTTGAGGTTTGCAATGTGCTCTACAATATAATCTCATTTTATCCTTCCAAAACTTTGGGAGATAGGTGCTATTGTTATCCCCATTTTATAGATAAGGAAACTGAGGTAGATTAATATTATGTGACTTGTCCAATCATAGTGTCTGAGACTGGATTTGAACTCAGGTCTTCTGGACTTCTTCTGTCGTCCCTTAACCACCTACTATGTGCCAGGCACAGTACTAAGTACTGCATTTAAGTCAGGGAGCTTATATTCCTTTGGAAGATACAATATGTTGCACAGAACATAAAAAAAAAAATTAGCAGATAATTGTGTTGGCGGAGGCACTAACATCAGAGAGTATTAGAAAAGGCCTTGCATAGAAATTGAAGCCTGAACTGACTTTTTTAATTTTAGGAGGATTGAACAATAAATATTTATCCTATATGAAACAGTTCGAAAAGGTGAAAAAGCTTTTTTTGAATCATAGTAGCAATCCCCTTGCAATTATGGAATGTCAGAGCTGAAGGGGTCCTTAGAGATCCTCTAATTATTCCAACTGTCTTATTTTAGAGATGAGGAAACTGAGGTCCAGGCTTGTTAACTAGCTTGCTAAAGGCAATACAGCAAGCCAGGTGGAGCCAGGCCTAGATTCAGGCCTCATGACTCCCACGCCAGTGCTCACAAAACTGTGCCTCACCCTGAAGTTCATGAGCTTTGTGAGTTTTTGTTTGAAACACTGAGCTGGAAGCAGCATTTCCAAAGTTCTTATTGCTTGTACTATAAATAAATCAGTGCCTCATTTAAGCCCTGGGAACTTTAGGTAAATTTAAATAATAAAGAGTATGATTGCAGGAACTGTGCTAATCCACCTTTATTAGAAGACTAAAAAGAGTGTGTTTTACATCCTTCCCTCTCACACCATCCAGGATGCTTGGAAGGGCAATGACTCATCAGGTCATGGTACAGCAAACTTGATATCTTGCCTCAACTCTTATGCAGGTCAAGGTCACCAATGGCTCGGCTGATTAGCTCATGTGTGGTCAGCCATAATCTTTGCCACTTACTATCCCCAACTGCTGTGCCAGCAAGTACCCAAAAAAGGAAGGCCCCAAAACTTGTGTTTTAGATGTATATGAGATGAAGTACCATCAATTACTTTAGAGAAATGAATAATTTCTTAGGAACTGTCTTGCTATTTAGGCCATGTTTCTGGCATTTGATACTGAAAATGCAGCATACTTTCAGGTAGAGTTCCAATTTGTTCGTAAAAATGCACACATACATGCAATGGTGAAAAGAGATCTGGATTTGGTTTGAGTGTTTTGTAATCCATAAAGTGCTATATAAAATGAAAGTTGTTATATATATATATATATGTAGATAACAGCAAGTCATGATACAATATACTAGTCCTTTATACTTTCAAAAGCTGGCCTATAACTCAGTTGATAATAACAGGCAGGACTGATCTTTAGCAAAGAGTGGAGTGGACCAAGTTTGTTACCAGTAGTCCAGTCAGTCCTCGGGCTGGTCAGGACTGATTTGACTCTGGGGATCTGAGACTTGGAAACCAAAAATATCTGTCAGGCTAAGTAGATAAAGGGTCTGGGAAAGTTCCAATAATGGTGGCAAGAGGAAGTCTCAACATGCCTCTAAAATACCAGAGGAATCTCTCTACAAGCAACAGGGAGGCTCATGCTTAAAGGTAGGCTATCAGCATCGAGGATACAAAACCCTGGCACAATGTCAGGATGATTTGGCTGCAGACACTAGGAAAAGATTGAGAATGTCAGACTGCATCAAAGGAGGAGCAATTAGTAGGGAGGACCCAGCTGCAGTGAGAGTAGGGCAGGGTTCCTGTCCTCAAGGACTTCATGTTCTGGGCAGGGTGTCAAATCAAGGATTGGAGGGGCAAGGAAGAAATATTTATTTTTATTGATTAATTAAGTTTGTTTTAGCTGGATTATAAACATGTACTATTGATGAATTAAACTTATAAACATTTATTTCCTTAGTTATTAATAGTTCCTATTATATGCTAAGTATTTTGCTAAGCATTGTAGAAAAATTATCTGAGACCCAGGCAAAATGTAGAGACTCAGTCACTCAAGGTCAGTGACCTCTAATTATTAGATGAGCCTATGCCTTTGGCAGTGACATACTTCAGAAATGTAATTAAGAAGGGACAGGAGGCAATCAGTCAATGAACATTGATTATAAACCTACTATGTGCCGGATATTATGTCAAATTCTGAGAAAAAAGTCAAAAGTAATCCTTTCTCTGAAGCATTTCACAATCTAGTTGGGTGAGATAACATGAAAAACAATTATGTACAAACAAGTTAATTAGAGATAATAAGGTATTGGAATTAAAGGGGTATTAAGAAAAGCTCCTTACAGAATGTACAATTTTAGCTAGTACTTAAAGGAAGCCAGGGCCATCAGGTGGGAGAGATGAGGAGGGAGAGTATTCCAGGAATAGAGACTAGCAAATGAAAATGCCCAGAGACTAGAAATAGAGTATCTATTTGGAGAAATAGCAAGGATTGCAGAGTATGTGAAGGGGTATAAAGTATGAGAATTCTGGAAAGGTGTGAGAGGCCAGGTTTAAAGGGTTTTGAGTGCCAAAGAGAGAATTTTGTATTTGATCCTGGATAAGGAGCCACTGGAACATTTTTAAGTGGAGGTAGTGGGCAGGTTACATATTCAGATATGTATTTTATGCAGATTAATTTGATATCTGAGTGGAGGAAAGGCTGGAGTAGAGAGAGGCTTGAGACTGGTAGACTGACTAGAAGGTTACTGCAATTTTCCAGTATGAAATGATGAGAACTTGAGCCAGGATGGTGGTTGTTTCAGAGGAGAAAAGGGAGGCATATAACAGAGGTAGAAAGAAGGTAAAATTGACAAGACATGGCAACGTATTGGATATGGGGAGTGAGAAAGCTAGAAGTGGATGATGACAATTGGGTTGCTAGCTTGATTGATGAGAAGGATGGTGGTATCCCTGACAGTAAGGAAGTTATGAAGAAGTGAGGGTTTGGGGGGAAAGATAAAAAGTTCAATTTTGGAAATAGTTATACCTATAGGATATCTAGTTTAAGATATCTATCAGGCAGTTGGAGATAAGAGTCTGGAGGTTAGAAGAGAAGGTAGGGAAGGAGAGGGTAGATCTGAGAATCATTAGTGTAGAGATGAAAAATTGAATTCATGGAAGGTGATGGGATCATTAAATGAAACAGTATAAAGGAATAAAAGAGGGAGCCCCAACGCAAAGCTCTGGGGGATGGAGACTGAAAAAGAGTTGTCAGATGGGTAGGGGAAGTAGGATAGAATGGTGTAATTGAAACCTAGGGAGAAAAGAATTTCAAGGAGAAGAGGGGGATTGACAGTGTCAAAGGATCCAGTGAGGTCAAGAAGGATAAGGATTGAAAAAAAGAAAAAGCCATTAGATTTGGCAAGTAAGAGAGCACTGTCACTTTGGAAAGAGCAGTTTCAATTTAATGATAAGGTTAGAAGCCAGATGATAGAGAATTAAAAAGAGAGTGAGAAGAGAGGAAGAGGAGACATAGAATAAAGATGATTATTTTAGCCATAAAAGGAAGAAGAGATATGGAATGCCTATAAGGATGGTTGAATGGAGGGGTGGATGGATGGATGGATGGATGAAGTGGAGGTTTTTTAGAAGGTTGTTGAGATATGAACATATTAGGACACAGTAGGGAAGCAGACTGGAGATAAGAAGAAATAAGTAAGATCGAAAGGATGATAGAATAGGATCATTTGTGCAGTCTCTCTATTTGCACAAATGATCCTATTCTATCATCCTTTCGATCTTACTTATACTTACTTACTTATACTTACTTATACTTACTTACTTATACTTACTTATACTTACTTACTTATACTTATTACTTTGTCAAGGAGAAGGGTCACTACTTCATGTGAGACAGGATCTGAAGGAAGAGATAGTGGCAGAAGGTATACTGGTGAAGTAAGATGAGGAGGAGGGGAGAAGATAGAGCTCTTAAAAAGTGGATTCCTTTTTTTCCAGTAAAATATGAGGTTTTCAGTTGAAAGAGTGGGAAAGGGGGAAGCATAAAAGATTTCAGGAGGGAAGAGAAGCTTTGGAAGACTGCTGTGGTGAGTGGGATAGTAAATTAATTATGAAGGTATAAAAGAATTGCCTTGCCACAACAAGGATTAAATAACACAAATAACAGTAGGGATTAAATAACACAAATTGAAGTGGATCCAGTCAGCACTGTTTTATCACTTTCTCCAGTTTTACTCAGCAGCAGGTGAAAAGGAATAAAGAATGTTGATGGGAATAATTCAAGGCTGAGACTTGACAGGTTGAGATCAGTGATACAATAAAGGGTCAAAGGACTTAACAGAAGAGGGAAGGGTGAATTTGAACTGATGGCATATGGCATTCTATATAGAATGGTGAGAGCGCCATAGAATGACCTAGTAAAGACTTACTCTGTGTCTAATGCAGGCAAACTTTTAATAAATTTTACTTTTATTTGGCTGAAAAGACTAGAGTCAAATTAATTCAGCAGGACCCTGCATGTTGGTATTTTGGGGTCTCCAGAGCAACCCTAACCCTCTTAGTGGGTATCCTCTTCAAGTGGACAATAGCTAGCTGATTTTTTATTGGATAGTAGGTGTGGATTGAGTGAACCTCAAAGGAGGTGAGGTTATTTAGTGATAGTGGTAGAGGGAGAGCTTGAAAAGGGCAGTGAAGAGCAAGGAACATCCCAAACCCCCCACCTCAAACAATGAAGGGAGGAATGAGGGAAAGCACAACCAATTCTGGAAAAGAAGAATGGTGGTGGGAGGTGCTGTATCATCAGGAGGGAGCCAGAATCAGTGAGAAACAGAAGATGGAAAGAGCAGTAAAGGGAAAGACTGAACATAAAATAAATGTTGTTACCTCTGGAACAGGCATGCATAACTTTAGAATGAGACTTTGAGTACTGGGGGATTGGGCTGAAAGGAGTGGGAATTAAGGATTAGGGAGTGGGGGAAGGATACTGAAGTTTGAATGATAACAGCCAGGGGTCCAGGATCACTGGGATATGGGGGATATGAGTAGGTGGATTTTGTTAATTGTTGAGAAATGAGTTCAGGAAGGTTATCAAAAGGGATTTTGCCTTAGAGTAGAGTATTCTTAGGCCTTTAGGCAATTCAGGGAGGGAACAAGTGAAGGGAGTCAAAGGAATGGCATTATTCCCTTTCCCTGAAGGCAGGGCACCAAGTAGGAGAAGTGGTGAAATGGTATTCCTACTCTTTCCTGGAAAGAAAGAGATTGGTGCTCAGTGGGATAACATTTTCTTCCTTTACTCCACTGCCAGAGCGTTATGGAATGGAATGACATTTCTCCTCTTTTCTTTGTAATGACAAGCAAAGTAGTACTTTGCTTCTTGTTTCAGTTATTCAAGTGCTTTTAAGTGTCACCTTTGATTGCATCAAGAGTCTCTGTTGGAAAAAAAAAAAAAAGTATATATTGTGTTGCCCTTAATAGGCCTAAGGGAGTTTAAAGACCTTCCTTGCCCTTAATATGCCTAATATAATCAAATGGAGCTCATGGTGGAAAGAGCTTGGTGAAAGAAAGGAACAGGAAGGGTGGAACAGGAAGAAGCATAGTAGAGAAAAGCTTGAGCCAAGCTGGGAAAAAGCAGAGCTAAGAGAGAGAATTTTTGTGATGTAGTCACTCTGTTGTTCTGTCTGTGTTGATGTTACTTTGTCAGATGAAAGCATTGTCTGTGTTTGATTTCTCAGACAGAAGTTTTGTGTGTTGATTTGTGTTACTTTGTCAGAGAGAAAGTGAATTCACATGATAGTGCTGGGAATGTGTATGAATATTGTAACTCTGTTAAACTTAATGTGTGTAAATATTGTTGTAGCTCTGTTAAGCTTTGTCTTCCTAGAAACAGAAACTGTGAAGGGCTTGGAATGGAGCAATCCCTGAGAGCTGAGATATAAAACAGGAGTGGAGAGCTGGCTACTTGTGAATCCAGGCAAGAGTCAGGTGAATCCAGGCAAGAGCTGGTAGTGTTCAGCCTATGGAAGAGGAGTCAAGGGGTTTGGAAGACAGCCTCAAGTCAAGATGAAAGAAGAATTTACTTGGGTTCTCTGCATTGACTGATGAGATTATGACTTACTGTGACCTAGGGGTGAATGGTATTTGTACTTCCTGCTACCAGTTAAGGATGATTGGCTTGAGGATGATTGGAAGCCAGCCTCTAGTCAAGATGAAAGAGGACTTTACTTGGATACCATGTATATTGATCAAGGAGATTGTGACTTACTGAATGATATGTTTTGCTTAAGACTATATAGTCGCCTTAGTAATAAGTTGTTGTGTCATATTGTTATGAATGTTGTGCTTTAGTTTCCTTGAATGATTTGCTTTAGTTTACTTCTGAATAAATAGAAAGTTTACTATATCATGGGTTTAGATGCTTAAAGTTATTCATAGCAGTAGTCCTCAGGGGAGCTGCTTGTGATTGACTTTATATTCTTATAAGACAGGAGACCAGACAGGAGACTTGTCCCGGTGGAGAGAATCTGGGAATCAGTGAATGTATATGGATTGAACAATATGTATATGTAGAAGGTTAAGTGCATCTTGAGGGTCTGGAATACCTAGAAATTATCATACAGGGCTCTAACATTTGGTAAGTTAGGCTGCTGCTGATGTATAACTGTACTATACCAATATTTAATCAATTACAATAGGGCACATATATCAAAGAGTTTGCATAATGTCACATATGGCTACATTAAAATTATTTATCTGCTGAATAAAATTTAAAAAAAAATAAGCAAATGGAGAGATTCTTTTTGTACATATTACGTTGAATAAATTTAACTTAATACCTACATGAAGTGTAAAAGAAACATCAGGTCTGAACAAGCTCTCTGTAAGGATTGGAGTCCCTCGTTTCTGTGAAGTTTCAATCCTTCCTGATTCAGCTGGCTGCATCCATGAAACAAACCCACTGAGGGTATCCTACTGAGTTGGCAATGTATCAGCTCCTTTCATCCATCTTCCTTCATTAACTAGCTGACTGATTCAGTTGACCAAAAGCTCCCATTATATTCTATTGATTAAGCTGGGAATCTTGAGGGGTTTGTTCTGGCTCTTTTCCCATTCTCTTTTCTTTTTGATCAATAATCGTTCACTGCCTTGGGTAAATACCATCTACTTCCCTATGACTACAGCTTGGCTAAAACTTTGTTCTGTCTTATTTGACAACTTTCTAAATGGAAAAGTTTGCATTTTTAGAATCTAACAACCTAGAAGAGGGTAAGATTTTTGGTTTCATATACTTTCATTTGAGTATCATTAAACTATTGAGTATCATTAAATTAGGCAATCAAAGCCCTTTATGACCTGTCCACTTACCACCTTTTTAGTTTTCTTACATCTTCACTCATATGTACTCTGTAACTCCTAACCTCCTATTTTTCAAAGAAGATACTCATTCCATCTAATTTTTCTGGGTATTTTTACTGCCTATGTTTTAAATTCTTCTCTCCCTTTCCATCTCTTTGTCCTCCTTGATGGTTAGAGCAAGCACCCTAGCATACCCAGGATGGTTGCTAGCATAGTTTCTTTCATCTGCTTTTCTAAAGGAAAGCAACTCAAAAGAGGTCAACAATCTTATTCTGATTATATATATACATATATATATGTATATATGCATATATATAAAATATCTATCTTACATATATATGTACATACATATATGTATATATACACATGTATATGCATATATACACATACATATGTACAAACAGAAATTATAAGAAAAAAATACAGACAGAGAAAATTACACAATTCAACAGACAAACAGACAGGGCTTCTAACAGTCTGACCATTACATACATATATATTTAGTTACCAGAGAGAGAAGAATCAACATCTGGGTGTGGGCCTTCTTGAAAAACAAGCCTTCCCCCACTTGAGGCCCATTAAGGGGCAGAGAAGATCTTTAAATTCCCTAGGCCTATTAAGGGACAGGGAAGATGTTCAAATTCCCTTACCATCACTGACTTGCTTCTTCCACAACCTAAATAAAATTCAATCTTCTAAAGGAAGCCTTTCCCAATTCCCCTTAATACTAGTGCTGTCCCTCTGTTGATTACCTTCAATTTATTCAATTTAAGTATACATCTTGTTTGTAAGTAGTTGTTTCCCTCCATGGTTGTCTTCTCTATTAGACTGTGAGCTTCTTGAGAGTTGGAGCTGTCTTTTGCCTTTATTTTGTTTTTTCTAGTACTTAATACATGGTAGGAACTTAATAAATATTTGTTGATTGGCATTTAAGAAGTAGTAATTTTGGTAACTTTGTATGCAGTAGTGAAGCCTAGGAATTAATCTTGGAAAAATTTCTCTGTAAATGAATATGTCTTACTTGGTTATAAATATATGTTAGGGACTTAACAGAAGCAGTAGAGATTAAGAAGAGTTGGTAAGAATAGAAAAGAACTATACAAGAAAGATCTTAACATCACTGATAACCAAGATGGTGTGACCTAGAACCAGACATTCTGGAGAATGAAGTTAGGTGGGCCTTAGGAAGCATTGATAAAAGTAAAGCTCATGAAGGTAAAGGAATTCTAGCTGAGCTATATAAAATCCTAAAAGATGATGCTGTTAAAGTGCTGTACTCAATATTCTAGCAAATTTGGAAAATTCAACAGTGGCCAATGGATTGGTTAAGATCAGTTTAAAACCCACTTCTAAAGAAGGGAAATCCCAAAGAATGTTCAAATTACCAAATAATTGCATTCATCTCACATGCCAGGAAGGCATGTTTAAGATACTGCGAGCTAGGCTTCAGTAGTATGTGAACCAAGCATTACCAGAAGAGCAGGCTGATTTTTGAAGAGGCAAAGGAACTAGAGACCAAATTTCCACCATTTGTTGGATTATAGAGAAAGCAAGGGAGTTCCAGAAAATCTGCTATTTCTGCTTCGTTGACTACACTAAAGCCTTTGATTGTGTGGATTAAAACACAATGTGATAATTCCTCAAAGAGATGGTAGTACCAGATCATTTTACTTGTCTTCTGAGGAACCTATATGCAGGCCAAGAAGCAAATTAAAACTGAACGTCAAACAACAACTGATTAGTATAAGATTGGAAAAGGAGTATGACAGGGATCTATATTTTCACTTTATTTGTTTAATTCACATGTAGAGTACATAATACAAAATGTCAGGTTGGATGAATCAAAAGATGGAATTAAGGTGTCCAGGAGAAATATCAACAATCTCAGATATGCAAACAATACTACTCTGGTGGCAGAAATCGAAGAACTATTAAGAAGCTTCTTAAAAAGGATGAAAGAGGAAAGTATAAAAGTTGGCTTGAAGTTTAACATTAAAAAACACCTAAGATCTTGACAACTGGTCCCATCACTTCCTGTAAAACAGAGGGAGAAGAAATGGAAGCAATGTCAGATTTTATATTCTTGGACTCAAAGATCATTGCAGATAGCAGTACAGCCAGGAAATTAAAAGGATACTTGCTTCTTGGAAAGAAAGCTATGGCAAATCCATACAGCATACTGAAAAGCAGAGATATCACTTTGCCAACAAAGGTATGTATACTCAAAGCTATGGTTTTCCAGTAGCAATTTATGGCTGTGGGAGTTGTATTATAAAGAAAACTGAGCTACACAATCGATGCTTTCGAATCGTGGTGCTGGAGAAGACCTTTGAGAGTCCCTTGGATACCAAGAAGATCAAGTCAGTCAATACTTAAAGAAATTAATTCAGGCTATTCACTGGAAGATCAAATACTGAAGTTGAAACTTAAATACATTGGCCACATAATGAGAAGTCAGGATTCTTTGGAAATGAGCCTGATGTTGGGAAAGATTAAAGGCAAAAGGAAAAGTGGATGGCAGAGTATAAGATGGATAAACAGTGTGATGGAAACAATAAACATGAACTTAGACTTCAAGAGATAGTGGAAGATAGAAAGCCCTGATTTGCTGTAGTCCATGGGGTTATTAAGGGTTCAATGTGACTGAATGATTGAATGATGACATTGTATACACATACATGTATAAATATTCACATACACATATACATATACTTACATATACACATAAGAATAATGAATCAATTGTTCAAATATAGATAAAATGATTCTATCCTCATCAAAGTCATCTTTGAGCAAAAGATTGAAAAATGAGGAATATTCCATTTTTTTCATAGAATAACAAAATTTGAGATCTGGTAGAACCTTTAGCAGTCCCTTGGTTCTGCTCATATTTAAAAGAAATAAATGTCCTCTTCACATGTTTGACAAGTGGCTATCTAATCTCTGCTTGAAGAACTCCAGGGAGAGAAGATCCACTATTTCTGCAGGCAACCTACTTCATTTTTGTTATATACAATTATTAAAAAAAGTTTTCCATTATATTAAACCTAAATTTGTCTCACTAATACCTTTACCCATTGCTCCTGAGTCTACCCTTTAAGCTCATACAGAATCCAATGTTATATGGAACAAGACACAACTCTGTAATGGGAATATAAATTTATGTTGTTGCCATCTTTCTAAGACTGTATTGTGTAAGATCTTCCCTGCCCCTAGGCCATTTTATAGGCTTAAGTGTACCTGGAGCCTGTGTGGAGGCTTATTTTTTAGGAGACACTTTGTGATTGGGCAGTGGGTCAAGAGGGTTGTTACATTCTCTGACCCAGGAGAAGGCAATATAAGACCAGATGGGAGGCTTTGCTTTGGGGCTCATTTTGAGAACTGTTGTGTGATTTGACCAGATGAGAGTCTGAGCAGCCATTGAGAGCCCCTCGGCTTTGAAAAACCCAGATGTTGATGCTTCCTTCTTGGTGACTGTCTAGGTATGGATGTAATGGTTGGACAGTTGGAGGCCTGTCTGTTTGAAATGTTTCTCTGTCTTGTAACTTCTGCTGGTAACCTGTCTGTATACTCTGAAGTTCAGGGTGCTGACTTTTCCCCCTGAACTAAGTAAATGATATGTTTGATTTATTAAAGCAAGATTGTTAAGCCATTTTGAGTTGATTTCCTTTAGAAAAGCAGATCTAAGAACCTGTGTTGGCAGCCACCTGGGGATGCTGGGGTGCTTGCTGCTACAAACTCCCTGCTATGCAGCTCCATTAATATTCTCTTATCCAGGCTAAACATTTCTGATTACTCCAACTGATTCTCATATGATGTACTTCACCATCCAGGTTGCCCTCCCAAGACAGTCTCCATCAATGTCGTTAAACCATCATTCCAACAACTTAACTCAATACCACACATAAGTTCTATGAGCAGTTCTATTACCTATTCTTAAAAGCTATGCCTTTCTATACAACCCAAGATAACTTTTTCTACTGCTGCATCACTTTGATAACTCATATTAAGTTTGTAGTCCACTGAAATTCCCAGATTTTTTTCAAAATAATAGCTATGTTCCCTCCATCTTATACTTATAAATTTATGTTCAACCCTAGTGAATTTCATTTAATTAGATTCAATCCAGTGCTCTAGCCTCCCAAACTCTTTTTGGTTACCATGTCTTCTATTCACTATGTAGGCTGTCCCATTCAAGTTTGTGTCATCTGTAAATTCAATGAGTGTACAATCCAAGTCTTTTGTTGCATTTTTGACAAAAGTGCTAAACAAACAGGATCTATTACAGACCCCTGGGGTACAACACTGGAGATTTCTTATGTCTTGATCATCGACACTGATCATTAACAAGTGCTTATTGAGTCTGACCATCAAACTAGTTCTCAAATTATCTTATTGTATTTTCATCTAATCCATATCTTTCCATTTTTCTCCACAATAATTGTATTGATATCCTTTATAAAAAAAAAACAACTTTGCTGGAATCTAGGTAAGCTATACTGAGATCCCTTTCCTTGTCTATTAATTTTGTAATCCTGTCAAAAAAAATGGAAGGCACTTATTCCACCTTGATCTTTTCTTGATGAAACTAGGCTGGCTCTTTGGAATTACGGTTTCCTTTTCTGGATGTTCAGCAGGCTTTAATACTTTATTTTTTCTAGAGTTTTCCCAGGAAGCTTTTCCCATACAAACTTTTCGGTCTATAGTTTTACGAACTTTGTCTCATTACCTTTTTTTTGAATATCAAGACAACATGTGTGTGCCCTGTTCCAATTTCTTGGTACCTCTCCCACTTCCCATGACCTTTCAAACATCAAATACAATCTTTCAGAAATCACATGAGCCAGTTATTTCAGGACCTGAGGTTCTTCTTTATTTGGGATGGGTGACTTGAATGGGTGACTTCATAAAGTACATTGAGCTGCTCTTTTAGTAGGCCCTTATTTATCAACTCCCTTTTGTGTTTTGTCATTTGTGGTGTAAAGGTAATTCTCTTTGCCAAGAAAACAGACACAATAAAAGACTTTGGGAGACCTGCCTTTTCTCTGTTTTTAGTTTTCATCTCCTGACCCTCCCAAGCAAGGGTCCTATTACTTCTTTCTTCTTTTTTTCTTCTTAGTATATATTTTAAAAGAACCTTATTTTTGTCTTTAGTTTCTTTGGCCAGCCTCATCTCATTCTGAGCTTTAGCATTCTTGACACTATTTTTGTAGGACTATGCCAAACTCTTATATTCATTTTTTCTTACCTGGCCTTGTTTAATTCTTTTGTGCATAAAGAAAAAAAAAACCAATATAAAAAGACAACAAAAAACTCTAAACAAAACAAGACAACTAAGTTGGTTGGTGAGTTACCTGTGTACTCACATTGGTCTCTTTGGACAGATTCCATTTATCCCCATTCTTGGAATAGTTTTCCTTTGTATCATTAGAATCTGAGTCTTGAGTATCTCTTGTACCTCCTGGGCTGACTTTCTTTGAAGCATTCTAGTCCATGAGATCCTAACTATCTTTCCTCTGAACCTTATGTAATTAAATGTCTTCAAATTTACATTGCTTGTCAGACTATGCTTGGATTTGCTGTTCTTTTCTATCACAAACTTTTAGTCTCGGATTGACTGATTTAACTGTTCCTCCCTCACAGGGTTCCTATCATTTCTACCTAAGTAACTAGCTTCTCTCTATTGATGAGAATGTGATTCAAAATAGAATTTCCCTTTGTTTCTTCTCCACCTGAAATTATGACTAAGACACATAAAGAAGCTATTAGTTGCTATGTGTGTTTGTGTGTGTACATGTGTGTGAGAGATGCAAAGACATACATACATACATACATACATACATACATACATACATATGGAGAGAGAGAGACAGAAACAGAGAGACAGAGATGGAGATACAGAAAGAGATGAGGGAGGGGAGGTCCCAGCAGGTGTCTGAATAATTGAAGTCCTTCATTACTATTATATCATGCTTGTGATATCTGTCAAACTCTGTGTCTATTTCTTCAATGAGTCCAGGTGACTTGTATTATTTTCTTTCATTTGACCTTTACCCAGATGCTTTTCATCACACTTAATTGCTTTGGCTCCTGGATTTTTTCACATGACTATAAATTCTTAATATATGATGTTACAACCCCACTCTCTTTTAACTTATCCTGTTTCTTTCGCAAAAGGCATATACATACATATATATATATATATATATATATATATATATATATATATGTATATCCTGATCCATGTTCCAGTCATGGATTTTATCTCACCAATTCATAGTGATACATAGTGATACTCTAGTTTGTCTCCTTTCATTAAGATAACTAGTTCCTCTAGCTTATTGCCTAAACTTTGAATATTTGTGTTGAAGACATGAGTTTTATAATGAATTTTAGCTTCTATGAATTTCTCTGTCTCTCAGCTACTATATCTTCTTTTCCTGGCTCCATTCTCTATAAATATTTGACTTGGGAGATATACATACTTTTCTTCCAACTTATTTAAACTTTAAATCCCTTTTAATTATGTTTGTAGAGACACTTTATTTTTATTATCAGTGAAATTTTTGAAACTTGAGTCAAATAACTCATCTTTTGAGTTTCCTAGTCTCCATAAGAGCCAGTAAGTAGATCGTATACATTATGATGAGTTATCTGGTCCCTTAAATGCATCAAACTGCAGCATCAACAGACCTTTGATCTGCTCTAGAGAGCTAACCCTCACAGATGAAGCATTTGGTTAAAAGTTTCCAGTAACTCATGTGATCAATAATAATTTCTTATATTAGGCAAAATTTTCAATTTTTAGCTTGGATCATAACCCTATGAAGCCACATATTTAGCACAGGAAGGGAATTTAGAAGCCTCTTTGTTGAACTCCATTTTACAGATGAGGAATCTTGAATCCCAGAGGGTTTAGTGAAATAGCTTGTACAAAGTCACAAAGATAGTGAATGGTGGAACAGATATTTGAGCCTAGGTCCAAATCCAGTGCTCTTCCTCTATACAGTCTATTCTTCAAAAGAGATTATTCTGGATTAGAATCAGAGTAATAGTATTTTAGAAATCAAACTTTATACCATAAACATCATGATCTCATTTACAATATTCTTAATAAATAGTCTTCTGGTCTCTGCTTAGAGACCTCCCCTGAGGAGCAAATTCTTGTAAGTTTCTTGAAGTCAGAGACTGTCTCTCATTTGTATTTGTAAGTTTTCTTGTGGAACATAAACTCCTTGAGTATAGGAACTATTTCATTTTAGTGCTTTATTCCTAGCACATAGCAAAATGCCTCATTCATAGTATGATTAATACATTATTGCAGATTAATTGATATTTATTTTTAAAACAGCCCATTTTATTTTGGAATATCTTTGATTATTGAAAATTTTGTTAACGTAAAACTGAGGTATGTTTTCCTAAAAAATCCCCTCATTGCTCCTAAATCTTGTTCATTTAGCCAAGAGGAATAAACCTACTTTTTCTCCCACAGTGCAATCCTTCAAGCTGTTATATCTCCCTTAGATGTTCTCACCACCAGATTTTCATATATTCTTTTTGAATAAAGGTAAAGTCCATAGTAAAATATGAACTCCTTGAAGATGGGGATTGTTTCATTTTCATTTTTTTGTCTCCAGTTGTAATAGAAATGCAAATTTAAAGATCTTCCCTGCCCCTAGGCCCTTTGATAGGCTTAAGAGACTCTGAGAACCTTCCTTGATTTGAAAGTATACTCTGCTTCCTAATAGGCTGAATGTGGTCACATGGAGCCTGTGGCAGGGGGCTTGGTTTTCAGGAATGCCCACACCTTGATGCTGTGTGATTGGGCAGTGGGTCAAGAAGGTGGTTACATTCTCTGACCCAGGAGAAGGCTATATAATCCCTGATGTGAGGCTTTGCTTTGGGGCTCACTTTGAGAAGTGTTGTGTGATTTGACCAGATGAGACTCTGGGCAGCTGTTGAGAGTTCCCCGGCTTTGAAAACCCAGATGTTGATACTTTCCTCTCTGGTAACTGTGATTTGGTATTGATGTGTAATGGTAGAAAAGTTTAGAAGCCTGTCTGCTTGATCTGTCTTGTAACTTCTGTCTGTATACTTTGAAGGGGTGCTGATCTTTTTCCCCTGAACTAGGTAAACGATATATGTTTGATTGATTAAAGTAAGCTTGTTAACCCATTTTGAGTTGCTTTCCTTTAGAAAAGCAGATCTAAGAACCTGTATTGGCAGCCACCCTGGGGTTGGGGTGCTTGCTGCTGCACCAGTATATTACCCAGTGCCTTGTATATACAAGTCAATGAATGAATTCTCCTTCAAATGAATTGATAAATATTTTTCATTTAGCTCATATGGCATGATTTATGTTGCCCCTACAATTTTTATTAGTCTCTTATATATGCTAACCTCAGCTTGTCCTTATTAAAATGTCCCCAGAATAGGTAGAGCACTCTAGATGTTGTCTGACAAGGACAGAGTACAACAAAACTGCCCTCCTGTATTCTGTATTTGATACTTAAAGAAACCTAATTACCCACTTTGGTTAGTATATTACATTGCTGATTCACTAGAACCTTGAGGTGTTTTTAATATATATTCCAATATATCTTCCTTTTTGTACCTGTGCAATTGATTTTTTAAACTCAAGGACAAGGCTTTATTTGCCTCAATTAAATGTAATTTTGTGAACTTCAGTCCTCCTTCTGACCTACTGAAATATGTTTGGATTTTAATTCTAACAGGAACCAAAAATGCTGACTCTCCTATAGAGGATTTATGAAATTATATGGACATGAGTTTGACAGGATGGGAAAGTGTGGGTGGATTGTGATCAGACTTGTCAGAGAGAATATTCAAATTGATTAGCTCAAGTATCCATTAAAATAGCCCATTCTCTAAGTGGGGTATGGGGTGCCCAACATCCTTTCGAGAATTTGTGAGCTCAAAACTCTTTTCATAATGATATTGATATTTTAAATATAAGAAATATTAATAGTCCCCTCATAAAACAAAAGCTTTGGGGTGGGGAGTGTCTTCTACAGTTTTTAATAGTACAAAATTGCCTTGGAACAAAAGCAGTTTGAGCTATGCTGCAGAAAGCATTAAAGTTCTTTGTGTCATCTGCAAACTTGACACACATATCACTAATGACTTCATTCATGATAACAGTACTGGTCAGAATAGAATCAAGGGAAGAGCCCACATCATCCCACTAGACTCTCCTTGGAACTGATATGGATTCTTTAATCATTCTTTAGGTTATGCGAGTCAACAAAGCCTGGATTGTTAACTCTGCAGTCTTTCATTCTACATCACTCCATTTTTACTGTAATAATATCATTAGAAACATTAAAATACTGATATAGGGGCAACTAGGTGGCAGAGTGGATAGAGTACTGACTCTTGAGTCAGTAGGACATGAGCTCTAATCTGGGCTCAGACACTCGCTGTGTGATCCTAGACATGCCACTTAGTCTTAATTACCTCCCCCCCAAAAAAATTCAGATATATTATAATCACAGAATTCCCTTGACATTATAATTTACCCAATAAAAAAGGAAATGAGGTTAGTCTGGTGTGACTTGTTCTTAATGAAAACACATTGGCTTTTAATATTTTCCTTCTCTCCTGTTTAAATGTTCAAAAAAATTCCCTTAAATAATGTATTTTAGGGAGTAGAAACAACACGTCCAAGGCACTCTCCCCCCAGATCACCTCCAAACTATGTAAAAGGGGACTCTAAACAACTTCTGGAGCCCCTGCACTCAAAGAACAACACAGAGAAGCTAACCTCCCACTGAGTACAGCCCAGCGGCCCTGGAGGATGGGCCAGTGCAGCGCTCTGGGACCTGGCAGTGCAGCCCACAGCATGAGGAGAGCTGAGCCCAGGTCCCGTGATTTTAGCCCCAGGGTGGCCGGGCCAACAGCCTGCTGGAGGGACCCCAGAACACCAGCAGCTGTGGTGATTCCAGAATGGTCAACACAGACATGCCTAGGAAAAAGTGAGAGGTTAGTGCCCAATGGACTTTGGGACCAGTATTTGGGGAACATGCTGGCTTCCTCCCTTGGGGGCTAGAAGCCCCTGAGGAGACACACCATTTTGCAGCTTTCAGTGGCAGCTCCAGCTCCTGGCCTGCGAACTGTAGGGAGATCCAGCAATCAGTCTCAGTGTGGGGGTGGGGGGAAGAATCACTCTTTCTTTAACCTCCCTGGATCTGGATTGTGGTCTGGGGGGGAGGTTGTGGGGCGGGTTTCCAGCTTGCCAGAAATGGAAGTTGCCCCCCTGCCCCACACTTTCAGGACGAAGATCCCCTGTCTGGTGGCAGAGTTCTACTGTGGCAACAAGCCCAAAAGTCAGGTAATTAAGTGGCATCATGCCAAGGCAAAGGAAACAAAATAAACAGAAAAATGAAACATTCGACTCCTATTTTGGGGGCAAAGAGGATCGAAGCATGGAACAGTCAGAGGACTGTGAGGTCAGAAGTCCTGCTCCAAAAGCCCCAAAGGAAAATATGAGCGGGTTACAGGCCATAGAGGACCTTAAGAAGGACTTTAAAAATCAAATAAGAGAAGTGGAGGAAAGATTGGGAAGAGAAATGAGAAGGATGCAGGAAAAGTATGAAATGAGAGTCAACAGCCTTACTGAGGAAAACAACACCTTAAAAAATAGACTAACTCAAATGGCAAAGGAAGCCCAAAAGGGCAATGAGGAGAAGAATGCCTTAAAAAGTCGAATTTGCCAGATGGAAAAAAGAATCTCAGAAGCTCACTGAGGAGATTCATTCCTTCAGAGTTAGACTGGAGCAAATGGAAGCTAATGACTTTATGAGAAATCAAGATGCTGTTAAGCAGATCCAAACAAATGAAAGAATAGAAGGTAATGTGAAATATCTCATGGGAAAAACCACTGACCTGGAAAATAGATCCAGGAGACACAATTTAAAAATTATTGGACTACCTGAAAGCCATGATCAAAGAAAGAACCTCGAAATCATCCTTCAAGAAATTCTCAAGGAAAATTGCCTTAATGTTTTAGAACCAGAGGGCAAAATAGAGGTTGAAAGAATCCACCGATCACCTCCTGAAAAAGATCCCAAAAAGAAAACTCCCAGGAATGTTATAGCCAGGTTCCAGAATCCCCAGATCAAGGAGAAAATACTACAAGCAGCCAGGAAGAAACAATTTCAATATTGTGGAAACACAATCAGAATATCCCTGGTCCTGGTAGCTTCTACACTGAGGGATCGAAGGGCATGGAATATGATATTCCAGAGGGCAAAAGAGCTGGGACTGAACCCAAGGGTCACCTACCCAGCAAAACTGAGTATTTTCTTTCAGGGGAAAATATGGTCATTCAGTGGAATAGAGGACTTTCAAACCATCTTGAGGAAAAAAACCAGAATTGAATAGAATATTTGACATCCAGACACAAGAAGCAAGAGATACCTGAGAAGGTAATCAGGGAAAAGAAATCAAAAGGAACTTATTAAAGTTAACCTGTTTACATTCCTACATGGAAAAACAATAACTGTGACTGATGAAGCTTTTCTCAGTATGAAAATAATTGAAGGGTATATGGTCACATGAATACATAGGTGAATGTGTGTATATATATGTTTACAGTTATACATGGATAGAGGGCATAGGTGGAATTTGTTGGGAAGGGATGATACCTAAGGGGTGAAAATATGAGGTGAGAGAGGAAAGTGGCAAGAGGAGACAGGGAGAGACAGGGTAGGGTAAACTATCTCATGTAGAAGAAGCAAGGGGTAGTGGCTGCAGAGGAAGGGAAGAATGGGAAGGCAAAATGGCAAAACCACATTCTCATTGAATTTTGTTCAGGGAGAGAATGACATACATACTAAATGGGATATCTCAACCTGCAGCAGAATAAGGGGAAAGGGGATGAGAGGAGGGATGATGAATGGGAGGCATTCTTGTGGGGAGGGGAGGTTGGAAGTACTCACTATAGAAGAGGGACAGGATCAAGTAGGGAATGGACCAAGTGGGGAGTGGAATGGGTGGGAGGGAATTATAAGCAGCCTTGTACAATATATCTACTATGATAATGTTTTGCATAGCTAGACACGTACAACATATACTGAATTAATTATCTCCCCAGAGGGAATGGGTGACAAGGGAGGAAGGGAATGGATCTGAAATTCGAGGTCTTAAAATTAAATGTTTCAAATATATATATATATATATATATATATATATATATATATATATATATATATATATATATATATATAAACACTATTATTAATACTCTTTTGCATATAATTGGGAGATAAGATGTACAGGCATTGTGGCACAGAGATTCACCTTGCTCTAATGGAAAAGTCAAAGGGGGTAAGGGAGAAGATATGGGAGAGAGCAGAATCGAGGAAGTGATATCTTGTGGGACTGCTATTCTGGGAGGGTGGGTAGGGGAAAAACGGGGAAAAAATTGTAACTCAAAATCTGGCAGAAATGAATGATGTAAAACAGTAGTTAATAAAGCTTTTGTTTAAATAAAAAACTAACTTAGTTATTAAAAATAATGTATTTTATAATATGATCATGAATTGATACAAATTTGTAATTACAGACTTTTGGAGTTGGAAGTTGCTTCATATATTATCTATTTCAACTTATAGCTGAACAGGAATCTTGTATATAATGTCTCCAACACGTGTTTATTCAACCTGCTCTTGATGACATGCAATAATGGGTTGCCAATTACATCTTAAGGCAAAAATAAATGATTATTTTTAGCTGTCTTAATGTGATGACAATTTTCTTTTCTGATTCAAATTTATTTCCATGCAATATTCATTGATTATTCTTAGTTCTACTCTCTAGTTTTCAATGGAACAAGTCCAAAACTCCTTCTACAAAGTACTTCTTCAAATACTTAAGGATAACTTTTGTATCCCTCCTTAAGTTTTTCTGTCTATAAATTAACTGTCTTAATTTAAAGCCTTAAACCTTAAATAGTGTGGCTTCTAGTCTTCTTATGATTATGGGTAGCCTCTTTGCAAGTTCTCCAGTTGATCATTGTCACTTTCACAATATGGCACCTAGACCTGTAAATAGTATGGCAGATGTTGTTTGACAAGTCAGAATACAGCAAGGTCATTGCCTCCCTCATTATGAACATAAAGGATTTTCTACAGCATCTCCAATCTACTGAGAAAATATAGTTTTTTTTTCTAGCTCACCTTTCCCTGCCTCTCCTTGCTTTTTGATCCTTCTTTTACGTGTGAAGAGCCAAATGCTGGAGTCTATAACTCAGAAGATGGTGTCATGCTTTTGAACCTCATGTTCTTTCCACTATAGCACCTTGCCTTTATGCATTAAACACTATTCCTTACTGCTCATTAAGCTGGCTGGTCTGTCAACTATTCCTATTTCCTATTGTTCTCTGGGTATATCAGATTAACTTGTACTTCAGAATATCTTTGAATTACTTCTTTGGCAAATTTTGCTCACCTCATTGCATCTCACTGCTTGGATGAATTCTATACAGATGCTATATGAGCAATAGCACCATCACAGTGGATTAAATACATGACTGGCTAATGGGTGAATATCCAACTTTAAATGAGCCTATCTTACTATTTAGTGTTTTGTATTGGTAATACTGAATGAAACTGCCTGATGGATCTGCATCCATTACTGATTCAATTCTCAAAATAACTCAGGAAGTTGGAAGTTTATGACTATAGCATGTGCCTTCAATTTGGTTTAAAGTTGATACCACATTCTTTTTCCTTTTTTTATTTCCTAAGGTTACTTTGCCCTTGGTACTACTTGTATGATTGAGAGCAAATCATTTAACTCCTTTGAGCCTTACTTATAAAAAGATTGAATTGGATTAGATGGCCTCTGAAGTTCTTTCTAGTGCTAGATATATGATCCTATCGCTATAGCATATGATGTCAAGGTAACTGGATTTAGTAACATTTTTTATCCCATCAAAACATAGGCTTCAAGGAATAGAATACTACAACTTTTGAAAAACTGAAGTTGAGGATCACCTAATGAGCAGTGGACAGGCATATAATGGTCAGGAATGGGCTGGAGACCATCATAAATAAAGAGTTACAAAGAAGAAGCTGAATGAAGAATATCATCAAAGAAATCTACACACGCACACACATATACACACACATACATACACACACATGACTGGCCACTTATGCTTTGAGAGTGTAGGATAAAGAGAGGAAGAGGGAGAATAAGCATTTATATAAGCTTACTATGTACTATGCTAAGCACTTTTTAAAAAATTACTATCCTAGGTGATCCTCATAGCAGGCCTATGAGGAACTCGCTATTATGAACATTATTTGAGAATTGAGAAAACTGATGCAAGCAAAGATTAAATGACTTGTACAATGGCATACATCTATTAAGTATTTGAGGCTAGATTTGAACTTATCTTCCTTATTCCATGCCCCGTGCTCTCTCTGTCCACTGTGCCACCAGCTGATGGCTAATATGAGAATGATCTGATAATGAGAATGATACTTGTCTTGAAATACTAGAATAAATCAAACAGTCTTTTCTTCCCTCCCACCATTTACAGTGGTCTTCTTATGGTGAACCTAGGGGAATAGATGGGCAATAATTACATGGGATAGACAAACATCCATGAATTATACATATATATATATATATTACATGTAACTGAATATGTACATTGTTGAAATGACAGATATTTAAATATGTGTTGTCAGACTTACAAAGAGTATATTGGCTCATTTCCAGGCTCTAAAAACAGGAAATTTTTATCAATTTCTTCTTTTAGAAATTTTTTCTTTTTTAAGATAATTATTAAGATAATTATTGAATTATTTCCTTTAAAGGAAATAATTAACTTTTTCTTTGGAAACAGTGATACATTGTAAGTCCAAATGACATTTTTATAACACCACAATAGTTTTCTCTCCTGCTTTTACATGAGAATACTTTGTTTATAAGCAGTGTCGTTCAATTTCCTTAAGAGTCATGCCTTTCTGGGACTCAGACTGAGTTATGGATATTATAAATCTTTCTGTAGTTATTAGGTGTGAAAATGGACAATGTTATTATCCCTATTTTAAAGATGGAGACTCAAACTGGGGAAGTGAAGCAACATGTATAACATTACTCCATATGTTGATTGTAGGTGTGTTATATTATTGAACTCCCTACTTTGTTTAATTGTTCTCTATAGATGCCAGGCTCTGGTAGGATCTGAGGTAAAATAGAAATAGAGGTATGTAATGGATCTATGATTTCATAGATTTAGGGAATTCTTGGGTGAGGAAATTCTATTTACCAATGAAGATGACTTTTTCTTTAAGTTAAAGGGTTAGAAAATTGACAGATTAAGTGAGTAGCCTAGAGTCAGAGAGCCAGTAAGTGTCAGAGCTAAGATGTGGCCCCAGATCTTCCTGGCTTAGAGGCTAGGTCTTTATTTACCTTGCCATGTTGCCTTTAGTGGTAAATAGAGCCTAACTACTGAATTCCAGAACCATAACAATTACTCTATTATTTTTCTTAAAAAATGTAAATGACAATTATAAAACACCATTATTGCTTTAGAGAATTGCCATGTTGTGGGCTAGAGATTGGATAAGGTTGGACACTTTTATGAATAGAATCAAGTTGTCAGTTTCATTAGCTTGAAAAATATTACAGAAAAGGGAAAAACCTATTACATATATTTATCTTTGGCTACATTTCATTGAGAAATTAAAGTTATTTTTATCATCTGTTTGCACCAATTTACTGTTGAAACGCATGACCCTAAGGGTAATTTTCTTGTTAAAGATGTTTTAATTGTTAAATTTTCTCTTGGTTTGAAAAAGAACCTATATAGAAATTTTCAGTCCAAAGAGATTTTCTGCAGAGGAGTAAAAACACTTGATAGAGTTTTTAATGGAAACTGCAACTCAACCTAACTATATAGCATGAATGGGTGACTGTAATAGTGATGCATGTGTTCTAACAATAAGGGCGTTTAAAATGAGATTTAATGTAGCTTGAGAAACTAGATTTAACCTTGCATTACAGACAGTTTTTAAAAGGGTATTAGGTAATGATGCTTATAAAAGCTTCTGGACAATAATAGACACAATGGGAAAGTTGAGATTCTAACAGGCAGTCAGAAAGTAATGTAATTCCATATTTCTCATGGTGGCTGTACAAGTTAATGTCTAGCATTTTGCCAAAGGCTTTAATCATGGATAACTGAAATCCAGGAGAACTCTTACTGCCTCATGAAAAAGAAAATGGAAGCATTAGGACAAGCAAGGTTTAAGAAGTAGGCGTTGTGATCATTAATGTTATCAGATGATCCTTATTTGAACAACTGACTCCGAATAAAAAAAAATTAGATATTAGACTGCCTTTAATATCTCTCTTTTTGGTCTTACAGCAAATTATCCACTGATAACTCCTAGTCTGTATGTAAAAAACATCAAGCATCCTGGCAAACACTACATCTTGCTGCCTGTTCAGAAAGAACAAAAATATACTAAAACGTTCCTATCCCTGGAGGCAACTGAGAAATATGAAGAGAATGGCCCCTAATGACTCTGGAGCATCTTTGGTCCATCTCAAATCTGTTAGACAAATGGAATCATAAAGTCAGCAGCATGACCTTGCTGGAATGTTTAATTGGCATTGAGCTATATAATCCTTCTTGACTTTCACCTCTTTTCTATAGCTTGAAATTTTTAAAAAAGAAAATCCTACTTTTTATATATTAATTTGCACACATTTTAATAAGGTTCATGCCTTTTCCTCAGGTCAAAGTTAAACATAACATTTGTAAAGAAAAACATGATAGGACTTTCAGAAAAAGGAAATAGATGATTATATATTCCAAAATTCCCTGTCTCTGGCAGAGTGGTACTATGGGAAGATTAAATTCTTGAAATTAGTGCTCTTCACTCCCACTGTCAGCAACACTTAACATTAAGAATTTCTTAGAATTTCTGCATCTTTCATGGTAGAGAATGTTCCCCTGTAGTCCTATCAGATTCCACTTTATTTAGAGTATTCTTGCTGCTTTAATTTAATCAGAGTTAGAAGTTTGAGGTCATGATATACAGCAGATGTTCAGTCAGAAACACAAAAGGGTGAAAAGGACACTGAAAATGGTTACAACGAATGAATTTCTAAAGTGGAGGAAAAGTATTACCTAAATTTCTGCTTTACTGCAAGCACAACTGATAGGCTGATGCGGGAATTGAGTTTGACATTCCTACCTCTTAGGTAATTGCAGAAGAATTAAAATACTGGATTAGTGGGAGAAATTTTCTATAGACATTATTCTCAACTCAGTGCATTACCTGTATTAGCATTAATGGGAGTTAAGTGTGAGCATTGAGGCAAAACTATACTGCTGTGCCTGTAGCAGCAGTAAGTCTGTATATGGTTTTTATTAATTAATAACTGAATTTGCATTTATAGATAACAATGAAAATGAATGGCATCTATTGTCAGGATTAATGATTCTCTACACTGCATTAATGGGAAATTGAGGCAATGAGAAGTGGAGTGACCTGTGAAAACTCACACAGTTTCATGCCTCTGTTGCCAACATAAAATGAACTAATTAAGATTAAAATGTTCATTTGAATTATCTTAGAATATTTTTTCTGTTTATTGCCCATGGGAGACGGAGGCCTATTGCCTTTGGTAAAGAATAACAACAACAATATCAACACATCTACAATGTTGGATTAAGGTTTGCAAAACAGTATGCATTTATGATGTTATTTGCTTCTCACAAAAACCTTCTAAGGAAGATGCTTTTATTCTCCCCATTTTACAGGTGAGGAAACTGAGATTGAATTTAAATTACTTGACCAGAGTTACTCAACTTGTAAGTGTCTCAGGTCAGATTGGAGTTCAGGTCTTTCTGATTCCAAGTCTAACAATCCATATAGTATCAAAGCATGATATAATAAAAAAAATACTGGATGAGAGTCAAGAAATCATGTGATCACAAAGTCATGGATCTAGAGCAGGGCGTCTTAATCTTTTGCAACTTGGGATCCCTGATCTGTTTTCGAGTCAGCAACATCATTGTCTTTGTGTAACCTGAGTGCATTCGCAGTACAAAGTTTGCATGCTTTGTGTTCATAACCAAGGCTGCTGTAAAGTGGCCAATGAAACAAGTGCAAGCACTGCCAGAAACATCTGAGATTCATTTTGCATATTATTTTAAATTAATTTTTGGTTGTGCGTTCAGAAACTTTTTACTGTTGTGGGGTTGTGACCCACAGTTTAAGAAGTGCTAAGAGGAAAAAGGGACCTCAGAAGACATTTAGTCCAAACCTTTCATATTATAAATGAGGAACCTGCGGTCAAAGCTTAAGTGACTTGCCTAAGGTCATACAAGGAAACTGTATCAGAAGTGGCATTTGAATTCTGGACTTTTGATCTCTAGGGGTGGTAGTCTTTCCACTGTATCAGGCAACCTTCTTCAACTGATGAAGAAACCAAGGCTCAGCAAGGTGAAGTGGTAGGCTAAAATTGACAGAACAAAGCTTAAACTACAATCAAAGAGATAGGAATTACCTCCTTCCAGCACCACTTCTTATCTTTGTTTAATAGGTCCTGATATACACATTTTGTTAAATACAAAACAACAGGTGTTTATTGACAGTTTTATGACATATATACATGTTATATATGCACATATATACCATATATAGTTAATTATTTAAATATATACCTCTATATATTTTTTACACACATATTTATATACATATATTAGCACACTTTCAACCATTTGGAATCCAAGAATGAGGTAACTTTTTCCTTCTATCCTTTTGCATCATTAACTTAGGGCATTCAAGTCAATCAATATGTTTTCAGATGGAGATATTTCAATTCTACACATATAATATATATATATATATATATCTTCTATTCAGCAAACGTATTTACACATATGTATATGAAAGAGAACTTTGGTTACTTCTATGGCAGAGGATTTTTTTAAAATAGCCATTTTTCCCTGCTATTGTTCTCATCCAGATTTTTTAAGGCTGTCAAGAAGCACAAGCTGCAATAGTAATGATAGGAAAATGACGAGTGAAATGTCAGTCCTAATTAGTGATTTGCTTGCTCTGTAATAAAAGTACTATATTTGATTTGGACAGTTTGGGGCTGTCAGGTAGAATGATTCAAACATGTCTCCACTTCCATTCCACAAAATGAAGGATTTGAATAGGCATTATTTATATTGTATTTCATGATGGTAATTAATTATGTGTCTGAGGATCAAACATCCTTAAAAGACAGCTGAATTTAAGCCCAATCTAGATGTGCATTTGTAAAGCTCATCTTTCTGCAAAGCATTCCATGTTTTATTATTTTTTTTTTCGGGGGAGAGGGGAAACGGGGGCAATTCATTTGAAACTAAATACATATTTACAATCTAAATCAAATGTCAACTTAATTTCTATAATAATCAGTGGAAATGAGTTGATTTGTTTTAGTTGTCTTTATTGGACCTTGGCTCTTTGTAGAGCTTTGTATTAAATATTATTGAAGTTTAAATAAAATAGCAGAATATGGTGGAGTAGAAACAGGACTTCTGTGTGGCTCCAGCTTACACCTTCCCCAATTCATATAAAAGAAGACTCTGAACAAACTTTGGAGCTACAGAAGCCACAAAATGACGCAGTGAAGCTAACCTCCCACTGAGGACAGCCTGGCAGCCCGGCAGCCTGGCAGGGAGTGGCCAGCCCAGCATTCTGGGAGCCAAGCTCAGGCCTGCCTGAGCCAGAGGTTTTAGCCCCAGGGCTGGTCTGACCAAACAGAGCCTGGAGGGACTCCAGAACACCAGTAGCTGTGGCCATTTCCATAATTATCAACACATAGATGGTAAGGACAAAGTGAGAGGTCAGTGCGATGTGGACTTTGGGACCAGCAGTTGGGAGAGCATTGGCTTTTGCCCCCAGGGCAAGAAGCCACTGAGGAGCCAGCTACTACCATGTTGCAGCTTCAGCTGAAAGTCGGCAATCTGTAGACAAACGAAGCAACCAGTCTGAGGGGTAATTGCTCTTGCTTTAACCTTCTTGGATCTGGATTGCTTTCTAGGGTGGAGGTCCTGGGGTGTGTGACCAGCTTGCCAGAGCATATGGAGGCTTCAGAGATGGCACCCAACTAATACCTCCGGCAGCTGAGAAAAACCCAGCATTTGGGATGGAAGCTCCCCTGACTGTTGGCGGAGTAGTACTGTGGCAAAAAGCCCAAAAGCCAAGTAATTGAGTAGCAACATGACCAGGCAAAGGAAGGAAAACAAACAGAACAATCCAATATTAGACTCCTATTTAGATCAAGACGTGGAACAGGAGGAAGACAGTGAAGTCAGAACTCCTGCACCAAAAGGTTCAAAGGAAAATATGAGCTGGCTACAGGCCATAGAGGACCTTAAGAAGCAGATAAGAGAAGTGGAGGAAAAATTGGGAAGAGAAATGAAAATGATGCAAGAAAATTATGAAATGAGAATCAACAGCCTGACTGAGTAAAATAACACTTGAAAAATAGATTAACTCAAATGGTAAAAGAGGCTCCAAAAAGGCAACGAGGAGAAGAATGCCTTAAAAAGCCAAATTTGCCAGATGGAAAAAGAATCTCAAAAGCTCACTGAGGAGAATCTTTCCTTCAGATTTAGAATGGAACAAAGGGAAGCTAGTGACTTTATGAGAAATCAAAATGCTGTTAAACAGATCCAAACAAATGAAAGAATAGAAGGCAATGTGAAATATCTCATGGGAAAAACCAATGACCTGGAAAATAGATCCAGGAGAGAGAATTCAAAAATTATTGGACTACCTGGAAGCCATGATCAAAGAAAGAACCTCGAAATCATCCTTCAAGAAATTCTCAAGGAAAATTTCCTTAATGTTTTAGAACCAGAGGGCAAAATAGAAGTTGAAAGAATCCACCGATCACCTCCTGGAAAAGATCCCAAAAAGAAAACTCCTAGGAATATTATAGCCAGGTTCCAGAATTCCCAGATCAAGGAGAGAATATTACAAGCAGCCAGGAAGAAACAATTTGAATATTGTGGAAACACAATCAGGATAGCACAGTATCTTTCAGCTTCTACATTGAGGGATTGAAGGGCCTGGAATACGATATTCTGGAGGTCAAAGGACCTGGGATTAAAACCAAGAATCACCTACCCAGCAAAACTGAGTATCATGTTTCAGGGGAAAATATGGTCATTTGTTGGAATAGAGGACTTTCAAGTATTCTTGAAGAAAAAAACCGAGTTGAATAGAAAATTTGACATTCAGATACAAGAAGCAAGGGACGTATGAGAAGGTAAACAGGGAAAGTTGAACTATTTACATTCCTACATGGAAAAACTACTTGTAACTGATGAAACTTTTCTCAGTATGAAAACAGTTGAAGGGAATAGAAATACACACACATACACACACACATATATGTGTGTGTGTATATGTGTGTATAGATACTTATGTAAATGTGTGTGTATGTATATATATATATATATATATATATATATATATATATATATATATATATATATATATATATATGTTTACAGGTATACATAGATAGAGGGCACAGGACCAATTTAATAGGAAAGGAGGATACTTAAAAGGTGAAATTAAGAGGAGAGAAGGGAATATAATGAAGAAGAGGGGGAGAGACAGAATGGGGTAAACTATCTCATATAGAAGAGGCAAGGGAAAATGGTTACAATGGAGGGGAAGAACAGGAAGGCATAAGGGAATTGGTTAACCTTATAATCATTGAATTTGGCTTAGGGAGGGAATGACATACACATGAAATAGGGTATCTCACCCTACAGGAGAGTAGGGGGGAAGGGTATGAGAGGGGGGATGATGGAAGGGAGGGCAGGCTGGGGGTGAGGGAAGTTGGAAGCACACACTTTTGAAAAAGGACAGGACCAAAGTAGAGAATAGAACAACTGGGAGGTGGGATAGGAGGGAGAGAAATATAATCAGTCTTCTACAGTATCTCTACTATGGTAATGTTATGCATTAGCTACACATGTACAAACTATATTGAATTGCTTATCTTCCCAGTAAGGGTGTGAGACAAGGGAGGAAGGGAATGAATCTGGAATTCAAAGTTTTAAAACCAAATGTTTAAAACATATATATATATATATATATATATATATATATACTATTTTGAATACTATTTTACATATAATTGGGAAATAAGAGGAGGGGATATCCTGTGGGACTGCTATTTTGGGGAGGTGGGTAGGGGAAAAACAGGGAGAAAATTTGTAACCCAAAATCTGGCAGAAATGAATGAGGTAAACCAGAAGCTAATAAAGCATTCGAAAAAAAAAAAGAAAAAATAGCACAGCTTTTTTCATCCCCAGAATATCCTTACAATTTATTCAGAGAAAGCAAAGGTACAAACATAGGCACTGTGTATATAGTCAGAGATCAGATTCCTTGGTAAAAAAACAAAAATGAATACAAAAGAAAAACTTAAAAAAACAACAAAGCATCAGCTCTCTGGCTTATTGTGAGAAAGGAGTTTAGAAGTCATTTAGTTCCATCTTTCTCATTTTCCACAGGAGGAAACTGAGGTTCAGAGAGGGTGCCTGACATATCTATTGTTATACAACTTGCAAGTGTGGAAAGGGGGCCTTCAGCCTACATCTTCTTGACTGAAAGTACATCACTCTCTGCACTATCATACACAAATCTTTGTAAAAGAGGGAAGGCTAAAGTGACAAGCTTGATGTTCTGTCCTGATTGACCATAAAAATTTATTCACTCTGTGTGGAGTAAGTTGGACAGCTGTTTTTGAAAGTACCTATTCTTTCCCCTGACTTTCATTTTCAATATTTGCTAAATATATGAGCCATTACTAAAATTAAACTTCCAGAGAATGCCTCTGAAGTGGTGTAACTCTCCACCGTTTTTCTTGTCAATGCCATTAATACAGAGATGGAGAGCCAAGCAGGCACTCAGTTGAACCCTGAGATTTTGAGCAATCCATCATCACTTGCAGAATGTACCTGATTGCTTTTCTGCCTTTTCTGCTCCAGAAGTTGTTCAGAGTCCCTTTTTACATAGTTTGGGGGGAATCTGGGGGCAGAGTGGCTTGGATGAGCTGTTTCTACTCCACCATCTTGCCCCCGCCCCTCCTCCCCCACCGTGACTCTCTTTTCTAGCACTTAGCACAGTGCCTGGCACAAAGTAGGCCCTTAATATATGTTGATTGATTTTAGAGGCCTAACACAAAGAAATTACTAACTGAACCAAATCATCAGGCATTATCCCCAATTACTCACATATAATCACTTATCCTCACTGAAGTGACAATAGGTGGACTAATATGTATGTCTATATCCTTCAGTGGGAAGTGAACCTCTCAGTCACATCTAGTTAATTAAGGAATTGCTTCATATATATGCTTTCATTTACTTACTTGAGTATATGGTATATCTCTAAGGTCCTATAGAGTAGGATCTGTTTTGCTTTGTATCCACAGCCTTTAACATAGTATCTGGCGCAGAGTATGTGTTTTATAATCATAGATTGTTGTTAATTTTCCTATTTTATTTTCTTCCGACAATTTTGTCATATGTAATGAAAATTGTGAGACTAGTTGTTTCTTTCATTTAATTTGATATCATTTCATAGGTTGTTTTCCTCAACAAAATGAAGTATGGCTTTTTACTTCAAAATAAGTTTTCAAAAACGATTAAGCTCATTACATCCTAATAAAATAAATCAGTGATTTCTTTTCTCTATCAACCAATTAACCAACAAAAATTCATTCTCTAGGAACTTCTGCTTTATAATACCTTATTCTTTATTATGGTGACCTCACACCAAGCTCTTCCCAAACACACACACACACACACACACACACACACACACACACACACTTTTCAAGAGATGAGAAATTTAGCAACCACAAATCTAGAACAGTTAAGAACCTGGAAATGAATTGAGATTTCTAAACAGCAAATAATAGTGCCAAAACCAATTCATATATTCAAGAAACTTTTAGATGCTAGGCACTGAACTGGGCATGAAGGAAAATACAAGGATAAATGAAGTTCCTTCCTCATGGAACTTAGGATTCAGAATGACCAAAACATATACACATATTCTAATTCAAAACATTATTTCCTACAGGCATAGCAGAGGCACAAAGTGGTTTATGAATATAGATATCCTTTCTAACTAAGAGCTCTTTCTTAATTCCACTAGGGAGATTAGAGTTAACCTTCAGGCTCTCTTCAGACAATTGTGTGAAAAATAAACAATAGATTAAAATGATGTGGACACATTGAGAACAAGGAGTAATAGCTGACAGCAATGGGAGTAAACAGAATCAGAATTATGACTCCCCAGCAGTGTGGGGACATATAAGGTAAAATCTAATAGCCCTACACACCTCAGTAGCTCCTGATGACATCATTGTTTGTAGGCATTTCATAATGATTGGTTTTTCATGTGATGTCCCTGTGCTACCAAGAAAACCCTCAATTCTGTTTAGTGACATGTGTGTTAGAAGTGGTCAAGATAGCAATAGTCTGGAGGTAAGAGCCCTGGGTTCAGCATTCTGCTGAGCCAGCTGCTTTGGTGCTTTAGCTCTCACACTGGACACACAATCACAAGCCATTCATGACTTTCATAACTATACTTCAAAGGACAGAATTACTATGAACCTGAGCATTTCAGTTTGCCCCATCAAGTCTACAATACACATTTATTAAGTACTTATTCTGTGCTGGGCATATAAACACAAGACTAGCACAGTGGAACTTTTACAAAGGAATATATTTACTTCCAAAGGTGTCATCAAAAATATACAAACATATTCTTCTTATATATGGAAGTCATGATCCTTCTTCCTCCCTGTACCACCTCAGACTCTGGGGAGGGGAAGGGAATTAGGTTCATGGCTTAACTTGGTTCCTTTAGAGCATATTCTCAGGTCCAAGCTCTTCTGAAGCTGGAGTACCAGGCCCCCTGGCTTCTTGGGGTTTCCACGCCTCATTGGCTGCTATACCTCACCTGCAATCCTGGCTCAAAGGTCACCATAGTTCTGGTGCTCATGGATCATCTCCAGCTCCTGAAACTGAGGACAAATAACATAAAAACAGAAATAAATAACTCCAGTCCCATTTCTTAAACTGAGATGAAATGAGAGTACCCATTCAATTCATACCCATTCACACTGGGAGCAGCAGCTAGGAGCATAGACAAAAAAGAGAGGAGAGGGAAAGGGCTACATTCCACCACTTTTAAAGACTCAGACAACCAATCAAAGAGGGTACTTCCACTCATGTATGGTAGGGAGACATGGGGAGTTCATGGTAGGCAAACTAGGTTTGATCAAAGGACAAGTTACATAAACAACAAGAGAGACAGCCGTTTCCCTCAAGGAGCTTACATTCTAGTGGGGAAAAACACAGAAAATGGAGCTGAACAAGGTTTGAGGGAAGAAGAGAAAACATTATCATAGGGACAGGGAAAGAAATCTGGAAAGTCGGGAGAGCCTAGAGAGATGAAGGAGTCAATAAGACTAAAGGACTAATTTATTATGACACATTCAATTCAAGTCAATAAATATTTAAGTTTACTATGTGCTAGGCATTGTGCTAAGCAATGGGACACAAATGAGAAAGAAGAAAGAGATGAGATTCCAGGTGATCAGTTTATCTGTGGGGAGGCATGATGTCCCATGGAATCAAAACCAAACAGAATTGCTGAAGGAAGATCACAGTTATCTACTGTTGTATCAAGATTTTCATGAAAATATATTAAAATTACCTTATATATTTAGGTGTCTACTGCTAATGGCATACAATTTTGGCAATCTTTTCCAATGACTTCTTATTCCATTATCAAATTTGGTGTTTGATGATCAATATGTTTGTGTAAATTGATTGACTTTTAATTTAAAGGAAATTTTGCCCAGAGAAATTCTTCCTATTTTTCATGAAGCCAAATTCACAAAAATATAAAATAATATACTTAATTTTAAAAAATAAAATGGTAGCCTTAAATACAAAAGAATTGCTTGTTTCACAAAGTTAATCTCACTTCATTAGCCATACTTACCTGTGAAAGTTACCTTCTTTTACTGAAACAAAAGAGAGAATTTATCTCAGACCCAAATCCACCTGAGGTTATTAGTGAAGAATGTTCCACTAGAAGGGGAGAGTTCTTTCTTTCTTTTTGATCCTAGCTTACCAAAATTATTTGACTGTTTCTATCTAGAATTAATAGTAACACTAGTAATACTATATCATATTTACATAGTACTTTAAGGTTTGCATAGCATTTTACAAAAAAAATTCTTATCACTAATATATTATTCTGACAACAACCCTGTGACTTTTATTCTAATTTTACAGTTGAAGAAACTGAGACAGAATTAAGTGACTTGCCTAGAGTCACAAAATTACTAAGAGGCTGGATTTGAATGTAGCTTTTCCTGACTTCAGATCCAGCACTTTAACCATTGTGTCACTTATGCTGCTTAGGTCATGCTCTTTCTCATATTCTTACAGCTTTTGAGGGGGCTTTCAGTAACCAGGGAGGGTAGTTAATTTGTGCTAATTTCAGGATGACACTTTCAAGTACCACTTTGATTGTCTGTTAAATTCATGGGGACCATTCTGAGCCATATTTGATATTAGCGGTAGTAAACCGTAGGCTATAAGAACGACATGAATCATGTTTCTCAATTCCTTTTACTTCTTCCCTCTCCGCCTTTATGATCTGCTATAATGCCAAAAGGGAGATAAATTGTGGGCTTTCTTGTTGTTATAGGTGGTGGTGAGATGATATAGGGTATGGGAAAATTACAAGATAACTCAGGGCACTGTGGAATACACATAATTGAAAACACTGACACTGTGATCAACATTCATCTTAATATGTTTTTTTTTTCAAATACAAGTTAGCAGGATCATAGGTTTTAGAATCCGAAGGAGCATTAGAAGCAATTTAGTCTAATGTTCATCTTTTAAAGATTATGAAATCGGGGACTAGAAATTTCAAGTGTCTTGCCCAAGGTTATTATTATTATTATTAAGTAGCAGAACTGTTATCCAAAGTTAAATTAGATCATCATATAATAGATTTGAGCTGGAAAGGACCTCAGAGGTCAACACATTAATTTTGTATATGATGAGACAGAACCAAAGGAGGTCAAGTAACTTGTTTAAAGTCAAACACTTTACAAGTGTCAGTTAGGATCTGAACTCAGGTCCTCTGATTCCAGATCCAATACTATGTGGTCTCTCTATTTCATACAAAAGTCTAGCACTCTTTCTACCACTTTGTACCATGCCACTTCTATGTGCATCCATTCACTCACAAATTATATAACTACTTTCTTTAAACCTAAACCCTTGAATGTGTCTTAGTTTGACAGACTAATTTCAGCTTGAGAATTTTTCTAGGATGAATATTAAAATATATCAGTGGGAAACAAACGGGACACAGTAAATGAAAGAGCATCATAGACTTTAATCATTCCTATCAGTCATTTGGGCAGTGAGATATTGCAGTGAATGGAATGCCTGCCCTGAGGTCAGGACAAGCTGAATTCAAATCTTCCCTGCCACACTTATTAGCTGTGTGACCCTGGGCAAGTCATTTTACCTCAGTTTGCGACTCTGTAAAATGAGGATAATAATAGCCCCTACCTCCCAGGGTTGTTGTGAAAATCAAGTAAGATAATAATTGTAAAGGGCCTGGGACATAGTAAGTGCTATTAAAATGTTAGCTAATAGCTATTACTGTTCTATTTCTGGGATTTATACTTAAAAGGGCAAACTGTAAGAGAATTTTGATAGTTTTTATTTCCTTATTCTCAGTAGCAAAATTTAATTCTGCTAAATGTAGCTATAACACAAAAGGATATATGGCAAATCATGAAATGTAATAGGATACAAATGAAAGATAACACCTCTTTTTATGAGATGCTCAGTATCATTAATGCTATAAGATGGCAGAAAGTCCTACTAGTAGATAGGACTTTTATCTAATGTGTGATATCTTATAGAAACTAAAAGATCAAGTTGTGCTCTTACTTTTTTTCAGTGTCAGTCATATTAAAGAATGAATGTCATAACTTATGGAAAGAGAAAAACATAAGTAAATACTACAACTTTAACTTTGGCAGATATGTCATGATGTTGTTCTGGCTACAAGCTGATTTTGGCATTAGGAGGGGTTTGTATGTGTGTGTGTGTGTGCACGCATGTGTGTGTACACACACATAGTATATGTGAGTATTTATAGATATGTGGAGGGTGTGTGTCTGTGTGTGTGTGTGTGTGAGAGAGAGAGAGAGAGAGAGAGAGAGAGAGAGGGAGAGAGGGAGAGAGACAGAGATATATATAGAGAGACAAAGGGAGACACACACAAACACACACAAAAAAGAGAGAGAGAGAGAGAGATTTCACTTGGTACTATTTAGTTTTCCAGAAAAGTAAATAGAAAGAATATAGCTGTAGGTAATTGAGGCAATGTGCTGCAGACACAACGGATGTGTCTGATGAAATAAATGTTTGTTACTGTTTTTCAGTCATGTCTGACTCTTAGTGTCCCCATTTAGAATTTTCTTGGCAAAGATACTGGAGTTGTTTGCCATTTCCTTTTCCAGCTCACTTTACAGATAAGTAAACCAAGGCAAATAAGGTTAAGTGCCCAGGGTCACATAGCTAGTAAGTGTCTGAGGTGAGATTTGAACTCCTGACTCCAGGCCCTGACCTCTATCCTCTGAACAAACTACCCCATAATATACATTTAGCACAAGTCATATTATCTGTTGAAGGAATGAGAAAAAAAATAACTTTTAGGTCCAATAACTTTCAGAAATAATTCATGTTTGTATTGCCCCCAAATGTTGCTCATGTTAGTCAGTGATGACTGATCATACTAAAACATTAAATTAATATTGTCTAAGGTTTATTGACACAATTAAGAGTACACTTATGTTTCAGGACATTAAGCTTTTTCTTTTTCTCCCCCTAGTTTAGGATTTCCTCGTTGCTTCCTTTTCTAGAAATTTCAGCTTATGCAAGGCAGAGATGGTGAAACTGAAGCTAATAAATAGATTTCATTTAACCTATAAATGCAGAGTTTTGCCTATAGTTGTGAGGATGAAACAAATTTTTATAAGGCAATAACAGAAAAAAAATCACAAAATGTTGCTACAAAATCTGTGTCTTTCTCAACATCTCTTGATAAATTGTCATTCTCTGCATTTGTATTTGTGATTATTTCTTGGTGTCTATGTATTTTTGGCTATACCTTTATATCTGTCTTTTTTGGTCATCATTTTTTGGATGACTATGACTTTCTTTGTCCATTCTTCTCTGATTGTACCCTGCCTCTTTTATAATCATTTCTATTTCTGTCTTTCTATCTCCTTCCTCATTTTGTTGTTTGTCTTTTTTGGTCTAAACTTATGACCTTATTGGTACAAAGTATTCCACCAATATAGACTGAACTGATCTATAACACATAACATGTACTCTTATAGAGTTGCTTGGAGCCTCTGAAAGGTTAAGAGGCTTTCACCTCCTAAAACAGCAAATATGCATTAGATACTGGGTCAACCACCAATATATTACATAATTTCTACTGGGCCTTCACTGCAGCAAAGCACCTCCCTCTTTTGAATAGAGTCACTCTCACCCAAGGATGATTTTAAACCTTTTAATTTCTCCCCAATTCTCCATAGCACATACTCCCTCCAAACCTCTCAGCTTAGGACCTCACCTTATACTTCACACAAAAAAGTACTTATCTCTGAGCTCCCCCTTTTCATTTCCCAACACTCAGATTTCTTCCCCTACTATTTCTTCTTTCATCCTTGTCTTAGAGAAAGAGGAAGGCCCTCTCCTTTACCAGGCAAAACCTTTAAGATGAAGCCTTGATCCTACTCCAATTTGTCTTTTCCAGAAGACCAACCTCTCAAGCACCAATACTGTCCCACTAATCTTCAATCTTTCCATTTCTTCTATCTGCTTTCCTACTGCCTACAAACACATCTGTCTTCTTTCATCCAACAAACAGACAAAAACTTCACTTGATCTGACTCTCACCACTAGCTATCATCTTATATCTTTCCTCATATCTTTTCCTACAGTGACTAAACTCTTTGAGAATGCCATTTATAACTATTGCCTATGTTTTCTCTCCTGTCTCTCTCCTAAACTCTCTACAATGTGGCTTCTCACTTCATCATTCAATTGAAACTGTCCTCTCCAAATTTGCCAATGATATCTTAATTATTAAATCTAATGGCCCTCTCTCAGTCTTCATACTTCTTGGTTTTCTCTGGGTTTTCATGACATTTCTCTCCCCTGGTTCTCCTTCTACCTAGCAACTACTCAGTCCCCTTTTCTGGATCTTCCTTCAGGTCATGCCCACTAACTATAGGTATCCCCTAAAAGTCTGTCCCTGGCCTTCTTTTCTTCCTCCCTAGTATCTCAGTAGGTGAGCAAAGCATATACTATGTATCCAGTTATTGTCTTCATGAAAATGGATCTCAGATTGCTCAGTATCACTCAGCTAAGGCAGGATTTGAATTTCGGTTTCCCTACTTCCCAGTTCTGTGCTCTATCTACTGAGCCAATTAGCTGCTTTCAGGATTATGGCACCAGGAGATAAACGGAACTATACAATCATCGAAGAAGTCCCTCTTTTTGCTACCTGATTATTGACCATTAGATAAATGTCTGATCTGCCAAACCAAAGTTCTGGTTCTAGTTTCATTTTCCTCATTTTCAAACAAAATCATGGGACAGAGGTTTAAATTGGGAGTTCTTAAATTGTTTTGGTATGTGTCATAAATTTCTTTGGCCATTTGGTGAAGACTATAGCCCCCCTCTCAGAATATTGATTTCAAATGCATCTAATAAGATATATAGGATTCCCAAGCAAGCCAATTAATTGATATATAATCCACATAATCATCAATTGAAAAAGACAAATTTGTGTTCCCTAGGTTAAGCCTCAAGGTTTCCTCCAGCCCTAGCATTTGATCACTATATGATAGGTAGAGTCCTCTTTAGTATGTATATTTTCTTTCCAATTAAAAACAACAACTATAAACATGTATGCATGGTTCTTTTTATGGTTTCATTTGATTTCTAAGTGGAAAATTAGCATTTGGAAAGTTCTTTAAGAATTGTGGGGAAGAAATATATAATTAGGGAGAAAATAGCCCATGCATATCCTTAATCTTCATGTGATAAAGTATAGTAATAGCATAGAAAGGACACCAAAAGTGACACACAGACTCAACTATTCAGAAGAGACACAGAGAAAAGGTGCTAGCCATAATAAACCCCATGGCCACAGATCTAGATGAAGAAGGGAAAAGGGTGCAAATAACAACTAGAACTACATTTCCTAATGAACTAGAGCTCCAAATAAGAGGAAGTTCATAGATATTACTGAGACTTAGTGGCATGGGGTCCATTAATGGTAAGGGGCTCTGAAATGCTGTATCAATTCAAAAAGATTCAACTAAATAAGGGGAGAGGGATGAAGGAGATTTGGTTATTAATATTCACTCATATGCAAAAATTGAGGAGCTAGGGGCAGAAAAATAGTGGAGAATATTTAATGGGCATCAGAAGAGGTAGATATAAAGCAATACTGTTGTCAGAATATACTACAGAACACTTAACATAAAGAGAAAATAGACAAAGATTTGGGGAAGCATCACAAATGTAGCATGAAGATAATAATATAATAATGGGAGATTTCAATTACTCAGCCATCTGCCAAAACAAAGCATCTAATATTTTCTTGACTTGTCTTAATGAAATTTTGTCTGTCAAAAGGTGGATGAAAGGAGATTCTAGTCTGAATATGATTGTTACCAAAAATGAGGAAGAGGGAACTGCTGAAAAATATTGGAAACATTGAGAAGTGAACTACATAGAACAGCATGTACCCAGGTTTTGAGTTTAGGGAGAGGATAGGTGAGATACCATTGCCTAGGTGCAGATATAATCAATTGAAGAAGGCTCTGAAGCCCTCAAGAATGACAATGTGGGGACTAGTTTTGCCTGTTTATTAATATTTATAAGGGTGTTGCTGCATTATCGTCATCATCATCTCTCTCATAAGGTAGGAGGGAAGAGGGAGGGTAAGAAAAATAAGTGCTTTTTACTTAAAGCAAATTTAAAAGAATGGAATTTTCATGACACAAAGAAAGAGAAACAATTCCAACATGAAGGAAAAGAGGGGGTTGGCTTTGTCTTCTCCAATGATACGGATGCACAGAGGACTTTTTTTGCTTTTTTTTTAACAAAATATCACATTTGGTAATAAGAGGGAAACAACAAGAGTTCAAAAACTCACAAAAAGTCAGTGAGAATAGTTAAGTACAACAATTTGTCTGTTTCTTTGCTTAAGTGGTATTTGAAAAAAGACAATGATCAAAAAAGGGAACAGAATGCTTTTCTGGGCAGGTAGGAAAAGAACATGAATGAAGAGATGACATTTTTTGTTTCTTTTCTAAGGAAAACAACATCAGGACTGGAAAATACAAAGCAAATGTGGCTTTAGGAAGTGGCTAGTAGGAAGTAGACAGCCAAAGGTAATTATCATGATAGTAAAAGTTTATGTAATGACAGTTGATGAATTAAAGTCACTAAGACCAACTGAGACACATCTTACTGAAAAAAAAGATTGAGAGTCACTATTAATAATATTTGAAAGATTATACAGGAGAGATATCGTAAGATGAGAGAGGATAAACATTATCCTAGTTTTCAAAAGCGGAAGTGAATGTTAAATACCAGCTATAATCAATGGGTTTGACTTGGCTGGTAAAATCCTGATCAGATAATGATTTGGCAAAAGAAATGGTGATCACAGAACTAGGATGTCCTTATGAAAGAGCAGATCATTCAAGACTATTTAATTTTCTTTTTGGACAGATTACTAAACTGGCAATGTTTACCTAGATTTTATCAAAGCATTTGACAAAGTCAATATTATTCCTGTGGACAAAATGGAGAGATATAAAGTAGATCACAGTAAAGTTCAACTGATTTAATAATGACCCAAATAATATTCATTGATGGACCGATGTCAAGGTGGAGAAAAATGAATGATGTAGTGCTTTGCTTATGTCTTTGGACCTGCATTACTTTATGTTACTGTTAATTACTCAGCTAAAACATAAATGATATGCTTATCAAATTTATAGAAGAAAAGAGGCAACAAGGATTGGTGGAGGGAAGGCAGTGCCTGGCACATGGTAGGTTCTTGTTGAATAAGCTATTGATTATATTTGGAGTCAGAATTCTCCAGCTAGAATCCTGGTTTTGCCACTTAATCAATTTGACAATTGGGAAAGTCACATTATTTCTCTGGGCTTCTGTTCCTCATCTGTGAAATGAAGGGCTGGATTGTATTACTTATAAAGCCTCTTCTAGTTAGAAGTCTATGATTTATTTAAAAGCTGGGAGGGATGTCTAACACACTGTATGACAGATTCAGGATCGCAAAAGATCTTTACTAAATGAATGTAACCTGAGCTTCAAAGTCCTTGACATTGCTATTGAATCTCTTTTCATTGGTGGAGATTGATCAATGTTCTTCACTTGCATGAGAGGTCACACTTGTTAGAGTTAGAGAGAAGACAGATCCTGGTCATCCGGCTTCCAGCTTAAAGAGCCAAAGGGAGAGAAAAGCTCTAGAAAGAAGCCAACATGTAGAACAGCTGACACTTAGATCATATCCTTCTTTCTCTCTTACTACTTTCTTTCTAAATTATGTTTTCCCCAATTGGACTGTGAGCTCCTTGAGGATAGGAATTGTTTCTTTGTATCCCTAGTAACTTAACATAGTCTTTGGCACATAGCAGTTGGTACTTAATAAATGTTTATTGATGCTAACATTGACCAAAGGGAATACTCATTTACTCTGTATTGTCTGGTAGATAGTCTTATATGTGTACTTTATTTGAGTTCTGTTTGCTCTCTGGAAAAATGGATTAATTTGATATTTTCTCTGTATTTTCATTATGTAACTTGCGTGTTAGAGAGGTATACAGATAGGCAGACATAGATAGATAGATGGATGGAAGGGTAAATATTCTTGGGGAACTCCTTCCTCTTCCTCATTAAAGTACAGCAATCAGGAGTGCAGCTTGAACCTAAAAATGGATTCCCCATAGACTAACAATATTTAAGGAATCAGACAAATATAATTCTAACCCTGTACCTCATCTTTCTGAGGAGGGCAGAAGAACTAGCCTGTGGCCTCAATCTCTTGTTTCCCTTCCTGGAAGAAAATAAAGTTTTCCTTGGAAAAGAATGGGGGAGGAGGGAGATATTTTAATGATTTCTGTTTCTTGACACTCTGAGAAACACAGGTAGACACATGTGAACACACCCAATCTACATGGGCAAATAGTACAGTGATATACCCAATACCTGTCCTTCCATCTAGCAATATGGAAATAAATAGGTATGAAACCAATGTTTTATAGTTTAAAAAACAAACTATGAGGTAGGGGAGGTACCGCTAAACGGTAGTTAGTCTGAGGAAAATTATAGATGATTTATTGGAATATATGCCCAATATAAATCAACAGTATGACACGGCAGCCAAAAACAAGCAAAGCAAAACAAAAAAGAGACAAACCTAATGTGATCTTAGGCTATACTGAGTCTCATAATATACAGGACTGGGAGGAGATAGTATCTCTGTACCCTGTCCTGGCTGGAGGTTATCTGTGGTATTGTGGGGTTTCTTTTAGTCCATTATGAGAAGAGTCTTGATGATCTAGAGGGCATCTAAAGGATTGTAACTCGGATGTCAAAAGATTTGAGAAGAAAGATCATTTGAAGGAGCTGAGGATTTTAAGCCTTGAGAAGAAAAGACTATGGGGGGAAATGATTGCTGAGTTCAAGTATCTGAAAAACTATCATGTAGAAAAGGGAGTAGAGTTATTTCATTTGTTTCCATGGGGTAGAACTATGAGCAAAGGAGAAAAGTTGCAACTACATACATTTATTTTATCTAAAGCAAAAACCATTTTTTTTCCAGTTAGAGCTATCTAGAGGTACAATGTACTTCCTTGGGAGGTAATGGGTTTCTCCTCCCTGGAGGTATTCAAACATAGGCTGGAGAAACACTTAACAAATGTGTCATATAGATGATTTTTTTAATGTACTTTTGGATAACATGAACACTAGGGTCATTGATTCTATGAATATTAGTAGTGTATTTCCATATCCATTTCATATAATATAAAAATATATGTAAGGCACCTTGCTGGGTGACAGTGTCAAACTGCTGTGAAGCACACCTCTGTATTCTCTAAAGGTAAAAACCTTAGTTAGCATGACCAATACTTTGTGCATCTTTAAAAAGGGTGCAAGAAGGGCCAGTGCCTGGTCACCCATGAAAACACTGCTTTGTGGCCTTGCATAATAGGCATTTGCCTGGCTTATCTTTGTCGATGGTAATTTGACCTTCTGATTTGATTTCCTGATATTATTTTCCATTGGATGATCAGAGAATTAGGCCCAAAGATCCATGAAGGGGAGATTCAGTGCCCTTATTAAATATCCAATTGCATTCTAACCATCCAGTCATGAAAGATGCAAAATATAGGGTGTTTTGTTTGCCTTTGGATCTCTCCAAATCTACGCAAATCATGCAGCTGACAGCAGTATAACAGATGCAGCTGCACTTGACTTGGCTCTGTTTCCCAATACCCAGGATGTGAGCCATTTTAAATGGTGAGCACATGAGGGCAGCCCTTGGCTGTTACTGGGAGATTCAGAGGTTTTAAATTATTTACAATAAAAATGTTGCCATCTCTCTCTGGATTTAAACTTACACAATAGTGCTTCTCCTTCTGGAGAAAGTGTGGAAAGAATCTCACACCCAAGTCAGCATAGCAGCCTGAGTAAAAAAGCGCTGAGTTTGGCTTGGCATAGCCTAGCCACCACTTTGTTATTTTTCTCAGAGCAATGCTGAGTGTGCCTTCTTATCTTCTTTGCTGCATTGGCAATCTGTGTTTTGGCTTCCTTAACCCCTTCAAATAATTCCTTGGAAACCACGAATGTCTATAATTGCATATGCTTATATTTTTATGCTATGCCTTAAATTTTTTTTAGTTGTCATTTGTTTTTCTTCTATCTTTGCCACTGAATATTGAGTCCATAATACCCACTACACGTTTGCTTAGAAAATATTAAAAATAAAAACCCTACCAACTGATTGACTAGCATTTCCTGAATAGAGAAGTTGAAAAGTAGTTTACAGTCTATAGACAACACGAAAAGCAACCATGTATAAATAAGATATATACAGGATAAGTGGGAGATAATTGAATGAATAATGAACATAATTTATGGCAATTAGAAATCTATCACCAAGCATTTTAAAACAAATTTAGATTAAAATAATAATTTTTCAGTGTGTCCAGTAGATACTAAGCATACAAAAATATTTTATTCATATGTCAAATACTTAAACATTTTGAACTTATGTTTCTGTTACATTAATTTCCTGTGGCAGCTAACTGGCACAGTGGATAGAAATGAGTGACCCCAGGCAAATCATTTAAGCTTTGCTTCAGTTTCCTCAACCATAAAACAGTGATTATAATAGAACCTACCTCCCAGGTTATGAGGGTCAAATGAGATGGTATTTGCACACAGTATCTGGTACATAGTAGGTGCTTAATAAAAATTTATTTCTGAACATTTTTCATTCCCATATATTTGAAATATTTGGCTATATCCATCTATCTGTCTATCTATCTATCTATCTATCTATCTATCTATCTATCTATCTGGAGGGAGAGAGAGAGAGAAAGAGAGAGACAGAGAGTGTGTCCTACCAGTAAATGAAGGCAGATAATTTCTACTCCTTTTTGATGAACTAATTTAGCCTTTTAGTTAAAAATAATTTAGCCTGCCAAACTTTTTGAAAGCCTTCCTCTAGTTAAAATTGTCATAATATTGCTGCATTTGATGACAGAGATCATGAGAAGTCTAAAGAAGCATGTTGCTATTTGTTTCTATCATGTTTTCTATTTTAGTTAATAATCTTTCTTAGTCTTATGTTTTTCTTCAGTCTTGTTGCTGACCTTGGATCTCTTTATGCCTTGACTAAATTCAGGGTTTGCCTTTAATCTTGTTCTTGTCCAATCTTTTGATTGCTCTGCTCTCTCTGATACATGCAGGAATCTTCTTGTCCTGGAGAAAAGATGGAACAACAGCCAAATATACACCAATCCCTTAAAATTTTTTGCTATAGGCTAGGTCCTGAGATACTGACCATCTTTACTATGAAATAAATGCAGATAGCTTAAGGATTGAACTATTTATGACTGTACTCTTTTGCTTTGTAAGTCCAAACATCTCAAGCAAGAGAATAAAATAAACTCTAAAAATTTCAAGCCATCTCATGAATTTTAGAGCAAATCCATAAAAAAATTTTATGTTGCTTCACACTAACCCATCTGTTAGTAGTGCTATCTTAAATAATTTTGGGGTTCTTATTATGCTGGCAGGTGAATCTTCCTAAAACACAATGTAATCAAAGCATTTCTCTTCTCAAAAGTATTCAATGGGGGTGGCTAGGTGGCGCAGTGAGTAGAGCGCCGGCCCTGGAGTCAGAAGGACCTGAGTTCGGATCCGGCCTCAGACACTTATCCCACACAAACAAAAACCTAGCTGTGTGACCTTGGGCAAGTTACTTAACCCCAATTGCCCTAAAAGGGGCAGCTAGGTGGCGCAGTGAGTAAGAGCGCCGGCCTCGGAGTTGGGATGACCCGAGATCAAATCCGGCCTCAGAAAATGAGCACCCACACATAAATAATGACTAGCCGTGTAACCTTGAGCAAGTTACTTAACCCCAATTGCTTAAAAAAAAAAAAGTATTCAATGGTACCCCATTGTCATCTTAATTTGGCAATTTAAGGCCTCCCAATATTCTTTTAACTTATCATTCTATATGCCAGGACCTGAACAAAACACTAGGAATAAAAAGAAAGGCAAAAAAAAAAATCTTCCCCTAAATAAACTTACATGATGACAGTTACCCTTTGTGTTGTACATTTCTTTTTTTGTTGTTTAGTTGTTTCAATTGTGTCTGACTCTTTGTGATCCCCCTTTGTTGTGGGGGTGTTTTTGGCAGAGATACTAAAGTTTGCCATTTACTTCTCCAGTTCATTTTACACATGAGGAAACTGAGGCAAACAGGGTGAAGTGACTTGCCCATGGTTACACAACTGGCAAGCGGTTGAGGTCAGATTTGAATTCATGCAGATGGGTCTTCCTAATTCTAAGCCCAGTGCTGTATCTACTGTGCCACCTCACTGTTCTGTACCTTTCTTAGGGGTACTGATAATATTCTTTCTTCTACTGTTGTTTGTATATGTGGAGAAATTCTCCAACGAGAATGTAAGCTTGTCAAATACAAGGACTATATTGTACTCATCCTTGTGACCCCAGTTGGACCTAATTAATAGTAATCAGGGAGTTGTTGTTGTTGTTTAATTGTTTTTCAGCCATGTCTGATTCTTTGTGACTCCATTTGGGTTTATCTTGGCAAAAATACTAGTGTGGTTTGCCATTTCCCTCTCTAGCCCACTTTATAGATGAGGAAGCTGAGGCAAACAGGATTAAGTGATTTGCCCAGGGTTGCAGAGCTAGTAAGTATCTAAGGCTAGATTTGAACCTCCTGGCTTCAGGCCCAGCACTCTATCTATTGTGACACCTAGATGCTCAATTAAGGAATAAAGATTGTCAAATTATAGGATTGAGAGCTGATAGAAACTTAAGAAATCAGCACTTACAGACATCTGTGCTTTACAGATGAGGAAACTAATCAGGATCAAATATAAAATCCCTTGGCATTCAAAACTCTTTATAACTTGGCCTCTTCCTATGTTTCCAGTCTTTTTACACCTTACTCTTACTCTTTAACCTCTATGTACTGTCTGTGATGCAATGACATCAACCTCCTTCTTATTCCTCAAATAAGATGCTCCATTTCCAGCTCTAATCATTTTCACTGGTTGTCCTATGCCCAGAATTTCCACCTTCCTTGTCTTTGCCTCCACACTTCCCCAGCTTTCCCTGATTACCAGCTAAAATCCTACTTTTTACAAAAAGCCTTTCCCAATGCCCCTTAAAGCTAATGCTTCCCCCTGCTGCTTATCTCATTTTCTCCTGTCTCTGTCTTGTTTGTATATTGTTATTTGCATCTTGTCTTCTCCATTAGAATACAAGGTCCTTGAGAACAAGGACTGTCTTTTTTCTTTATATCCCCAGTGTTTAGCACAGTGCTGGCACATAGAAAATGTTTAACAAGTGCTTATTGACTAGGTGACTGAAACCATGATGATTAAGTGTGTTACCCAAGGTCACACAGACAGTAAGCAGAAAGCTGGACTTTTAAACTCTGTTCTTCTGCCTATAAATCTATTGTTCTTTCTGCTCTAGTACAATCACTACTTAGAGTTGAATTGAACACTTGACATTAGAATTTGAGGTAGAACATTTTGCTTACAGACAAGAAGGATTTATGAGCACAATTTTCTTCATAATCTTAAGAAGAAAGTAATTAACTTCAGAAAAGGTAGTCATTTCAACCAGGAACTCAGGTTTGATGTGCTACATGACAGAAAGCCCACAATAACATTGACACTGATAGAATTCTAATGACAACTGAGGTTGTTCTTAAGACACTACATAAAAATCACCACTCATACATTAACCCATGAGTGTTTCTAGTTCTTTGCTCTTAATATAATTCTTTTAGAAAAGATAGTTTCCTCAGCATTAGCAGAAACAATTTCTTCTAAAAACACAACTTTATTTCAAGAAAATATTATAGAAGCCAAGTTTACATGGTAATCAAATGATGTTTGGAGATGCAAATACAAAGGAGGGTGACTGAGAGTGGATAAATGAATAAGGACATTGAAGAAATTAATGTTTATGCTGAAGTAGGGGAGAGTTTATTATTATTATTTTCTCTATAGGGAAGAGAAAATTATTTTGTTGTAGCAGCAGTAAGAGTATTTGTTGGTTGTGGTGGTGTGAAATTAAGATTGGTTTGGACCTGTGATTTCATTTGTTGAAAGAACTCTGGGTAAGGAAAATCCTACTAATGCAGACTAGAAACTTTTATGTTACTTATGGCCTTAAAGAGTTTCCTGGAACACTGAAAGGTTAAGTGACTTGCCTGGTGTTGCACAGCTTGTATGTGCTGGAGGTAGGAACTGATCAATGTATTCCTGAGTCTGAGGTAATAAATTGTAGATCCAGTTGGATCTCTCTATTTATCCCATGCTGCTTCTTTAAATAGTTGGAAAATTCCCATGTAGAAGAATAATGAAATTAGGTTTGCTTCATTCTGGAAGTTAGAGATAAGATCAGTAGTCAGAAGTAAAGACTCAGTTTTGGGCTCAATAGAAAGTAAGAATTCCTGTGACAGTCAACCACAAATAGAATAGGTTGTCTTGCATGGTAATCTATTGAATCACTAAAAATCTTTCAACAGAATTTGGATGACCAATTGCTGGTATTAATATAGATGGAATTTATGGTGTTAGACTAGAATTGACTACATAATCTAAAGTTGAAGAAACTGGACATTTTTACTTGGAAAAGAGAAGACGTTGTAAATGGAGACGCCATGATACCTAGATCAAGTATTTGGAGAGCTGTCATGTAGAAAATGGATTAGGTTTTCTATGCTGTGTCCTAGTGGACTGAACTAGAAGAAAGTCAGATTTTCATTCACAGAGAAAAGTCTTATTGATTAGAGGTGTTTATTGGTGGAATGGGCTTACTCTGGATCCTGTCTAACATGATAAACATTTATTAAGTAGCTACTGTGTTCCAGAAGGAACATAAGAATGGGGTGGCTCAGTTCATAGAGCACTGGACTTGGAATGAGAAGTACCCGAGTTCAAAAATAGCCTCAGACACTTACTAGCTGTGTGACTCTGGTAAAGTCACTTGGTCTTTGCCTTAATCCACTGGAGAAGGAAATGGCAACTACTCTAGTATCTTTGCTAAGAAAACCCCATGGACAGTATGGTCGACAAGCTCATGAAGAGTCAGACATGACTGAACAACAATGTTGTAGGAAGTATGCAAAGCACTGAGGATACAATAAAAAAAGACAGTCCCTTAAGACACTTATAATCTGTCAGGATACAGTTCACAAAAGGAGGTAGGAAATCAGGAGAGTTAAGGGTAAAGACAGAAGGATAATATAAAGGGCATCTTGTTCCAAAGAGTTGAAACCAGGCAGAGCAGCAAATCCAGAGTGGAATGGGCTTAAAGTCCAGTTTCTTCCTCTATAAAGGGAGATAGAAGGAGGAGTTTGATAGTCTACCCTGTAGCCCACCAATCAGAGGGGAGAGGAGACTGTGAAAAGTGATGTCAGTGACTGAATGAGTTAGCAGCATGGTAATGAGGTTATAAGTGATGAGCTTAACCTGGGAGGGGGATCTTGCTCAGGATCTTTAAGGCTGAATGACCACTTGTCAGTGCCATAGACCATATTCCTAACTTCTGATGTCTTCCAACTCTGAAAATCTGTTTCTGACATCTATTTATTAGTCTATTTCTATGTGATACATACTGGAATTTTATTATGGGTTAATCGTGCTCAGCTTTGCAACTACCAATAGGAATGCCATGGGTCTATTGAACTCTGACCCAAACATCACAATTATAGCCAGAATTTAAGGGACATGTGATTTATAAACTGAAGTTGGTGCTTTAGAAATATAAGCAACAGCACATTTATTTCAGGGCAAAATATATGTCATTTGTATTGAAGAAGGACCCTAGTTTTCTAAGAAGAAGTCAAGTTGATCTCATATATTTCCACTTCCTCAGCACTGGTAGAAGGCTGATACCCCTCCTGGAATGGTTTTCTCTAGCTTCTCCAAGTAGATTAATTCTAATAATAAGATCATACCACTTTGGATAGCACTAATTTACAGCTTTCAAAACACTTTCACATCCTTGATCTCATTCAGTACCTACAGTGGCCCTGTGAGGTAGGTAGGGCATCTATCGTCATGCCCATTACATATTAAAGGAAATTGAAACTCACAGAGATGAATTTATTTATCCAGAATGTCACAATACTACACAACTGTTGAATAGCAACACCTGCACTTTACTTGTGTTTTGACTTGTCTTAACAAATGCTTATTGACTAGGTGACTGAAACCATGATGATTAAGTGTGTTACCAACACCTGGACTTTACTTGTGTTTTGACTCCTGTCCTATGTTCTTTGCTCAGCTACCTTAGAATTCCACCCTTCTAGCTGAAGCCTTAACATAGATCCTTTCTTGACTGAAAGAACCCTCTAGCCTTTCTCTGAATTCCTATAGAATTATTGGATATATTGCTTATTTGGGCATTTAATAATTTCCTGTTTTGTATTCTTCATTCTTTTATATCCATGTCTATTATCTGACTAGAGATCATAAATTTCTTGAGGGCAAGATCTGTGGAAGATAGACCTTTCTTATCTTTTTACCAAAATGCATGGTAACTGTAGGGTTTCAGCAAATACTTTTCAAATTGCCATTTGTCTGTAGAAAGGGACCAGTAGGAGAAATAATTGTTTATAACACCCCTCTACCTCTGTGGAATGGACTAAAATGTTTTGTGGTGTTATTTATGCATTTGGGCACCTACAAGATGCTTTCTAGAAATCTTTCAACAAATCGATCTAGCTTATATTAGATTACTTGACGTGCTCTGTTTTCTCTTAAATAGTGTGTTATCTTTCAAGTTATATGCATCTGATTTTCCTTGTTGATTCTTTCCTAAGCATCTCTAAATAGTCCTTCACTTTTTCAACTTCTAAACTTTGTTTCATTAATTCATGTGGCTACTTTTTGCTTCTTCTGCATCCTATTAAGAGCTAATGAAGCTCCTCTAGACTTAATTTTAGGAACCAGTGACTGTCTAGATTCCCTTGTATCAGCACTCACTTTTGTCAACATATGCCCCAGTGATTTCCACATCTCACAGCAGCACATTATCATAAATAACAATTGCCGGAAGGCTTCCTCCCCCCATGGGTTCTTGTCAAAAGCCCGAAAGTCGCAGATGAATACTTTGTAAACCTCTCAAGTATTGTTTAACATCCTGGGGAATTCAGGGTCAGTAAATGTACTAGACAAATTTCTGCTATTGCTTATCAGAAATATAAATAAAAGAATGAATACTGTCTCTAATCCTTTGAGTTTTGGAGGTTCTTTTAAAAATGATCTTTATGAACTACATATACATATATATATGTATATATATATATATATATATATATATATATATATATATATATATATAATGAGAAATTAAGATGAATGATAGATTAAATATGTATTGATATTTTAGAATCCTTAATGCTGGATTTTAACACAGTCTCTTTTCATGACAATAATAACTGTGGTAATAATAGCAATAGTGATTGTTATAGAAAGGGAATGATTGTCATTTTCAAGTACCTGAAGAGCTATAATAAGGGAAAATGATTAGATTAATCCTATGCTTGGGTACTGGAAGCAGATCTAGGACCAGGTGGTGGAATTTATTGGGGAACAGGAGAATGAATCTTGATTTCAACATAAGGAAGAATTTTCTAAATGAAAGCTATCCAATAATGGAATAGAAGTCTATAAGCCAAAACTAAATAAATACCCATCAAGGCTAGTACAGATGGGATTCATGCTCCTAGTAGAAGTTAGACCAAATAAGCACTAAGGTTCCTTATAACTCTTGAGTTATTAGGATTCTTTTATTCTGTGATTCCTAATCTGCTTAGCTGGAAGGAATCTCTTTTATGCTCAAACTAATGTAGCATGCTGTATCTCTTATTGTTCTTTCATATTATATCTTATATTATCATTTCTGTGTATGGCATATTCCCTACTAGAGCATAATCTTCATGTGTGTAGGGTCCATATGGTACTTTTCTTTGTGAAACCATTATCATCTTGTATGGGACCTTGCCCAGAACAAATGCCTACTAAGCATTTCTTGAGTTGAATTGATCACAAAGTGTTTAGGAAATATATATATATTTTTTTAAAGCAATTGGGGTTAAGTAACTTGCTCAAGGTTACACGGCTAGTCATTTGATTTATGCGTGGGTGCTCATTTTCTGAGGCCAGATCTGATCTCGGGTCATCCAAACTCCGAGGCCGGCGCTCTTACTCACTGCGCAACCTAGCCGCCCCTTTAGGGCAATTGGGGTTAAGTAACTTGCCCAAGGTTACACGGCTAGGTTTTTGTTTGTGCGGATTAGGTGTTGGAGGCCGGCTCCGAACTCAGGTCCTTCTGATTCCAGGGCCGGCGCTCTATTCACTGCGCCACCTAGCCGCCCCGTGTTTAGGAAATATTAATGTGACAGCAGTGTGAATTAGGTGTACACTTGGTAGGTCTGCCAAGTGGTACTTGAATGTTGCCATAGTAATAGGTGCTCATATCTGGCTCATTTCTGTGCTTTCTGCAACTTACAGAAAAACAGATTTTCACATTATAAATTAATTATGCAGCAAGAAAATATAATATAAAAATTGATCTATCCAGTGTTGCCACAATTCAGCCAAAAGCAAAAAATGTTTTAACAGAGAATATCTAGTGTCCATGCATGGACTTTTCTATAGCTACAGCAGTTATCCTGTTTTCTAGAGGGCACTTATCTGAAAACTCTTAGACTTATCCTACCTCCCAACTCCCTGAGCTCAAAGGGCTAATGAGATGCTAATTTAATTTTAATCAAGGTATATGGAAGAAAGAAAATAGAATTTCATTCTGAATAATTTTTTTTAAAATGAAGTCTCAGTATGATTTGTTCCCAACCTGAAACTCTTGTTCTTGATTAGTGAAAGGATCAAAGGAAAGAGGTAAGTGATTGGAACCCACTAGCATTGGCCCTACAAATGGTTAGAGAAGAAGTATTACTAGGATTCTATTTGTCCCTTGAACCAGTATCACCAGTAACAGAGACATCATGACAATTGTGAGTTTGTTATCTCTGGGAAAATTGATTCTCAAATGGCAATACTGGTCAGTTCTGATGCCCTGCACTGTTCTGTTTCTACCCCACCCCAGCTCTCCATTATCTAGCATAGTTCAGCCTTTTCCTTGTCTTTGGTATCTTTTAACCTTTCAGGTACTTTGAAAATCAGTCTATAAACACTCTAAAAACTATGGCCTTGGACACAGACACCTTTGTATATATATGGTTTAGTCTAGTCTCTTTTTCTATCTTTAGCTTTATTGTCATTTCCCTATGTAGCATATCTGACATTGTGATATTCAAGTAAAATATGATGTATTTTCCTTAATGAATTGAATGTATCATAAAAGTCTTATGCATCTTTACATTTTTTCATCTATTTGTTGTTTATTCTCTAATTCTGGATGCAACTTCCCTTTTTTGCCTGGTTTCATTTGTAGTAAGAATGTAAAACTTCATATAATTTAGTTTCTCCAGTAGTATTTCTACTCATTCATTTGGGAAAGTTCTGACATTTTGAGGAACAATTCTGCTAACTTTCATGAATGGTCTAAACACTATGTGCTTTTTAGCACATTCTTTACCCTTTCCCTATAATCTTCCATGAAGGAAATGGAAGAAAAGTACATAGGAGAAAGAGCTATTATTTGTTTTATTGTTTCATTACTTGCCATGGCTAACAAATTGGCCACCAAATGATCGATTTATTAGCAATGAGTTTCTCTGTATTTTGCTATTCAGGTTCTTTGAAAGAAAATGGCATTTAATATATTAGAGGACTCTAGCATGGTGGAACCTGTCATAGTATGTAGTATACTGACAATATCTTTGAGAACCAGGTGTCTTCTCTTAGCCATGATAGGCATTGGCAGATATCTTTATGGAAGATTGGTATAGATTATACAACTATAGGGAAAACAATTCACAAATAATGGAATATTTTCAACCGGTGACATCACATTGGGGATAAGTATACTATCTTCTTAATTAGCTTAAATATCTGTATTTTATTTGTACAACTTTGCATTTTTGTTTCTTTATTTTATAACAGATTTAATCTGTACTTTACTTTTAATTAACCTGTCATTCAAGTGTGAACTTAAAAGGAATACAAATCTTTTAAGTATTGGTGTTTGCCTATATGAAACAGGTTATTGGTATTGTGAATGAATAAATGAAAAGCATTTATTTAGTACCACCTGAATGCCAAGAATTGTGCTAAGTGCTTGGCAGACCAGTTCAAAAAGAGGCAGTCCCTGTACCCACAGAATTTCTATTTTAATGATATAGATAGCACATATAAGGGAGTTGTGTCCAGGGAAGGGAATTATGGTCAGGGAAATCACAAAGACAATGAGTAAAACATTCATAGGGCAGCAAATTGACATCTCCTTTTCCAGAAGCAAAGATAGTATTGATTTGATATTTAATACAGGAAAGGGGAAAAAAGCCCCATTCTCCAAGGATATTGGGGTGAGTAATAGAATTAGTTATCAGTCATATTTTACACATAAAGGAATCCACATCATTCTCGAATGTTGCCTCATATTGAGCCACATAAGTTAAGAGCTAAAAATCAATCCTGTTCTATATATTTATATATACTTTATAATTCACTAATGAATTCACAAAATTATTCTAGTTTAGACAGTCATATTAATTTGACCATGATGTTAATTTTATCAGTTTAGTTGTGATGTTGTCCTTATTTACCCACATTTTCCTATTAACAAATGCCCTTGGAAAAATATCAGCTCATATATATCAGAAGAGATTTCACAAAAAGGTGTTCTGAGGCTTTTACACCACTTAATTGAAAAGGTGTTAATCTACCAAGTAGTGGTAGCAAGCAAAATTAAATAATATAAAATGAATCCATAACTCTATGATATTTGCTTATATATGTAAAAGAAGGGGAAAGAAGTTAAACCTTGACTTTTGGGATTATGGATGATAATCCTTGAAAATGAATAAGAAGATTTCATATCTGTGATCCTTTAGAAAGGTGGTATATTTTCTTTAAAGGTGATTCTGCAAAATGACAAAACATTAAGGTAAAGTGAAAACATTTAGTTAATTATGTAGATGCTCCCAATTCCCAAATTCTGCGTTGTGAAATATTGCCTGAATTGAGGGGATTTAAGGGCTAATGAATTTTTAATGTCTAATAGTGTAATGAAAAGTAGAGCCTAAAGATTTAATAGATGAATTGCACCAGAACCAGCCCATGATATGGCTTTGACAAGAGCTTGAATAAACAGATAACTTATTATGGACTGAGGCATCCCATTCCATTTCTTTATAGCCTCAGTTGTGATGAACACTGTTTTCTTCCACTCACCCAAATTTACCTCTATCTAGAAGATTGCATTTTTCATGTTGTTTGTCCTTTTTAAATAAAACTATTTGATTCCCAGTTGCATATTAGCATTGTGTACAAGAGAAAATGTAGAGTATTAGAAAGATAATTGGGTTTGGTGGCAAGGAAGACTTGGTTTCAAATCCTGATTTGGATAAAATTAATTTTAATGATGAACTATTTTGACCTCAGTTTCCTTCCCTTTACAGCACTTCACACTGCCTGGGACATTGGTTTTAAGTACTTAATCCCATGGTTTATATGTAGGGGAGGGCCCTTTGCTAAAGAATATACATGACACACTGGCTTCTGATTGGTCCTTATGTATCCCTGAGATTGGGGGTTATTTTGAAAATGATGGGTGACCTGAGTTCATAAACTGCCTTTACAGCAGAAGAAAAGGAGTTGGAGAAAAACTGTTTCCCTCTCTTAGAAGATCACTACACTTTGGAGGCACTCTTTTCCATGTCAGCTCTCCCAAGGTTCTAACCAGGAACCCATGATGGTCCACAGCTGAACACCACAATTGATCAGCATGTTTTTTGCCAAGGTGAACCTGAGATGTGAGATTAATGCTATGGTTGCCTTATCTGTTTTGTAGTTCTTTTCTTTATTACAAGTGATTAAGATGAATAATCTTGAGTGATAGATATTTTTGGCTTTGACGGCTATCTCAAGAATTTAAGAAGCAGGAAGTTCCATGTGTTGGGTGTTGGTTGCCAGTAGGAAGTTATTTCCATGGGAACTTCTTAAAAGAGAAGTAGACCACCATCAGGAGGATGATATGGCTGAACGAACTAAGAGATCCAAAACATACCTTGAACCAGGATTTTGAATTCTGAATAAAATATAGATCAGAGCTAAAAGTGAAATATCTATTCTGCCATTCTTCAAAAGTCTTTATCTCTCAAATGTTTTGCTTTTTTAAGCCCTTCTATCATGGAATAGGAAACATAACTGCCCTGTACTTGATATCTGCTTGGCATATTGAATATCATTTCAAGGCAACAATTTGTCAATCCAAGGTTTGTTTTTTTAAGGAAAAAGGTAGGTGTGAGCCATACCCAAGTTTTAAGATATTTTCTCCAGAAATCTGGTATAGACGCAATGAGTTAGAGGGTATAAAACAACAACAAAAACAACAGAACTTGATCTCTCCTCTTTAGGGTTAAGGCCCACCTGCAGGATGAATATGACTGAGCTAGATTCCCTTGTGAGAGGATTTCCTATCCCTGAGAAAATAGGCATCATCTCTAAAATGGTAAGAATCATCATAATTGTTATGGTACTTTCTATGGTTTGCTTTGAAAATCAAATAAATTTATGATTTATATAAAGTAGTTTGCACATTTTAATGCATTATATATAGGGCATAAACTCTTCTCCTAATACCCATCTACACCCACACACTCACACACAGCACATGGGCCTCCAGAATGTTACCTTGGATTCAAGGTAATTGGCCAGTATAGGTCAACATAACATCTAAACTACTGGTCAGGAACTCTCATCAGCAAATTTCTTTTACCAGATAAGAAGGGCACATTTGTTCAAGATGAAATACTTTTAACTGAAAAGAATATAAAGCTAAGTGACAAGAAAGACTTTCCTATAAACAGAGAAGAATAGTCTCTCCCGTAGTTTAACACCAATAAGGGAGAACAGACACTGAGGGAATATTCATTACTTGGTTTCCTTTTTTATTTAAATAAATGTTATTTCCCAATGATGACTTTCTCTCCTCCAGAGACCTCTCTTTTCTTATAAATAAGAACAGTTAGACAAAACAAATCAGAATATTGATCATGTCTAAAAATGTATTCCTCATTCTGAACTGATGGCCCATTACTTCTCTACTGAGAGGTAGGAGGCACTCATCATTAGTTCTCTTAAATCACCATTGGTCACTGCATTGATTAACATTCAGTATTATTTTCCTTTAAATTGCTGTGGTCATTGTTTAAAGTGTTTTCCTGTTTATTTTTGTTCATAAAATTTTTTCAGAGTTCCCTGAAGTTTTCTCACATATATGCATATGTAGATATATGCCTATATATCTACATGCACACACACATATAATTTCTTAATGGAGAAATAATATTTCATTGAATTAATCTACCACAGTTCATTTAATCATTCCCCAATCAAAACGTACCCATTTCCCTTCAAGTTCTTTACAACTTCAAAAAAGTGCTACCATAAATATTTTCGAATACATGGAAACTTTACATTTGTTTTTTACCTCAATGGGATATATACCTGGATGTCCCATCCCTGTGTCAAAGGATATAATCAGTTTAGTTACTTTTCTAGTGCAATTCCATGTTTTCCAGACTAGTTGGACAATTCATAGCTCCAGCAATGGTCCATTAATGTATCTATCTTCCCATAGCTCCTCCAACATTTATAGTTTTCTTGTCATTTTTTCCAATCTGATGGGTATTAGTAGAAACATTGGAATTTATATTTATATTTATGTTATAATTCGTGATTTAGGGGGGAAAATTCCCATATAATTGTGGATAGCTTATATTCCTTCTTTTGAAAATTACTTGTTTGTATCCTTTGACTAACCATTCACTGGGGAACAATACTCAGACTTAAGTTTTTGTATCAGCTCTTGTAATAGTAATGAAATTTGAAGTCTAGTATTAAGACCCAGAACTTGGGAATCCTACAGTGGGATGGACTTGTTGATGTAATAGGAAGGAGCAGAACAGGGAGGAGCTAATACTGTATATAAGGAAAAGCCTAAGCTGAGGGTCCAGAACTTCTAGGAGCAAGCATGATGGAGGCAGAGCATCTGCTTCTGGAAAGAGAGAGAACTTCTGGGAATGAGAATTTCTGGAAGAGAGAGAACTGCTTGGAGCAAGCTTCTGGAGGCTGGGCTGTTACTGCTGGAGAGAGAGAAATGAGAACTGAGAACTGAACTTAGAATTGAAAAGAACTGAGAAGAGAAATGAGAACTGAGGACTAAATTTGGAATTGAGAAGAACTGAGAGATGAGAAGAGAGGAGAACTTGGAGGAGGCATGGCTGTGGTGTCAGCACTTTGACTGTTTTGATGTTACTTTGTCAGATTTGTCTGCTGTTAGAGGATGGTGCTGTTGTTACAGAAGCCCTGGGACCTTGCTGCTGGTTCAGAAGCCCTGAAAGAGGATTTTCTTGTTGCACATTTACAGAAATCCTGGAGGAGGGTCTTGTTGACAATTTCAGAGGCCCTGGGACTAAACTGATGATTTGTGTTGAGTTCTCAGACCTTGTTGATGGGTCTGAGTTGATTTCACAGGCAAAAAGTGAATTGATGAAGATGCTGGCAATATGAATGGGTGATATTGTGACTTTGTTAAGCTTTGCTTTCCCAGAAATAAAAAAAGGGAAGGACTTGAGGTGGACCAGATACTGTGAACTTCAGTGTGGAATTGGAACTGGATGAGGAACTACACAAGAAGCTGGACAAAGAACTGGGAACTCTCTGCCTTTGAACTCAGGTGACAATGGGATAGATTCAGGCAGGAGTTGGGACCATGGAGGAGAAATCATGGAAGCTGAGAGCTTGCCTCAAGTCAAGATGAAAAGACCTCTCCTTGGGTATTTAATGCAAACTGAGATCATGATTTACTAGGGGTGGAGGACTTTGACCTTTATACTTTGTGTCAATTAAGGAGTCTTGCCTTCTTAAGTATGACTGAGTTAAGGACTTACTAATTAAGGATGATTGGAAACTAATCTCCAATTAGGAAGAAAGAAGACTTTTTAATTGAATAGATTAAGACGATGTGACCTAGTGGTGAAAAAAAAATTGACGTTTGTACTTTGTGTTAATTTTCCTCCTTAACAATGATTGAGTTACTAAATGAATGTACTTTGTTTAAAAAACTATGGGACCACTTTGGTGAAAACTATGTGGCCATTTTAGTGAGAAGTTGTTAAGCCATAACATTGTAAATGCTGTATCTTAATTTCTGTGAATATTTTGCCTTAATTTGTTACTGAATAAATAGAGAGTTCACTACACTGTGTAATCAGAACCTTGAAAGCTGTTCACAGCAGCAATCCTCTGGAAAGCTGCTTGTGCTTGGCTTTATAATTCTCTAGATAACTTTACATCAATATGTTTACACCAAACCTGCCAGACGGTATACTCTGCTGGCATTGCCTTTGAGAACCAAGGGCCTCTACAAATCTCTAATGAAGAAGTTCTTTACAGAGTAATATATCAGATTACATAATTATAAGGGAAATAAGGACAGAGCTAGAAATATTCTTCTAAAAGTTGGAAGTGTAAGGTTAAAAAAAATAAATCCATGAATCAGATGAACTAATTGCTTACATTTGCAGGGCTTGGGGGATATGTTTTAGTGAAGATTTCTTTTATGTATTGGTTGGACTCTATGATTGCTGAAGTCTCTTTCAACTCTGAAATTCTACGAACCTGTAATTCTATAATATTTTACATGCATTTCTGCATAGTTTTAAGTTTTTCAAAATATTTTTCACAGTATTGAAGTGTTGAAATAACAATGAATACATTATAATTATTTTTCATTTTATAGATGAAGAAAGACTCAGAGACATGAAATTATTTTTTCTAAGGACATGGAGTTAATAAATGTTGGGCTATGATTAAAACCTGGTGTTCTGAATTCAAGTTCACTATACCACATTGACTTTCATTATACCAAATTAAAAATACCCTGCCCTATAAATTATATAAAGTCTCTACATATTTCCATATTCAGTTTACATAAAGATGCTGTGATGTAAAGAACAGCTATCTCATTATATTATATGTAATTCTTTGGAGGCCAGTGTTATTCATCATATCTTTGTTGTCATTAGCCAGCAATCCCAATTTAGGTGTCACAATTACCCACCCGGCTTTTACCTGAATTTGTCTTAATTTAGATATTCTGATTTTAAGATAGATTTGGACAAAATGTACTCTCAAGGAAAAGAATGGACTATATTGTGCAGAATGAAAACAAAATATACTTAGGCTAATAACTTTATAGCTAACTATAGTTAGATGACATGTTCTTCTGAGGCTCTAAGCCAGGCTAAGTTTTATGTTGCTTTAGTGGCTTGATTTCCTTCCATTTAACGTTTCATAAAAATAAGCTTTTATTGAATTAATTTAAAAATACCTAATATCCTCCAGTATCAGAGAAATACTAGAAGCCTTCCCTCCCAGAGAGACATTTCATATAACAATATTTTTAAGACAAAAGAGAGACGAGGAAAAATTCAGTTTAACTGATCAATACATCAAAAATCATTTCAAAATATGATCGATGTACAACACTTGCAGACCTCCAAGCTCTGCAAAGGGGTTCAGTGGTAGTACCTCATTATATGTCTACTTTTATGAGGTGTGCTTGTTCTTTATAACTGTGCAACATTTACTTTTGATTTTTTTGGTGGTTTTTCTTTCTTATTGGTCAGTGTGTGTATGTTCATTTAATTTAATCTAAATACATATAGGTATATATGTACTTGTGTAAATGCATGTGTATATGTATGTGTGTATGTATATATTAGTGTATGCCCCTGCTTACTTCACTCTACATCAATTCATGTAGATTTTCCTATGCTTCCCTATATTCATCATATTAACAATATCTTAAAGCATAGTAGTATCCCATTGCATCCATTTACCACAATTTGTTTAGACATTCTTCAATTAACAGGCATCATTGTTGTTTCTAATTCTTTGTTATTATGAAAAATATCACTATATTTTTTTTAGAGAATATGGAGACTGCCTATCAAAGGCCTCTTTACAGGAACAGCCTAGTACTGGGATTACTTGATCTAAAAATAGGGATATTTTGTTCACTTTATTTTCATAATTCCAAATTACTTTTCAAAATGATTATGTAGATCCACAGAATCACCAACAGTGTACTATTGTGCCTAGTTTCCCATAATGCCTCCAACACTAACTACTGCCATCATTTTTGCCAATTTGTATGGTGTGGTGGGAAACATTGAGGTTGTTTTGTTTCTCATTTCTCTTATTATTTATGAATAGGAACATTCTTGAATATGGTTGTCAATAATTAGCAATTTTTCATTTCAGAACTATTTGCTTATCAGAGAATGATTTTGGTTGAACTCATTCTGTTAATTTCATATTTTCTCTATTAATCCTTTATCAGATAAATTTGATGCAAAGATCCTTTTTCTATTTCACCTTTATGTTAGATGCATTAATTTTGTTCAGAATATTTTCAGTTTAATATGATCAGTTACCTATTATATCTTCTGTAATTGCCTCTAACCCTAATTTAATTAAGAATATGTCTCCTACTAATAATTGTGAGAGTCATAAAACCTACTTCTCTTCTTTTTTTAATAGTAAAATTCTTAATATTAAAGACATTCATTTAGAATGTATTGTGGAATGTGGTTTAAGATTTTGGTTTAAGCCTAATTTCTATCGGACTGCTTTATAGTTTTCCCAGGAGATTTTATCAAAGAAGGGATTGTTTTCTAAGTAAGTTTTGTTTTCCAGTTTATCAAAACATGGATTACTGCATTTCATTGTTTCTTATTCTTTCTTGTCAATTCTGTTTCTTAATCTACTTCCCTATTTTTAACCAACACCAAGCAGTTTTGACTTACTACTGCTTTATAATATTGTTTTAGTTACTGAAATATTTCTTCCCCTGATCCCTACTTCTTTTAATCTTTCCCTTGATATTCTAGATCTTTTATCTGAAACGAATTTTGTAATTACTTTATTAAGTTGTGTACAACATCCCTTTGATAACTTTACTGGTATAACGTAAAAATTGTAAACTAGCTTTGATTTTATTATCATTTTATTATATTTGAATGGTCCAGTCAAAGAACCCTGAATATTCCTTGAGCTATTTCCTTATGTTTTTAAGAGCCACTTTGTAATTGAATCTGCAAGTATTTTGTATGCTTTGGTAGATTGATTCCTAGATATTTGATAACATTTTGTAATTATTTGGGATGAGATTTTTCCCCTATCCATTATTACTTCTTGGATTTTGTTTTATTACATATAAACACTATTGCTTTTTAAGGACTTATTTTGTAGCTTATAAATCAGTATCATATCATCAGTTGATAAGGATGATATTATCTTTTCTTTACTGATCTATACATTCTAAATTTATTTTCCTTGCATTATTGCTATTGCTAAAATTTCCAGAACTATATCAACTATTAGTGGGTATACATCATTACTTTAGTTCTATATTCAATTGGGCAAGATTTGAGTGTAACACCATTGCATGTGATTCTTCTTTTTGGTTTTTGATGCTTTTTGATATTAAAGATCCTGATATTAAAAGATACTGATATTAAAGGTATGCCATTTTAAAAAAGGGTCTCTAAAATTATAATTTATGCTTTCAGCACAAATGAATGTTGTAATTAAAAAAAAGTTTCCTGCATCTATTGAGGCTATCATGTGCTTTTGGATATTTTTATTTTTATTATTATTTGTATTGATATCAAATTACACTTACATCCTTGGTAAGAATCCAGTTTGGTCATGATGGATGATTTCTTCAATGAATCATTGTAATCTGTTTGAAACCATTTTATTCAAACTTTTGGAATTGATATTGTTAATGATATTGGTCTAAATTTCTCCTTCTGTGCTTTATTCTTTCCTAGTTTAGATATTAAGACAATATTTGTCTCATAAAAGCATTCTTATAGGTCACTTTCTCAACTTTTTAAGAATAATTTATTTTGAAGTGGTACCAAGTGTTGATTACAAATTTAATAGAATTCTTCTATGAATCACTGGGACCGGGAGGTTATTCCACCCCTACTCCTGTCACTCCCCTTTGGTTCCTTTAGAACTACTTTTATTACCTTTTTCTGAGAGTAGATCATTTAGGAACGCTTTCTTTTCCTGTTAATTTGGGTATTTTTATATATTTCAGGTAGGCCTCTACATATTTTATATCCCTAGTTTTGTTAGCACATAACTGTGCATAGTGTATACTGATTATACTTTTGTTTCTTTTGGTTTTGTTGTGATTTTACCTTGTTTATTTTTTGTTGATTTATTTTTTGCCCTCTTCTTAATCATATTAATTAAAAGTTTATCAATTTTATTGCTCTTTTCAAAGAAACAGATTTTAGATTTATTTTTCAATTATATAGTATTCTTGTTTCTAATCTATTCATTTCTCCTCTAATTTTTAAATGTTTCCTCTTATGTTCTTATTTTTTGTTTATTTGTTGAAATGAAACATGAAAAATCCACATTAAGTATTTTAACTAATCCTTTTATTATTTTATCAATGTATATTTGTCAGGTTTTTCCCCTGAGGACTACTTTAGCTGGATCCCAGAAATTTTGACATGCTCTCCCATTATAATTTTCTTTGACATCATTATTGATTATTTGTATGATTTGTTCTTTTTCATTCATTAGTGTTCATTCTTTATTTGTATCTTTTGTTTGGGATTTATGAATTGATTACTATTTTTATCATGTTATATTCTGTAAAGGATTTCTCTAAATCTAGATGGTATTGTTGGTAGAAAATGCAACCTGGAGTCAGGAAGATCTGAACTCAAGTCTGGTTTTATACACTTACTAGTTTTATTATTCTTAAATTTTGTTAGACATATTACTTAACCTCTATCTCAGTTTCCTCAGCTGTTCAGTGGGGATGATAACTGTACCTACCTCCCATGGTTGTGATAATGATGATGATGGTGGTGATGATGGTGGTGATGATGATGATGATTATGATGATGATGATGGTGGTCTTCTTTTTCACTTTTGTTTGATATATATGAATCCTGGTAAATTATCAAATTTTTGTCAATATTCCACATGTAACTGAGAAATAGGTGTGTTCCTTAGCAGCCATATTTAGAAAATGCCATGAGTCTTTTAGCTCTAGTTTCCCCGTAATTTGTTCAATTCGAAGTTCAATTTAACTTTTTGTTAAATTATCCAAAGTAGAGAAGGATGTTGTAATACCATACAACAATTATATTATGGACAATGTCTTCTTATATTTCAGTTAATGTTTCCTTTATGAATTTAAATTCTAAGTCATGAATAAAAACGCTAAATATGGATGTCAGTTTGTTGTTCTTTGGTTCCTTTCAGCCTATTATAGTTTGTTGTAATGATAATGGGAATATGAAAATCTTTCCTGCCCCTTGGAACTTTGATAGGCTTAAGCAAATCTGACAACCTTCCCTAATTTGAAAATATACTCTGCCCCCAATAGGCTGAATGTGGTCACCTGGAACCTGTGGTGGGAGGCTTGTTTTTCAGGAATGCCCACACCTTGTTACTTTGTGATTGGGTAGTGGTCAAGAGGGTTGTGATATTCTCTGATCCAGGAGAAGTCTTTATACACTCTGTGAGGTTTTGCTTTGGGAATCTCTTTGGGAAGAGTTGTGAGATTTACCCAGATGTTGGTGCTTCACTCTCTGGTAACTAACTAGGTATGGATGTAATGGTCAGACAGCTGGAAGCCATCTGCTGAATTGTGTTATTTCTGTTGTAACTTCTCTTTGTATTCTCTGAAGTTCAGGGTGCTGACTTTTATCCTTGAATTAGGTAAATGATATATGTTTGATTGATTAAAGTAAGATTGTTAACCCATTTTGAGTTGCTTGCCTTTAGAAAAGCAGATCTAAGAACCTGTGCTAACAGACATCCTGGGTATGCTAGGGTGCTTGCTGCTACATTTGTTTATCTCATTTTATGTCGTGAATGATTTTGCTTTGTCTGATAGCATGTTTTCAATTCCTTATTTTTGGGGATTCATTTGATTCTCAGTAATTTTCTTTTCTAGGCCCTAATTTTTATTGTGTGTTTGTCTTCGATTTTGATGTATGTTTCTTGTGGGGTTTCATTTTCTCATTGAATCTGTTACTCTTTTTTGTTTTATTGGATTGCTTAATCCACTCACATTAATTCTTTCCTGGCACTGGAAGGAGAGGGAGTTGAATTGAGATCTGTTACAAGTTCATGGATTGGCTTGTATAACCTTGTCTGTATGGTGGGCAGTAGGGGGAAGGGTGCTAAGTAAGCAAACTAGGGAATAGGGTTTATTAGTTTCTCTACTGTCAGTTCATTGCTAGTTTTTTTTTTTCTCTTTTTCTGCCTCAGTCAGTCTCTTGCTGTCCTGGACCACAGCAACAACAGAAATTGCTTTATCTCGTGCATAATTCCTATTTTGGAGGGGTTTGAGAGGACTGGAGACAATTTCTAGTCTTTCATCTTATTGTTCACATGACCTGTAAGTCTCCTTCCATTTAACAATCATTTCTTCATCATCTGTTACATTAAAAAAGGCAAAAATAACTCCACTTTGTCTTTATCCACTATTTTGTGAGGCTGTTTCAACTGCTTATGAGTCATCTAATTTTGGAGAAGTCACAAGATTACTCCTCCTCCCAAAGGTCACTTGACTAAAGGAATTTCACAAAACTACCCATTCTCTATTTCACCTCAGTGTCTCCCTATCCCCTCTACCAATCAAAAACCAGGTGTCTCAATGCCTATAATTTTGTTTTTCCTGTTTTTCACTCTTTCCAAATTTCATGTTTTTCCTGTTTCTCACTCCTTCCAAATTGTATATTATTAACTGAGTAGAAACCACAATTCACGATTTCTTGGTTTACCAAATGTCTTGGACCCAGTTTTTGTGAGTGCATGCAATGCTAAATAAATTGTTGTCTGAAAATAACCATTCAGTTTCTTTATTATGATGTAACAAATCAGAAAAAAAAACCCAACAACTCTAATTTATCCCTGGGAAATATCATCTCAGAGAGTTGATTTTTATGTAGCAATTTACATTCTATTTACCACAACAGTCCTATGAGATAGTCTGTGGTAGATATGAGGGGACTGAAGCACCAAGATATTAAGAGGACTTGTCCATGTCAAACAGCTAATCACTGTCCTAGTATGGATTACAATCATCATAATATCTTGAATTAAATTAAAAACTGCTTTTATACTTTTCAAAGAATTTTCATAAATGTATATATCCATCTTTCTCATTTGATTCACAACCCTTTGAATTAATATATTGTATAACATAAAGAAAGCAGTGCCCTGACAGTAAGGGAGACAACTGAAAAGTGAAGTTTTAATTACTTTGCTCATATTCTGTACTATCTTTTTATTAAATTAATTTCCAGTAGCAGTCAAATCTGTTCATTGCTTGCTCCTAAAGAAGAATGGCATGGGTTAGTGAACAGAATTGGATATTAAGAGATTTGAGTCTTATTCTATCATTGCTTATTGTATGACTTTGGTCATACAATAGATTTAGAAAAGGTAATGAAAGTAGTCATATAATCTTTATTGTGCATCCATTTCTTCACTTGTAGAACAATAACAATACAATGGAATTGCTGTTATCAAGTATAATCAGAATAGGTCACTCTAGCTAATAAAGACTTAGCATTTATACCATATGTGAATCATGCTTGTTCCCCCCCCCCAAAAAAATGGAAAGATGACATGTGACAATAAAGTTATAAACTAAAATCTTGGTTATGTATAAGCAGACACTAACCTTTCTAACCTAAGGGCCAGCCTTAGGTTGTGATCTCAGGAGGGAATGAAGAAACAAGATACAAGAGAGGATTAACTTGCAATTTATTGGCATGCATGCATAGGGAAGAAAACTAGCTCTTAAATACCTAAAAGAGAGTGTGATTCAAGCATGATCTTCTTGTGCACAGGGAGAGTGAACCAATGGAGGGGGACTGAACCAGTCATGTCAGCTGTGTAGTCTTGTGGGATACATCCTTGTGAGTGGGCAACTGGACTGTGGCCCTCAGCATTTCCTTATCTACAGTGAGCTTGGAGTGGCCTTGGACCCAAGAGGCCCCAAAACAGTTCCTGAATTCCTGTGGGACAAAAAGTGCCTTGAACTCACATTGTCCTATCCAACTCCCCCCCCCCTTTTTTGGAAGAGTGCAGGGTGAGTATCAGCCTGAATTATTGCTAAGCTATTATAAAGTATTTTAAACATCAAGCCAAGGAGAGGAGGGCCACAAAACAATAATATGCCCACTGCTATTTTGTCTGGGTTAAGATCAGTTTGTGCTGCTTGATTAATTTCATGAGCTAAATTCCACAAATCATCAATATCTGAAGTTATAGTGCTATTCAAGAACAAACCATTTAGGTGGTTCCTAATTGTACTCCAACTATACCTTTCCATAGCATTGTCCCATTGCAAAGGGGTAACACATATCATCTGATACCCATAGTCGCACTGAAGTGCAGTTTGCACCCTGAATAAGTCTATTTCATCCCCCAAGGCCACAATGGCTTTGGTGAGATCCCTCAATATTTACTAAAATCCCTTATCAATATGGGCTTGTTTTTCAAAAACCAGTGATAGATTCTTTGCCAGGTCTTCCACAAATCGGGCCTGTACAAGTTGATTTTGTATAGTTGATACAGACATAGCAAGATAAATAGAGGAGGCTATAAGATTGACCAACATTGTGACTCCAGTGATCACACAAGAAATACATATCGTATCCCTCCTCACAGTTATTCCATGTTTTTTTCTGAACAATATTGTTTAATACATGATATGCTCAATCGCCAAACCATCCTTCACTCTTTATTGGGAGGAGTACATGTTGTGAACTGGTTATGACAAATACAGATTGATTACTCAAAAAAGGTCCTATACATTTGTTGACACTGCAATTGTTACAAGTAATGTTAAAAACACCTTGAGATTGTGTTACATTCATATCATCTCCTGACATGAAGGCATAATCAACCCCCCAAACAGGGTCGTGCACGAAAAGCACATCCAATCTACAAACCGTTTTTCCAATCCCCTGGCTCATGTTGTCACGTTCTGTAGGCTGTCCCAAGCTCTTGCGTGATTGTAATATTCCCTGTGGCTGCCATTGCCTTCCAAAATCCTGTTCGAGAGCATCCTATCTGGGGTACACATATGGGTAGAGGAAGAGAGTCATAACTGGTGTGGTTTGTCAGGTGTCAGGATTGGAGCTCATTGTGCTTGTCAAACATAGTTTTGCAAGTCCACCAATGAGTGGCATAAGTCTCTAGCAAAGGCCATCCACTGCTGTTAGTGGACTTACAAGCTGGACTTCACCCATATTCTGGGGAAGAGAGGAATTATAGGGCATCCCTTTATCCCAAGCATATATACAGTATGTAAGCCCATTCCAGAAACAGTCATGTTGTGAGTGACATTTGTAATTTGGACATAAGGTATCACATATTGTCTGGACCAATACAATGGCACCCTAAATGAAAGTCTGCTAAAATTACTCTCTCCTGAAGATGTGGGTGCCATAGTTGGCTGGAAATCAAATTCATCCCTGATTAATCTACTACCATTCCCTTGAAAAACTGGTTGAGTGACCTCCTTCCCCCAAGCTACCACCCTCAGCCAGGGTGGCTCCAACATCATGGCCCATCTGTGTTGTTCTGCATGAGCAGGTGGTGAGATGGCGAGCATGGTGAAGGCAGCAACCAGCAACAACATCCGTTGGTGATTCATCTTGCATGGTCTCCACTGTCATCAGGACGGGCGTTTCTTCTTCTTGTTTGGAGTCACTGATAATGTGGATAATTTTTGCAGGAACCCACTGGTGACCTGGACCTGCAGAGATACAATCATACCCTGGCCCCAGGTTAAAAAGGTATAAGGGCCCTCCCACTTACCGGCAGGTGTTCTCCACATAAACTGTCTTTGTTTTTTCATTATTGTACCACTATTTCATTATTGTAACACGAAACTGTTTCTTAGCCGGGGTCAAATCAGTTGCATCAAATTTCAGGTAATTTATAGTGTACAGTATTCTGTCAATATGTAATTGTCTTATAGGGCTGTCTCCCCCTTTTCTGTTTTGGAGATAGTCTTTTATAGTACGATTGGCCTGTTTGACCATTGCTTGTCCAGTAGGGTTATATGGAATGCCAAATAAGTGTAGAATGCCATGTTCAGTCATAAAAGTGAACATAGCAGAAGAAATATATGCTGTACCATTATCAGTTTTAATGGTTTGAGATATTCCTATAGAGGAGAAACAATGATAAAGGTGATTGAAAACATGCTTTGCGGCTTCTCCAGCCTGTAAGGTAACCATTAGCTAAGAAGCCAGAAAATGTATCTATGGAGAAATGGAGATATTTACCTTTGTTAATGTGTGTGACATCCATTTGCCATAATTCATTTGGTTGTTGTCCACGGGGATTCACACCCTTTACCTCAGGTGGGTGAAAAGATATACAGCAAGTACATCTTTTGACAATGTCTTGAGCTTGTTGTTTAGACAGGCTGTAAAGATGGTGAAGGGAGTGTGCTGACATATGGTACTTGTTATGAGCTAGAGAAGTTTGGTGTTGTATATCAATTATAGCACCTATACTCATTTTTAGTGATGTTTTTATTTAGCTAATGTAAAAAGCAGTTGCTAATATAGCTAATTGCTCCCTCCTTGTTTTTCTTCATTTTAGTAAGTTGTAATATCTTTATTATAAGGGGTATGCCTGTAATTAATATTATTCAAAAAATGACCACAGAAAGATTGAAATAAGTTGTTAGTGGCAGGAACATTATCAGCATTCAATTTGTCTAGCTTGTTTCCTAGTAATATGGAATTGTTTACATAGAATATATGCATTTTGATAAAAATAAGTGTAAGCTAATGTAGTTCTATGAATATTTGGGGAAAAAGTTGGAAAAACTTGAATCTTTGATTAGTAGTCATGTTATTTAGATAAAGAGGCCTAGGATATGAAGAATGAATTGCAATATAGGTAGTGGCCTCTATGTCATAAGAGCTTGCAACTTCTGAAAAAGGTTAAAAAGATCTGTATTCTGAGTGTGTTTAAGTTTAGCAGTATCAATATATGTTGGCATATGTATACAGAATATTTGCTATCTGACTCAATATTAAGGGAAAAGAAAAATCATTTAACATAGCATATCAGAAAGATGTATCTAGTGGGCAGAAATAAAGTGAATATTAATAACTTTATCATTATTAGAATTAATGTTAATATAATTAGAATTAATTAGCTTGTACTTCCAGGAAGCTGATAGACAAAAGAAGTTCCTGACTAGAACTTTACAACTATTAGATGAATAATAGACCTACATCCTTGTTACACAAAGCTTGTTTATCCTCTGATTGAAGAAAAAGATATTTCAGAAATTGTATCTTTTACTTATAATAAATTCAGACACTACTTTAACTCTTTTCTGGGCCATGGAATGACTATACATTGAAATCAAAATAGTGAAATCTGTTCTACTTTACTTTAACTTAGCTATAAATTGTCTTGGAAATCCTAAAAGCAAAAACAAAACTTTTAAGAGTGAGATTCGTTTAAACCAACTTGGTGTAACATAAGTAACATAGATTCTCAAGGTATTTATTGACAAACTATTGCAGAATTCTTAAATATCACAAAGTTTTTAGTCAAAAAAGGTATAGTAATTGAATCTTTATATTGGCAACAATTAAGAAGCTGATCAAAGTACTTATAAAAGCTATTAGTATTAGGATCCCTCTAAACAAGGGGAGTATTATAAAGTGAGGCTAAGTAGTTTGCATAAGTTACTGTACATATTCTAATTCTTGATAAAAAATAATATTAGGTTTCCCAGTGAGCTAATACAAAAGAGTTTATATCTTTTACTGACTAATTATTTTGATCATAGAAATTTTGCTGTAGAAAGAAAAAATAAGATGTGAATTAAATATAATATTCAGTGGCTTTTATTTTAAGTAGCAATTTTTCACCAATCACAACTCATATCCAATTATATGTGAATTTTATTCCTATGGAGCTGTAATAAACAATAAAGATTTACTAGGTTTTTCCTACATAAGGAATTTCATTTAATGTTTTCCTTTCCTCAATTGTTAGAAAGCCTTTTAATATTTTGCAACTTTCTTAGCAAGTTAGATTCATTATTTAGGAACTACATAACTAAAACAAGTTCCCTTCTCAGGCTGAACGACCTTGCCTCTAGAGATAGTTTCCTTGGCAGCTTTATAAAATAAGAGTAACTGAGATGGACTTTAGGGAAGGGCTGTGGGTGATGCCCCTGATTCATCAGATCTCATACATGCAGGAGGAATGGTCTGAATGAGTGGAATTAATCCGAATAAAGTTTTCACCCAGTCTCCTCCTTTCCACAGGTAGTAATCAATTAGCCATTTTAAGTTTTAGCATTTAAACAGTAAAGTAAATTAGGTATTAATTTCCATAAGTGATAGCCAAATTGTTTTAGTTGTAATCTCCTTTTAACTATAGGTAAAGATGTAAATAACTGGTTTCCTATATGGCATATATAAATATTATAAAACATTAAGTGACAACTGTTTTTACACAAACCTTTTCTCTATCTTTTAGTTTCAACAAATTCAGATTAAAAATTTGCTTATCTAACACTTTCTGGCTTACAATGATCCCTTGATTTTTAAAACAAGAGAATGTTTACTACTATTTAAAAAGATCACAATAACACAAGGACATCATGACATCAATTGTATTTCCAAATCATGACTTGCAAAAATTATTGATAGAAAATTGAGCTTATCTAAGGCAGAGATTTTTCTCCTCTCCTCATAGCTACGGAACCTCTCCATTCAAAACCCCTAAATACACAATCAGGCTCTGTAGCTATGAGGAGAGGAGAAAAATCTCTGCCTTAGATAAGCTCAATTTTCTATCAATAATTTTTGCAAGTCATGCAGTGCCCCTGGGCTTTTGCTAGTGGGGTCCTTGATAAATCTATTACACTTTCTCCCTTTAGTCAGATTGGGAGGGTGTTATGGAAGGTAACTTAAAGTCCCTATTTTTCTTCAGCACTCTCTATCGAGAGACTTTAATTTTGTAAAATGTTTTCATCTGATTTAACTTTTTCTTCTGTAAACTTTATGTGTCCACTCCTTAAAGACTTCTTTGAAAGTGAAAGCTTTGACCTCTCTAGCAAAAGTGATTTTTGGGAGTGGTGCCTACTCCATTATCTCACTACTAGAGAAAGCAAAAAACCTCAGGTTTCTCATCAGGTCTTAGAAAATATCTCAATTTGCCTAAATGCCAAATAGTAAAATGAATTCTGACTTATCTTTAGCATCAAATTAGGAGTGATACGTTTTGCTTTTCACATGAATTCAATTGACTTACAGTTTCATTCTGATACAGTGAGGCAGGAAATGCTTGTTCCTATGCCTCTTTGATCTGAGGGGAAAAATTCCCTTATTATTTCTTATCACCTTTTCCTCACTTCAGTTGGCCAGAATGGAATGAAGAAGAGGGGATTTTCAAACTTTTAAAAATCTTAAAACTTCTGTTCATACTTTTTAATGCAAATAGTTTATGCCTGCTACTTCTTTCTATACTCTATGATTTAATATAATCATCATATAATCTATAAAATAAAATATTCTTCTTTTCTCTTTCTCTCTCCTCAGGAAAGGGGAGGGAAAGAGATAAGAGAATTCCAAGGAAAGTCCAGCTGCATATTGAACCTTACAGGGTGTTAGATTACTCACTCACACTCTTTCACACAGAGACACATAAACAAAACAGACAGAAAAAATGACAGGAAGAACGCACTCAGAAATTGTTAAAGATTGTTTGCAAAAATCAGACATTATGCTTGGTCCTAGGTAAAACTTACTTGATCATTTTTTTATCTGTTTCCAACAAAGATAGCTGTATCCCAGTGAATGGTTCAAGCTACCCTGGCACTTTCATTTCTGATGTTAAACATATCCTTAATATATTCCATAGGAAAAAGGCAGAAATGGGGAAATGCTGGAGTCCCTCCTCCATAAGCCTCTTACTCCTCTGTCTCCCTGCTGTAGCAAATTTTATTAGGTGGTAAATTGTGAAGTCTATGCCCTGGACTTCTCCGGGACAGGTCATTTGCTCCCCTAGGACCTTCCACTTGGCAAGCTCATAACATCCTATTTCAGGAAGCCATGATGAAACTTTATGTGCCGAACTAATGAATTTTCTGATGTTTTTAAGCTGCACAGTTGCTCCTTGTTTCTGTATGAATTTATATATAGCTCTAACATAAGTTTCTCTGTCCCTTGGTCTCAGTGTGCTTATCTGTAGGCCCATGATTACTCACTGATCTCCTAGTTCCACTGGGTTCTGGTTACCCTGCCCTAATTTCTTGGGGAAACCCTCCTGGAGCCTATGGAAGCAGAGGTGTTCATACCCCGAGTGTCTTGGGGCACACTGGCATGATCCTGGGGTCTTCTGAAATCCCACTCAGGCCCCATGTTGGGCGCCAGCTGTAAACCGCTGCTAACCTTTCCAACCTAAGGGCCAGCCTTAGGTTGTGATCTCAGGAGGGAAAGAAGAGACAAGAAATGAGAGAGAATTGACTTGCAATTTATTGGCATGCATGCATAGGGAAGGAAACTAGCTCCTAAATACCTAAAAGAGAGCATGATTCAAGCATGGTCCCCTTGTACACGGGGAGAGTGAACAAATGGAGGGGGGCTGAACCAGTCATGTCAGCTGTGGCTCAACAAGCTAGTAGTCTCGTGGGATACGTCCTTGTGAGTGGGCAACTGGACTGTGGCCCTCAGCATTTCCTTATCTCCAGTGAGCTTGGAGCAGCCTTGGATCCAAGAGGCCCCAAAACAGTTCCTGAATTCCTGTGGGACAGAAAGTGCTTCGAAGTTGTCCCATCTAGTTATGGGCTTGTGGAAAGTACCCTTCCTCATATAACCATACTTTAAACAAAGAAATATACTCAGTATTGACACTATGTTGGAAGTGGTCATTAAATAAAAGCTTCCTTTAATGATTCGGAAGCTATTTCTAGATTTTGCCATATCTATGGCCATTAAAGTATAATGGAAAGCATACTGGACTTGGATTCATGGGAATAGTAGTAAAATCTGTGATTTTTTTTTTTTTATATTTCCTGTTTGGGCTCAAGTGCCATCTTCTCCCTTTATCAGATATGTGATTGTAGACAAGTCACATCACCTGTTTGGGAATTGACTAAGTGATATGGTCCATGTTTCATGTGCCAGGAGATTCATTACCTACCCTTGCAGTATGTACATTTTTATCATCAACTTGGATAAGTCATAGATGGCATGGTTATCATTTTTCAGATGACACAAATTTGGGAGAAACAGTTCAGAGCTGATGTGTGTTGGTTCTTAAAAGATCTTTTAAAAGATCTTCTTAAAAGATCTCAACTACTTGCAATGATGTAATATATACATAGAGACTTAGAAGTCAAAAATTAATCTTCAGAATGCTGGGGATTCCAATGTCATATAATACTCATTAAGGGATGAAGTGGCTTAGTACTGACTGCCTTGTGTGGAAGAAAGCTTTCCCAGAAACTGAATTATTGTTCAGTCATCTCAATCATGTCTGAGACTCTTCATGACCCTGTTTGGGATTTCTTGGCAAAGATGTGAGGGTGGTTTTACATTTCCTTCTCTGCTCATTTTTCAGATTAGAAAATGGAGGCTAACAGGCCTAAGTGACTTGCCTAGAGTCACACATATGGTGTCTGTGAGTAGATTTGAACTCAGGTCTTCCTGACTCCAGACTTGACATGCTATCTACTGCATCATCTAGCTTTCCTAGAAACTGAGTAGTTCAAATGAAGACTGAAGTGTCTTCTTTGCTGTCAAAGTAGGTGTGATGTGGAGTCTGTGTTCATATTTGTTTGTGGGGTGAATATTAAAAGCACTAGTAGCTTAAAGGAAATTATGTTGAGAGTTCAGATTTCACATTTCTCTGGATTCATTTAAAAATGGTCCTTTTAGAGTATTTTTTATTGAATTAATTTTTTGTCAATCCCCCTAATCATGAAAGGGAAAGAGAAAGGGTAAGGGTAAGTATAGTAAATACATGTTTATAAAGTACCTACTATGTGTTAGGCACTGTATTAAGCACTTTTCACAAATGTCTCATTTGAAACGTAAAACAACCTTGAGAGATAGATGCTATTATTATTCCTTTTATAGTAGACGAAACTGAGGCAAACAGTAACTATCTCAGGGTAATACAGCTAGCAAATGTCTGAGGCTGGATTTGAATTCTGGTCTTCCTAACTCCAGGCCCTGTATTCTAGCCACTATTCTATCAAGTGCCTCTTGAGATTATAATTGTACATGGAATCCTGCAAAGCTCTATGAAATAATGGGAAATAGAAATTCTACCTCTAGTTACTACAGAAACAATTTGTCTTTTGTCCCATTTCTCATAGGCCTAAGTAAGTGACACTTTGTTAACTTCATAAAGCATTATCTCTAGAGACCCAATACTAACCCAATGTAGGAATTTCATAGAGTGTATCTGACAGGTGAGCCTTTTAGCCATTCTCAAATTATGCCTATACATAGGGTGAGCCATTGTCATTTAAAAGTCAGAGTGTAAATAGTGTTTTAAGAAAATTAACTTGTCTATAGGTAAAAATGACAAACCATAGTATTTCCACTGAGGCTTTCTTCTATTTACTGAATTAGAGGTAGGAAGATGATAAGGAAAGTTTTAATTACTTTGCTCATATTCTGTAATATCTTTTTATTAAATTAATTTCCAAAAGTATAATTTTGGAACAGAATCAACCTGTTCCATATGCTCTATACAGAATTTTTTTCTAAGTGTATTAATTGCTAAACTAGTTTTCTATACTTTATTGGACCAATTCATATTGGTTTAGAGGAGAGCCAGAACTCAGAAAATTTCTTAAATTGTTGGAGACAAACATTTTTCTGATTTTGAAACATTGTGGAAGATGTTATCCATTCCTTTATTTTGAACTAATGAATAGAGGTATGGGGAGGGAACCCTGCACATATATAGATTTAATTTAACTGCATACGGGGCTATATGGTTGAAAAACACTTCCATACATGTTTTCTCATTTGAGCTTGACTCTATCTCTATAATATCTATGACCCAAGTATTATCATGCCCAATTTTAAGAAGGAAAAATGAGGTCCAGAGAAGTTCATTGTCTTGCCCAAATAGTATAACTAATAAGTAGTGAGGTGAGATATTGTACTCAGTAAGGGTACAATACTCTTTCCATGACAACATGCTATGCTACCTCCCTGATGCAAAATCAATCTAGCTAAAGATATATGCCACTTATGACTGGCATTTGAAAAATAAATTACCTTCTGAGCATCTATAACTATGAATAGTTTGTTATCTCAATTTCTTCACCAGTAAAAATTAAGGGAGTTAACTTGATGATCTCTAAGGTCCATTTCACCTATAAATTTATAATGATCTCTTTAGATCATTTGTTCCATTAATTCTCATTACATGCTATTTCACATAACTAATCATTACCCCTCTTTAATGGGTCTTGCTTTAAAAAAAAAAGAAAACATTTTAGCAAAGGAAAAAAGAAAACTGTTGGACCAACGAAAATAGTTTTAATTTGGGTTATTTCTTTGAATTAATTAAACATTAAAATAACATATTTCATTTTATAAAGTCAGTGGAGGCCAACAGATAACTTCATTTCAAGACATGCATTCATCCAAATGTAAGACAATTGAAACATTAATAAGAGACCATTATTTTATAACATCTCATCACATTTTCATCTTATATGATGATCTTTTATAAGGCCTATGAGAAATGGAAATACATTATAATGAATGAACATACATGTGTAAATATCAATATTCATATCTATACCTATCTCTGTCTATATCTATCTATCTATCTATCTATCTATCTATCTATCTATCTATCTATCTATCTATCATGGTATTGTGTGAGTCCTTACATCTACTGCATATGTTTTAAAATGAAGAAGCTCGTTGACCACCAGTATGTGTGTGTATATATATATATATATATATATATATATATATATATATATATATATATATATATATATATATATATATATATATATATATTTTCTCCTTATATCCACATTTATATTGGAAATATTTATATCCATTTATATTACTTATATGTCTATCTCTCTGGCTCTGATTTGATCTATACATCAGCATTGAGAAGTGGATAGAAAGCTGACCTCAACATTAGCAAACATGGGATCAAGCCCCAACTCTTACAAGTACTGACTTTGTGAGCCTGGGCAAGTTACTTAAACTTTCAGTGCATTGGGAAATTTTCTGAAATTCTAATTTGCACAATAGTTGGTGATTACAGTGCTAGTAGAAGTTTCTTCACTTAAAATTCCATATGCTGGCAAAAACAAACAAACAAAAAATTAATAGTCATGCCTCACTCATTATCTGGGATTTTATAGTCCCCATAGACTCTCTGACATTTGCATCAAGATATGATATATTATTTATGTATCTTCCGTTATCCTTTTTAGGCAGACATTATGTAATTATAAGATATTTGATGAATCTTTTAACTCAGTGTCTATCGGTTCTGATATCCTGATAATCTAGCAATTTGCTTACCTTGGCTGTGGTTCATGGATAGATAATGATATAACTTTCAGAGTGATAACTACTAAAAGTTCCATAAAATAGATAATGGCACCAACACCTCTAAATACACAAGCACCTAATATACTTAACAGGGGCCCATTCTGTTTATATTTTGGATTTTTGTAATCCTATCCTCTGACTTCTTTTTTTTTTTTTTTGATTAAACAAATGCTTTATTAACTTCTGGTTTACATCATTCATTTCCACCAGATTATGAGTTACATTTTCCCCCCATTTTTTCCCTACCCACCACCCCAGAATAGCAGTCCCACTAGATATCCCCTCATCCAATCTGCTCTCTCCCATATCTTCTCCCATACCCCCTTCGACTTTGCCATTAGGGCAAGGTGAATCTCTGAGCCCCACTGCCTGGACATCTTATGAAACATTTAATTTTAAAACTTTGATTTTCAGATCCGATTCCCTTCCTCCCTTGTCACCCACTCCCTCTGAGAAGATAAGCAATTCAGTATGTGTTGTACATGTATATCTATGCGAAACATTACCATAGTAGATATATTGTAAAAGACTGCTTATATTTCCCTCCCACCTGTCTCACCTCCCACCTGGTCCATTCCCTACTTTGATCCTGTCCCTCTTTGATAGTGGGTACTTCTAACCTCCCCTCTCCCCAGAATGCCCTCCCCTCCATCATCCCCTCTCATCCCCCTTTCCCCTACTCAGGAGAGTGAGTGAGGGTAAGATATTCCATTTAGTATGTATGTGATTCTCTCCTTGAGCCAACTTCAATGAGAATATGCTTTTGCCTTTTTGCCTTCCTGTTCTTCCCCTCCCCTGCAACTACTTCCCCTTGCCTCTTCTACATGAGATAGTTTTCCCTACCCTGTCTCTCTCCATCTCCTCTTGCCACTTTCCTCTCTCACCTCTTGACTTCACCCCTTAAGAATGATCCCTTCCTTGCAGCGTCAGTAGTGGCTCTAGCTCCTGGTCTTCAAACTGTAGGAAGATCCAGCAATCAGTCTGGGGGTTAATCGCTTTTGCTTTAAACTGCCTGGATCTGGATTGTGGTCTGGGGGGGAAGTTTGGGGTGGGTATCCAACTTGCCAGAGTGGGTGGAGGCTTTACAGAGGCCACCCAACTGGCAGAAGTTGTGAAGACCCCACATTGCTCCCCTGTCTGGTGGCAGAGTCCCACTGTGGCAACAAGCCCCAAAATCAAGTAATTAAGTGGCAATATGCCTAGGCAAACGAAACAAAATAAACAGAAAAGTTCAATATTGGACTCCTATTTTAGGGGCAAAGAGGCTCAAAGCATGGAGGAGGACTGTGAGGTCAGAACTCCTGCACCAAAAGCCCCAAATGAAAATACAAGCTGGCTACAGGCCATAGAGGACCTTAAGAAGCAGATAAGAGAAGTGGGGAAAATTTGGGAAGAGAAATGAAAAAGATGCAAGAAAAGTATGAAATGACAGTCAACACCCTGACTGAGGAAAATAACACCTTAAAAAATAGACTAACTCAAATGGCAAAAGAGGCTCAGAAAGGCAATGAGGAGAAGAATGCCTTAAAAAGTCGAATTTGCCAGATGGGAAAAGAATCTCAAAAGCTCACTGAGGAGATTCATTCCTTCAGAGTTAGACTGGAGCAAATGGAAGCTAGTGACTTCATGAGAAATCAAGATGCTGTTAAACAGATCCAAACAAATGAAAGAATAGAAGGCAATGTGAAATATCTCATGGGAAAAACCACTGACCTGGAAAATAGATCCAGGAGAGACAATTTAAAAATTATTGGACTACCTGAAAGCCATGATCAAAGAAAGAACCTAGAAATCACCCTTCAAGAAATTCTCAAGGAAAACTGCCCTGATGTTTTAGATCCAGAGGGCAAAATAGAGGTTGAAAGAATCCACAGATCACCTCCTGAAAAAGATCCCAAAAAGAAAACTCCCAGGAATATTATAGCCAGGTTCCAGAATCCCCAGATCAAGGAGAAAATACTACAAGCAGCCAGGAAGAAACAATTTCAATATTGTGGAAACACAATCAGAATAGCCCAGGACCTGGCAGCTTCTACACTGAGGGATCGAAGGGCATGGAATACGATATTCCAGAAGGCAAAAGAGCTGGGAATGAACCCAAGGGTCACCTACCCAGCAAAACTGAGTATCTTGCTTCAGGGGAAAATATGGTCATTCAGTGGAATAGAGGACTTTCAAGCATTCTTGATGAAAAAACCAGAGTTGAATAGAAAATTTGACATTCAGACACAAGAAGCAAGAGATGCCTGAGAAGGTAATCAAGGAAAAGAAATCAAAAGGAACTTATCAAAGTTGGACTATTTACAGTCCTACATGTAAAAACAATAACTGTGTTTGATGAAACCTTTCTCATTATGAAAATAATTGAAGAAGGGTCCATGGCATATGTTCACAGGTATACATGGATAGAGGGCACAGGTTTAATTTGATGGGAAGGGATGATTATTATTTTTTTTGGAGGGCAATTGGGGTTGGGTGACTTGCCCAGGTTCATGTGGCTGGGTTTTTGTTTGTGTGTTGGGTGTCTGGGGCCGGATCCGAGCTCGGGTCCTTCTGGCTCTGGGGCTGGCTCTCTGCTCGCTGCGCCACCTATCCTCTGACTTCTAATGAGGTAATTTTTTCTCTCTGTAATCATATTGCATCATTTACAGCTAAAAATGGAAATTTTAAAGATGCCTTTTCTTTTCTGAAGCGTGATAGTTGGCTTGCATAGGGAAAGAGTTCTTGTCCTTACCTTTTATATTATCCAATATATTCAGAAAGTTGAAACAATGCTGACTTTGTATGAACACCTAATAAAGATTTCATTTTGATTTATGACTACAACAATATGAAAGAAATGCACTACTGAGTTCTAGTACAAAGTTCTCTTTGTCAGTGATGTCAAGAGGATTTTCTTTTCTGCAGAGGAAGAGGGATGCAGGACATTGGATAGGCATTGCTTATACAGTAGAATTTATGAGTTTAGCCATAAGCTGAAAGGTATACTACAAACACCTCTAACTTTGAATCAATTACCTATTTTAAATTTGTCATCTATTTATCTTGAAATTTCACGAGCCTATTTATATATATCCTGTTAATAGAAATTACATAATGCATGTTTATTGTACATATATGTATAGACATACACATCATGTATATATTACCCACATACCCACATATACACATGCATATGTATGTATACATACATGCATGTATATGTAATGTTGTTGGTGTCCAGTCATTGTCCAATTATTTTTCAGTTATGTCTGACTTTTGGTGACCCCATTTATGGTTTTCTTGGTAAAGATACTGGAGTGGTTTGCCATTTCCTCTTCCACCTCATGTTATAGATGAGGAACTAAGGAAATAAAGCATTAAGTGACTTGCCCAGGGTCACACAGTGGTAAGTATTTGAGCCTAGATTTGAACTCAGGTCTTCCTGACTGCACTCTACCACTGTGCCACCTAGCATATGTCTCTATTTATCAAGTGATCTATCATCTGTTTCTAGTAAAAGAAACATGAAAAAAGCTTTGAATTAAGAAATCCAAATACATTTTGTTTTAAATTTGACCAAGTTATAGTAAATTAAGTTATATAAATTAACTGCAACTGGCTTTCTAAATGGCTATTATTTTTTGAACTTAAAATATGCCTTCCTTTTTATCCTTTTTGGATATCATCAGGCTTTCAGAGTGAGAAAATATTTCTTCCTCTTCAAATCAAAGAGACTAATGAAAAATAGATGTTATGACTGTAGCAGAATCTATCTTACATTAAGATAAGGATATCTCAGAAATTTCTTGTAAAAATAATTTAAAGCCCAAGAAACTAAATCTTGCCAAGCATGGGAGAAGGGACCCAATATTTTGTTTTGCTTTGGGTGGACTATTGAATTCTTTGTTCACGTTTGTATACAATTAAGTAATCTGTCTATAGCTTTTAGCTGAAGTAAGTTGATAATTATTAAATTCTCAGCATGAGACTATCTTAACTGTCTGTCAGATGTTTCCTTGTAAACTTATGGATCATTCTATACTCTCATAGAGAGAATGAGGAGAAAGTTAAAGGGAGAAGAGAATAGCAGTATTTGCCTCTCAGGATCTATTTCAGTCTCTTTCCAAGTCACTCTCACTAAGGACACAAATGACCACACAGCAGGACACCAATTCAGAATCTGTGCTTGAACAAATTGCCCCCTGAAATTTCTCCCATGTGCTTTGACAGGATCTGAATTTTCTTAGCCTCTTTGGGAGTATGGTCTAAACTTTATGTTGTCTATAAGTGAGAGATGTGATATTATTGTGAAAACTTTGGTTCTGCTGAAAAGGCTCCCATATTGTAGGAACATAGTTGCAATAATTTGACTTGTGTGATTCCAACCGTGGGATAAAAATATTGTCTCTGACTGGCAAATCTGATTAGGGGAAAAAATAGTTTTTGGAAATGTCTTAATACTAGGAATTGATTGTGTTTTCTTCTAAAACTCAAGATAAACTAAAAAATGCTTGGAATTACTTTTGTCTTGCCAGGTAATTGACATTTAGGATTGGTAAAATATAATATTAATTATAGGTAGTTACATTGAAATCCTACTCTCATGCTTTATCATGGGAATAGAGGTGAATATGGGTATTTGAAGGATATGCCACTGTAGTTGTCTAAGCTCTGGCAGATCTTATTAAGAAAACAAAAACCTCTGAGTCTTGGCTCAATTATGGGATGTATACTTTTGACCAAGGATCACTATAAATAAGTCTAAAGGACTAATAAGTAGGTTGACTCAAAAGTGAAAATTATCTTTATTTATCAACTCTTTTATAAATTTACCCATTCAGTTTTTCATTTATGTATTCATTTATAAATTTATTCATTAATTTATTTATCTATTTAATTGATTTAGTTTTTTATTTATTAAAAAATAAATTTGTTAATTTATTTGCCTAAATTGTAGAGGGATGATAATCTACATGGCTGGAGAAAATTCCAACAATGATGAAACTACAGATTCTTATAAACTACAATGTATATGTTTTACTTTTTTTTTCTTTTTTTTAAACAAATGCTTTATTAAATTCTGTTTTACATCATTCATTTCCGCCAGATTTTGAGTTACATTTTCCCCCCATTATTCCCCTACCCAACCTCCCAGAATAGTAATCCCACAAGATATCACTTCCTCCAATCTGCTCTCTCCCATACCTTCTCCCATACCCCCATCGACTTTTCCATTAGAGGAAGGTGAGTCTTTGTATCCCAATGCCTGCACATCTTATCTCCCTATTACAAGCAAAAGAGTATTAATAATAGTATTTATATATATTTGAAACATTTAATGTTACGACCTCAAATTTCAGATCCATTTCCTTCCTCCTTTGTCACCCATTCCCTCTTGGGAGATAAGTAATTCAGTATATGTTGTACATGTCTAGCTATGCAAAACATTATCATAGTAGATATATTGTACAAGGCTGCTTATAATTCCCTCCCACTCATCCCACCCCCCACCTGGTCCATTCCCTACATGATCCTGTCCCTCTTTTATAGTGGGTATTTCCAACCTCCCCTCACCCCAAGGATGCCCTCCCATCCATCATCCCTCCTCCCATCCCCCTTCCCCCCATCCTGCTGCAGGTTGAGATATCCCATTTAGTTTGTATGTCATTTTCTCCCTGAACCAAATTCAATGTGAATGTGGTTTTGCCTTTTAAGCCTTCCTTATTCTCTCCCTCTTTTGCAACCACTTCCCCTTGCTTCTTCTGCATGGGATAGTTTACACTACCCTGTCTCTCCCCATCTCCTCTTGCCACTTTCCTCTCTCACCGCATAATTTCATCCCTTGAGTATTCTCCCTTCCCAACAAATTCAACCTATGCCCTCTATCCATATATAACTGTAACCATATACACACACATTCACATATGTATTCATATGACCACATACCCTTCTTCCATTATTTTCATAGTGAGAAAGATATCATCAGTCACAGTTATTGCTTTTCCATATAGGAATGTAAATAGTTCAACTTTGATAAGTTCCTTTGATTTCTTTTCCCTGATTACCTTCTCAGGCATCTCTTGCTTCTTGTGTCTGGATGTCAAATTTTCTATTCAACTCTGGTTTTTTCCTCAAGAATGCTTGAAAGTCCTCTATTCCACTGAATGACCATATTTTCCCCTGAAACAAAATACTCAGTTTTGCTGGGTAGGTGACCCTTGGGTTCATTCCTAGTTCTTTTGCCCTCTTGAATATCATATTCCATGCCCTTCAATCCCTCAGTGTAGAAGCTGCCAGGTCCTGGGCTATTCTGATTGTGTTTCCACAATATTGAAATTGTTTCTTCCTGGCTACTTGTAGTATTTTCTCCTTGATCTGGGGATTCTGGAACCTGGCTATATTATTCCTGGGAGTTTTCTTTTTGGGATCTTTTTCAGGAGGTGATTGGTGGATCCTTTCAACCTCTATTTTGCCCTCTGGGTCTAAAACATCAGGGCAATTTTCCTTGAGAATTTCTTGAAGGGTGATTTCTAGGTTCTTTCCTTTGATCATGGCTTTCAGGTAGTCCAATAATTTTTAAATTGTCTCTCCTGGATCTATTCTCCAGGTCAGTGGTTTTTCCCATGAGATATTTCACATTGCCTTCTATTCTTTCATTTGTTTGGATCTGCTTAACAGCATCTTGATTTCTCATAAAGTCATTAGCTTCATTTGCTCCAGTCTAACTCTGAAGGAATGAATCTCCTCAGTGAGCTTTTGAGATTCTTTTTCCATCTGGCAAATTCGGATTTTTAAGGCATTCTTCTCCTCATTGCCCTTTTGGACCTCCTTTGCCATTTGAGTTAGTCTATTTTTTAAGGTGTTGTTTTCCTCAGTCAGGCTGTTGACCTCATTTCATACTTTTCCTGCATCCTTCTCATTTCTCTTTCCAATTTTTCCTCCACTTCTCTTATTTGATTTTTAAAGTCCTTCTTAAGGTCCTCTATGGCCTGCAACCCGCTCATGTTTTCCCCTGGGGCTTTTGGAGCAGGACTTCTGACCTCACAGTCCTTTTCCTGCTCTATGCCCCCAAAATAGGAGTCTAGGGTTGCATTTTTCTGTTTCCTTTGCCTTGCATGTTGCCACTTAATTACTTGACTTTTGGGCTTGTTGCCACACTATGGCTTTAAGGCCAGATAGAGGAATTTTCATCCCGAACATGTGGGGGGCAACTTCCGTTTCTGGCAAGCTGTAAACCCACCCACGACTTCCACCCTACATCACAATCCAGATCCAGGGAGGTTAAAGCAAGAGCGATTACCCCCCAAGACTGATCACTGGATCTCCCTACAAATTTGCAGGCTGGGAGCGGGAGCTGCCTCTGAAAACTACAAAATGGCGTTTGTCCTCAGCGGCTTCTAGCCCCCAGGGGAGGGAGCCAACACATTCCCTAATACCAGTCCCAAAGTCCATAGGACACTAACCTCTTACTTTGTCCCAGGCAAGTTTATGTTGATAATTCTGGAGTTGCCACAGCTCCTGGTATTCTGGGGTCCCTCCAGCTGGCTGCTGGCCTTGCCGCCCTGGGGCTAAAACCTCGGCTCATGGGGACCTGGCCTCGGCTCGGCTCCTGCGCTCTGCGTGCTGCACGCTGCCAGGTCCCAGACCACTGTGCTGGTCTTTCCTGCAGGGCTGCTGGGCTGTCCTCAGCGGGAGTTTAGCTTCTCTGTGTCGTTCTGTGGGTGCTGGGGATCCAGAAGTTGTTCAGAGTCCCCTTTTACATCGTTTGGGCGGAATGTGGGAGCAGAGTGCCTTGGATGAGCTGTTTCTACTCCACCATCTTGGCTCTGCCCCCCCTGCCCCTCATTTCTTATAGCACAATAGTATTCCATTACCTTCATATACTACAATTTGTTTAGCCATTCCCCCAATTGATGGGCATTCCTTTGATTTCCAATTCTTTGCTATCACAAAAAAGCTGCTATAAATATTTTTGTGTATATGGGTCCTTTTCCCACTTGTATGATCTCTTTCAGGTATAGCCCTAGATGTGGTATTGCTGGGTCAGAGTATGCACTTATGGGGCGGCTAGGTGGCGCAGTGAGTAGAGTGCCGGCCCTGGAGTCAGAAGGACCTGAGTTCGGATCCGGCCTCAGACACTTAACACACACACAAACAAAAAAAAAACCTAGCCGTGTGACCTTGGGCAAGTTACTTAACCCCAACTGCCCTCCAAAAAGCAAAAAAAAAAAAAAAGAATATGCACTTATTTATAGCCTTTTGGGCATTGTTCCAAATTGCTCTCCAGAATGGCTGGATCAATTCACAACTCCAGCAACAATGCATTAGTGTTTCAATTACCTTCTTCTCCAGCATTTGTCATTTTCTTGTTTTGTCATGTTAGCCAATCTGGCAGGTAAGATGTGGTACCTATGAGCTGTTTTGATTTGCATTTCTCTAATCAATAGTGATTTAAAGCATTTTTATATGATTATAGATATCTTTAATTTCTTCTTCCAAAAGCAGCCTGTTCATATTCCTTGACCATTTATCAGTTGGGGAATGACTTGTATTCTCATAAATTTGACTCAATTCTCTGTGTATTTTAGAAATGAGGCCTTTATCAGAGACACTAATTATAAAAATACTTCCCTAATTTTCCACTTTCCTCCTAATCTTGGTTACATTGGCTTTATTTGTACAAAAACTTTTCAATTTGATGTAATCAAAATTATCCATTTTGTATTTTATAATGCTTTCTATCTCTTGTTTGGTCATAAATTCATCCCTTCTCCATAAAACTGACAGGTAAACTATTCCTTGTTCTCCTAGATTGCTTATAGAATCAACATTTATATCTAAATCTTGAGCCCATTTTGACTTTATTTTGGTATATGGTGTAAGATATTGTTCTATGCCCAGTTTTTGCCATACTATTTTCCAGTTTTCCCAGCAGTTTTGGTCAATTGGTGAGTTCTTATCCCAGAAGCTGGAGTCTTTGGGTTTATCAAACAGTACATCACTATAGTCATTGACTACTCTGTCTTCTGTACCTAATCTTGTCCACCACTCTATTTCTTAGCCAGTACCAAGTAGTTTTGAAGACTGCTGCTTTATAATACAATTTAAAATCTGGTATGGTGAGACCACCTTCCCTAGCATTTCATTTATTCCCTTGATATTATGAACCTTTTGTTCTTCCAGATTAATTTTGTTATTATTTTTTCTATCTCTATAAATTATTTTTTGGTAGTTTGGTATGGCACTAAACAGGTAAACTAATTTAGATAAAATTGTCGTTTTATTATATTAGCTCACCTAAACATGAGCAACTGATATCGTTGTGATGGTTGGGTTTGTTCTGGTGCAGCCAGGTGCTCTGAGCTATGTGCTTTATGCTCCCCCTGCCTGGCTCAACAAATCCTTCCCGTGGATTTTCCAGGTTGTTATTAGCTAGAAATCTGCTGCACTCTGTCTCCTAATGGATTCTGCCACTCTAAAATTTGTTCAGAGTCACTTTTTAGAGGTAACTGAAGGAATTTATAGGAGAGATCAGTTGAGTTCCTGCTTTTACTCTACCATCTGGCTCCATCACACCCCTCAACCCCATTGTGCCCCTATTCTTCCTCTCCCTTCCCCCTTCTCCATGTGCATTTCTCACCTACTCTTGTTTTTTTTTACATCATCCCAACATAACTCACTCATGTGCCTTCTATCCATGTAGCCTTTTTCTAATTGCCCTAATGATGACAAAGTTTTTAAGATAGTATCATCTTGCCATATAGAAAGGTAAACAGTTTGCATAAACTTATTGTGTCTCATGATTTCTCTTTCATGTTTACTTTTTTGTGTTTCTCTTGAGTCTTGCATTTTGAATTCAAATGTTTTGTTCAGAAGTTATACTTTCATAAGGAATGTTTGAAAGTCCTCTATTTCATTAAATATCCATTTTTTCCTTTGAAGTATTATACTTAGTTTTGTTGTGTAGGTTATTTTGGGTTGTAATCCTATCATTTTTGTCTTCTAAAATATCATATTCTAAGCCTTTTATGCCTTTAATGTGGTAAGTGCTTAATCTTGTGTGATCCTGACTGAATTTGTGATATTTAAATGGTTTCTTTCTGACTACTTGAAGTATTTTCTGTTTGACCTGTGAGCTCTGGAATTTGGCTATAATATTCCTGGAAGTTTTCATTTTGGGAACTCTTTCAGGTAGTAATCAGTGAATTTTCTCCATTTTTATTTTCCCATCTGATTTTACATTATTTGTGTAGGGTTTTTTAAAAAATATAATTTCTTAAAATATGTCTAGGCTCTTTCCTTGATTATAGCTTTTAGGCAACTCAATAATTCTTAAATGATCTATTTTTAAGTCATTTGCTTTACTGATAAGATATTTCATATTTTCTTCTATTTTTCATTCTTTTGATTTTATGTTATTGTTTCTTGATGCTTATAGAGTCATTAGCTTTCACTTGCCTAATTCTAATTAATAAGGAATAATTTTCCTCAGTGAACATTTGCACCTTTTTTCAATTTGGCCAAATTTTCTTTTTGAGGATTTATTTTCATCAGTGAAATTTTGTACCTATTTCATCCTTTAGTCAGTTCTGACTTGTAATGGGTTAATTTTCTTAAGACTATGTTGTGCCTCTTTGAACAAGTTGTTAATTTTCTCTTTTCTCGCTCTTATTTCTTTAGCCATCTTTTCCTCTACCACTTTTATTTGGTTTTTAAAATCATTTTTAGCTCTTGAAGAAGTTCTTGTTTGACTTGTATCCAACTCACTATTTTCCTTAATGCTTTGCTTATACCTGTTTTGACATTATTGTCTTTTTCTGAGTTTGTGTTTTGATCTTCTGCTATAGGACTATAAATTTTGAAGATCTTCCCTGCCCCTAGGTTAAGTGCACCTGGAACCTGTGGTGGGAAGCTTGTTTTTCAGGAACACCCACACCTTGGTGCTTTGTGAATGGGCAGTTGATCAAGAGGGTTGTTACATTCTCTGACCCAGGAGAAGGCTATATAATCCCTGATGTGGATCTTTGTTTTGGGGCTCACTTTGAGAAGTGTTGTATGATTTGACCAGACGAGACTCTGGGCAGCTGTTGAGAGACTCCCAGCTTTGAAAAACCCAGATATTAATTCTTCCCTCTCTGGTAACTGTGATTTGATATGGATGTAATGGTTGGATAGTTGGAGGCCTGTCTGCTTTAAATATTTGTCTGTGTACTCTGAAGTTCAGGGTGCTGACCTTTTTCCCCTGCACTAGGTAAAGGATATATGTTTGATTGATTAAAGCAAGATTGTTAACCCATTTTGAGTTGCTTTCCTTTAGAAAAACAGATCTAAGAACCTGTGTTGGCAGCCACCCTAGGTATGCTGGGGTGTTTGCTGCTCCATCTTCCCTATTACCATAGTAGGTTTTTTGGTCAGTTTTTTTCTTATTCTTGTTTGCTCACTTTCCAAATCTACTTATTTACTTTTAATTTATGTTAAAGTTGGGCTTTCTTCCTGTCATGTGTCAGGGTTAAGGTTAGTTTCATGCTTTTTTTCTGCATTGCTGTTTTCAGAGATAGTTCCGGGCACTTGAAATGTTTTGGTACTTTCAAGATTAACTGATCAGAGGAAAAATGTGATCCCTGCTCTCCTGATCTGTACCTCAGTCCTTACCAAGGAATGGCTCCAAATCCCTTTACATTATGATCTGTTCTGCTTCCCAGGGCCCCTTCTCCCCTATGACTGAAAGTGCCCATCCCTGCCCTTGAACTGTGACCTGGAAGTGTGTATAAGTGTAATGGCAAGCAAAGAAATACTTAACACCTTGTTTCAGCTATTTAATTATTTAGCACCTTGTTTTAGTTTCAAGTTTGTTGTTTTTTTTAAGCCTTGCCCATGGTTATATCAAGTCTTTGTTAAGAAACAGAACTTGTGAACCCTACAACTTGTGGACCCCAGAACTTGTGAATTGCTGTTGCTGATGCAACAGGAAGGGACAGAACAGGGAAGAGATTGATTAATTAATTAATTAATAATTAAAGGAGAAGACCAAGCTGGGAAAGAGAAAAACTGAGAAAAGAGTGCTTATGGTGGCAGAATTGAAAAGGGAAACTTTGTGGTGGCCAGGCACTCTGTTTGTATGTTGTATTCAAGTTGATTTTTGTTTGCTATACTTTGTACAGAAGCTGTGGGATCTTATTGGAAGTCCTGAAAGAGGAATTTCTTTCTTTCTTTCTTTCTTTCTTTCTTTCTTTCTTTCTTTCTTTCTTTCTTTCTTTCTTTCTTTCTTTCTTCCTTTCTTTTTCTTTTTTTAGCTTTTTGGAGGGCAGTTGGGGTTAAATAACTTGCCCAAAGTCACACAGATAGTTTTTCTGTTAAGTATGTGAGGCCAGATTTAAACTCAGGTCCTCCTGACTCCAGGGCCCATGCTCTATTCACTGTGCCACCCAGCGGTCCCTAACTGAAAGAGGATTTTCTTGTAGTCAGTTTACAGACGTCCTAGAGGAGGGATTTGGAGGTCCTGGGACTGTACTGACAATTTGTGTTGAATTCTTAGACCCTATATGTAGATCTCTGTTGATTTCACAGGCAGATAGTGAATTGATGATGGTGCTATGTGTGTGAGTTTTGTTTTGGCTCTGTTGAGCTTTGTCTTCTCAGAGTCAGAAATTTCAAAGGACTTGAGGTGGAATGGACACTGTGAGCTTCAATATGGAACTGAATGGGGAACTGGATGAGGAGATGGACAAGGAACTAGATGAGGAGCTGAGAGCTGCCTACCTATGAATCCAGGTGATGATTGAGTATATTCAGGCAGGAGCAGGACCCATGGAAGAGGGACCATGGAATCTGAGAGCCCACCTTGAGTCAAGACGAAAAAATCTCTCCTTGGTTACTTAGTGCTGCCTGAGAAGACCATGATTAACTGTGGCTTAGGAGTGGGAGAACTTTATACTCTATACTTTGTACCTCTTAAGGATGATTGAATTAAGTAAGGATGATTGGAAACTAAGCTCTAAGAAGAAAGAAGACCTTTTTTTTGACTGAGAGATTAAGACAATGTGACCTAGGGGTGGGGACCTTTGACCTTTGTACTTTGTGTCCCCTTAGGAGGCTTACTCCTTAAGGATTATTAAGTTAAGGATTTACTGAATGATATCTTTTGTATAAAACTATGTGGCCACTTTGATGAAAACCATGTGGCCACTTTAGTAATAATTCGTTATGTTATAACATTGTGAACGCTGTACTTTAGTTTCTGTGAATGTCTTACTTTAATTTACTGCTGAATAAATAGGGAGTTCACTATCCTATGTAATCAGAACCTTAAAGCTGTTCATAGCAACAGTCCTCTGGAAAGCTGTTCATGCTTGGCTTTACAATAAGCAAAAGAAATGCTAAACAGTATCCAGTCCTGGGTCCAGTGCTAACACAGACAGCCTGTAATATCTTTTTAAACTGTTGCTAGATCCCCTTCTAGCCTAAAGGCTCCTAAAGCTATCATCGCTTCTATCACCACTACTAAGTTCCACCATTGGTGTTGCACACTCATGAATTCTGAACCACTCTCCACCCCAGTGTCACAGATCTCTCTTTCTTCAAATCTTCAAAGTTGTCCCTGCCACTCAAGCATTCGATTTGAAGCATTTTCAAGTTGTTTGGAGGGGAATGTTGGGAAAGATTGGCTAGTAGATTCCTCTACACTACCATCTTTCCTCCACCCCCAGAAGTCCCCAAAAAATAGATTTTAAGCATGCACAAAAATAATTCTCTTTGAGGTACCAAAGAATGGGAGTCTGAAGGGGTGCCCATGAATTGGGGAATGGCTGATGAAGTTAGAATGTATAAATGTATTGGAATGTTACTATGCTAAACTCTTAGCAGAGTAATGACTAACCACAATTCCAAAGTACTACTGATGAAAAAATGCTACCCTCTTCCTGAAAGTAAATGACTTATAATGAAGAATGAGATAGATGTTTTCTTAAACTTAACCAATATGATAAATGGAATTTTGATTGACTATACATATTTGCAATGGATTTTGCTTGTCTTATAGTCTGAATTGATAGTGGGGGTGCAGTTTGGGATGAGAGAGTGAAAAGGTAGAATTTGGCTGACTAAAGTAATTTTAGAAAAAAATTTTAATAATAGGATCATTGATTTGGAACCAGAAAGGTCATCTAATCACATTGATAAGGAAATTGAGGAACAGAGAGATGAAATGACTTGATCAGAAAAGGTCACCAAGATGTTCAGCAGCAGATCCAAGATTCACCTGCAGCCTCTAAATTCAAATTCAGATTCTGTTGAATCACAATTCCTCCAAAAAAGGAGTCCCTTAACAATAATAGTCTGGTTAGAGAGAAGGGGGAATGAAAACTCACAGTGCTTAAAATAAGCTAAAACAATGATTCAGGAAATTCTTTTCCTGGACTTTACATAATTTAATTAAATTTAAATATAGTAAAAGGGCAAAGCATTGTTACTCAAAGGATCATTTCAATATTTTGAGCTATTGAGTAAGCCAGAAGACAAACAAGAGACAAAAAAAAAAAAACACCTTTTTGTTTATCTTAATAAGATTTTCCATTTAAACAAGGTCTCATTGTTTATTTCCCATTGTGAGTAAAATCTAGGCTTTTCTACTAATTAACTGACATTTTAATATTTACTGTTACCAAACTTGAAGAATGACTTCATTTAGTGATTATTTAACAAATTACCTTTATTTCAGCTTTTGTGCTCTTTCCCCAATCCCCACTCTTCCTCATCTCAACTTCTGAATATTTTAAAAAGGTGAGACAAATTATTAGCTCTGTCCTTCAAAAAATCTGCTTTATGTGGACTCACTGATATTAACCAGCTCTGCAGAAAATGCTTTTGGGCTTTGTGGGGGAGACAGGAGTTGGGAAGATGGGGATAAAGAATGGAGAATAACTTTCTATTTCTGCTTTGGACACCTATCATACTTTTGGATGAAGTCAGAGGTCTGATAATGTGAGAGAGAGGGGGACCATAAGAATCAGCCATAAACTTCTGGGGGGCCAGAAGTTTCAGCCATAAAAAAAAATGAAGTGATTACAATTCTAAGAGGTATCAAAATGCACACTTAAATATAAGTGTTTAATTTGGACCAGAAAAACAAACACTTCCTACACATGCTTGAAAGTTTTTAATGTTTGATCTAAAAGTATAGAATAATTTTTTTCATCTTTCTGGTTAATTTAATATGGGCATTGAATACTGTCAAAATTTTGACCACAGGACCTATAATAAATTAGGAGTAATACTGAAACCTCTGCCTCCTTTTGCCCAGAGATATCTCTGTCCATACCTTAATTGCTGAGTTAATATAATCCTTTTCCTTTGTTGTTTTTTGGGGGGTAAGGGTAGGGGAACCTGGAAAATAAGTATTTGGAAAATAAAACTCATTTTTCACTGTTTAATATTATGTTTTTTGCTTTTTGTTTAATATCTTCTTTCAATGGAAAATAAACTGCCTGAGGACAGGAATGTTCTTCTTTTTCCTATTTTTTATTTGTATACCAAACAAAAATTTGTCTTTTAATAAGTTCTTATAAGTTGATTTATTGTAAATCCTTTTTTTAAAATGAAATCATCATGATCACAACTTCCTTACTAAAATTATAAATGGAAATGCATGTGGATATTTAAAAAAAATTGTCCCTGGGCTATATCTAAAATAAAACCTCATTTTTCTTATTGGACACTGAATAAGGAAGTGCCCTTGATCACCTCCTCAGAATTTCCTCAAGACATCAATTCAAATTCTCACTCAAGGGGCATAACAACTCAAGTACAACCTCACCATGAAATCTGGATAAGCCCACTTGCAGTGTGACCAGGTTACAGTTCTTATGAAACCATTCTGGAAGAAGAGACAAAGAAGAAAGGGGAGGGGAGGAGTGGAATAGTGAAAAAAATTAAATGACGTGTTCCCATGCCAGAGACTTTGGGGACTTTGATATTTCTCATTCATTCTGCCCAGATAGAATGTTGTGTACTGATTTAACAATCTTGATGCTAGGCTAGGTTTTTTCATTCCTGATATAGAAGGTCAATGTTCTCCTAGACCTTGGGCAACTCTCATACTTACCACAAGCAAAGAAAAACTCTTATCTGAGCAAACATGACTTCTTGGGATAATCAACAAAGTAATCAATTAATAAGCATTTCTTTAGGGCTTATTATATGCCAGGTACAATGCAAAGTGCTAGAGATACCAATACAAAGAATGAAATAATCTGTGCTCTCAAGGATTTTTCTTTCTAATGTGAATAAGCTATTATCCCAACTTAACTTTCTTCTGGTAGACTCCAGGACCAGGGTCACAACTTGGTATATCTGGATAAGGCTGGATGTACCATTTTCCATCACTGTGATTTAAGATGGGGAAAGGCTGATTGCTAGGAGCCATTGTTTTGGGGAGTATTTGCTCTTAATGAATTTTTGTGAGAACACAATACTTGCCATTTTAAGTAAATTGCTTTTTTTCCCCACTATGATTTGTCATTCATGTAATTTATAGTGAAACCATAGTCATTTAGAGGGGGATTCAGAGGCAGATGGAAGCTCATAGCCTCATTATTAGTAGTTTAAAACCAAAGTCCAATGGATTCTGTGGATTACAGTTTGGCCCCTTCATTAAACTTGGGAGAAAAAAAAATTTAAAGTTAAGCCATTTAATTTTGTAGATTTTTATATATTTGTTCTCTTAAAAACATAATTAAAATGTGTAATATACATAAATTAGATTTATACCTTTGAAATGCTAATTATTTCCTTTTTTAATTGAATTATTTTCCATCAAAATAATTTTTAAGATGATTTAACTAGCCCACATCTGTCCTATATTATGTATTAAAGGTTCATACTACCCAAAAATTATCAGGAGTTTTGGGGTAGAAGCTTTTCTCCTAAATTCATTGATCACATTGAAACAGGAAAATAGTTTCTACAACATATCTTACATTGATTCCTAACTCACCTCATCTCACATATCCAATAATTTGCCAAAACTACATGTTGCTACCTCTATAACATTTCCCCCTTCAACTTCTCTACTCATATAATGACTACCATAGTTTGGTCTCTTTATGAACTTTCTCTTAGATTATTGCAACAACTGCCTAATTGGTTTCCTTACATAAAGCCTCTGTCCATTACAGTCCTTAAATGCAGAATTAATCATGTCATAATTCCAGTCAACAAACTCAAGTGACTTCACATTGCCTCTAGGGAGAAAAACATAGTCTATACTTAGTTTATGAAGCCCCTCAAAACTTGATCCACACATTTCATCTCCCCTCTCTGGGCCTGTGCATTGGTCATCCTCCATTTCTGGAATGTACTCTGACCTTATCACCACCTAATACATTCTCTCAAGATACAGTTCAAGCATTATTTCCTGCATGAAACTTCTGTTTACCCTGGCTACCAGTACCCTCATTCTCAGCATTTATCTCTTTATAGATATGTCACACACACACACACACACACACATACACACACACACACACACACACACACATATTTCCCTCCCATTAGAATGTAAGCAATTTATAAGTAGAAAGTGTTTTATTTTTTGTATTTATATTCCCAGTACTACAAACACACACACACACACACACACACACCACCTGACACACAGTAGATGCTTAATGAAAAACTTGTCTATTAATAGAGCATGTGAAAATCCTCCAGGAAGTATAAAAAGTATCCTTTTCTTCTATACCCTCTTGGCAATCTGGCACATGTAGGCTGTTGAGCACAATGAGTAGAACAAATCAATTTTAAAGGAAGTTATTCCGAAATTAGTTATTGCTAAAAAATTAAAAATAGAAAAACATATACAGGCAGAGCCAAGATAGCGGAGTAGAAACAGCTCATCCAAGCCACTCTGCCCCCAGATTCCCCCCAAACGATGTAAAAGGGGACTCTGAACAACTTCTGGAGCCCCAGCACCCACAGAATGACACAGAGAAGCTAAACTCCCGCTGAGGACAGCCCAGCAGCCCTGCAGGAAGGACCAGCGCAGTGGTCTGGGACTTGGCAGCGTGCAGCGCGCAGAACGCAGGAGCCCAGCCAAGCCTAGCCCAGGTCCGAAATGAGCCGAGGTTTTAGCCCCAGGGCGGCAGGGCCAGCAGCCAGCTGGAGGGACCCCAGAACACCAGGAGCTGTGGCGACTCCAGAATTATCAACATAGACTTGCCTGGGACAAAGTAAGAGGTTAGTGTCCTATGGACTTTGGGACTGGTATTAGGGAATGTGTTGGCTCCCTCCCCTGGGGGCTAGAAGCCGCTGAGGACAAACGCCATTTTGTAGTTTTCAGAGGCAGCTCCCGCTCCCAGCCTGCAAATTTGTAGGGAGATCCAGCGATCAGTCTTGGGGGTAATCGCTCTTGCTTTAACCTCCCTGGATCTGGATTGTGATCTAGGGTGGAAGTCGTGGGTGGGTTTACAGCTTGCCAGAAACGGAAGCTGCCCCCCACACGTTCGGGATGAAAATTCCTCTATCTGGCCTTAAAGCCATAGTGTGGCAACAAGCCCAAAAGTCAAGTAATTAAGTGGCAACATGCCAAGGCAAAGGAAACAGAAAAATGCAACCCTAGACTCCTATTTTGGGGGCATAGAGCGGAAAAGGACTGTGAGGTCAGAAGTCCTGCTCCAAAAGCCCCAGGGGAAAACATGAAAGGGTTGCAGGCCATAGAGGACCTTAAGAAGGACTTTAAAAATCAAATAAGAGAAGTGGAGGAAAAATTAGAAAGAGAAATGAGAAGGATGCAGGAAAAGCATGAAATGAGGGTCAACAGCCTGACTGAGGAAAACAACACCTTAAAAAATAGACTAACTCAAATGGCAAAGGAGGCCCAAAGGGCAATGAGGAGAAGAATGCCTTAAAAAGTCGAATTTGCCAGATGGAAAAAGAATCTCAAAAGTTCACTGAGGAGATTCATTCCTTCAGAGTTAGACTGGAGCAAATGGAAGCTAATGACTTTATGAGAAATCAAGATGCTGTTAAGCAGATCCAAACAAATGAAAGATTAGAAGGCAATGTGAAATATCTCATGGGAAAAACCACTGACCTGAAAATAGATCCAGGAGAGACAATTTAAAAATTATTGGACTACCTGAAAGCCATGATCAAAGAAAGAACCTAGAAATCACCCTTCAAGAAATTCTCAAGGAAAATTGCCCTGATGTTTTAGATCCAGAGGGCAAATTAGAGGTTGAAAGAATCCACCAATCACCTCCTGAAAAAGATCCCAAAAAGAAAACTCCCAGGAATATTATAGCCAGGTTCCAGAATCCCCAGATCAAGGAGAAAATACTACAAGCAGCCAGGAAGAAACAATTTCAATATTGTGGAAACACAATCAGAATAGCCCAGACCTGGCAGCTTCTACACTGAGGGATCGAAGGGCATGGAATATGATATTCCAGAGGGCAAAAGAACTGGGAATGAACCCAAGGGTCACCTACCCAGCAAAACTGAGTATTTTGTTTCAGGGGAAAATATGGTCATTCAGTGGAATAGAGGACTTTCAAGCATTCTTGAGGAAAAACCAGAATTGAATAGAAAATTTGACATCCAGACACAAGAAGGAAGAGATGCCTGAGAAGGTAATCAGGAAAAGAAATCAAAAGGAACTTATCAAAGTTGAACTATTTACATTCCTATATGGAAAAGCAATAACTGTGACTGATGATATCTTTCTCACTATGAAAATAATGGAAGAAGGGGGTGTGGTCATATGAATACATATGTGAATATGTGTGTATATGGTTACAGTTATATATGGATACAGGGCATAAGTTGAATTTGTTGGGAAGGGAGAATACTCAAGGGATGAAATTATGAGGTGAGAGAGGAAAGTGGCAAGAGGAGATGGGGAGAGACAGGGTAGTGTAAACTATCCCATGCAGAAGAAGCAAGGGGACGTGGTTGCAAAAGAGGGGGAGAATAAGGACGGCTAAAAGGCAAAACCACATTCACATTGAATTTGGTTCAGGGAGAAATGACATACATAGTAAATTGGATATTTCAACCTGCAGCAGGATAGGGGAAGGGGGATGGGAGGAGGGATGATGGATGGAAGGGCATCCTTGGGGTGAGGGGAGGTTGAAGTACCCACTATAAAAGAGGGACAGGATCACGTAGGGAATGGACCAGGTGGGGGGTGGGATGAGTGGGAGGGAATTATAAGCAGCCTTGTACAATATATCTACTATGATAATGTTTTGCATAGCTAGACATGTACAACATATACTGAATTACTTATCTCCCAAGAGGGAATGGGTGACAAGGGAGGAAGAAAATGGATCTGAAATTTGAGGTCGTAACATTAAATGTTTCAAATATATATAAATACTATTATTAATACTCTTTTGCTTGTAATAGGGAGATAAGATGTGCAGGCATTGGGATGCAAAGACTCACCTTCCTCTAATGGAAAAGTCGATGGGGTTATAGGAGAAGGTATGGGAGAGAGCAGATTGGAGGAAGCGATATCTGGTGGGATTACTGTTCTGAGAGGTTGAGTAGGGGAATAATGGGGGGAAAAATGATTGTAACTTAAAATCTGGCGGAAATGAATGATGTAAAACAGAAGTTAATAAAGCAGTTGTTTAAAAAAAAAAGAAATGAGGGGCAGATGGACTTCATAATAACCTGGAGAGACTTATATGAACCGATGCTGAGTGAGAAGAGCAGAACTAGGAGAACATTGTATAAAATTATAGAAACATTGTATCTGTGATGACTAACTTTGATACAGTGGAAGGGTATAAGACAACTCCAAAAGACTCATAATGGAAAAGACTATCCAAATGCAGGGAAAGAATTTGGGAGTCTGAATACAAATTGAAGCAAACTACTTTCTTTCTCTCTCCTTTTTTTCTGTTTTGTTTCTTCTTTCTTGTTGTTCATTCCATTGGTTATAATTCTTCTTTACAACTTGACTAATGTTTAATGTGAAGGTACATGTAGAACCTATATCAGATTGCATGCCCCTTTTGGTGGGGGTGAGGGGCAGGAAGAAGGGGAGGGGGAGAAAATTTGGAACTCAAAAACTTGTGGAACTGAATGTTGTAAACTAAAAGTAAATAAATTTAAAAGGGAAAAAATTAGATGCAGAAAGGAAAGCTTTCATAGTGGTGGGGAAAATGGGTGGTGGGCAACACATGAATGTCATTCTGATTGAAATTGGTTCAAAGAGGGAAATACACACATAAACATACACATATATACATATATGCATGCAAACATATATGTATAACACACACAATAAAAGTCAATTGGGCATATGAATCTGTCTTACCCAATAGGAAAGGAGAAGCAAATAAGAGAAAGTTTGTGTGTGTGTGTGTGTGTGTGTGTGTGTGAGTGTGCGCATGTGTGAAAAAGGCAAGGCTAGAGGTCATATTCTGAAGAGATGGATGAATATCTATACAAAATATAAATTGCCCAGATCAACAGGAGAGGAAAAAGCATACTTAAATAACCCTATCTCAGCAAAATGAATTGAACAAGTCATAGGTGAACTCCCTAAGAAAAAGTTCCCAGGATCAAATATATTTACAAGTGAATTCTACCAAATATTTTAAAAATAATCAATTTCAATGTCATATAAACTACTATTTTAAAAAAGGAAAGAAGTTCTACAGAATTCATATTATGTCACAAATATTGTTTTGATATCTAAACCAGGGAGAACAAAAACAGAGAAAGAAAACTATAGATCAATATCCTTAGTGAATATAGATATAAAGAGTTTAAATAATTACAAGCAAGGATATTATATCATTATGTCATAAAGATCATACATTATGATCAGGTGAATTTTGTAGAAGGAATGCAGGGCCAGTTCAATATTAGGAAAACTATAAGCAAAACTGATCATATAAATAACAAAAATAATACAAATGATATGATCATATCAATAGATGCAGAAAAAAGCTGCTGACAAAATAAAACACCCATTCCTATTAAAAAGAACACGAGAACACATAAGAATTAATGGAAACTTTCTTAAAATGATTAGTTTCTATCTAAATTCAAGATAAACGCATTATTTATAGCAATGATAAACTTGAAGCCTTCTCAATAAGAAAAGATGAAGAGGTGAAACAGAGATATTGATTATCATCTCTATTATTCAATATCATATTAGAAATGATATTGACTAAGAAGACAAGAAAAAGAAATTGAAGGGAAAAATAAGCAAATAGGAAATAAAATTTTTCTTCTTTGCAGATGATATTATTGTATAGTAAAAGAACCCTAGAAAATAAACTAAAAAACTAGTTGAAAAAATTAACAACTTTAGCAAAGTTGCAGGATATAAGCAAAGCCTATATAATCAGCATTTCTATATACTATCAAAAAACCCAGCAGCAAATGACAAAAAGAGAAATTCTATTTAAAATAACTGCAGATATTATAAAATACTTGGAAGTTTACCTGCTAAGGCTGTCTCAGAGACTACATGAGCACAAATACAAATACTTTTCCTACAAATAATGACAGATCTAAATAACTGGAGAAATACTAATTGTGCATGAGTTGTCTAAGCCTATGTAAAAAATGTCAGTTTTAGTTAAATTAATTTACTTATTCAGTGTTTCAATCAAACTATCAAAGAAGTAGTTAATACAATTGGAAAAATTAACATCAAAATTCATTTGGAAGGGGAAAGCATAACCAAGAAAGCAGAACCAAGAGTAAAAGCAGGGACTTGCTTGTGCTCCCACTCCAACCACCTCCAATAATAATAATAAATGACTCTAAACAAATTTTACTGCTACAGAGCCCACAAAGTGACAGAGAGAAACAAATCTCCCACTGAAGACAGACTTGCAGGCTGACAGGAAGGGTTTATCATGCCACACTGGGAGCAGAACATGTTCTGGCCCAGACCCACAGCCTAGACCAGATGGAGGAGACTTCAGGGGACTGATTCATTTGCAGCTATGTGTAAAGCCATATACTTTCAGCTTTCTGGAAGACTGCTGCTATGAACAGTTTCAAGGCTCTGATTATGTAGTAGAGTGAACTCTATTTAGTCAGCTGTAAATTAAAGCAAAACATTCACAGAAATCAGAGTACAGAATTTATAATGTTAGAACTTAACAACTTATTACTATAATGGCCACATAGTTTATACCAAAGTGGTCACATGGTTTTTTTTTTTAAATTAAACAGATGCTTTATTAACTTCTGGTTTACATCATTCATTACCACCAGATCATTAGTTACATTTTCCCCCCATTTTTTCCCTACCCACCACTCCAGAATAGCAATCCCACTAGATATCCCCTCATCCAATCTGCTCTCTACCATATCTTCTCCCATACCCCCGTCGACTTTGCCATTAGGGCAAGGTGAATCTCTGAGCCCCACTGCCTGGACATCTTATGAAACATTTAATTTTAAAACTTCGATTTTCAGATCCATTCCCTTTCTCCCTTGTCACCCACTCCCTCTGAGAAGATAAGCAATCCAGTATGTGTTGTACATGTATATCTATGCAAAACATTACCATAGTAGATATATTGTAAAAGACTGTTTATATTTCCCTCCCACCTGTCTCACCTCCCACCTGGTCCATTCCCTACTTTGATCCTGTCCCTCTTTGATAGTGGGTACTTCTAACCTCCCCTCTCCCCAGAATGCCCTCCCCTCCATCATCCCCCCTCTCATCCCCCTTTCCCCTACTCAGGAGAGTGAGTGAGGGTAAGATATTCCATTTAGTATGTATGTGATTCTTTCCTTGAGCCAACTTCAATGAGAATATGGTTTTGCCTTTTTGCCTTCCTGTTCTTCCCCTCCCCTGCAACTACTTCCCCTTGCCTCTTCTACATGAGATAGTTTTCCCTACCCTGTCTCTCTCCATCTCCTCTTGCCACTTTCCTCTCTCACCTCTTGATTTCACCCCTTAAGAGTCATCCCTTCCTTGGGGCGGCTAGGTGGTGCAGTGAGCAGAGAGCCAGCCCCGGAGCCAGGAGGACCCGAGCTCGGATCTGGCCCCAGACACCCAACACACAAAGGAAAACCCAGCCAAGTGAACCTGGGCAAGTCACTCAATCCCAATTGCCCTCCAAAAAATAATAATAATAATCATCCCTTCCCATCAAATTCAACCTGTGCCCTCTATCCATGTATACCTGTGAACATATGCCATGTACCCTTCTTCAATTATTTTCATAATGAGAAAGGTTTCATCAAACACAGTTATTGTTTTTCCATGTAGGAATATAAATAGTCCAACTTTGATAAGTTCCTTTTGATTTCTTTTCCTTGATTACCTTCTCAAGCATCTCTTGCTTCTTGTGTCTGAATGTCAAATTTTCTATTCAACTCTGGTTTTTCCTCAAGAATGCTTGAAAGTCCTCTATTCCACTGAATGACCATATTTTCCCTGAAACAAGATACTCAGTTTTGCTGGGTAGGTGACCCTTGGCTTCAATCCCAGCTCTTTTGCCCTCTGGAATATCATATTCCATGCCCTTCGATCCCTCAGTGTAGAAGCTGCCAGGTCCTGGGCTATTCTGATTGTGTTTCCACAATATTGAAATTGTTTCTTCCTGGCTGCTTTGTAGTATTTTCTCCTTGATCTGGGGATTCTGGAACCTGGCTATAATATTCCTGGGAGTTTTCTTTTTGGGATCTTTTTCAGGAGGTGATCTGTGGATTCTTTCAACCTCTATTTTGCCCTCTGGGTCTAAAACCTCAGGGCAGTTTTCCTTGAGAATTTCCTTAAGGATGATTTCTAGGTTCTTTCTTTGATCATGGCTTTCAGGTAGTCCAATAATTTTTAAATTATCTCTCCTGGATCTATTTTCCTGGTCAGTGGTTTTTCCCATGAGATATTTCACATTGCCTTCTATTCTTTCATTTGTTTGGATCTGTTTAATAGTATCTTGATTTCTCATAAAGTCACTAGCTTCCATTTGCTCCAGTCTAACTCTGAATGAATGAATCTCCTCAGTGAGCTTTTGAGATTCTTTTTCCATCTGGCAAATTCGACTTTTTAAGGCATTCTTCTCCTCATTGCTTTTCTGAGCCTCTTTTGCCATTTGATTTAGTCTATTTTTTAAGGTGTTATTTTCCTCAGTCAGGCTGTTGACTGTCATTTCATACTTTTCTTGCATCTTTTTCATTTCTCTTCCCAAATTTTCCCCCACTTCTCTTATCTGCTTCTTAAGGTCCTCTATGGCCTGTAGGCAGCTTGTATTTTCATTTGGGGCTTTTGGTGCAGGAGTTCTTATCTCACAGTCCTCCTCCATGCTTTGAGCCTCTTTGCCCCTAAAATAGGAGTCCAATGTTGAACTTTTCTCTTTATTTTGTTTCATTTGCCTAGGCATATTGCCACTTAATTACTTGATTTTTGGGCTTGTTGCCACAGTAGGACTCTGCCACCAGACAGGGGAGCTTCTGCCCAAACGTGGGGTGTTCACAACTTCCACCAGTTGGGTGGCCTCTGTAAAGCCTCCACCCACTCTGGCAAGTTGGATACCCACCCCAAACTTCCCCCGCAGACCACAATCCAGATTTAGGCAGTTTAAAGCAAAAGCGATTAACCCCCAGACTGATTGCTGAATCTTCCTACAGTTCACAGACCAGTAGCTAGAGCCACTACTGAAACCACAAAATGGCTTCTGTGCAGCTGTTTCTTCAGCAGCTTTTTGCCCCCAGGGGAGGAAGCCATGTGTTTCCCTAAGGCATATCTGTGCTGATAATTCTGGAATCGCCACAATTGCTGGTGTTCTGGGGTTCCACCAGCTGGCTGAAGGCCCGGCTGCCCTGGGGCTAAAACCACGGACCTGGGCTCGGCTCTGCAGGCTGCGCTGGTGGTTCCCAGTACGCTGTGCTGCCTGTTCTCAGAGCACTGCGCTGGCTGCTCCCTGCAGGGTTGCTGGGCTGTCCTCAGCAGGAGGTTAGCTTCTCTGTGCCGTTCTGTGGGTGCTGTGGCTCCAGAAGTTGTTCAGAGCTCCCTTTCACATTGTGTGAAATTTGTGTGGGGCAGAGCACATTGGAAATGCTGTTTCTACTCCGCCATCTTGGCTCCGCCTTCCACATGGTTTTAAGCAAAAGATATCATTCAGTAAGAACTTAACTCAATCATCCTTAGGAAGGCAAGCCTCCTTAATAGAAACAAAGTACAAAGGCCAGAGTTATCCACCCCTAGGTCACATTGTCTTAATTTCTCAGTCAAAAAGTCTTTTTTCTTCTTAATTGGAGATTAGTTTCCAATTATCCTTAATTTAATCATCCCAAGAAGAGGTTATTTCATCTTGCCTTGAGGCAGGCTGTCAGCTTCCATGTTTCATCTTCCATGGTCCCAACTTCTGCCCAAATCTGCCCAACTGCCACCTGGATTCAAGGGCAAACAGCTCTCAGTTCCTTGTCTAGCTCCTTGTGCATTTTCTGTTCCATTTTTGAAGCTCACAGTGTGTAGGCCACCTCAAGTCCTTCACAGTTCCTGTTCCTGGGAAGACAAAGCTTAACAAAGCCACAATAACATTCATACAGGATAGGCTAGGATGGAAAGAAATACAGTTAGTCTTCTACAATATAACTACTATGGAAACAATTTGGGTAACTACCCACGTACAACTTATATTGAATTGCTTATCTTGCCAGTGGGGTGGGTGAGGAGGGAAGAAGGGAAAAAATCTGGAACTCAAAATTTTAAAAACAAATGTTTAATTTTTTTTTTTACATGCAAGTGGGAAATAAGATATACAGGTACTGGGGTATAGAAACCCATCTTGCCCTACTAGAATGTTAGGATAGTGATGGGGGAGCATATAAGAAAGAACAGATTGGGGGAATGGGTATTCAGTAGGCTTGCTGTTTTGGGATGGAGGGTAGAGGAAAGACAGTGAGAAAAAATTGTACCTCAAAATCTTTTATAAATGAGTGTTGAAAATAAAAATAAAAATTTAAGAAAAGAATATCAAGAGAATCAATGAAAAAAAAGTGAGGAAATGTTGCCTAAATGTACGAGATTTCAAACTCTATCAGAAAGTGGTAATCAAGAAAACAATCTTGTACTTGCTAAGAAATAGAGTGGTGGATCAGTAGAATAAAGTAGGTCTACAATACCCAGTAGAAAATTACCATTGCAATCTTGTGTTTGATAAACCTAAATATCCAAGCTTTTGGGTTAAAAATTCACCATTTGACAACATTCCTGGAAAAACAGGAAAGGAGTTTGGGAAAAACTATGCTTAGTTCCAACTTCTCACACCATATAGTAAGATAAGGTCCAAATTGGTATGTGATTTAGACATAAAAGGTGACATGATAACTAAATTAGAGGAGCATGGAAAAATATACCTACCAGATCTAGGGATGAGGGAAGAGTTTATGACCAAACAAGAGACAGAGAGAATCATGGGAAGCAAAGTGGTTACATGAAATTAAGAAACTTTTGCAAAACTATATAAATACAGCCAAAATTAGAAGGAAAACAGGAAACTTAGGGATATATTACAGCAATTTATACTGATAAATGCCTCGTTTCTCAGAAATATAAAGAACTTTGTCAAATCTGTAAGAATATGTGTTATTCCCCAATTGAGAAATTATCAAAGAATGTGAACAGGTATTTTTCAGAAGAAGGAATCAAAAGTTATAGTTACATAAAGAAATGCTTGACATCATTATTGATTAGAGAAATGCTAATTTAAAACAACTCTAAGTTATCACCTCATAGCTATCAGATTGGCTACTGTGACAGAAGAGGAAAATGACAAATGCTGGAAGACATGTGGACAAAAAAGGACACTAGTTGGTAGGGTTGCAAACTGGTTAACTGCATGGTTCTATAACTGTGAATACCTTTGAATCAGAACTACTGTTACTAAGTCTGAATTCCAAAGAGATCAAAGAAAAGGGAAAAGGATCTATTTGTACTTTTTGTGTTGGTAAAGAATTGGAAATTGAGAGAAGGCCCAGCAATTGAGAAATGACTGAATAATTTGTGGTATATAACTGTGATGGAATATTATTGTGATATAAGAACTGAGGAGTAAGATGGTTTTAGATAAATATTGTTGTCTTGTATTCCCTGTTGGAAAGTGAAGCAAGCAGCTCCAGGAAAACATTATAAACAGTACCAGAAATATTGTAAAGATGGTCAGGGATGAAAGACTTGCCTACTCTGATGAAGACAACCATCCAAGACAATTCCAAAGGATCCATGATGAAAAATCCTATTGAGCTCCAGAGAAAGAACTGATGAACTCTGTGTGCAGATTGAAGCAAACTTTTTTTTTACTTTTTTGTGTATGTGTTTTCTTTTGCAACATAACTAATATGGAAATATGTTTTGCATGACTTCACATGTATAATGGGTATCACATGTATAATGGATATAGGTGTTTACCTTCTCAAGGAATGAGGGAAGGTGAGAGGGAGGAAGAAAATTTGGAATGTGAAATTTAAAAAAAATGCTAAAACTGCAATTATGAAATATTTAATGAAATATAGCAAAATATATTTAAAATATTTTGCTTGAGGCTAATTTCTCCTTTAATCTACTATCTTTCTACCCTTCCACTTATCCCTTTTCCCTTTCCCTTTTCTTTATAATTATACATATTATGTATATATACATTCATACACATACACAAGCAGAAAAGAAAAAAAATAATGTACAGAAGGGGACACAAGTGAGTAAAGCAGTTTTATTATTATCTTTCTAAAGTATGCAAACTTTAACAATGTAGTAATATAATTGCTTTACAGTATATACACTTTAACAAAGTGTGTGTATGTGTGTGTGTATCTATATAGATATAGATATCTATATATCTTTTCAAAAGGTAATAAAAAACTGGTCTAACCAGATCTTATTTATCTTTTATAAAATTTAACAAAGTAGTAACAAAAGTACCCTATTCACTTGTTTCCCCTTCTCATTTAAAAACATTTTCATTTTTAAAAATGTATTATCAATTTTTTGGTGTTTCTATTATTACCCACTAACATAATCCTCTCTCTCCAGTAGACATCCTCCCTTGTAATAAATATTATTTTAATTTTTCTTTTTATCTGTAAAATGAAGGAATTGGATTCAATGCCTTCTAAGGTTCATTCCAACCCCAAATCTATGTTCCTATGAAATCTATTTGGGGTTTCTTTGAAACTATGTTGAGCTTTATATTATACCACAAAATCTCATTGCTTCTCTATATTTAAAATGGGTTATTCTTTGCTTTTGATTAACTGTGATCATCCAATATATAATCTCCCAATCATACTTCCCCTCTAGCTATGTGTAAGCACAAGAAAGGTGAGATTTTTGTTTTCTTTATGGATTTCAGTTTCCCAGGTTCAGGCTAAATTGTAAACATCTGAAGGATTGATCTCCTTTGAACCCTGATAATTCACAGCAGCACTGAGTAATCTAGGCTGTTTGCCTTCTGGCTCTGAGCCAAGCAGGGACTGAATCTTTGTTATATATTCTGGGAGGTTGGCATTTTGCTTTGGGGGTTTTCTCATGAGAAGGATACTTTGATTTCCTGGTTGAAACTGAGCAGCCATTTGTTCAGAGCCCCCTGACTGCTTAGATGTCTGTGCTCCCTTGATCCAGTGATAAGTACAGCAATATTGCTATGTTCAGAGAGCTGTATCCCTGTTTCTTGGTCTTTGGGCTAATTTCTCTGCTTGTATTTTCTATACGTACTTCTTTCTTTGTAATTAAAATAGGATTGTTAACCCCTTTAAAGCTGTCTTTCCTTTATAAATCAGATCAAAAGAATCTGTGCTAGCAGGACATCCTGGGTATGCTAGTATACTTGTAATGCGCTATGCAAGTCATTTTTAACACAGTTCTGTACATTACCTTCCAAAGTATGTTGTGTTGTAAAGACAAAGGATGGTGACCCAGGAGGCTGAGATTCTAGCTACCATTAGCTACATTGATTGCTTTGTGCAAGTCACTTGTCCCTTTTAGGTCTTAGTCTATGATCTATAAAAAAGGAGGTTGGATTAGATGATTTCTAAGTTCTCTTCATTATTTCACATTAGTCCATCAATGGGTACATGCATGTTTCATAGTTAGAAGACCTAGGTTTAAATCTTGCTTCAGACATTTATTATCTCTATGATCTTGGACAAATCTCCTAACCTCCCTAGACTTCCATTTCCACAAACTGAAAATAAGGGAATTGAATAAGATGTTCTTTGATGTCCTTTTCTAATTCCAAATCTATGAACTCATGACTTTGTAATGTTCTCATTTTAGAAGATATTAGTTTTTTAAAGGAAAATTCAAAAGGGAAAGATATCTTAGTCTCAAAGTATTAGATTTATAATACTTTATCTAATGCTATCATTGTCAAATCTCTAAGACCATTTTGAAAAACAAACCACTCATTCTTTCTCTCCCCTAGATAAAATGAAGCCCTGAATATGAGACTTGTCCAAGCAAAGCCAGTAAATTTAAAGCCTCAAGAATTTAGGAGTGATATTTTCTCAAAGCAAGGTTTGCCTGTAAAACTGTGCCACATGAAGTTGATTTAGCATTCAATTGCCAAGTATACATTTCTATTGACCTTAACTAGAATAACTGATTTCCTAAGTCCTTTTATATTGGTGGCCATCTGAGTACTATTTTGCTACATAGACATTAAACAACTTTTGACTAAATTAGTGACCCAGATGCAAGTAAGATCTGTGACTCAATGACAGTGTGAATTTGTAATTTTCCCAGAAGATATTCATCCATGAATATCCATGAATATCCAACATCCATGAATCACTGGATGAATTACACTTTTTCAATTGTATATTTTCTTTCTGTTGTGACATATAGAATAATTGTGATGTTGGCAATGCTTTAAATTTTTAACTGTTAACTAATAATTATAATTCAGATTTGTTTTAATGAAAATGGCAGCCACCTTCTCATTAGTCACAGCTGAATTCACTGCCACTTTGAAATATGTTATAGAGAAAAATGTCTGTAGCAGGAAAGAATAGTTAACTCATTTGTGACTTGGGGAACCAGGATTGATTGTAATGACAAGTCTCAGTCCCAGAGAAAAGATGATTTAGAGAAATAGGGGACTACTGTTGCAGAATAACATATACTATTACATATGGTCATTGTTGGAAGCAGCTAGGTGTTTCAGTGAATAGAGTGCTGAACCTGAAGTCAGGAATACCTGAGTTAAAATCTGGTCTCAGACACTCATTAGCTGTGACTCTGGGCAGATCATTTTAACCTATGCTTCCTTTAATACACTGGAGAAGGAAATGGCAAACCACTCCAATATTTTTGCCAAGAAAGACCCTAACGGGGTCATGTAGAACATGCCTGAACAACAAAATGGTCAATGTTAATTGGTTTCTTCAGTTTTTCTTACTACAAGGGAGAGTTCAGTTTGGGGAGTGGGGTTGGATGGGGAAAGAGAAAATATTGGGAAATAATTGTTATTTAAAAATAAAAAACACCAATACAATATGTGTGTGTGTCATCATTTAGAAATGTTGGTATATAAAAGCCACAGAAATGACTTCTTAAAATTATGACTTGGAATCCTGTTGAGATCAAGGTCTCAACCCCAGCCTTATCTTACCTTATCACCAGGTCATCAGACGTCTCTAGCTTCTTGTTACCAAGAAGAACTTTACTCTCACAGAGCACCCATGGACACGGTAGTAGCAAGACAAGCTGTTTATTCAACTACATCTTAAGTGCACAGCAAGCAAGCAGGAACTAGAACTGTAACTCCAACTGTAACTCTTGCAACTGCTTTTTCACCCTTGCAACTTCCTCCAAACCTCTTACTATATCCCCCATGGAGGAGGGCCATGCGGGGGCCAATCATGTTCTTTCCCGAGTACGTCATAAGAGACAAGGGACCACCGTCCTTACCAGAAATCCTCAGGGCACTGCCATGTAGAGCAATACCCCCATGTCAGTGCTCCTGGCTTCCTTTTCCTGGGTCATTACACCTCAGGCAAACTTGTCCCAATAACGCTCCTCAGAAAGCCATGTGCACCCTCTCTGGCCTTAAATGATTGTCAATTCCGTACTCACATGACCAGAAAGGTTTGAGTGGGCACTCGTGACTAATCACCCCCTCACACGGGTTCACAACCCTAACAGAATCCTGTTTACATAATCATTTTGTAGAACAATGAAAAAGAAATGGAGAGAGATGATATTGATAATGTATATCAACCAAGCTAGAGAGGAAGAATAATAATGATCTAGAATATATCTAGATCTAGAAATATCTAGAAATTCATATAGTACAAAATCTAAAACAAAAAAGGGGCCACCAATAAAAAAGGACAAAAACCCTATTGGCTTAAGATGCAAATAGAAAATGGGTTAGTCTTTCTCATGTCTATCTCATCCCTAATCCATCCCTCACATAGGTGCTAGGATAATATTCTTTTTTTTTTTAAACAAATACTTTATTAACTTCTGTTTTACATCATTCATTTCTGCCAGATTTTGAGTTACAATCATTTTCCCCCCATTATTCCCCTACCCAACCTCCCAGAATAGTAGTCCCACAAGATATCGCTTCCTCCAATCTGCTCTCTCCCATGCCTTCTCCCATACCCCCTTCGACTTTTCCATTAGAGGAAGGTGAATCTTTGTGTCCCAATGCCTGCACATCTTATCTCCCTATTACAAGCAAAAGAGTATTAATAATAGTATTTATATATATTTGAAACATTTAATGTTACGACCTTGAATTTCAGATCCATTTCCTTCCTCCCTTGTCACCCATTCCTTCTTGGGATAGAAGTAATTCAGTATATGTTGTACATGTCTAGCGATGCAAAACATTATCATAGTAGATATATTGTGCAAGGCTGCTTATAATTCCCTCCCACTCATCCCACCCCCCACCTGGTCCATTCCCTACATGATCCTGTCCCTCTTCTATAGTGTGTACTTCCAACCTCCCCTCACCCCAAGGATGCCCTCCCATCCATCATCCCTCCTCTCATCCCCCTTCCCCCTATCCTGCTGCAGGTTGAGATATCCCATTTAGTATGTATGTCATTTTCTCCCTGAACCAAATTCAATGTGAATGTGGTTTTGCCTTTTTAGCCTTCCTTATTCTCCCCCTCCTTGGCACCCACTTCCCCTACATGAGATAGTTTACCCTACCATGTCTCTCCCCATCTCCTCTTGCCACTTTCCTCTCTCACCTCATAATTTCATCCCTTGAGTACTCTCCCTTCCCAACAAAATCAACCTATGCCCTCTATCCATATATAACTGTAACCATATACACACACATTCACATATGTATCCGTATGACCACACCCCCTTCTTCCATTATTTTCATAGTGAGAAAGATATCATCAGTCACAGATATTGCTTTTCCATATAGGAATGTAAATAGTTCAACTTTGATAAGTTCCTTTTGATTTCTTTTCCCTGATTACCTTCTCAGGCATCTCTTACTTCTTGTGTCTGGATGTCAAATTTTCTATTCAACTCTGGTTTTTTCCTCAAGAATGCTTGAAAGTCCTCTATTCCACTGAATGACCATATTTTCCCCTGAAACAAAATACTCAGTTTTGCTGGGTAGGTGACCCTTGGGTTCATTCCCAGTTCTTTTGCCCTCTGGAATATCATATTCCATGCCCTTCTATCCCTCAGTGTAGAAGCTGCCAGGTCCTGGGCTATTCTGATTGTGTTTCCACAATATTGAAATTGTTTCTTCCTGGCTGCTTGTAGTATTTTCTCCTTGATCTTGGGATTCTGGAACCTGGCTATAATATTCCTGGGAGTTTTCTTTTTGGGATCTTTTTCAGGAGGTGATCTGTGGATTCTTTCAACCTCTATTTTGCCCTCTGGATCTAAAACATCAGGGCAGTTTTCCTTGAGAATTTCTTGAAGGGTGATTTCTAGGTTCTTTCCTTGATCATGGCTTTCAGGTAGTCCAATAATTTTTAAATTGTCTCTCCTGGATCTATTTTCCAGGTCAGTGGTTTTTCCCATGAGATATTTCACATTGCCTTCTAATCTTTCGTTTGTTTGGATCTGCTTAACAGCATCTTGATTTCTCATAAAGTCATTAGCTTCCATTTGCTCCAGTCTAACTCTGAAGGAATGAATCTCCTCAGTGAACTTCTGAGATTCTCCTTCCATCTGGCAAATTCGACTTTTCAAGGCATTCTTCTCCTCATTGCCCTTCTGGCCCTCCTTTGCCATTTGAGTTAGTCTATTCCCTAAGGTGTTGTTTTCCTCAGTCAGGCTGTTGACCCTCATTTCATACTTTTCCTGCATCCTTCTCATTTCTCTTTCCAATTTTTCCTCCACTTCTCTTATTTGATTTTTAAAGTCCTTCTTAAGGTCCTCTATGGCCTGCAACCCGCTCATGTTTTCCCCTGGGGCTTTTGGAGCAGGACTTCTGACCTCACAGTCCTTTTCCCGCTCTATGCCCCCAAAATAGGAGTCTAGGGTTGCATTTTTCTGTTTCCTTTGCCTTGGCATGTTGCCACTTAATTGCTTGACTTTTGGGCTTGTTGCCACACTATGGCTTTAAGGCCAGATAGAGGAATTTTCGTCCCGAACGTGTGGGGGCAACTTCCGTTTCTGGCAAGCTGTAAACCCACCCACAACTTCCACCCTAGATCACAATCCAGATCCAGGGAGGTTAAAGCAAGAGCGATTACCCCCCAAGACTGATCGCTGGATCTCCCCACGATTTGTAGGCTGGGAGCCGGAAATGCCTCTGAAAACTACACAGTGGCATGTCTCCTCAGCAGCTTCTAGCCCCCAGGGGAGGGAGCTGACGCATTCCCCAAATACAGGTCCCAAAGTTCATAGGACACTAACCTCTTACTTTGTCCTAGGCAAGTCTATGTTGATAATTCTGGCGTCTCCACAGTTCCTGGTGTTCTGGGGTTCCTCCAGCCGGCTGCTGGCCCTGCCGCCCTGGGGCTAAAACTTTGGCTCACCTGGACCTGGGCTCAGCTCGGCTCCTGCGCTCTGCGTGCTGCCGGCTCCCAGACCACTGCGCTGGTCCTTCCTGCAGGGTGCTGGGCTGTCCTCAGCGGGAGGTTAGCTTCTCTGTGTCGTTCTGTGGGTGCTGGGGCTCCAGAAGATTTTCAGAGCCCTTTTTTTACATAGTTTGTGGAGAATCTGGGGGCAGAGAGGCTTGGACGAGCTGTTTCTACTCCGCCATCTTGGCTCCGCCCCCTAGGATAATATTCTTAAAGCACATGAGGGTGCTTCTGTCCTGATCCATACATTCCAGGAACTTCTATTAAGCATGTAAAGCCCTTTACAAACTGGTCCAGCTTATCTTTCTAGCCTTACTATATTGATAACGCCTTCATGCACTGTCATGGTTTAGCAAACTGTTCTTTCTTGTCCTCATATATGACATTCCATTTCCTGTCTCCACCTTTTCACAGACTGTCACTGAAGACTTAAAGGAGGCATTTCATCTTTTCCTCTTACAAGCCCTAGTTTCCTTAGAAACTCAGTTCAAATAACTAAATAAAACCATCCTAATTCTCTAACTCCTGGACCTTTCCCAACTGGAATGGCTTTTTTATTTTGTAATTATTCTGAATATTTTGTACACACTATTTTATCCCAGATAGAATATAAGCACCTTGAGGTCTGGAACTGTTTCTTTTTCTTTTTTATGTATTTATAATTCTACTGCTTAGCACAGTATCTGACAAAAGTAGATAATAAATAAATATTTGTTGTTTAATTGATTGAAAGCATAGCTAGCAAACAAGACGATCTGGAAACCCCAACATGAGGCAAATTTGAACTCACAGATGTATGTGATAATTAGTGGGAATCATAATTCAGTAGATCTCTAGAGGGTATGCTTTTCCCCCTCCCAAATGGAATGGGATAGCAAAGAAGATGAGGCAAAGAAGTATTTTATTACTATGAAAATTAACTCATAATAGGAAATTAGAAACTAGAATGGGAACATATATAGTGGAAAACACTAAATAAAAACTGATGAAGGCAGGAGTAGAAATTATAGTGACTTTAGTGTGTGCTATAGACCACTTTGACAGAAAGGGGGGGGGAATTGAAAAGTTTGAGAAAGCATAGAAATATCATGTATGGATTAGAGGGGACTTAAATTATCTTGAATCCTTATTGAGTTCACTTTTTACTAAAAGTCGGTAAACTTTTAGTAAACAAGTTCTATAGTGAGAACCTATCCTTGCTTGAGTTTATAATTTTCATCTTAGGGACTTTGTAACAAGATAAAAATATGCTGTGTCTTAATGACATTCATCCTTCAAAATGTAGAGGAACCTGAAGGGAACTTTAGGTCAGGACTTAATTCTCACCAGAAAAGACAAGCTGGTTACTATGACTGAGTTATGGAAATACAAATAATGAGCACTTTTAGGGGAAGTAACACTTCCATTATAGAATTTGTGATAAAGGAGAGTAAAGTGAGGTTTCAAGTCACATTCACCCTATAATATTGGAAAACAGATATTAAAGGATTTAGAGTAAGATTTGGTAATGTTTCAAACCACATTGCCCCAAAGGATGGAGATAGAAGTAATGATTAGAAGAAAATTTTGGGCTTGAATAGACAAAACCTAGACAATTAGAATAAGCACAAAGTTGAAAGGTTAGTCTCATGAAATTCCCTGTCACTGGAGGTCTTTAAGCAAAAACTGAATCTTGCTCTTCAAGTAGGTTGTAGATGGCATTCTTATCCAACCATGGAGAAGACTGGATAAACTTTAAGTTGAGATTTTGTGATTCTTATCCTTCTTTATTTTTTTTGGAGGGCAATTGGGGTTAAGTAACTTGCCCAAGGTCACATGGCTAGGTCAATTCTTATCCTTCTTAATGAGAACTAAAACACCATGCATTTAGTGTAATGCCATTAAATGGAATAAATAATTGTTCCTTACCACAGATTATCCATTCTATTTCAAATTTAGACATGTTAATTGTTTTTTTTTTCTGCTGAGGATATTGGTCCATTTTAAGTCTTTTTTCATTGATACAAATAAAAATTGCTACAATGTAAACCCAAGTAATACACATGGCAAGGAAAAACAGTTAGGAAATATGTGGATTTCACTTAATTTTGAAGTTTTTCTTTTCACAGGCAGTTTTTCAAAGCTTTAATCTTGATTATGTTTGATTAGCAAATGAAAATATGTTTGAATTTTTAAGTATATTTGGATTTCCCAAACCTTAGATTTCATAACATGTCAGCACTTCCATTCACAGCAGTTAAGGCAAAACACTTTGTTAACAAACAGTAATCTTCAGGAAAACTGATATAAATGTGTGTGCAATTCATAAGTTCGTGAATTGCTCTTTCCCTGTAGGTTAGTCAACATTTCCAATTATCTTAAAATCAACTTTACAACTTTGATATAGTGATTCTTTGGCCATCATGTCTATCCCTATAAAAGGCATAAATGTAAATATATGTAATTATGTACAACATATATATAATATTATATAATATATATTACTAATGATAATAGCAACTAATGTGTATGGCACTTAAATTTTTAGTTATATTATATCATTTGATTCTCTTTTTGTTGCTGCCTCACCATAATCCACAGGAACATTCAAGTAAGTTCTATTTCTCTCCCAAAAGTTTTTGTCTGAATTCAGTCTTACAATCTGTTTTCTTCTGGTTTTGCTACCAATCAATTTGAGAGCTTTTTCTGAAAGACATAAAGGAAAGATAGAAAGAAGTTCCTGAACTGTATAAGATAAAACACACTAACTAGTTCTATAAGTGAGAACCTATCCTCACTTAAGTTTATAATTTTGATCTTAGGGACTTTGTAACAAGATGACAAAGTTGTGTCATCACTGGAATTCTAGGTACATAGGATCAAAGAATCATGGGTTTAGAACTAGCATAAGTATGTTAGTAAATATTTAACAACTGGCTCTTTGGGGAAAGTATTTACAATCGACACATCTTTAAATTTTGTCTGCATTATCAATCGTTTTTTCTATCACTTTTCTAATTCTAGACAATCAATAAAACAAAACAATTCAAGTCCTGATTTGTAGCATCTGTCAAATACAGTGTAAATATTTGTGTGAATACTGTGAAAATTGAACAATCATTTTTCTTGAACCAGTTAAAGCTGGCTTCAGCATACATTTGTCTGGAAGGCACCTAAGACAGCATCTAGTCTAACCTCATATTTATGGATGAGGAAAGCGAGGTATTCAGATCCTTTCTGTGAGGAGGATAAAAAAAATAATTTTAATTATTTTAAATTAAATACATGTAACATTTTCTCAAAGAGTTTCATTCTTTCTCAAAGAATTTACTGTCAAGAAGTCAACTCATCCGTGACAGATATCACTGTTCTTGGCTACTATGGTCCTTGGAAAAGAAACAGAGACTGACTTTGGGGCCATTCTTGAAACTTTTCCATTATAATCAAGCCTGAAAGAACTTTTGCCTTGTTGTCATTAGCTCAAAGAATCCAGGACCACCTTCATGCCACAATAAGTCACTGGAATAGTATTTTGTAGAGAAAAAATAATAATATGAATATTGGTAATAGTACATGTAGAAGAAATGTGTGTTTGATTTACCTTAAGGTAGCTCTAGAAAAGTTAAAAATCCCATGCGAAATAAGAGGAATAAAATCAATAGACCATCTTAGAGCACACAACAAAGAGACAAGAAATTATGACAAACAGATAAGCTATCTCTCTATATAAATGCCTTTGGAATACAGAGATATCACTTTACAAAACAATAGTAAAGAATGATAAAAGGTATATTGAATTTGTCAAAGATAACTGAAAGTAATCTACTTTTGGATGGAGCCCATAACTAAGAAACAACAGTAGGATAAATATAAATAAATAAAAGCCTTCCATGGGTGACATCCACATGAAATTTGCAAACAGTATGTTTGAAGTAAGAAAAAGCACTGAAAATTATTTGTGCAAACTGAGGAGTTTGTGATAACAATTCAGGACCAAGTCATTGTCTTCAGAAATGATAGGATAATTATTCTTTAGGGGACCATATTTAGTGACCAATGCAGATTTTGTAAAGGAAATGATAGAGACAGTATAGTACATCACTGCACACCATAAATATTTGGCAGAATAGCTATCAAGATGTGACCTAATGATTAGAATTATGTATAATAAGCTTACTATCTTTCACAGACTCACAGATAAATTACTAAGCTATAAATATTAACTTCAAAATTATTTTTGATATGTTTGGGACCATATTGCAAAGGATGGTATTATCCAAGAATCTAGAGAAAGACATCAAATATCACTATGGCTTCAAAAATATTGAAGATGAATAGAAAAGAAAATGCAACATCATGTCAATACCTAGTCAGTATGTTCAGTGGAAAACCTGAACATTTCATTGCCCAGTTGAATGTAACAAAAAAGAAAAATAAAGAATGGAATTCAGAAAACAAATCTTTTTATCCTTAATAATTAAAATCCCCCAAAGTAAAACATATATGGAATCAACAAAGACTAAAGTATAGAATATTTTATTTAACATCAGTTAAAAGAAAATTACTATGGGGCAAGAGAAGGAGAGAGAGAAAGACAGAGAGAGATAGAGAGACAGAAACAGAGAGACAGAAACAGAGAGAGAGAGAAACAGAGAGAGAGAGAGAGAAAGAGAAAGAAGAAAGATGTTGAAAATTTCTGCTTATATAGTTGAAAGAATTCCAGCACAATAATAGTATAAGTTTGATAAATGTGAAACAGAAAACTTCCATACAATTAATATATCGAATGACAATAGTTATGTGAAGTCCTCAACAGCCATTTAATAAGTGCCCACTATGTGCTAGACACTGTGCTAAATGTTGTCAAAGAGAAGATGGAAGAGTGGAAACAAGCCATCCCTTGGGCTCCCACCACCTCCAATTCATGTAAAAGGTGACTCTGAAGAAACTTTGGAGCTACAGAACCCACAAAATGACAGAAAAAAGCTAACCTCCCTCTGAGGACATCCCAGTAGGCTGGCAGGAAGCAACCAGAGCAGCAATCTGGGAACCAAGAGAGCCCCATGTGAGCTCGAGGTTTTAGCCTCAGGACGAGCCTGACCAGCTCCCAACTGAAGGGACTTCAAATCACCAGCAGCTGTGGCACTTTCCAGAATTATCAACACATAGATACTAAGGACAAAGGTGAGAGATCAGTGCAATGTGGACTTTGGGATCCAGTAGTTGGTAGTGTGGTTGGCCTTTGCCCCTGGGGTGAAAAGCCGCTGAGGCGCGATGACTGTGCAGCCCCAACCATATGGCTGCTTCAGCTATCGGTGTGCAGATTGTAGGGGGACCAAGTAACCAGTCTGAGGGGTAATCACTCTTGTTTTAACCTGCTTAGATCTGGATTGCTGTCTAGGGTGGAGGTACTTGGGTGTGCTACCAGCTTGCCAGAGTGTAAGGAAGCTTCAGAAAGGGCACCCCACTAATACCTTTCACAGCTGAGAAAACCCCAGTCATTGGGATGAAGCTCCCCTGTCTGGTAGCAGAGTTCTATTGTGGCAAAAAGCCTGAAAGTCAAGTAATTGAGTGGCAACATGAGCAGGCAAAGGAAACAAAGCAACCCAGATTTACACTCCTATTTTGGTGACAAAAAGGATCAAAACATGGAACAGGAGAAAGACAGCAAAGTCAGAACTGCTGCACCAAAAGCTTCCAAGAAAAATATGAGCTCATTGCAGGCCATAGAAGACCTTAAAAAGGATTGTGAAAATCAAATAAGAGAAGTAGAAGAAAAATTGGGAAGATAAATGAGAATGATGCAAGAAAATTGTGAAATGAGAGTCAACAACCTGACTGAAGAAAATAACACCTTAAAAATAGACTAAGTCAGGTGGCTAGGTGGCTCAGTCAGTAGAGTGTCGGCCCTGGAGTCAGAAGGACATGAGTTCGGATCCGACCTCAGACACTTAACACACACACAAACAAAACCTAGCTGTGTGACCTTGGGCAAGTTACTTAACCCCAATTGCCCTCCAAAAAGCAAATAAATAAATAAATAAATAAATAAATAAATAAATAAATAAATAAATAAATAAATAAATAAATAAATAGACTAAGTCAGATGGCAAAAAGAGGCTCAAAAAGGCAATCAGAAGAATGCCTTAAAAATTCAAATTTGCTAGATGGAAAAAAAATCTTGAAAGCTCACTGAAGAGAATCATTCCTTCAGAATTAGATTGGAGCAAAGAGAAACTACTGACTTTATGAGAAATCAAGATACTATTAAATAGATCCAAACAAATGAAAAAAATAGAAGGCAATGTGAAATATCTCACTGGGAAAACCACTGACCTGGAAAATAGATCCAGGAGAGATCATTTAAAAATTATTGGACTATCTGAAAGCCATGATCAAAAAAGAACCTAGAAATCATCCTTCAAGATATTCTCAAGGAAAATCGCCCAGATGTTTTAGAACCAGAGGGCAAAATAGAGGTTGAAAGAATCTACCAATCCCCTCCTGAAAAAGATCCCCAAAAGAAAACTCCTAGGAATATTATAGCCAGGTCCCGGAGTTCCCAGATCAAGGAGAATATATTACAAACAGCCAGGAAGAAACACTTTTAATATTGTGGGAACAAAATCAGGATAACATGGGATCTGGCAGCTTCTACAGTGAGAGATCAAAGGGCTTGGAATATGATATTCCAGAGGACAAAGGAGCTGGGATTAAAACCCAGAATCACGTACCCAGCAAAACTGAGTATCCTGTTTTGGGGGAAAATATAGTCCTTCATTGGAATAGAGAATTTTCAAGCATTCTTGATGAAAAAGCCAGAGTTGAATAGAAAATTTGACACTCAGACACAAGAAGCAAGAGAAGCATGAGAAGGTAAACAGGGAAAAGAAATCATGAGAATCTTATCAAAGTTGAACTATTTATATTCCTACATGGAAAAATGATAATTGTAACTGATGAAACTTTTTCTCAGTATGAGAATAGTTGAAGGGAATAGAAATATATGTGCATATATATATATATATATATATATATATATATATATATATATATATATATATATATATATGTGTGTGTGTGTGTATGTGTACATTAATACATATATATGTCTATATAGGAGGGTATATGGGCATATGAATACATATGTGAATGTGTGTTTATATGTATAAAAGTACACATAGAGGGCACATGACCAATTTAATAGGAAGGAATGATATTTAAAAGGTGAAATTAAGAGGTGAGAGAGGAATATAATGAAAGGAGATGGGAGAGACAGAATGGGGTAATCTATCTCATATAGAAGAGGCAAGGGAAAATGGTTAAAATGGAGGGGAAGAACAGGAAGGCAAAAGGGAATGGGTCAACCTTATTCTCATTGAATTTGGCTTAGGGGGGGAATGACATACACAAAGTAGGGTATCTCACCCTATAGGAAAGTAGTGGTGAAGGGGATGAGAGGGGTGATGATGGAAGGGAGGGCAGGCTGGGGGGAGGGAAGTTAGAAGCACCCACTTTTGAAAAGGGACATGATCAAAGTAGAGAATAGAACAAGTGTGAGGTGGGAAATGTTGAATACAATTTTCTTTAGTCTATATTATTCCATAAAAATTAACTAACAATGTTTTAAATAGATATCACCATAGGAAATACTCATAATCGCTAAACTATATGGGATAAAAAATTTTCAGAAATAACTAAGTAAATTGAAATCATGCTGGCATAGGATAAGAATCATGCAATGACTGTTGTATTTCTAGATTTATATGGTCAGTTATACTTATGGTTTTCCAAATATTGAACCAGTCTTTTATTCCTCATATAAATCCCAGTTGGTCATTGTCAAGGATCTTTGTTATATATTGCTATAATCACCTTCCTAATATTTTATTTTCCTAAAACTTTATTTGTAATTTATGGAACAAAAATCATTTCCATACCATAGTACAATAAAAATTTTACATGAAACTTCAAATCTGCTATGCACAACTTTCTATTCTTTTCAAATATACAACAAAATTATCATATAAATTTCTTTTAGTCTTCCCCATACCCTAGAGATGCCTAACATTACACACAAGTATACCCACACACATATGAATGTATGTATATATTTATGTAAATTTGCATATGGATGTATATAAAATTATCCTATACATACTTCAATTCATCAATTCTTCACCTAGATGCAGATAGTATTTTTCATAATATGCACTTTATAGTTAATTTCAGTATTTAAAATAGTTAAAATAACTTATTCCCTAGTTTTCATTTAAATTGTTTTTCCATCAATATTCATTAAGGAATGTGATCTATAGTTTTCTTTCTCTGTTTTTTTCTCTCCCTGATTTAGATATCAAAATCATATTTGTAGCTTAAAAGAAATTTGGTAAAAGACTTTATCAATTTTTTTCCAAATAGCTTATATAATATTGGGATTGATTTTTTCCTTAAATGTTCACCTGAAATGAATTCACCTGTAATTTTATTTCATCTTGGAGATTTTTTCTTAGAGCACTCAATTATGATGTATTTAATTTCTTTTGCTAAGGTAAAGTTATTTATGTATTCTATCTCTTCTGTTAATCTGGGCAATTTTTGTTTTTAGTAAATATTCATCTGTTTCATTTAGATGACTATTATTATTGGCAAATGCTTGGGAAAAAATAACTACTAATAATTGTTTTTATTTCATCTCCAGTGATGGCACATTCATCTTTTTCAGTTTTGGTATTGGTAATTTGGTTTCCTTTTTAAATTTTTTTTTCTATCAAATTAACCTATAGTTTCTCTTTTTATTTTTTTTTCATATAACCAGCTTCTAATTTTATTTATTAGTTCAATAGATTTTTTTAAAAAAGTAATTGTGGTTAAGTAACTTGCTCAAGGTTACATGGCCAGTCATTATTTATGTGTGGGTGCTCATTTTCCAAGGCCAGATGCAATCTCAGGTCGTCCCAACTCCAGGGCTGGCGCTCTTACTTACTGCACCACCTAGCCACCCAATAGATTTAACATCTCAATTTATTAAACTCTTCTTTGATTTTAAGGATTTCCAATTTTGTGTTTAATTGGGGATTTTTAATTTGTTCTTTTTCTAATTTTTTAGCTGCATATCCAAGTCATTGTTCTACTCTTCATCTCTTTTATTGATGTATACAGTTAGAGATAGCAAATTCCTTTAAGTACTGCTTTTGCTTCATCCCACAAATTCTGGTATGTTGTCTAATTGTTCTCATTTTTAAATGAAATTATTGATTATTTCTGTGATTTATTCTCACATACTCTGACATAGGATTGGTTATTCAGTGTCCAATTAATGTTTGATTTCTTCTTCCATGACTCTTTTTTAAATGGAATTCATATGGCATTATCATCTGGATTGTGTGCATTTAATATTTCTGCTTTTCTACATTTGGTTGTAAAGTTTTTGTTCCCTTAATATGTGGTCAGTTTTTGTGACGGTGACACATACATCTGAGGAAAAGGTGTATTACTTTCTATTCTCATTCTTCTCCAGGGGTTATTTATGTCTAAATTTTCTAAGATTCTATTCATCTCTTTATTTTCTTTTTTACTTATTCTGTTATTAGATTTATCTAACTCTGAAAGGAGAAAACAGAGGTTCACTACTAATATACCTTTACTAATTCCTCTTCTAACTCACTTGAGTTTTCTTTTAAGAATGTGAATGCTATGCCACTTGGTGTACATGTAAAGTATAGACATTACTTCATTGTCTATGGTGCCTTTAAGCCAAAAATAGTTTCCTTGGTTATCACTTCTAATTAGATCTATTTTCGCTTTTGCTTTACCTGAGATGATAATTGCTCCCCCTGTCTTTTTTTAATTCTGCCAAAGCATAACAGATTCTGTTCCAGCCCCTTATTTGAACTCTATGTGCTGTGTTTTTCTATTTCAAGTGTGTTTCTTGAAAACAAAATATTGTTGAATTCTGGTTTCTAATCCAGTCTGTTATTTGCTTCTGTTTTTATGGGTAACTTAATCCCATTTACATTCATACTTAAACAATTACTAACTTGGCATTTCCCTCCATTCTATTTTCTACTCTTTAAACTTCCTTTTTTCTCTTTTTTCCCTATCTGTCCTTTAAAGTGTGTTTTGCTTCTGACCATTGCCTTCCTTTTTCTGCTCTCCCTTTTCATCAACCTTCCTTCCTCTCATCACCTTTCCCTCATACTTTCCTATTGGGTAAAAGAGATTTCTATACTCAACTGTGCATATCTGCATACATACATACATACATGCATGCTTACATACATATGTGTGTATGTGTGTTTCACTCTTTAAAACAATTTAGATGGGAGTAAGATTCAAGCACTGCTTGTCCCACCCACACATTATTCCTCTTGCTCTCATTTCTTTACAGAATTTTTTTCTCTACCATTGTTATTTAATTTTGAAAAGTATTTTAGAAACTCTTCCATGAATTCTTGTTTAGCTTGTGTCTAATTCACTTATTTTTAGAGGCTTTGCTTATAGTCATTTTGACTTCATTGTCATCTTCTGAGTTTGCATCTTAATCTTCTTTGTCACCATATTAGATTTTTGTGGTCAGATTCTTTTTTGTTTACTCATTTTCCAGACCTATATCTTGACTTTGAATTTGTGTTAAAATGGGAATCTGTTCCCAGTTGTTGTATTTTTTTGGAGGGGGGGGTACTGTCCCAAACTGTATGGTTTTTTGCACTGCTGTTTTAAAAGCTACTTCTGGGAGTCTGGAAGTTTTGGGTGCTTCTAAGGGGTATGACCTACGGAGATAGTCAGTGGTCTCCTGTTCTGCTCTCTGGTTCTTACCCAGGAAGGGCTACTGATATCTTGGGATTGCAATTGATATTGATTCTCAGAGCCCCTTTTCCATTGCGACCAGAAACAATATTGCTTCTCTAGACCCCTGCTCACTCTTGACTGAAAGTGCCCCTTGACGAATTTTAACTGTGACCCAGAAGTGGATATAGGTAATGGAGTTGCCAAACAGCTTCCTATCTTGTGTCCAGTGGTAGCACAGAGATCCCTTGTAATCTCTTTTTGACTAATTGCCAGGTCATCTTACTGTCTCTGGCTTCAGAGCTCCCCAAACTGCTACTACTTCTGCTGTCAACACCTAGTCTCATTACCAGTATTGTATCCATGGTCTCCAGTCTTGACTCCTGTGTCATAGATGTCTCCTTCCCACCTTTTGAGTTGTCTTGGGTCTCCCTCTGATTATTTGTTGGCTCCTCCACTCCTGATTTGGATTTAAGGTGTTTTTTTAAGGTTGTTTTGAGGGAAATGTTGAAAAGAGGTTGACAGAATGCTTCCTCTACTCCAACATTTTATCTCCATCCCCAGAAGTAGTATATATACATCAGAGAGAGAGAGAGAGAGAGAGAGAATACATAAGCTCTTTGAGGACTGAACTGCTTTGCTTTGTTGTTGTTTAGTTATGTCTGACTTTTCATGACCTTATTTAGAGTTTCTATTGGCAAAGATTTTGGAATGGTTTGTCATTTCTTTCTCCAACTCATTTTATAGATGAGAAACTGAGGCAAATGAGGTTAAGTGATTTGCCTTGGGCCACACAGCAAATAAGTGTGTGAGGACAAATTTGAACTCATGAAAATGAATTTTTCTGATTTCAAGTCCAGGCTCTATCAACTGTGCCACCTAGCTTCCCTTGTCTTGACTTATGTACTTATATTTCCATTGTTTAATAGTTACTGAAACATAACCACTGCTTTTTCATTCCTTTTTAATACAAGTGTTCTTACATGATGTTCACAACAGAAATAAATTGGTTTGATGTTGATGACTGTCTGATTATTGATAATATATAAGGCATAAAACAAATATGCTTGCCAACTGTGTTTGCTTTTGTCATGGTTGGGGGCACACATTGCAGTTTGAAAAGGGATTCTGTTTGCATAGTCAAATCTTCCAGATATCCTTGTTTACAAATGAGAGTTTGCTGAATTATTTACACACCAGGGCAAAATAGACTTTGTAAAGTGAGATCCACCATGAAGCAAAGCCGTTCAGTTTAACTATCCAAAAGAGACAAAACAAAGAAACCATTATCCAAAGGACTTCTATCATATAGATTTTTATAGTGTTTGGTTGGATGGACTACCTACAAAGCTGGTTCATCCATATGTATATCTTGGACAGATATTTTTTGGTTGCATAGTGTTTTCTATGGAGTAGGCACTTAACTTTTGTTTGTGTTTTTTGCATTTGTGATGTATATCATATTTTTATTTGATATATATTATATTATTTGATTATATTCTTTGATGTATGTTATATTCTTTAATTAACGAATATATTATAACAATTTGTGTAATATAACCTTATACTTTATATTATGGCCTACCCAAATTCTGTATTTCTCTTGGCACCTTGCACAATTTGGCATGTGAAGTAGCTGCTTAATAAATGTTTCTTGTACTTTTATTGTCTCATATTTGGAAGCTCTCTCATCTTCACTTAGTACTCCTGATCACTGATCCTAAATGTAAAAAACCTAATATGTCAGGCTTAGTAATGTTGGTAGGCTCATAGATGAAAGACCAGTTGAGCAGTCTAATCTGTCATCCTGAGATCCATTGTGCACAATTAAGCACATGTCACTGAGTAACAATGCTTCTCAGATCATGCCTCACTTAGAACTTATGAAATTAGATTGTCCTTAAAAAAGTAAAATTTTGCAGAACATTGGGAATTTTAGTATTGGTGCTTTGAAAAAGTCCAAGAAGGTGTGCTTTGGAAGCCAGCATCAAATCTATTAAGGTCACTAGGATCCAGTAAATTACTGCTTTGAGATTATAAATCATTTGTCCTCTAAACTTTTGGGTTTATTGAATACTCTAATAAGGCAAAAGTCAATTTTATTTCACCTAATCCTTGTTATCACTATTGCAGAAAAAACAAAAGTAGCAGAATTATAGTTGTAGAAATAGTACTGTTAGTGACTGTAGAAGCCACCTAATGCGAACCTCTCATTTTAACAGGCCCAGAGAGGTTAAAACTACCTAGATTATACAGAAAGCTAGGATTCAAACCCACGTTCTCTGAACATAAATCTAGCACTCTTCTATGTTGCTATACTTCTTTCACAGAGTGGGAAAAACTCTCTATTTCCCTTTCCCCTGCCTATAATAAAATAATAATATTAAATAAAATAATATTAAAAAAATAAACATCATGAGTAAGCAATATGTTTCAGTAATAAGACATCAGAAACATTGTCCTATCAAAAAACATGCTCTAAAAGTATTACCTCTGGTTCATGGAACTTAGATTATAGTTTGTGAATAATTCAGCAACAATGGCAGCTAAGTGGTACACTGGATAGAGCATCATCATCCCTGGAATCAGAAAGACCTGAGTTCAAATCCAGCCTCAGACACTAGCTGTGTGATCCTGGGCAAGTCACTTAACCCTGTTTGCTTGTATTTCTCATCTGTAAAATGAACTAGAGAAAGAAATGCAAACTACTCCAGTATCTTTGTCAAGAAAACCCCATCCATACAGGGTCAAGAAGAGTTGAAAACTGAAATGACTAAACAACAACAAATTAGTAACATTAATAATAACGGAGGCAGTGTAACATAGTGGATGGAGGGCCAGCCTTGGAGTCAATAAGACTTGTATTTATCTTGCCTATGACAGATACTAGTTGAGTGGCCATGGCAAATCACTTAACCTCTCAGTGGCCTCCAAGACTATGTATTATAGCTGAGTTGGCAATCTGAAATGATGAAAGGAGTTTCTACATAGGGAGCTCTACACAGAAATAGACAATGTGATATAGTGGAACTGACATTCACATATCTCTTTTGAGATATGCCTTGGAACTGGCTGTCTTCCCTGTCCTCCAAATATACACATTCAGGCAAAACTATAACTAAACTATTTCTGACAGATATACATTAATCGCCATCTTACAAAGATCTCCAGAGTCATGTTTTTTCATATCCATTTTATTTAAAAGTAATGATTAATTTATTTTGAATTAAAAACTAGTTTTAACTATATGAATCTGGAGACTATAAAAGAACTGTAAATCTCTTAACATTTCAGATGGTCTACATTGGAAAGTGTTGGTTTTCTAAACATCTTTCTAAAGAGATTATGAAGGGAAGCATGGGGAGGATGGCAGTTTGGGGTGTAAAACAGCAGTGTGCCAAAGACCTTGGGAGCTTGTTAAAAATCTGGAAATGTACTTTGTTCAGTAATTCACAACCTCTCATTTTCACTGTTTCTTTCAACTTAAAGATATTTCCTATTTGAAGTGATAGGAACCTTCTAGTCCCTCAACTTGGGAAGGAATGAAAGTGTAGCCAACTTTTACCGTAGCATTTCTCTCTTGGTGGCAAAAGTGACTCTATCTGTCTCACTGTGCTCTCCACATACCAATTTGGCTTCTAGAGAACCTGAAACTTATTTTGGGTAACACATCTGCCTGGGATGACAGTCCTTGCCCAATTCTCAGCTTCCTTCCTGAAATGGAAGGAAGGAAAAATGTGATTATACTACCCATAGCTAAATGGTAATAGGAAATTAGTCTTGAGTCTAACTGCATCCTTTGTATAGCTGTCAGTATGAATGATAAGTCAAGTAAAAAAGGGTGACAAAACATTAGAAGTTAGAGTCTATCCAAATAGAGAGGAAAACTAAAAATTCAACATTTGTTCTCATTAGTAGCATGTCATAAACTCTAGGACAAATAATGTCAACTGATCTTATTCACATAGGCAAATCTTACTTTCAAATTCTGGATGGCAATTAAAAAGCATTGAAGATAAAGTCCCTTGTTGACACAATTTATTTTTTCTTGTTTATTTTTTATTTTCTTCTGGGTCCAATGGGAAGCCTTTTGAGCCAAAGCAATCTAACTTTAAAAACTTGCAAGTCAGAGAGCATATGTGCTTGGACTCATTCTTTAGTCAGACCAATTCAATTCAACAAGCATTTATTAAGGATCTGCTATGTGTAAGGCACTCTAAGATATGGGAAATGATAGGATTACAAAGAAAAAAGGAAAAAAAAACTTTACCTTTCAGGACAGATATTTTACTAGGGAGATTACAATATTTAAACAGATTAAGCAATGCAAGATAATTTGAGGAGGGAATGAATGTTAAAAACTAGAGGTATCAGGAAAGGTTTCCTTTAGGAAGCCTACCCTTCACTTTTCATCTGCAGCTCTGTTTGATGTAAACAAGATGTCAACCCAAGATAAGGAGACTTGAAGTCTCATCCACCATGCTATTTGACTTAGTCTTGGATACTCAATACCTTCCCAAATCCATCAGCCTTTTCTCTGCTCTGATTGGAGGGCTAGAGGGTAGAGTGCTAAGTTTCTCCTAAAGCATTCCTTTATAGAGGGTAAGATCCGGACTTTCCAGCTCATTTTCCACTTCTCATCTGTGGCTCAGCTTGTTTTGAACTCCACAAAAACAGATAACCCCAGGCCAGGTGCTCTCCGGTGTTCCCTTCCTCCTTTCCAACTTCATTTTGTGGGTTGTTTTATACCCTTAAATTGTAAGCTCCTTTTTTGTATCCCAGACACTTTACCCAGTGCCTGGCATATAGCGGGCATTTAATAAATATTTATTGAATTGAAATTGACAAATTTAGGAATGGCCACATGACCAGAGACTCGAAGGAAGCCAATTCTAAGAGGCAGAGATAAAAAAAGGAAGTCCATTCCAGGAATCCCCTGCATAAAGTTGCAGAGGTAGAAAATGGAACATTGGATAAAAAAGAATTTTTATACCAACATCCAATCTGAAGGCAGAATTCCTAACAAATTTCTAACTAATTCTAAATCAGTCTACTATAAAGATATTTGGTATTCTATTGTTAATATTGTGAATTTCCATAACATGGCATGCCTCTATTTTAATAGACTTCTGTCATTCGTTTCATCAGGGTTATGCAAAGTTGACTTAGTCTTTCATCTAGAATTTTTGGAACTTAATCTCTACCTGTTCTTAATCTTTACTTGTTCACCTTATAGAGAATTATTGATCTCTACTTGGTGAGCAACATGACCCATAAAACAAAACTAAACAAAACAAAACACACTTCTAACCTCTGGAGGCATAATTAAAACTACTATAGGTTGTGGGGAAACTGGAGGCCTCTGGGTAGAAAGAATTTCCATATATCTAGTATCAAATATCCAGAATTTCTACATATTCCACATATAAGGAAATAAGTGACTCCTATAAGTGACTAATTATATTATTATAGTCATCTTATAGTTCATTGTGTCCTAGTTCAGTTGGCTGCTGCTGAATTAGCTTCTCTTCCTCTTCAAAATACATTTTCTGATAGCCTAAATACATAGGATATTCCTATCAGTTTCAGTTAAGACCTCTCCTCTGCTTTACAACTCCCAGTGCCCTAGACTTTCTTGTTAATGTCCCTAGGACTTATTTTCCAATTGTAGGCTTATAAAATCACTGATTTGGAGCTGGAGTCCATCTAGTACCATCCTTCACTTTACAGATCAGGAAACAAGGCAAGAGAGGACAAGTGACATGATCAAAGTAATACAGGTAGTATTTATGATTGTATTCTAATATCCTTGAGCATCTCAAATAAAGTCTAGATCACAATTTGTTGAATGTGTTTTACTGGAGATTTTCATGGATGATGATCTAAATTATATTCTAATTCTGAAATCCTGTGATCAGAAGTAAATTTTCAAAATGAGATTTTCTGACTACAAATCCAGTGCTATTTTTATCTGCTACTTTCCTGCCTTATTTTCTCTTCTGTCATTTGTAGAGGGACATCAGAAGGTAACAACCTTCTTGAAGGTTCTTATAGCAGCTAATGAAGTTCTGTAGCTTGTTCCTAGATCAACTGCTACAGGAATTTTCAGTCTTCTTAAGTTGCCTTCAGAAATAAGTCTGTGAAATAGATAACACATGGTTTCACACTCTTAGCTTCCCCTTGGCTTCCTTCAGATGTGAACAGGTCCACTAGCACTCTCTTGGCTCAGTGAATTTTCACATCTTGAAAGAAACTCTGCTAGAGTGTTACAGTCAATGTGGGGTCCCATTCTTTCTCCTGGCAGTATCCAGAGGGAAACAACTTCCCTAACTTTAATTTTACTTGTTCCCACATATGGCTCAAGGACACTTACATAAACCATGCCAAGGAGTCTTGGATATCCCATAGCTCTACAATGTCAATACTCAGATGTCTACATATATTTCATTAGTATCTATGCTCCCTCCACTGGTGCATAACACAACTTCTCTACACTTTCTTATCCTGTGTAGTTTTTGTCCATACATTTCTATTAATTCTCCATAGAGAATTCACTTAATTTGCTAAAAGTCTTGATGCCGTTCCTTTTAATAACTTTTGGGGGGGGTCAATGCAATTCTCACATTGTTCATTTCTCCCCCCTCATGACTGTTCCTCCTCCTTTTCTGGTCCTATAAGTCCTTGATCAAATGACATATTTGTACAGTTTCCCCAATCCCTCCAAGAAGCTTTATAAATCTTTTCTCTATTACAGGTCTTGATTGGTAACATACTATATTCTGCATAAATCCTCCAATTGCTCTTTGGGTTATTTCATACCATAGAGCCTTAAGAGACCTCAATGATCATGCAGTCCAACCTCCCTTCTTCTCCCTAAAACAAACAAACAAACAAACAAACAAAAACAATAAAACGTCTTTTTATAGTCATGTAAAATGAAGCTCATATAGTCTAACTGGCTTTTCCTAAGGTCACAAAGGTAGAAATAGAGATGGGATTTAAACATAGATTCCCTCTCACTCCAAATTCAATGATCTTTCTATTGTACATTTGTTCTATCTATAATTTTGATTCCACCCAAGACATAGCTTTCTATGATTTACAACCATGTAGGATCACAGATTTATAGGAAATGCTTTTTTTGACAGTGAGTAATACTATTGCAATTTCCCAATTCTGAACTCAATTCTGGGCCTGATTTATTGTCCATCTATAGAATCTTTCCCAAATATGCATATTGATAGACTGACTCAACAGGCATATCTCATTTGGGCAGTATGTTTTTTTGTATCTACTTTGATTTCCCACTATGAGTCAATGATATGAGACTTGATCTTGCTGGTGCTACTCATTTCAATGTGTGGGAAAAGGCTTTGCAACATTCTAAGCACGCTTATAAATAACATACTCAGTTTTAGTAATAGTTCTTTCTTATGATAAAAAATGAGCCAGTCTTTTTTTTAATCATTTTAAAATTATTTCAAACTTACGTAACATGTTTAAATTTTTTCTTCAACTTTTGGACTTATTTACCCTCATATTTCTCTTCCTTTCTTCAGATAAGAGTGGGCTATATTTATGTAACCTACGGAATCACTTGGACGATTTGGCACCTGTCCAAGATCAAAAGCTACATACATTACTTCCCAGATATTTTTTTAATATTTTAAATTCAGAGTTTTTCTTGGCAAATAATGCTTGACTACAGATATGTATTCATGAATTTTTGTATTAATGTGGACTCAGATATAATTATTCAGCACATAAAAGTCTATAGGAGGAGGCCCCTCTAAATCCTTATTTCTACCAGTGCTACCATTTGTTGATTGAGCTATCATGCAGTATCAGGTCAGTTAATAATGGCTTTACTTAATTATTATCCCCTCCTGGGTGGCCTGATGCTGATTGACAGTTGAATTGGTTGATAATAGAGAAAAAGAAAATAATCTAGCGGATACTAGATGAATTCCTTTCCTCCCTTTGCTCTCTAATTAATTAGCACAGTAATAAAGTTACAGGCAATGATATGGGGATGCAAAAGTACCCCTGTTCCTCCAGAAACACCAGAATAACAGTGGATATTAGTGAATGCTTAGAAAATCGCTTAAAATCTCTCTTCCTACCTTTTGAGTAACTGGAATATAGGGTAGAAACCCAGGGAGAAGCTCAGTACCCCCAAAATGACACAAAGTGCCCCAGAACCACAGGATACTTATAGTGCCACTTGTCTTCAAAATAGAGCTGATATAGAAAAATATCAATTGCTAAGCTAATACTTGCTCAATGCTTCCTTTTCATGGGATTATTACTAAATCAGATTTTAACATAGAGTGGACATTGCATTTCCACTCCATCATGAGGTTTTGGGTATTAAATGATAAAGTTACTATCTAGACTCACTAGACAATATATCAATTTCTTCTTTTATTGATATCATTCTATATGTATGCTATTCCTTAGAAGCTTATCTTTCAAAATACATGTCACATTTATCTTGCACACCATATTTCTGATGGCATGTTTTCACCTTAAATCACATTCTGTATCCAATTCTATCATCTTCCTACTAATATAAGGAAGATCAGCAAACTTCCAGAAGGGTGAAAAGACCATCTGGATTGACATTTCCCATCTTATGAGTTATTTTAAATGGAGACTTTCAGAGAGGAAGCAACAGTAGCCCATAAATCTCCTGTACTCTTCCCATGATCTTTTGCTTTGGGTGCCAAGTACTAGATTTTACATAGTCTAGATATAAACACATGAAATCCATCTGTTTCTTCTATTTCAAAGTCATAACGTTTGCATATACATTTATGCTAATATAGTAAACTCTTTGAAAATAATGTGATAAAAACGGGTTGATCCTTGACTTAAAAATGTAAAGGGTGAAACTTTTGCTTGTTCAGAGAGAACATTTTACTTCAGTTATGTATGATTAATCCTGGAAAAAAAAAGTATCAACAATGCAAACTGTATATGGATGTTTCTCCACCTCTCCTACACATATACATACACCAACCCAGCAGCCACTGCAACAGTATGAGGTGATGAAGGCCTATCCCAGAATGGAGGTCACATCAGAGGCAAGAAGGGAGCATAATTGAGAGATGTTGCAAAGGTGACATGTATTGGCCTTGTTATAGATTGGATATGAGTAGTGAGAGAAAGTGAGGAACTGAGGTAAACATCTAGGTTGTGAACCTGGGAACATGGAGTATGGTGTGCCCTCAACATTAATGAGGAAGTTTGGAACAGGGGTTTAAAGGGAAAAACAATTAATTCAGTTTTTAACATATTGAATTTAAAATGTCTACTGGGCATCCAGTTCAAAATGTCTTAAAGCCATTGGAGATGTGAGACGGAGGTCAGTAGAGAGATCAAGACAGGACAAGTAGACTTGAGAATCATGAGCATAGAGTTAATTAAAATACGGGGAGTTGATAAGATCATTAAGTGAAATAGTATAGAGGGAGAAAAAAATTCAGAACAGAACCTTACGGGGCACCTCCAGTTAGAGGGACACTTACATATGATCTAGATGAAGATCCAGAAAATGAGATTGAGGAATGGTCAGATATATAGGAGGAGAACCAGGAGAGTGCTACCTGAAAAGCCAGAGAAAAGAAAATCTCAGGGAAAAAAGGATGATCAACAGTGTCGGAGCATGAGGATTGAGAAAAAGGCCACAGGATTTGGAAATTAAGAAATCACTGGTAACTTTGGAGAGAGCAGTTTTGGTATAATCTAAAGAAGTTAGAAGCTGGATTGTAAGGGGTTAAGAAGATACTGATAGGAGGGAAAGCAGAGGCACCTATTTCAGACAGCCTTCTCAAGAAGCCACAAAGAGTAGAAGAGATAGGATGATAGAAGGGTTTAGGTGAGGTTTTTTAGGATTGGGGACATATGGATATACTTGTAGGTAATTGGGAAGTAGCTAGCAGACAGCAGGAGATTAAAGATAAGTGATAGAGCAGGGATGACAGAGGGGGCAATCTGTCGGAACAGCTGGGATAGAAAGGGATCACTTGTTCAGGGAGAGGGGTTATCTTTGAACAAGGAGTAAGGTGATCTCTTTGTGAAAAGGGTTAAGGATGAGATCATGGCAGAGGCATCTGGGTGATATGGAATGAGGAAGAGGCAGCATCAATATTTTTCTGTAAATTAAAGGTAGAGCTCTTACCTGAGAGAGTGAGGGCATGGGGAACAATGAAAGGTTTGAGGAGGGATGAAAAGGTTTGGAGGAGCCAGTGTGGAGAGTGGAATAGTGAATTGATAAGGAAGTTGTAGAAGGATTGTCTAGTAAGTGATAGTACAGCTGGGGTTGTGTAACAAAATTTGTAATTTATGTCAGTCAGAGAAGTTGTATGATTTTCTCCACCTTCATTCAGCAGCATATGTATAGGAACAAAGGCATAAGATGATGGGAGTGATTCAAGGCTGAGATTTAGTAGAGGGCAATCAGTGACAGGATAAAGGGATCAGAAGACAGTATTTAGTTGAACTGGTTGAGTAAGGGGGTCAAATGTTGAAAAGAGGAATGACTAGTATGGGGGGGATGGCCTAGGAGAGAACTGAGAATTTACTCTCAGTGTTAGTAACTTTTAGTGTTGAGAAAACCCTCACCAATTAAAATATATTGAACAATGTAGTATGGGGCAGGGATGGGGGGGGTGGGGGGAACCTTGATAGAATAATTTAAAAGGAATCTCAGTATTTTAATAAATATTATTTTATTCTTATTTTTATAACAACCAAAATTTATAGTACCTTAAGACATGCAAAGCAATTTATAAATATTATTTCATTGTATTTTCACAAAACTCTGAGAAGTAGGTGCAATTATCCCCTTTTTATAGGCAGGGAAACTAAAGAAGACAGAGGTTAAGTGACTTGTGCAGGGTCACATAGCTAATAAATGTCTGGGGTTGTATTCTAATCTCAGATATTCCTAACTCCAAGATCACTATGCAACCTACTTTTAAAACCTATTTTACACTTGATTTTGCTAACAATATAATAATAATAATAATAATAATAATAATAATAATAATAATGCGATTATAAAGTGGCATTTTTTGGTGTTAAATTATCACAGTGTAGCCATCCTTTTTCTGATAACTATGCACCTACAGGGGCAGCTAGGTGGCACAGGCAATAGAGTTTCTGCACCTGGTGTTAGGAAGACTCATCTTTCTGAGTTCAAATCCAGCCTCAGACACTTAATAGCTGTGCGACCCTGGCCAAGTCAACCCTATTTGCCTTAGTTTACCTCCTCTGTAAAGTGAGCTGGAGAAGGAAATGAAAAACCATTCCAGTATCATTACCAAGAAGGCCTAAAATGGGGTCACACAAATTGGACACAACTGCAAATGACAGAACAATATGCATCTACAACGATGCTTTAAAATATGCTTTAAAAATGTACCAATTTACTTATCCACACACTTCTATTGATACATGAGTCTATTGAGATAGATACACTGATAGGTAGGTAATAGTTGTATTGTGTCATGGATAGGACACTGGACATGGAGTCAGGAAGAGCAGAATTTAAACCTGGACTCAAACACTTATTTGATATATGATTCTAGATAAGTCACTTAACTGCTGTCTACCTCAGTTTCCTTAATTGTAAAATGAAGGCAGTAATAGCACTTACCTCACAGAATTGTTGTGGGATTAAATAAGATAATATTTGTAAAATGCTAAGTATAGTGCCTAGCAAATAGTAGGTATTTAATAAATTTCTTTCTTCCCTCCTTCTTCCTTCCTTCCTTCCTTTCTTCCTTCCTTCCTTCCTTTTCCCCTTCCTTCCTTCTTCCCTTCCTTCCTCCTTTCCTTCCTTCCTTCCTTTCTTCCTTCCTTCCTTCTTTCCTTCCTTTTTCCCTACTTTCTTTCTTTCTTTCCTTCCTCTCTCCCTCCTTTCCTTGCTCCCTACTTCCTGCCTTTTCTTCCTTTCTTCCTTCCTCCCTTCCCCCTCTCTCCCTCCCTCCCTTCCTCTTTTCTTTCTTCCTTCCTTCCTCCCTCCTTCCCACTATTCCTTCCTTCCTCCCACCCTTCCTTCTTTCCACCCTTCCTTCCTTTCTCCCACCCTTCCTTCCTTCCTTCCTTCCTTCTTTCTTTCCTGCCCTACATATGTACATCCTGTCTTTTTAAGTAAATTCTTTCAGAGCAGTGGTTGTTTCACTTTTGCCTTTATATCCCCAGTGCTTAGCACAGTGCATGGAGTAGAGGGAACACTTAATAAGAGCTTGCTCATTGATTAATTGGTTGAAGAGTGCCTGATGTCTTTTCATTTCTCTGTGTGTGTTTGCTAAAAATACTGAGGATGATATTTTCTATTCTTTTGCATTCTTTCCCCATGGGAACAAGAGATCAAAAACTAAAATAAAACCTACGAAGTTAAGCACATAAAAAAGATAGAAATAGGGAGTGATGCTGAAGTTATCATGTAATCACTTAGTACATTTCTTTGTGTTATACACAGGGCTGTCAATTACTTATCTGCAATGAAAAGAAGTGCAAGTTTTAGAGTGGGAGAAGATGGGACAAACTTTTGAATCTTGCATCTAGCTTGGACTTCCATTTTCTGTATTTAGTCCATCAATTCTGCAATTTTCTGGCTAGTACCTGAGTAGTAGGGTGTATTGGGTAGAGCATAGGACTCGGAATAAGAAAAACTCACCTTTATGAGTTCGAGCCTGACTTTCAGATACTTCCTGGGTATGTGACCCTGGGCAAGTCACTTAACCCTGTTTGCCTCTGTTTCCTCTCCTGTAAAATAAATTGGAGAAGAAAATGGAACTGCAGTATCTTTGCTAAAAAAAATCTCAAAACAGGGCCATGAAGAGTCAGACATGAATGAAACCACACCTCACAGTATCTTGAGGTTTGGAACCTTCCCATACCCTCACTATACTGTTGTGACCAAAACACTCCATATTCCCATGTTTACCTTTTTCTTTCCCATAGCTCACCTAGAGATGGTAGCTGGGTTTTGAAAGATCTTACAAGAATTTAAGGGACAGAGTTAGATTTTATGTACAAAAAAATATAGAATAGATTAAAAGCAAACTGATATCACTTTATGTATATATAGATGATATAGATATAGATTATATAGGCCTATATGATATGTATATATATAGCATATATATACATAGATGATATGTATATATGTATATCAACATCTTTCTCTATATCATATACATCTATATACATGTATATGTGTATAGATGTATATGATATAAAGATGCTGATTTAGACAGATGAACAGATGAAGCCAGAAAGAGTTGGGCTGGTTTCCACTCGAAGTATGTTAGCTGAGTGACATTGGGCACATCATTTACTGTCTCAGTACTTTGACAATTCTCTAAGACTAAAAGTTTCTTGCTTTAGTAGAAATAGTCTCTTCACCTAGAAGAGGTCAACTAATGAAAACATAGATCAAGTCCCTATCTGTATCTCATAGTATGATCTGGTTCTAAAACTCAGGAATCTTATTTCAAGATTCTTTATCTTAGGTTGCTTTTTCCCCCTGAACTAGTTCTTCCAATTCTCTGACATCTGGTCCAGCTTTTCTTTGGAGCTGCCATCATAATCCCAAGAGCAATTTAGGATTATGGCAAATTCCCAGCTAGTATAGTATATTACTTCGTATCTTATTGTTAAAAATCATGATCACTGGGGGCGTAGCCAAGATGGTGGAGTAGAAACACCACTTCCAGATTACCTCCAAACTATGTAAAAGGGGACTCTGAACAACTTCTGGAGCCCCAGCACCCACAGAACGACACAGAGAAGCTAATCTCCTGCTGAGGACAGCCCAGCAGCCCTACAAGGAAAGGCCAGTGCAGCGCTCGCTCTGAGAGCAGGCAGCAAAGCACGCTGGGAACCGACAGAACAGAGCTCTGGGAGCTGAGCCCAGGCCCGTGTGAGCTGCGGTTTTTAGGCCTAGGGCGGCTGGACAGACCCCAGAACACCAGCAGCTGTGGCAATTCCAGAATTATCAGCACAGATATGCCTAGGACAAAGTAAGAGGTTAGTGCCCTGTTGACTTTGGGACCAGTATTTGGGGAACACGTCGGCTTCCTCCCCTGGGGGCGAAAAGCTGCTGAAGAAACAGCTGCACAGAAGCCATTTTGCAGCATCAGTGGTGGCTCTAGCTCCTGGTCTGTGAACTGTAGGGAGATCTAGCAATCAGTCTGGGGATTAATCGCTCTTGCTTTAAACTGCCTGGATCTGGATTGTGGTCTGGGGTGGAGGTTTGGGGTGGGTACCAGCTTGCCAGACCATGTGGAGACTTTACAGAGGCCACCCAACCTGCAGAAGTTGTGAAGACCCCACGTTTGGGCGGAAGCTCTCCTGTCTGGTGGCAGAATCCTACTGCGGCAACAAGCCCCAAAATCAAGTAATTAAGTGGCAACATGCCTAGGCAAAAAAAACAAAATAAACAGAAAAATTGAAGATTGGTCTCCTATTTTAGGAACAAAGAGGATCAAAGAATGGAGGAGAACTGTGAGGTCAGAACTCCTACACCAAAAGCCCCAAATGAAAATATAGGCTGGCTACAGGCCATAGAGGAACTTAAGAATCAGATAAGAGAAGTGGGGAAAAAAACTGGGAAGAAAAATGAAAAAGATGCAAGAAAAGTATGAAATGACAGTCAACAGCCTGACTGAGGAAAATAACACCTTAAAAAATAGACTAACTCAAATGACAAAAGAGGCTCAGAAAGGCAATGAGGAGAAGAATGCCTTAAAAAGTTGAATTTGCCAGATGGAAAAAGAATCTCAATAGCTCAATGAGGAGATTCATTCCTTCAGAGTTAGACTGGAGCAAATGGAAGCTAGTGACTTTATGAGAAATCAAGATACTATTAAACAGATCCAAACAAATGAATGAATAGAAGGCAATGTGAAATATCTCATGGGAAAAACCACTGACCTGGAAAATAGATCCAGGAGAGATAATTTAAAAAATTATTGGGACTACCTGAATGCCACGATGAAAGAAAGAACCTAGAAATCATCCTTAAAGAAATTAGCAAGGAAAATTGCCTTGATATTTTAGAGGGGGAAATAGAGGTTGAAAGAATCCACCAATCACCTCCTGAAAAAGATCCCAAAAAGAAAACTCCTAGGAATATTACAGCCAGGTTTCAGAACTCCCAGATCAAGGAGAAAATACTACAAGCAGCCAGGAAGAAGAAATTTTCAATATTGTGGAAACACAATCAGAATAGCACAGGACCAGGCAGCTTCTACACTGAGGGATCGAAGGGCATGGAATATGATATTCCAGAGGGCAAAAGAGCTGGGATTGAAGCCAAGGGTCATTTACCCAGCAAAACTGAGTATCTTGTTTCAGGGGAAAATATGGTCATTCAGTGGAATAGAGGACTTTCAAGCATTCTTGAGGAAAAAAACAGAGTTGAATAGAAAATTTGACATTCAGACAAAAGAAGCAAGAAATGCTTGAGAAGGTAATAAGGGAAAAGAAATCAAAAGGAACTCATCAAAGTTGAACTATTTCCATTCCTACATGGAAAAACAATAACTGTGTCTGATGAAACCTTTCTCATTATGAAAATAATTGAAGAAGGATATATGGGCATATGTTTACAGATATACATGGATAGAGGGCACTGCTTGAATTTGATGGGAAGGGATGATACTTAAGGGGTGAAGTCAAGAGGTGAGAGAGTAAAGTGGCAAGAAGAGATGGGGAGAGACAGGGTAAGGTAAACTATCTCATGTAGAAGAGGCAAGGGGAAGTAGTTTGCAGGGGAGGGGAAGAACAGGAAAGCAAAAAGGCAAAACCATATTCTCATTGAAGTTGGCTCAAGGAGAGAATCACATACATACTAAATGGGATATCTCATCCTGCAGGAGAGTAGGGGAAAGGGGGATGAGAGGGGGGATGATGGACGGGAGGGTATTCTAGGGGGATGGGAGTTGGAAGTACCCACTTTCGAAGAGGGACAGGATAAAAGTAGGGAATGGACCAAGTGGGAGGTGAGATGGGTGGGTGGGAGGGAAATATAAGCAGTCTTTTACAATATATCTACTATGGTAATGTTTTGCATAGCTATACATGTACAACACATACTGAATTGCTTAACTTCTCAGAGGGAGTGGGTGACAAGGGAGGAAGGGAATGGATCTGAAAATCAAAGCTTTAAAATTAAATGTTCCATAAGATGTCCAGGCATTGGGGCTCAGAGTTTCACCTTGCCCTAATGGCAAAGTTGAAGGGGGTATGGCAGAAGATATGGTAGAGAGCAGATTGGATGAGGGGATATCTAGTGGGACTGCTATTCTGTGGTGTTGAGTAGGGAAAAAATGGGGAAAAATAGTAACTCAAAATCTGGTGGAAATGAATGATGTAAACCAGAAGTTAATAAAGCATTTGTAAAAAAAAATCATGATCATTTTTGAGAAGTCATGTTTTTTTTGGAGGGATTGATACTACAGGAAAGTGTTCTACAGAAGGGGACTAAGCTGAAGTGACCAGCTATGTAACACAAGTATTAATAGAAGGAATTGGTGTTGTTTAGCCTGGAAAAACCTTCCAGAACTAGTGATTAGATCAGTCAAGACCTCTCCATAAGAGCAATTCTCTTCCATGAATTGGATTCATTAGAATAAGTCCATTCACTTCCTCAGAGTGACTATTTTACCACAGTGCCCCTTCTTCACACCAGGAATGTATTTCTCATTTCCAAAATATTTGCAAAATTTATATGCAGTCTTAGAAGAATACGCTCACTACCAGTTGGTTATACAAGAAGATGAGGCAGTATGATGTGTTTTAAAGAGCAATGGAATTAGCACCCTAGTATAGAGTCCCAAAGTTACCACTTACTAGCTGTGGGACTGTGAGAAAATCCTTGACTTCTTTGAATTTCTAATGTCTCAACTGTAAAAATACAATAGCATTCTGAGAGTACCAATCTCATGGAATTATGAGGAAAATACTTTATAGACCAGATACTGCTTATGAGTATGATTATCATTTACCATGGGTACTCCAGAGAACAGGATTATAATTTTGATTTTGGTATAGACCTTGTGTTTCACTATGATCCCTTGACCCAATATTACACATTGTCCAGTTAGAACCAAGACTATTGATAATCAGTGTAATTCATTATCCTTGGGAGATCTCGCAGTGTTGCAGAAAGAATACTGCATTTGGAATGAGGAAAGCAGGGTTAAAATTTTTTTTTCTTCTCTACATATAATAGTAAGTAATTTAGTCTTAGGCTTAGTTTCCTTGTCTATAAAATGGAGATAATAATATTTGTACTACCTACCTCATAGGATTGCTGTGAGAAATGTTTCTGTATACTTCAATATACTGTATGAGTATCATTCTTATTATTAACAGAAAAACTATTAAAAGCTTAGGCACTAACAACATCAAATCCTTTATGTATTTTTGAAAGGGAGATGGTCTGAACAGATAATAGCAGTAATAGGATTAGCTGCTAAGAGTTAGAATCAAGGGTGTGTTGGAGCCAAATTCTATCAGCTTGACAGCCTGATTGTGAAATTTCCAGTCTAAGTGTTTATACTGCAGAAATTGGTAATTTCTAAAAATCAGGGCCTGATTCATTAACTTGCTGACTTTCTAGATTTAAGAAACTGTTAATAATCAAGCTTAAGCCTGAAAGTGTGTTGTGTATACATTTTTCTTTTTTGAATAGCCTGTTTTTTAAACATTTACTAGCTTGGTAGAAGGGATACTAGAAATCATGTCGGTGATATTTACTGAGAAGATATAGAGAAAGTACAAAAGGTTCAGTTCCTCTGAATGGGAGCATATAGTACCTGACTACCTCAGTCCCTGGAAAATAGTGAACTCTGACTTAAAACTTTTGTTACAAAATATTTGCCCCACCAAATTTACTTCAAAGGTGGCATACTTTTGACAAAGTCATTCCAGAAAAATGGTGTCTCAGCTATTCAGATTTACTTTGGAGCTGTGTCCCACAGGTTGTTGTGTGGCAGCTTTGTTGGCAGCAAATTCTGGCATAGATTCCTGTCCTTGAACATCTTTTGCCTTTCCTGTCCTTTCTAAGATCACAAGTTCGCAGCCTAATCTGTTTAATTTTTCAATACTTCTTCATCTAAGGCAAGAATGGATGCACACAACAGGGATGGGAGCAATAGCAGAGCAACGTGGTTGTGCTCACCCAGGTGGGGAGAGTTTGGCCTCTGACACTAGGATTCTCCCCCTACCTGGAAGCTAATTTCAGGCCTTGATTCCCCACTAGAATGCAGCCAGGCAGAAAAGAGAGATAGGCTTGCTTTGGCAGGAATGCACACCTGGGGACCAATGCAAAAGGCATGCAGTATGCAGATGGGAACCTGTCACAGAACTTCTCTGGACATGTTCTGAAGGGGAGAGCCAGGCTCCTTCAATTCTCTGTCAGCAGGCAGTTTCAGAAGCAAGCTCAACAAACATACATGATCCCAATCATCAGCCAAGTCAGTTACATACCTGTTAAAAGAAATGTGAGCTGCTTTAGAGCAGGGACTATTCCTGCCCCGCCCCCCCCCCTTCTGTACTCTTATCTCCCAGAAATGGAGTACATTACATACAATAGATGCTTAAAGATGTTTGCAATCATAATTGAGGGAAGGAAGAAGATTCATAGGACAGACAGTTCCTTGGAGCCATTAAATTTAGAAAAGCTTATGTGCCATGAGATGGCTATTTAAATATTTGGGAAGTTTTAATTAGTAGGGCTATCAGCAATTGATTAACTGTCATTAGATGTGGAATAATATGCTTTAATAATCACATGTAGCATATAGCCTACTCTTGACACTTATTAAAGATTAGCCAACAATACAAAATGACTGTATGGATATGCACTGCAGCTGCCTACTAGACGGGCCATTAGGTCTACTTGAATATGTGTGATTTTCTTCATTCTCTAGTTATTGGTCCACAGAGAAGATATTAACCCTAATGCTACTTTAATTAAAAATAATCCCCCCTCTAAATCACATGGGGTTATTTTGACATCCAGATCTGAGTTTTATCACCAGTGCCTCATATGTGCTGCATAGCTGATTATTGAAATATCTATTATTTATAACAGATGGATGGTTTATGGCATTTTTCCGACACCAAATGATATAAACTAATTTTAGTATTATGGAATATTAACCTTTGAAAATGAAACTCTCCTTTTCAATGAACTCTTATCCAATTTATGGATTTATATGCTATTATGTTCATACAAAATAATTTTTTACCATAAATAAAATATGCTAAACAAGTCAATTGTTTTCAGCAGACATATTCTATTACTAAAAACAAGGGAAAAAAGGGCCCTGCTCTTTACACATCATTCAGATGGAAGCTAGAGAATGCAAATCTCTCTCTGGCATTGCCTTTACAGCCTTAACTTAGCTTCAGACTAACCTGATTTTCTCTCATAAGATTGCATCAGAATAGAGAAATACATATTTAAGGATTAGAATACAAAGCAATGAAAATAACACCAAAAGGGTAGCTCTCAAATTTTAATTCCTAATAACGATGTCCTTCTAGGACTGGGGATGTTACTTGATATCTGTGTTTTTGCTTTCCCCCACGTACTTAATAGGGACAAGAATATTTATGTCATAGTATAGAGGAGGAGGTATCTTTTAGGATGAGGCTATTATTCTTTCTGAATATAAAAGTTCTATGTATATGTTAAGTATCATCATTATTGAAAAGAAAAATTAGTGTAGCCTTCATTTCCCAAATTATACTTTCAGCCCACACTCTGTAGTAACCATGGAGACCATATTCATGTAATACATGACTCATAACAGGTGAATTCTCAGAAAAAAAGGCTTCATGAATCATGGTGTCTGAAAAGCTTAGGTATAAAACTTAGGTGAGTACAAGCCCAGTGCTCATTTCTTGTGGTGGTTATTATAATTAGACAATAAATATCCATAAGAACTCATTTATAATAAGGGGTCTTGACAGGTATTAGCTTCATTTTCTTGTTATTGAATAATTATAGCCATTTAAATAATTATGATCTCACTATAAAATGATTTCATCAATCATTAATTGGTGTCAGTTTTGTTTGTATAGGGGACCCTGGTCAATGAAAAAGAAGCAGATGGTGATACTTCAATGTGGTTTTAAAAATAAATACATTAGTTTACTTCTACATACACATCTATGTGTGTATATATCTCTACACATAGATATAGATGATATAGATCTATATTTATATTTACATTTAGATATATATAAAAGCTATAGTATGTAGTGAATACAGCACTAGACCTGGAGGCAGTCCAAATCTAAGCTCAGACATTTATACTAGATGTGTGACCTTAGTTAAGTCACTTAACCTTTGCCTCAGTTTCCTCAACTGTAAAATGAAGATGATGAATAGCAAGCTAGGGAAGAATACTGACATTCCGATTAACAGTTAGTTAAGACCATTTCGTAGAATTTATCTTCTCCTCCAGAAGTAGCAAACTTCCTTCTCTTTATTATTTCACAAATGTGAGGCATCACAATACAGTGGATAGAAGGCTGAATTCAGTCAGAAAAAACCTGAGTTTAAATCCCACCATGGGGACTGAGCTATACTGCTACTGGACAAATCAGTTTAAATTCTCTGACCCTGTTTCCTTATTTGTAAAATACAGGTAACAGTATCTGTAGTACCTGACTCAAAAGGTTGGTTTTGAAGCTCAAATAAGATGCTGTATTGTAGAGTGCTTTGTAAATCCTCAAGTGTGAGGTAAAGGACAAGCTAGAATATTCTGTACACATCTTCTATTGCACAATTTGTACTTTAGTAGCTCAAGAAGCCAAAATTTCATTGGTGGGAGAAATCCCTCTGTACATACAGAAAGAAGCATCTTTATACTTGGTAGACTTATCAAGGGTTTTTTGTTCAATCATGTCCGACTCTTTGTGACCCCATAGACCATACTGGTCCATGGAGTTTTCTTTGCAAAGATATTGGAGTGGTTTTTCTTTTCCATCTATGGCACATTAACAGAGATTAAGTGACTTGCCCAAGGTCACAACGCTAGTGAGTAAAGCCATATTTGAACTCAGGTCTTCCTGAATCCAGGTCCAGCATTCTATCTACTGAGCTACCTAGCAGTTTCCTAGGCAAATAGCTTAAATGACTGGCCCAGGGTTACACAGCTATTAAATATCTGAGACTGTATTTGAACTCAGGACTTCCTGACTCCAGACTCAGCACCTAAAGGACTCCAAGAGTTATCAAGAGTTATTCTCACCAAAATATTCATCATTTTGAGGCCAAACTGGAAAAAGCCTTTTCAGATGTAGCCAAATTTAGCTGACTCTCCAGTGACAGGTAATTATAATTGTCTTATAACTGTCCTATTATTTAAGTGTTTCCAACACACAGTAGGATCTGACAGAGTTTGTGGTCCATTAGCATCACCTTTGAGAATGTAGGGTCGCCTAAAAATGGCAGGGAGGCAGCGAATGAACAAACACAGAGTAAAAATAAAGCTAAGGGGAGGGAAATCCAGCCAATTCATATGATCTCACAGAAACTCTTGGATATTGCCAGAACACCATGTAGATGATCCTAATATAAACACTTGGGCTAATTGACCATAGACTGTTCAACTTATTGCCAAACCAGAACTTGAGCTCTTCTTTCTTTCTTTTTTTTTTCAATAGGGATTGTTATTACCTAAATTCTCTGAGTCTCAATCTTTTCATCTGTAAAATGAGGATCATTTGATAGCCACCTTAAAGGGTTGTTATGAAAAATAGATTGAAATGCTGATTGAAATGTGCCTTAAAAACCTTAAAGCATTCTATAATATGGGCTATTGTGTTCTTTCTTCTTTTCCTTCCTTCCTTGCTTCTTTTCCTTTCTTTTCTTCCTTCTGTCCTTCCTCCTAAATTCATATTCAGTTTCTAAAGATGTATCTTTGTGACCATAGGCAAGTAACACCATTGGGCCTCAGTTTCTTCATACAAAAACCTGACGGTAATATTTCCTCTATTGCCTGCCTCACAGAGAGGTTTTAAGGAGCAAAGTAGATAATGAATGCAAAATACCTAGTAAACTTTAAAGAACTACATAAATGTCAGCTATTATTAGACAAATGTTTTCCTCAATTTCTATCTACCAGGCTTAAAATAAATTCCTATAATAGGAGCTAGAATCATGCTTATTTCCAAAGTCTCTTATGTTGTGTAGTGAACTGGTGTAGAAGTCATAGAAATGAGCATAATAAATATTTTAAAGTCACATTCAGCTCATTTCTCGCTTGTGGTTATGGCAGGGCACCTCTTACTTCTCCTTGGAATACAGGGCATTTGGGGGAAATTTAAGATATCTTTTGTTATTGTTGAGTTGTTTCAGTCATATCTGACTCTTTGTGGCCCCATTTGGGTGTTTCTTGGCAAAGCCACTGCAGTGGTTTGCCATATCCTTCTCTATCTCATTTTACAGATGAAGAACTAAGGCAAACTGGGTTAAGTGGTGAGAAGATGAGAATTCCTGACTCTAGACTCAACACTATCCACTGTGCCACCTAGTTGCCCCAAGAAAATGAATTAAAAGTCACGTGGTAAGGATGTTCAGTTGTTTCTGACCTTTCATAACCCCATGACATTTCTTTCTCTAGCTCATTTTACAGATGAGGCACTGAGGCAAACAGGGTTAATTGACTTACCCAAGGTCACAGAGTTAGTAAATATCTGAGTCTTAATTTGAACTGAGGTTTTCCTGACTCTAGGTCCAATGTTCTATCCACTGTGCCACATAATACCTTATTTTTACGATATTGTTAACTTTCCCTTAATTACTAAATACACTGAAAATTCCATAGAGAGATTTATCAGAACATTGGAGTGAATGTGATATTAGCAGTGGTTCTGAGCTCATTCTCACAGCTCCCACTCAGTCTAAAAGATTTGCTCCACAGAGCTCATTGGTACTTCTCCTCTGAGGCCTCTAGGGGTAACCCTGAGGAGTTGAGGGTTTTATTGCCATCAGTTATAAGCCCCCTTCTAGTGTATTCCCTGATGTCATTTAAACAAGTAGTTTTTAAAGTAGTTTTTACTAATCAGTAAACTAAATTAATTTAGTAAACTAATTGTGTTTAATTAGTTTAATAGTACTATAATTGCTGTTGATTTTTTTTTTTTTTTTGGAACGTGGGGGCCTGGTATCAATGAATGGCTTTAACCATTTACACTTGCTGGTGATGGTGGTGGTGGCAGTAGTGGTGGCAGTGGCTAGGTGGCACAATGAGTAGAGTGCTATTTCTGGGAGACTCATCTTCCTGAGTTCAAATCTTGCCTTAAAATATTTCTTAGCTTCATGATCCTGGGCAAGTCACTTAAAACAGTTTGCTTCGTTTTTTTTCATATGTAAAATGATCTGGAGAAGGAAATGGCAAACCTGTAAACCGTTGCAGTATCTTTGTCAAGAAAACCCCAAATGGGGTCATGAAGAGCTGGACATGACTGAAAATGGCAGAACAACAACAAAATATGCAAGGAGATCACACATGGGCATTTCCTGGACAATTTCTTGTTTCGTGACTAGATGTGACTGTATTAAAAGAATAGAGCACAAAAATACCAGGTGATCTCCCCTGTTTTGAAGGGGGGCAAAGCTATCTACCTCTTGGGAGTCTGGTTATCTGGGAAACTTTTGTTGTATTGAATATTTTTCCTAGGGAAAGTATTGTGTATCAGGCTACACTGCAAGTTTCCTGAAAACAGACACAGAGTAAATGAAAAAGTCAAGTGATAACTTTGTGTCACCAACTCAGTAAGAGCTACATTCTGTGAAACATCCAAGTTTTCCTTATTTCCCATCATGTTCTTGTTTCAGATGTCTGAAGGCCCTGACAAATTTTTAAAGAGAGATATTGCTTCTCAGAAGTCTTTCTTTTCAGATTATCCCTCATTTCTTTTAAACGCCCTTCCCCCCCCAATAACCTTACCATACTGGTTACCTTCTTTATGATTGAAAAGGCTTACCAAAGTAATTTTAAAGTATTTCAGAACTGTACCCAATATTTTAGATACTTTAGAAATGATTTGAGCATTGACTTTTTAAATCTGGACACTGGAGCCAGTGACATTATATTGGTTTAGAACAGTGCTTGGCACATAGTGGACACCCTGTAAATGTTGATTGATTGATTTATTCCTTGAATCTTTGCCGTCTCACTATTGGATCATATTGAAATTATAGCCAAGTAAAATTACCAAGTTTCTTATACATGAACTGTTATTTCTCAAATTATAATAAATAAGAGAGCTAAAAGAGTTACAATGTAAAGCAAAAAAATATAGTTTTGTAAATATATCATTTTTATAATGACTTGTTTGTGGAATGATTTCTTAGGCTTTTGCATGAACTGTACCTAGATGAAGTTATTTATAGATAGTGTTTGTGCTAGAAGCATTTATTTAAAAAAACAACCATGAAAAACATCAACAGAGGATACATTATTATGAAATATTTGCAAAATATTTAAGGCAAATATTTTCATTACTTTACAGGGGGTTGTGGAGATTAACCCTCTCAGTGTTGCTTTGAACTAATCAAAAGGCCCAAGATACATAAAGTATAGACATGTGGATTGTGTTTGCTTGGCAGCATAGGTGATACTGATTGGAAAATTTTCAGTATTTCCAGTGGTATCACATGAGACATGAGATTTCGGAAGTTTCAAGGAGGGAGAGGCAGAGTGGGTAAAGGAGGAGAGTATGAATATAGAGAAAGGTAGCTTCCCTGCTGGTGCTAGATAAGGAGGGCCACAGAAGTAACAGTAGTACAAAGTAGGCAAGATTCAGATGTAGATTTCCCTTTGGCTCCTGAATGGAATCCAGGGTAAGAAACCTTCATGTCAAGACATTGCTATTATGGGGAGAAGTGAATGCCATTCTTTTCAATGATAGAGTCAGCTAGATAGTTCAGTGGATAGAAACCTGGGCCTGAATTCAGGAAAAAGAAACTAACCCAATAGACATTTATTAAGGGCCTCCTATGTTCCAGGAACTGTGATAAGCACTAGGGACACAATTAATAAAGAGAAAGATAGTTCTTGAAACTAGGTAAAATAGTCTGTACAGAGTGGAATAGGTGGAAAAGTCAGTTCTGTCCTTTATAAAGAAAGGCACTGAGGTGTGTGGTTCTCTACACATCAATCCTCTATCAAAATGAAGAGAAGGTTGAGGGAAGGTGCTCTTTGTTCTAGGTTTGAGTTTACAGTAATGTGGTGCTTGGGCAGGGACCTGTTATCCAATCTATGAGTTCCAGAGTGAATTGTGGGGTTAAGGTTTTATCTTTGGGAAATAAATCCAGCTAGTAAACACCAAGTGAACTGATAAGTTTTTGTCCATCAAAATTTACCTTCCTTTAGAGAAGGGAAGGAAAGGGAGAGGGAGAGTTGAATTATCCAGCTGTCTGGGTCCCCATTCAGGCAGTTTGGACTACTCACAGGTTGTGTTTGGTCCTTTTTCTGGAAAAGGACCATGATATCAGGGAGATCATAATATGACTTGCAGTTGACATTAATTTGAGTGAGGGAGGGCTGTGCAAGGTCACCAGCCTCATTTTCTCCTCCAGAGCCATCTGGGTCTAGTGGCCATAAATTCATCAGGGTGATTGGAGATGGTCCAGGATGCAATGGGAGACCCTAGCCCTTTTAATCTAAGGTCTTTTCAGGTTCTCACTTTGAGTGAGGTAATGCCCATTCAGTGGATAGGCCTCTTTAAGAGCTTAGTCAAGGGATGGCTCTTTTAATTAAAAAAAATCAAACTGGGAGGGGAAGACCCTCTGGGTTGCTGGCCAAAAGAGAAACAGTTACTATTTACATTCACTATGAGCCAGGAGGACCCCCAAAATAGCCTTAAGTAGTGCTTGGGCAGGAACCTATTATTATTGAAACTATGAAGTCCAAAGTGAATTGGGTTTAAGGTTTGGTCTTTGAGAAAGAAAACTAGCCAGTAAAGCCCAAGTGAACTAGGCAGCTTTTGGCCATCAAAATTTATCTTCCTTTGGAGAGGAAGAGGGAGAACATGAAAAGACCTTAGTTTAGAAGAACAAGCATCAACCATTGCATACTGGGCCATGTCCAGTTGTCCTGATGAATATCTGACCACTGGACCCAGATGGCTCTGGAAGAGAAAGGAGGCTAGTGACCTTACATAGCCCTCCCTCACTCACATTAAAGAAAACTGCAAGCCATGTCATCATTTTCCTGATGCAAGTACAAACATAACAGCAGTATAGTGATGAGATCAGAGGTAATGAAACCTAGGAGGGTTATCTTGTTCCCCATAGTTGAAACCAGGGAAGGCAGTGCCCTAATATACTCACTAGCTTTGTGACATTGGGGAAGTAACTTAACTTCTATCTACCTGAGCTGCGAAATTGGGATAATAATGGTGCCTAATTTTCAAAGTTTGAGAAAAATATTTCTTTCATATTCATAACCAATTATTAATGGTGATTAATATTTTTTCTATTTCCTTATTAGAACCTCAATGGATCTTGCCCCAAAATTTGCCCCACCTAAACCACGTTATCTAGGTGGAACTGTTACCCAACCCAACTAGAGAATTTAGGAAGAGAATCTAATCTAGGTAAATTTTGGCCCATTGGGTTCTATTCAGGCAAACTGGGATTGGGGTGGGGTGGGGGAGTAGACCCCTTTGTCTAGATTGCCCAAGGCAGAGTGACATAATAAGTCATGTTCCCCCAGCTCCTCATTAGAATAGGTCCACCTCATACTATCACAATATTCACTATCTCATTAACTGTTAACCTTTCAGAGTTGATTGCTACCTGTTGCGAATGCCCACTCTTCCAAGGGCATATAAGCATAGAGAGGCCTCCATGCTTCATCTTTGTTTTAGGAGAGCAGTTAAAATGACCACCCTTTTACTAATTATTCACTAGCCATAATTAATAAAATGATCAATTATCTAGAAATTATGTCTCTCAAATTTTTTATATGCCAGAGGTTAATGTAAAGATCAAATAGAATAATATTTGTAAAGCATTTAGTCATATGTCTGACTCTTAATATTTTTATTTTCAAAATTTTCTTCCTTGAAAGTCCTCTATTTCATTGAATGACCATATTTTTCCCTGTAGCATTATACTCAGTTTTGCTGGTTAGGTGATTCTTAGTTTTAGTCCCAGCTCCTTTGACCTCTAGAATATCATATTCCACACCTTTTGATTCCTTAATGTAGAAGCTGCTAGGTCTTGTGTTATCCTGTCTGTGTTTCCACAATACTCAAACTGTTTTCTTCCTGACTGCTTGCAGTACTTTCTCCTTGACCTGGGAACTCTGGAATTTGGCTACAATATTCCTAGGAGTTTTCTTTTGGGGATCTTTTTCAAGAGGGGATTGGTGAATTCTTTCAATTTCTATTTGCCTTCTTCTTCTAGGTTGTCAGGGCAATTTTGCTTGATGATTTCTTGAAGGATGGTGTCTAGACTGTTTTTCGATCATGGCTTTCAGGTAGACTAATAATTTTAAAATTATCTCTCCTGCATCTATTTTCCAGGTCAGTGGTTTTTCCAATGAGATTTTTCACATTGCCTTTTGTTTTTTCATTTGTTTAGATCTGTTTATGATTTCTCATATAGTCATTAACTTCCAGTTCATCCAATCTACTTTTGAAGGGGTTATTCTCTTCAGTGAGTTTTTGAAATTCCTTTTGCATCTGGCAAATTTGGCTTTTTAAGGCATTTTTCTCCTCATTGGCTTTTTGGGCCTCTTTTGCCATTTGAAGTAGTCTATTTTTAATGTGTTATTTTTTCAGGTTTTGTGTGTGTGTGTGTGTGTGTGTGTGTGTGTGTGTGTTTCACCTCCTTTAGCAGGCTATTGATGTACTTTTCATGATTTTCTTGCATCATTCTCATTTCTCTTCCCAATCTTTCCTCCACTTCTCTTAACTTGATTTTCAAAATGCTTCTTGAGATCCTCCATGGCCTGTAACTGATTCATATTTTTCTTGGAGGCTTTTGATGCAGGAGTGCTAACTTTGATGTCTTCCTCCTACTCTATGCCTTGATCCTTTTTGTCCCCCAAAAAGCATTCTATCATCTGTTTTTTGCTTCCTCTTCTTGCTCATATTGGCAGCCAATTTCTTGACTTTTGAGCTCTTTGCCACGGCAAAACTTTGTTTCCAAAATGCAAAGGGTTATGTCCCAAATCGCTGAAGTCCCAAACAGCTGCTGAAGCTATTAGATGGGTGCCCTCTCTACAGCCCCCACACACTCTGTCTCACTGGTCACACACCCCAGGACCACCACCCAAGAACACAATCTGAATCCAAGAAGGTCAAAGCAAGGGCACTTACCCTCTGAATGGTCACTTGGTCCCTCTATAATCTGCAGGCCAGGAGCTATGGAAGCAGTCACATGGCAACAACTGCAGCTTCTGCACCTCTACCGCTTCTCACTCTGCTCTGGGTATAGCAGCCTGACAGTGCTGCCCCTGTTTGAACAAAGTTCCACACTGACTCTTTACTTTGTCTTTGGCATTTATGGATTTAGATGTCTGAAAACCACTATAACTGCTGGTGATTTATTCTCCCGGAGGCCAAAGTCTGCTGCAGCTTCCACTGGTCAGGGCCACCCTGATGCTAAAACCGTGGGCTGACATCAGAGCTGGGCTTGATTCCCAGCATGCTGCACTGGCCCCTTTCTGCCGGCCTGCCAGGCTTTCTTCAGCAGATTTGTTTCTCTCTGTCACTTTATGGGTTCTGTAGCTCTAAAGTTTCTTTTGAGTCATTTTTTATATGTTTTGGAGGAAGTGGAAGCCAGAGCTGCATAGAAGTCCTGTTTCTACTCTACCATCTTGGCTCAGCTCATCATTTCTTATACCATAATAGTATTTTTTCACAATCATATACCACAACTTGTTCAGCCATTCCTATTGATGAACATTCTTGCAATTTCTTATTCTTTGCCACCACAAAGAAAGCTGCCATAACCATTTTAGAACATATGGGTTATTTTCCTTTTTCCCTAATTATCTTCAGAAATAGACCAAGTAGTTTAACAACTCTTTGGGCCTAATTCAAGATTGCTCTCCAAAATAGTTGGATCAGTGCACAATTCCATCAACAATGAATTACTGTCCCAATTTTTCCATATCCCCTCATTTATCCCTTTGATCCCATATTTTTTCTCTGTTAATTATTTTAGCCAGTCTGGGAGTCATAAAATGATATCTCTGGGTTATTTTAATTTTTCATTTCTCTAAACAATAATGATTATTTATTATTTATGTTGTTAAATCTTTTTAATTGTGTCTGACTTATGCCCCATTTAGGGTTTTCTTAGGCAAAGATATTAGAGTGGTTTGCCATTTCCTTCTCCAACTCATTTTACAGATGAGAAAACTGAGGCAAACAGGATTAAGTGAATTGCCCAGAGCCACACAGCTAGTAGGTATCTGAGGACAGATTTGAACTCAAGAAGGTGATGAGTCTTCCTGACCTGAGGCCTGGCCCTCTAACTACTGAGCTACCTAGCTGCCCCTCATTATTGATAGGATATAGTATTATCTTTGAATACATAATTTTCACTTAAATTGTATGCACAGATTATTATAAATATTATGTTTTGGGGTATGTATGTTTTTAAACAAATTTTTATCATGCATGAGCTCAGAAGTGGTGTCCGATGTGTTCAAATAGACAAACAATGCCAACTTCAAGTAACAGTCTTAGGATATTTGTAGTAGAAAGGTTCTTTTAAATTTTACTGCTTGGTTGGTATTTTAGTCATTTAGAGCTAAATTTACCTATATTATGCACAAATCCTTTGTTGCTTGTTACTTGTTGCTTGTAACTTGCTGCTAGTGACTCTAAATTTCTGATACCAGAATTAATGTTAAGAACCTGAGCTATCAAAAGCTTTCAATATCATATAGCCATTAACTACTGCAAGCTTTTCACTCCTCCTCTACACCCCCCGCCACACCCCACCTTGGCTGTGTCACATTAAAGGTCATGCATTCAGGATTTGAACAGTTGAGAGGTATGACTGGAGAATGTGAGTAGGTGAAAGCATTATCTTCAGCTCGTATTGTTTATTTTACATGGATTGAATCATTTTTGAGGAAAGAATTACATTATTTACTTATTCCTCTAAGAAGCTTAGTGTGTCTTATATAGGATTTTCAAACAATGAATATTTTCTGAATGGCTCAACTTAGAAATAGTTTGGTGAATCAGAAACTCTGGAGAAAGAAAGGAGCATACTCCTGTTTATTTAGAGACAGGACCTTATTTTTTCTAAGGTGACTTAGAGTATAGTTGCTCTTAGAATTCTTGAGAATTTAGTTCACCAGCCATTTAATAAGGACTCAATATGTGACATATAAATACACACAGACACACACATTTTATGTATGTTAGTATATGTATACACATATATCTATGCATATTTTATTCATATATGTATATATACATGTATATGTATATATACACATATATGTAAATATAACCATATACACATTTATGTATAACATTATTGTCTTTGACTTGATGGAGTTTAAAACATAGTAGAGATAGTAACAATAACAAGAATAACAGCAATTGGGGGGTAGAGTCAAGATGGCAGAGTCGAAACAGGACTTCCACGTGGCTCTGGCTCCCACCTCCTCCAATGAATGTAAAAAATGACTCTAGACAAACTTTGGAGCTACAGAACCCAACAAATGACAGAGAGAAGCTAAATTCCTGCTGAAGACAGTCCAGCAGGGCAGCAGGAAGGGGCAAGTTCAGAGCTCTAGGAGCCCAGCCCAGCCCCAAGTGAGCCAGAGGTTTTAGCCTCAGGGTGGTCACAGCCAGCCACATGCTGGAGGGACTTCAGATCACCAGCAGCTATGGCGGTTTCCAGAATATCAACACATAGATATTAAGGACAAAGTGAGAGGTCAGTGCACTGTCAACTCTGGGATCTGATAATTCAGGAGTACAGTCCAGCTTTTACCTGCTGGAGGGAGAAGCTGCTGAGGAGCCATTGCCATGCAGCCACCACCACATGGCAGCTTCAACTCCTGGCTTCCAGACTGTAGGGGGTCCCAGGGACCAGTCTGAGGGGCAATCACTCTTGTTTTAACCTGCCTAGATCTGAATTGCACACTATTGTGGAAGTCCTGGGGCATATTAATAACTTGCCAGAGCATGTGGAGGCTCAGAGAGGGCACCCAAATAACAGCTGCAGCAGCTGTGAAAACCCCAGCATTTGGGACAAAGCTCCCCTGTCTGGTAGCAGAGTCCTATGGTGGCAAAAAGCTCAAAAGTAAAGTAATTGAGTGGCAACATGAGCAAGCAAAGGAAGCAAAGGAAGCAGAGAAATACAATTTTACACTCCTATTTTGGAGACAGAAAGGATCAGGGCATGGAACAGGAGGAATACAGAGAAGTCAGAACTCCTGCACCAAAAGCTTCCAGGAAAAATATGAGCAGGTTACAGGCCATAGAGGACCTTAAAAGAATTTTGAAAGCCACATAAGAGAAGTAGAGGAAAAATTGGGAAGAGAAATGAGAACAATGCAAGAAAATTATGAAATGAGAGTCAACAATCTGACTGAAGAAAATAACACCTTAAAAAATAAACTAACTCAAATGGCAAAAGAGGCTCAAAAAGGCAATGAGGAGAAGAATGCCTTAAAAAGCCAAATTTGACAGATGGAAAAAGCTCACCAAAGAGAATCATTCCTTCACAATCAGACTGGAGCAAATGGAAGCTAGTGACTTTATGAGAAATTAAGATACTATTAAACAGATCCAAACAAATGAAAAAGTAGAAGGCAATGTGAAATATCTCATAGAGAAAACCACTGACCTGGAAAATAGATTCAGGAGAGATATATACTTTTTTTTTTTCTTTTTGGAGGGCAATTGGCATTAAGTGACTTGTCCAAGGTCACATGGCTAGTTTTTGTGTTAAGTGTCTGAGGTCAGATTTGAACTTAGGTCCTTCTTACTCCAGGGCCAGTGCTCTATTCACTGTGCCACCTAGCCACCCCAGAAGAGATAATTTAAAAATTATTGGACTACCTGAAAGCCATGATCAAAAATAGAACCTAGAAATCATCCTTCAAGAAATTTTCAAGAAAATTGGACTGATGTTTTAGAACCAGAAGGCAAAATAGAGGTTGAAAGAATCCACTGATGACCTACTGAAAAAGTTCCCCAAAAGAAAACTCCTAGGAATATTATGGCCAGGTTCCAGAATTCCCAGATCAAGGAGAAAATATTACAAGTAGCCAGGAAGAAACAATTTGAATATTGTGGAAACACAATCAGGATAACACAGGATCTGGCAGCTTCTACAATGAGGGATCATAGGGCTTGGAATATGATATTCCAGATGTCAAAGGAGCTGGGATTAAAACCAGGAACCACCTACCCAGCAAAACTGTGTATCATATTTCAGGGAAAAATATGGTCATTCAGTGGAATAGAGGACATTCAAGCACTCTTGATGAAAAAAAACAGATGAATAGAAAATTTGACATTCAAATACAAGAAGCAAGAGAAGCATGAGTAGGTCAACAGAGAAAAGAAATCATAAGGAACTTATCAAAGTTGAACTATTTACATTCCTACATGAAAAAACAATAATTGTAACTTATGGAACTTTTCTCAGCATGAGAATAGTTGAAGGGAATAGAAACATATATATGTTTATTTCTATATATGAGGCCATATGGGAGTATGCATACATATGTGAGGGTGTGTATATGTGTACAGGTATACATAGATAGGGGGCACAGGACCAATTTAATAGGAAGGGATAATACTTAAAAGGTGAAATTAAGAGGTGAGAGAGGAATATAATGAGGAGATAAGGAGAGACAGAATGAGGTAAACTATCTCATATAGAAGAGGCAAGGGAAAAAGGTCATAATGGAAGGGAAGAACAGAAAGCAAAAGGGAATGCGTCAACCTTATCTTATTGAATTTAGCTTAGGGAGGGAATGACATACACACTAAATAGGGTATCTCACCCTATAGGAGAGTAGGGGGGAAGGTGATGAGAGGGGGGATGATTGAAGGGTGGGCAGGTTGGGGGGGGAGGGTTCTTGGAAGCAACCACTTTTGAAAAGGGACAGGATCAAACTAGAGAATGGAACAAGTGGAAGGTTGGATAGGAGGGAGTGAAATATAGTCAGTCTTTTACAATATATGCACTATGGAAATGTTTTGCATAGCTACACATGTACAACCTATATCGAATTGCTTATTTTCCCAGTAAGGGTCGGTGACAAGGGAAGATAGATCCACAGTGCCCTACTAGAAATTCAGAGGGGGCGTGGGTGAAGATATGAGAGAGAACAGATTGGAGGAGGGGATATACAGTGGGATCACTATTTTGGGGTGGTGGGTAGGGGAAAAACAGGGAGAAAATTTGTAACTCAAAATCTTGCAGAAATGATTGATATAAACTAGAAATTAATAAAGCATTTGATAAAGCAAAAAAATAAAAGGAAAGAACATTTAAGTGAGAAAAAACAACAGCAATTAGCATTAATATATCACTTCAAATTTTTTAAAATTTTATTTATTTTTAGTTTTCAACATTCATTTCAACATGAGTTCCACATTTTCTCCCTATCTCTCCCCTAATTCCCAGCCCAAGATGACAAACATACAGATTACCCCTTCCTCCAGTCTTCCCTTTCTTCTATCCCCCCTATCCTCCAATCCTCTTAGCCCTTTATAATGGAAATGCAAATTTAAAGATCTTTCCTGCCCCTAGCTTAAGTGCACCTGGACCCTGTGGTGGGAGGCTTGTTTTTCAGGAAAGCCCACACCCTGATACTTTGTGATTGGGCAATGGGTCAAGAAGGTGGTTACATTCTCTGAGCCAGGAGAAGGCTATATAAACCCTGATGAGAGGCTTTGTATTGGGACTCACTTTGAGAAGTGTTGTGTGATTTGACCAGATGAGACTCTGGGAAGCCTTTGAGAGCCCCCCAGCTTTGAAAACCCAGATGTTGATGCTTCCCTCTCTGGTAACTGTGATTTGGTATTGATATAATGGTTGGACAGTTTGGAAGCCTGTCTATTTGATCTGTTTGTATACTCTGAAGTTCGGGGTGCTGACCTTTTCCCCCTGAACTAGGTAACATATGTTTGTTTGATTAAAGTAAGCTTGTTAACCCATTTTGAGTTGCTTTCCTTTTGAAAAGCAGATCTAAGAACCTGTGTTGGCAGCCACTCTGGGGATGGTGGGGTGCTTGTTGCTACACCCTTCCCTCTTACTTTCTTGTAGGGCAAGATGGATTTCTATACCCCATTGCCTATATTATGTTATTTCCTGGTTGCATGTAAGTATAATTTGTAACATTTGTTTTTAAAACTTTGAGTTCTGGATTCTCTCTCTTCTTCCCTCCTCATCCACCCCCACTGAGAAGACAAGCAATTCAATATAGGTTATACATGTATAGTTATGATAAACATTGGCATT